>CM019712.1:630447-1242947 GCA_009760885.1 Achatina immaculata
GGATACATCCTGTCAGACTTGAACCACAGACCTCACAGTGGATATCTTTATCGTTGAATTATTTATTTCCTTTCATTGTGACTTTGCCTTGGACTGTATCATGATGCCATCTGTATTCACTGGTTATACAGGTCTGGAAATCCCATTCAGTGTTAAATTTAACAGGACCTTTGAAGAGCAGATGAGCAACACATCAAGCAAAATTTACAACGAAACAGCTTCAAGCTACAAAGATGAGGTGAGTAGAAAATTTAACAAGAGATGAGTGAGGGGTGAAACATGAAAAAAATGTAAGGAAGGAAAGTGAAATAAAATTAGATCATGGTATGTTAGAAAAAATAACAGACAGAAAAGTAAATCAGATGCTTAGAATCCTTGAATGTAGGTAAGACTTTCTGCGTAAAATGGAAATGAATGGTGAAAAGTATAGTTGAAAATTAGGCTCTTGAGATAAGAGATGGTAACATAATAGGGCAAAAATTGGTAAATTTCAGCAAAAGTGAAAAATGTAAAATTAGAGGAGATAAAATACTGGTAAATTAGAAAATGTTTAATATAAAACTATTTTAACATGATTTGAACTGTTTGCATTGAATGAACAAATGCAACAGAAATAGGAAGCACATATGGATTTTGGACAGCCAGAAAAGCAAATGAAGTTCTTATTGAAGTTGAAGAGTGTTGAAAACTAATTAAAACTGTAGAGAAAAGGCAAGTCAACATGCTTGAGACATGTCATGAGAAGACAGAAGTAGAGTACCTGACAATCACTGGACATGTCATGAGAAGACAAAAGGTAGAAGAACTGACAATCACTGGACATGTCATGAGAAGACAGAAGGTAGAGGAACTGACAATCACTGGACATGTCATGAGAAGACAGAAGTTAGAGTAACTGACAATCATTGGACATGTCATGAGAAGACAGAAGTTAGAGGAACTGACAATCATTGGACATGTCATGAGAAGACAGAAGACCTGACAATCACTGGACATGTCATGAGAAGACAGAAGTTAGAGGAACTGACAATCATTGGACATGTCATGAGAAGACAGAAGGTTAGAGGAACTGACAATCATTGGACATGTCATGAGAAGACAGAAGTTAGAGGAACTGACAATTATTGGACATGTCATGAGAAGACAGAAGTTAGAGGAACTGACAATCATTGGACATGTCATGAGAAGACAGAAGACCTGACAATCACTGGACATGTCATGAGAAGACAGAAGTTAGAGGAACTGACAATCATTGGACATGTCATGAGAAAACAGAAGTTAGAGGAACTGACAATCATTGGACATGTCATGAGAAGACAGAAGGTAGAGGACCTGACAATCACTGGACATGTCATGAGAAGACAGAAGTTAGAGGAAGTGACATCACTGGACATGTCATGAGAAGACAGAAGACCTGACAATCACTGGACATGTCATGAGAAGACAGAAGACCTGACAATCACTGGACATGTCATGAGAAGACAGAAGTTAGAGGAGCTGACAATCACTGGACATGTCATGAGAAGACAGGAGATGACAATCACTGGAAAACTCAAGGGAAAACAGAAAAGGAGGACAGTCAGAAATATCTAAACATGCTGACAAAGTGGCACAACAAGGGAAAGGCAACCAGCTATGATTAGGAAAACCTTGATTCACATAAAATACAGAACAATGTTCATCAACACCTATCAATAGAGCACATGATGATGATGACTGGCAGTTTAGAAGAAAATTCATCCAAGGGAATTAAACATTTGACAAATTAGACAAAATAAGTTAAGCTCTATTAAAATGGTTGAGAAATTGTTAAAGAGTGTACTGTTGATAATTTTGGTGAACGAACGAACAAATTAACTTTATTTCTAAAGGGATAAGAACGGTAAACTAAACAGTGAGAAACAAGTTTGTGATTTTTTCTTAACTCCTTCCTTGCAGGAGGCAAAAATGTGGACATTCCATTTCTGTGAGAGTACACTTAGAACATTACTCTATATATATATGTATATATATATATACATATATATATATATATATAGAGAGAGAGAGAGAGAGAGACTCACACACACACACGCACGCACGCACGCACACACACACACACACACAGAGTAAAGCAGGTAATCTGTAGCCAGGCTCAAGTTAGATTTCACTGTTATGATATTATTGTCTTGTCTTTTCTGTTTTTGTCTTGTCTTGCTTGCCTCATTTTTTTCAAGCAGTTTTCCTTGATTAGAGGCAAACAGACTTCTTAAAAGAGCTTGGTTATTTCGTTCATATAGGGGAAATTTAAGGTTTCTGTTATTCTTTCTGTTCAGATCCTGCATGGATGATCTCCCCCTTTCTTCCTGTTTCCTTCTGTTCTCAGTGTGAATTTTTCCAATGCTGTGCTGTCTGATGATTGTTGTGTTGTACTTTACTTTGTTCATAAGACATCACTGCATGATATTTTAACAACAACTATTAAGTATTTTTTTGCTGATATGATGTTATCTAAACACAGAGGGCATCAACAGGCTAGCTAAAGCAAACCATGCTTTGCAATCCTGTAGAACATATGGAAGTCTAAAAAGCTGAGATGAAAATGAAAATCAGGATATTTAAGACTAATGTCCTAAGTGTGCTATACTATGGAAGTGATTGCTAGAAAATCACCACAACTACAGAAAACAAGCTGAATTCTTTCCAGACTAAATGTTTATAAAGGATTAGAAGACTTTTTTTTTTTGGCCAAACAACGTAAGAAATAACACCCTGTTGACAGAAAAGCAGATGAAGCCGCTGACAACGATTATTAAGAAAAGACGCTGGTGATGCTGGAACATGTGCTTTGGATGAATGATGACTCACTACCAAAAATAGCACTGAGATGGACACCACAGGGGAGCAGGAGTAAGGCTAAAGCAAAGAAGAACATGGAGAAGAACAACAGAGAGGATGTTGAATAACAGAGGACTCACCTGGGCAAGAGCAGAAAAAATAAAATGTGAAGGACAGGCATTTGTGGAAAATGCTTGCTGAAGCCCCATGTGTTTTGCGCACTTAAGGTTCAGAAAGTGAGAAAGAGGGAGAGAGAGACCAAGTTTGTTAAGAGACACCAGCAGAATGAAAAATCAAGATAAATGATAAAAGATGTGGAAAGTAACTTAATGTAAGATATTACTGGGGCAAGATTTACTAACAAGAATACGACAACATGTGACAAATCAGCATGAAGCCTTTTGTCAGACAACAGCAAGAAGAACGAGAAATTTTTAAAGTAAAATATAGAATGTTAACTCTGTCTTTGTTATCATCTAGCAAATCATCTTCATTTTACAGAATATTATAAAGTTCATAAGAAACATTGTAGTTTATTTTTGTACACTGCCTTTCACATATTTACATTATAACACAGTGGTTCTAAAATATTTTGATGTCATGAACCCCTAAAGGCAATGATAGTTCTCCATAGTCTCCTCTGTCAGTTCGAATTTATTTTCTTAATCTCCATGTATTTCTAATATTCTTCGTAACTAGACTTGCTCTGTGGACCCGCACCTCTCCTTATGAGGTACCTCCAGCAAACCAAGGATCACAGTTTGGGAACAACTGCTCTAATGCTGCTGTTAATTCCTAAATTATATATTAAATCATTATTTCTTTTCTTTGTTTATTTCAGCTAACAGCAGCATATGGAAATGTAACAGGATTTCAGGAAGTCATAATTCATAATTTTTGGTAAGAAATGCTATCTCCCAATTTTATCTCTAACCTAGTTGGGCTTTTCCAGGTTAATCAACACTGGCTGTTCAACTCAGATGGGAGAGTTTTTAGGCAAATGTCAGTGGTTCAAAGATGAATTTGTTGAGGGTTACATCATTTAAATGTGGATAAAAGGCTCCCAGTATTTACTGATCAGAGCTGACCAAAATTCTGTCCCACCTCCTCAAGGTGATCTTTGTGGCAAGCCTTCAGCTTGTTTAACAGGCCAGGACTTAGAGTGGTCCCCCTCACCCCCAAGGTGATGGAGTTTTCCAAGAAGTTCATTTCCTTGGCCCATGCTGGATCTTCAACCAGGTCACCATTTGTTTGACATGACTCTGCTTTCTCAACCTCATCAGGACATCAGCTGCAAAAGATGATAGTCAGCAGATGCAGTGATGTTTTAAAAACTCCTTCTCGTTATCATTCGTATAAGATTTTTGTATTAAGTCCTTCAATGATGCACACAGTAAACTCACCTGGATCAAGAATATAAGACTTCACTCAGAAACAATGTAAGAAAGAGGATGATGGTATCACTGCTAAAAATTAACACTTTGTGAAGCCATCACAAGAAGTGACAAGAATAAACATCATGAAAGAGTTGGATTATGATATTTCATGGCTGAAACAATACAAAGAGAAACCAATCTCTGTAGTGAAATGATGCCTACAGACGTAATGTGAATGGTCAATCTAGATGGTTTGACATGAGCATAACAGTCATATTTTGTAACTTTTTTTAGTTGTTGTTGTTGTTGTTGTTGCTGCTGCCCTGGGCAGTTTGGTCTAGATCTTGTAGTTGGTGCTATGGTCCTAAGAGGACTGTAGGTACATGATAAGTATGATAAGTTATAGAAATTTGTTTAACTTCTGAAGAGGCATAGCAGTTTTAGTATGTTTATTATTTTGCAGTAGTAGTGGTGGTGGTAGCAATGATGGTAGTAGTCACAATTGTGCTAGTGGCAGTAGTAATACTAGTGATAATGGTAGCGATTGTGGTGGTGATGATGATATGAAAAATATTCTTTTTTTGTTGTAAATATGAAAATATCTGAAGACTTGATGTAAATGCTGACAAAGATCTATATCTGTGGAACTGCATATGAGTGATATCATGTTTTCTCTTCATTCTCTGAAAACTGCACATGCTCTGATAGCTGTAATCCAGTGCACCTAACTCAAGGCAGAATTTCTCTGTTTTTAGCGGCAATTTTTTCTTCCTCAAAACTAAGAGCCTAGTACCATCTCTACAGCTGGATCTACTGTAGGGTGAGGACAGCTGGATCTAGGGTGAGGGCAGCTGGATCTGCTATAGAGTGAGGGCAGCTTGATTTACTGTAGGATGAGGGCAGCTTGATCTGCTGTAGAGTGAGGACAGCTGGAGCAAAACCCACTGACTTTAGACTGAGTAAACCTGCCAGTTCAGCTTCTCTCAACCTTGACAGTTACTTTTTTTCTCAAATAGTGTATTATCAGCCAGATAAAACCTTTTTTTTTTATGTATCCAACAGGAATGGTAGTCTAATGGTGAACTTCACCGTTGTAGTGAATTACAGTAACAGCTTCACTATAGAACAACTAAAAGAGCAAATGCTGAATGTTGTAAAACCAGCCTTGGAAGTAGCAGGAGCTGATAAGAGCTTTCTTGATGAGTTTTTTGTTAAAAGTCTGGATGCAGGTATCTCTTTTTATTAAAAGTGTCTGAAATCATAATTATTTTCAGAATGTTTTTTAGAAGAGACTACCAAAGAGTGTGAAACAAAAGAAATCTTTATAAGAGGCGTCAGTCAAAGGAGTGACACAAATACAGCATTCAATGAGTGATGTAATGAAGGAGTGACACAAATGTAGTATTCAAAGAGTGAAATAACAAATGAGTGACATATACCACATTGAAAGAATGACATGATGAAAGAGTGACATAAATATTGTAATCAAAGAATGATATAAGGAAAGAGTAACACTTAGATGTGTTTATTCATTTTTCTCTCTTTGATATATTACTTTGAGAAATCAGTGGCCTTTGATCTGATAGGGGTCTTCTTTTATAAACACATTTATCATTGAATACACTTCCATGCAGTAACATTCAACAATTGTTGAATTCTAGCCCATCACTACTAATATGACACTTTCATTATGTTTTCCTTCCTTTATTTTCTTTACCCCTATCAGGTGCAAAGACCATCAAAAAGGACTCTCCATTTATTTCTGTCCTGGGTTGTTTCTTCTCTCTTTCTCGATGTGCAGCATGCACAACCACCTTGAAAGTCCCTGGTATTCTTTGATGTAGTCAGATTATATAAATCATGTCTATAATCATCTGATGTGTAGATTAAACCAAGATATGTCACTTCTTCATTATAATATTGCATCATTCCAGTGAAATTCATCTCTGTTTTTTTTCCACATATCTGTTATGTCACTTCTTTATTATGTTACTCTTTTATTATATCACTCATTTGTTATGTTGTCCCTTCAATATGTCACTTCTTTGTTATGTCACTCCTTCATCATTCTTTTGCTAAGTCACTTCTTTATTATGTTATTTTACTCCTTTGATATATTACTTTTTAGATATGCCACTCTTTTGATATATCACTCCTTTGTTATGTAACACTTTTGATATATAACTTCTCTGTTATGCCATTCCTTTGATGTGTCATTCCTTCAGAATATCACTCCATTGAAAAGCACTCCCAATATGACAGAATGTCAGAAAAGAGAATGGGAAAATGAATTCTCTTACGCAAACATCGAGTTATATATCATATTTCCTCCTGGTGTGACATTTCTAATGCTCTTGTCAACCCTACAAAAGTATTTGTGACATAGTTCTTACTGAACAACCATATTGTTAACACTGTTATGCCTGTTGTGAGATTGGATGGAGAGGATGTGACCAGAACCAACTTGATGACATACGAGGGTCATATTGAAAGTAGTGAGCAAAAATTTTTTTAATCAGAATTTATAGAGAAAATATAAATGTATCACCTTAATATGCATCCTTTTCTACAGTTTTCAGCATAATCTCCATTTCTCTGCACATATTTTCCCCATCGCTCTGCAAGTTTGAAAATACCCTCTCGTTAGAATTCCGTTCCAGCTGACCGACGGCACAGACGCACTGCTTTCTGAAGTTCTCTCCTGTGGGACCCAGCTGGCACAAACTTTTCTATGGCCTGGGGTTTCAATCATTTCCTGTACTGCATTGTGTCCTATCCCAAGATTTACATCGATTTCAGATACTGTGACATGTCTGTCTTCTTTAACGATGTTGTCAACCCTTTCCACGTTGTGTTCAGTGGAGGCAGTTCAAGGGTGACCACTGCGAGGCATATCTTGGATGCTCATGTTTCCATCTTTAAGATGTTTCACCCATCTCCTAACACTGCTAGCACCCATACATACATCTCCATAAGCAAGCTGAAGCCTTTGGTTAATTTCAGCAGTGGGTATTTCCTCTTTAACAAGGAACTCAATATCAGCGCATTGACAAAACGAAACTTCAGTGCCCTCCATTTTGTTTATACTCCATGTGGTCACATGACACATGATGGTGACGTTATGTGACCTCTATATGAAGTGCAAAGGTTACAGATTAAGGTGATACATCTATATTTTCTCTATCTATAAATTCTGATTTTTTAAAAACATTTTGCTCATGACTTTCGGTATGACAATCGTACTTGGGAGTGAGGTTTGATTGTAGTCTGTATGTCAAAGAACATATTGACCACATAATAACAAAAGCTCGCTAAGGTATACTGGCAATGAAGGTTATGGTAGCTGCCAACACTGAGCAGAGGCTACTATTACTTTTATTCTAGGGATCGGTCCTTGCACCGACTGAGTACACCCTAACCATCCTCATTGTCAGCCCTGCTCAGATTGAAAAACTTGAAAATGTGCAAAATGAAGGCATGCAAGTTATCTTGAGGTGTATCAGAGACACTTCCTGTGTAGCGATGAGATACCTCCTTGATCTCCCAGCCATGAATCGCAGGATCAAGATCTGGAGACTGCATATACCTCAATATAAGCACAGATAAGCAACACCCATTGCATCAAGAGCTCCTCAGAGAAAAGGGTGATAGGCTAAAGAGGAGCAAATCGTGGATGGATCATGCAGAAGACGTTATCAAGCAGGTCTGTGAACTTAACAACATCAACCCCGGCAAGGAATGGCTTTATCTGTGGCCTCCAGTATTCAGGGGCACTTTCTCTTGCATTTTCAGATTTGACAAGAAGAATCTACTTGCTGTGAATGCAGAGGTTAGCGTCCACATCAGTGAAAATTGCAGTGAGGCAGATGCAGTTATTTACACAGATGGATCTGTTGTATGACATCAAAGGAAAGCATTGGCACAGAATTCTCAGCAGGCAGAACAATCCAGGAAGCCAGCGGTGCCTTCACTATGACCACAGGCATCATGACGATGGAGGTGATGGTAGTAACAAAAGCATTCGTGTGGCTGGTGACACAAGACTATGCCAGTGTCTGCATTCTAAGTGATTCCAGTGAGTATGATCTGGAAGGATGAGGTAGGCTGTGTATGCAGTCAATGGCTTAAGTCATTGGAGAGATCAATGCTTCACAAGGTCACCTTCATCTATGTCCCTGGTCATACAGGCATCCAGGGAAATGAAAGAGCTGATAGGTTGGTTGGCTCTGCCATCATCGCAGATGGACAACCACTAGATCGAGCTGATATTATCAATGCACTTAGAGAGATAGGCAGGGTGAAGGACATTGAGAGAAGCGAATCTACATTGCTGCTTAGACTGAGAGAGCTTGGAGTACAGACTGGCACAGCCAGGAATGAAAGGCATATGGGGCGTGTGAGAAGACTTGTAAACTGATACAGAACGGGCACTATCAGCTGCAGAATGCTGATGGATATATGGGGGGGGGGGGGGGGGGGGAGAAGGAGATCTGAGCACCTATGGACATGTCTGGAGTGCAGTGATGATGATGATGATTGAAACCATAAACACAAACATCAACAAAGCTCATTATGATCTGTAAACATCTCTCAGTGCTTAGAGTTAAAACAACGTGTTAATTTATAATAGATAAGTCATAAGGCAGCTATTTTAATTTACTTTTTAAAGGCAAATGTGATATCGATTTATTTCAGTGCGATTTTCACGAAACCATTACCTTTTCTTATCCATCTATAAAAAGCGTAGATACACTCTAGTATCAGATTTATTTACAGCTTATTTTGTTACTTTTATTTTTTATATGTATTTTGTGTTCTGATAGTATAACTTAAAAAGTATGCTTTACATCATCTTTCCAAGTACCTCCAGAAAATCTTACAGACCTGAGTTTTCAATTCTTTCTCTTTGAAAATAAAATTTGTTCATTTTTTCCAGTTTTGCCATTGTCAGAGAACTAGCATGCCCCACTGAGAAAGAGCAGTAGCCAGCATGGATGCTCAAGGTAGAAAGGTCATTGGGTAGGGACCAGATGTAGCAAGACAGAGAAGAACTTGGACAAAAGTACATGTTAAACAAAGCATTGAAGGACACTCATAATTTCTGATGTCATTTGGGCAGTGTTTGGACAACCAAGATCATGAGTAAATAGACTTCGTAATTTCCTTCTCTGGAGACAGGGCATATTAACCTGTTTGACATAGGAATGGAAATGGAAATGGAACATGCACACGATATACAATTAAGGGCTAGTTCAGCTACTATACATGGACTGGATGAAAAGAGTGTTGCATGAATGAAGAATTCCCGCTGTCACCATTATTTTTTCCTTGTGGCTAAACATAAAACTAGAAGAAGAAGTAGTAGTAGTAATAGTAGTAGTAGTAGTAGTAGTAGTAGTAGTAGTAGTAGTAGAAGTAGTAATTAGTAGTAGTAGTAATAGTAGTAGTAGTGGTAGTAATAGTAGTAGTAGTAGTAGTAGAAGTAGTAGTAGTAGTAGTAGTAGTAATTAGTAGTAGTAGTGATAGTAGTAGTAGTGGTAGTAATAGTAATAGTAGTAGTAGTAGTAGTAGTAATTAGTAGTAGTAGTATGCGCGCGAGTCATTGGGCGGTACGAAACCCAAAGGCGCAGTGAAAGCGAGGGTCGTCTCGCGCGACCCAGGTGGGATCCTCCACCGGCCCGTCCCGTCCGCGCTGTCGGTAGGGCGGAGCAAGAGCGTGCACGCTGGGACCCGAAAGATGGTGAACTATGCCTGAGTAGAACGAAGCCAGAGGAAACTCTAGTGGAGGTTCGTAGCGATTCTGACGTGCAAATCGATCGTCAAACTTGGGTATAGGGGCGAAAGACTAATCAAACCATCTAGTAGCTGGTTCCCTCCGAAGTTTCCCTCAGGATAGCTGGCGCTCGATCGCAGTTTTATCCGGTAAAGCGAATGATTAGAGGTCTTGAGGACGAAACGACCTCAACCTATTCTCAAACTTTAAATGGGTAAGTTCTTCAGCTGCCGTGCGTGGAGCGGTGCTCCTCCCGGCCAATGAAGAAAGGTACAAATGGAGTTGCCGAGCAGCATCACTGTGGAAAAGGTGGTAGAAAGGATAAAGCAAAGCAAACAGTCAAATCACGGCACCTCTGGTCTGGAGGTCGGCCACGTCCTGAGTGCAGTCATATCGGGTGGAATGCATGAACCGGCTTGTCCTAGAGGTTAAGACACTGCTGGCGAGACTATTCGAATGCCGCGCGTGGAGTGAAGCTCCTCCCGGTCAAGAAAGAAAATGCAGAAAAGAAATAAAGGTTGCTGTGCAGTGCCGATGTGAAAAGGTGGTGGAAAGGATAAAGTGAAGTTTAATCGGTATGTCCAGAAGTATCACTGCGAGAGCTACACATACCACGGCACCTCTGCTCTAGAGGCCGGCCACGTCCGAAATACACCTACACTGGTGAAATATGCCTAAACCGGCACACACCAGGGGTGGAACTTGATGGCTAGACATGTCATGCCACCTCCGCTCTAGAGGTCGGTCATGCCTGATATGCACCCATACTGGTGAATTATGCCTAAACTAGCTCACACCAGGGGTGAATCTTGAAGGCTACGTATGGCACAGTACATCTGCTCTAGAGGTCGGTCACGTCCCAAACACGCCCATACTGGGATAATATGCTTAAATCCGGCTCAACCCAGGAGTGGAAGTCACTAGTGGCGAGGATTCGTCCTCCTGGACAAAAGCTCCATCCTGGTCACTGCTAGGAAGGGTAGCGGCCACGACCGCAAAATGCTGAAGTCGGAGACATTGGACCAGGGCAGTCTAGATAGGCAATCACCTCTCACCTGGCGGGGATGTTTGCGTATCCTAATCACGCTGAGGTTTTCCGGTGAGAAAGTCCAACTCTGGACTGGATGGGCAACCACCTCTCACCCAGCGGTGATACACGGGTATCTCAAAACACGTCGAGGTTTTCCGGTGAGAAGGTCCAACTCTGGCCTGGGTGGGCTACCGCCTCTCACCCAGCGGGGATGCACTGATATCCTAAACACGTCGAGGTCTTCCGGTGAGGAAGTCCAACTCTAGACTAAACTGGTGCAACAAAAACCACAGTGTCACGCAATCCGCTTCAGAGGCCCACCAAGAATACAGGCTAAAGCCCTGCGATACTCTGAACCCCTTGTGTTCCTCTCGGGATCTCGTTCAGGGACCACACAGGAGACCATGGGACCTAACGAGGACCACAGGCGTAAATTCAGTAGGATCACAGTGCAGTTTTGGTGGTAGAAGTGAACGAAGAAGAAGAAGAAGAAGTAGTAGTAGTAGTAGTAGTTAGAATTCCGTTCCAGCTGACAGTAGTAGTAGTAGTAGTAGTAGTAGTAATAGTAGTAGTAGTAGTAATAGTAGTAGTAGTAGTAGTAGTAGTAGTTAGAATTCCATTCCAGCTGACCGTAATAGTAGTAGTAGTAGTAGTAGTAATAGTAGTGGTAGTAGTAGTTGTAGTAGTATTTTATATATAAATTGAAAACATAATTAATTATTCCTTCCTGTGTGTAGTTAATTAATTTGCCTTTGGAGTGAAACAAACCTGTCTGGGAAAACTGACACATGATTCAATGTTCCCCTTGCTTTATTTATAGTGTACATGATTTGTTAAAGAAACAGCTTAGAAAGTGGCTAACGTTCATAACCTAAACTGCTATAAACTTATACATGGGGACACACTTCAGTTGTTGACTTCTTCTGGAGTTGGGAAAGGAAAGGCAGCCAGGCATGATACTGACCATATCACCCTCTAGTGTGCTGACAGGTCAAGAAAAATATGGGCACTAACATCATATCCCTCTAAGGCATGACAGGATTGCCTTTACCGTTACCTTTTTTTTTTTCATATAACTTTAGGAATCTGTTGTGTTCTGTACTGTGTCTTGAAGTGGCTATTCAAGCCAGATTTTTTTTCTCTCTTCAACAGCTGTTAAATCACTGGAAGACATGTGTAAAAGTGATTGGAAAAATATTTGTGAAAACGACTATGCCTGTCATGTAGAAGATAATGGGCAGGTATCTTGTGAACATCTTTGCACTGATTTTGATGAAAGAGGCAAATGTCAAAATGGCGGGCACTGTGTACTGGATATCGACCATACAGCTAAATGCAGGTTAGATCTGTATTTGTCTTTAACTCTTTCATTCCTGAATTAATGTCCGTGCTCTGCCAGAACAAATTTTGATGAGAAATTCTGGTGAAAAGAAACTAGAAGTTACTCTATAATTTTAAAATATAGGTTGGGTTAAAAATGTTCTTTTCATTTTATTTAGATTTTTGCCTATATTTGGCTCTAAGCATTGATTTGCATTGGCATGCAAATTCAAACAATCCTGCTAATGTTGTTTTGAAGTGAAAGAGTTAATATTAATTTTTTTTATTGTTATAGTATTTATGAACCTTTTTCTTCAAATTTATGGAAATGTCGATGTACAGAAGATGCAGTGCTGTGAAGTTTTATATGTGTTGCTGTGAAGTTTTATATGTAATGCCATGAAGTTTTGTATGTAGTGCCATAAAGCTTTATATATGGAGCTGTAAAGTTTTATATGTAGTGCCATGACGTTTTATATGTGGGGCTGTATATGCAGGAAACTCTCTACCGTAGAGAGTGGAACAACAACACAACTCCTTCAGATCATCAGAGGAAATTCCCCCTGGGAACAACTGTGTTAAGAGCACACTTATCTTAACATAGTGTTTGTGAGACAGGGAACATAGATCTGTTTGCTTAAAAACTCTGACCTACCTCTGTAGCCCAGAAACTTGTAGCAATCAACACTAATTGTAATTGTTATTTTTGTAAAATGTAATGTCAGGTTGGTGGACAGATGGGGACATGGAGATCTCTGGCGGGGATGAGGGAAGTCTGGTGTGAAACCAGTGAATCCAGGACGTGACAAGCCTATGAGTCTTTACAACAATGGCTATCAGAATGATGTAAACAAAACAGAGCCAGTAGACTATGGGTGGCGGGGAATGGATATTGTTGAAGCACTCATCAGATTCCTCATCTCAAAGTCAGAGTGTCTTTGTGGAACTGTCTCAAAACCATCTGACATGGAGAAGAGGCTTAAGTACAGCCACCAGAGGCTGGAAAACAAAGTTTTGGCCAGGCCGGCCACACTGTCTTCATGGCAGTCTGAGCAAGACCACAGTCTGCCCTAGCAAGGAAAGGTGCTGAAGTCAGAGTTACCCAGCCAAAAGGCGCATCGCAAAAATCAGGGTAACACGCATTATCGCTAATGAAATGTCTCTATCTGCAGTTTTCAAACATGGTGCTTGCCCTGTGAAGACTAACCAGGCAGGTGCAATGCCAGGCCCCCTGCCTCGAAAGGCTCCACCCAATGCTACTGGAGGTCCTCTCAGTTCGTCTTGTGGAGTCAGGAGACATGAGAGTAGAGCTACTGGCCAAAAAATACAACAGAAGAAAACAGCCAAAAAGCAAGAACTTAAAATAATGCAGTGGAATGCTGAGGGTGTCAGCAGTGTTAGAGATGGCTATAGCAAAAAGGTTGAACTAGAGAACATACTTTTTGCAGAGCAGGTAAGTATATGCTGCATACAGGAGACACACCTAACCAAAGATGCCTCCTTTAAAATCAGAGGCTACTAGTGTTTTAGATCAGACCGACAGGACAGAAGAAAAGGAGGAGTACTCACACTTGTTAAGAATAACATCAGCGCATGACAGGTGGGAGTGTACATGGAAGGAGCCGAATACCAGATGATCCATCTAAAAAGTAGTAATACAGATTTCCACCTCCTTAACTATTACTGTCCTAATGACCGCCCACTTGCTTTAGAAACAATCCCACACAAAGAGAGACTGATGGTCTGTGGTGATTTTAACAGCCATTCCCAGAGCTGGGGCTATGACCACATAGACAAGAGAGGAGAGGAAGTTGAGAGCTGGCAGGATGATAATGGACTTTTCCTGATCAACCAGCCAACGGATCCCCCAACATTTTACTCAAGGGCTTGGCATACAAAATCAACACCAGATCTGGCATTCCACTCTCCAGATCTGAAGTGGAACATTACACGTGAAGTTGGAAAACAACTTGGAGGTAGTGACCATCGACCAGTCTTCCTGACAATAGAAAATGAACTCCTTAACACCAGTAGCCCTCTCCCCAGATGGAACTATAAAAAAGCAAACTGGACAATGTACAGACATCGTACAGGTATCCTGGTGGGACAGCTGTCCATAGAAGGTAAGGATATTAACAGCATAGTGAAGGAATTCAATGCTTGTATCCTTCAGGCCGCTCGTGAAACCATTCCCAGAGGAGCTCGCAGGGACTATAAACCATACTGGTCTAGTGAGCTGGGAAAACTCCATGATGACATGGAAGCAGCTCGAAAGCAAGCAGAAAATAGACCATGCCAAGAACACCACAATAATTACCAACATTCTAAGGCCAAATTTCAGAGAGCAAAGCTGCAAGCCAGACGGGAAAGTTGGAGAGAGAAAACAGAGTCCCTAAACTTTGAAAAGGATGGAAGGAAACTGTGGAAACTAATCAAACAGTTAAATGATGAGAGTACTGGAAGAAGTACAAAGGTTACACTAATAGAGGATGGGAAAACTCTTACAGGTAAGCAGGTAGCAGATCACTTTGCTCGCATGTTTGCACAGGACTGCAACATTGATATCCATCCAGAGAAGGAGCGTACAGTGCGCATCGAGCCACAGAAAGAGGAGGAACAAGTCAGAAAAGTGGAGGTCATGGATGCACCAATCACACGCAGCGAGTTAGACCTAGCAGTCAGTAAACTGAAACCAAGGAAATCACCAGGACCAGATGGAGTGTCCAATGAAATGATCAAGAACCTGGGAATGGCAGCAAGGGGAAAGCTGTTGGATATTTTCAATATGTGCTGGAGCACAGGTAAGTTACCTCAAATCTGGAAGGAAGCAAGCATGGTACCACTGCTAAAACCAGGGAAAAACAGTGATACTGCCTCCAGCTACAGGCCAATCAGTCTCACTAGCTGCCTATGCAGAACGATGGAACGCATCATTGACCTGAGGCTAAAATGGTACCTAGAAAGTGAAAACCTTCTCGTTCCACAACAAGCAGGATTTAGGCAGTACTACAGTACGGAAGATCAAGTGACCTATCTCTCTCAAGAGCTTGAGGATGCATTCCAAGAGAAAAACCTTGTACTAGCAGCGTGGATAGACCTGAAGAAAGCCTTTGATAAAGTATGGAAAAAAGGTCTTCTGTGGAAACTAAGAAACTGCAATGTGAATGGAAGACTATACAACTGGATAAAGTCCTATTTACACAATAGAAGAGCTAGAGTAGTAATGGATGGTCACAAAAGCCAGAAAGTACTTCTGCGACATGATGTACCACAAGGAGGAGTCCTTTCGCCTACACTATTCCTTGTATTCATTAATGACCTGGTCAAGGAACTTCCCTATTGAATCAAAGCGGCACTGTATGCAGATGATCTGGTCATGTGGTGTACAGATGAATATGCGACAGTTGCTACACAGAGACTCCAAAGAGCAGCAGACATCTTGACATCATGGACAAACAAATGGTGTGTAAGTATCAACACAGAGAAATCAAGTACCACTCTGTTCACCCTCTCATCTAAACAGAAAGCAGGTAAGATCTTTGTAAATGAAATACCCTTAAGGATGGACAACCAACCCACTTACTTAGGAGTGACTCTTGACTCAAAACTGACGTGGAAGCAACACATCAACAGTGCAGAAGCAAAAGCCAGAAGAAAACTAGCCATATTAAGAAAATTGAGTGGAACCACATGGGGAGCTAGTGAAAGAATCCTCAAGAATGTATATCAGCAAAGTATTCTACCACATTTAGAATATGGCTCAACATCTTGGTGCACAGCATCAAACACTACGCTGCATAATCTAGACAAGGTTCAAAATCAGTCACCACGGATTATCACAGGTGCCATGAGGTCCACACCAATAGTAGAAATGCAGAAAATAGTTGGTGTTCAACTGCTAAAGGAACGTAGAGACACAAAGGTCATGACCATGGGAGAAAAATTCCTTAGCTCTGTAAGCAATCCCCTGAAGGAGAGATTCAATAACTTGGCATTAGGATGGCTTAAAAGAAGCAGCTTCATTCATCAGGCCAAGCGTATGCGTAAGCTGATACCTGACCTTCCAACTGTAGTCGCTCCATTATCATCTGTACTAGAGCATACACCATGGAAAGAAGCAGATTATACACAAATAACTATTCAGACTGAAGTGAAAGGTGTGCAGTGGTGAGATGCAGAGCAGTCTTGTAAGATCAACAGCCACACTTAGTGTTCTAGATGACAAATATCCATGTGACACCTGGATACGTGTGTATACAGATGGATCTGCACATAATGCCGTAAAGAATGGAGGGGCAGGAGCATATATTGAATATCCAAACAACACTATTGACAAGATTTCCATACCCACTGGTAAATACTGCAACAACTTTGATGCAGAAGTTATGGCAATTACTGCTGCAGTTGAAAAACTATCAGACTCCAGAATTGATACATGTCCTGTAGTAATTCTCACAGATGCAAGATCAGTACTGGAAGCTCTTCAGAGCAACAAACTACCAAACCTTAAGGATGCCTTGTCAAAAATTGGCTTACAACATGGAGTCACTTTGCAATGGATTCCCTCCCACTGTGGGATACCAGGCAATGAGAAAGCTGACCATCTGGCCAAAGAGGGCACTGAAATGGAGCAACCAGACATACCAATCACCTAAAATCAGAAGAAAAGCATGATAAAAACCTACAGGAAGCCACAAACACCACCACATGATGACTATCACATGCTAAACAGAAAGGAACAAGTCACCATCTTCCGTCTCCGAACAGGACACAGCCGACTCCGAAGTCATATGTATACAAAGTTTAAGGTTGGTACTACTAATCTATGTACATGTGCCCAGGTGCCCCAAACTGTGGAACATATCCTCCAGAACTGCATCAACTATGAGACACTGAGAAATAATTACTGGCCCAGTGAAACCACTAAAGAAGATAAGCTCTACGGTTCCATACATGAGTTACAAAAAACAGTGAAATTTATCCAAGAGACAGGACTGCAGATATAGACAGACAATGCGAATGAAGAAGAAGAAGATCAGAGGAAATACCCCCCTCAGACAAGTGTTTCAGCCCTATTAAACTCCTGACACTCTAAGGGGGGTGGGCCCCTCTGGGTCATGACTCCCAGAGGTCTTGTGAGTTGTTGGTTTTTTTCCCGGTCCCGGGATTGAACCCATGATCTTCCAGTTGCCACTGCATTTTTTTAAGTGCATCTTTAGCGATTTAGCTACGGAGGACTGGTATTGGTTGTGGCAAATGAAATTACTTATGTTCCCAATGCTTGTTTCGCATACTCCACAGCCAGCATGAGGCCTTTTCTGCTGTTACTGAAAGGCTTCTCAATGTCCTTGCTCTTGCTTGTCCCTTTATGCCCAGTTGCTTACATAGGTCATATGCTGATGTTGCTACGAATCCTCTGTGAAGTTCTATGTGTAGTGATTTAAAATTTTATATGTTGGGCTGCAAAGTTTTATATGTAATTCTGTGACAGTTTTGTACAAGGCACTGTGAAGTTCTGTATGTAGTTCTGTAACAGTTTTATATATGGCACTGTGAAGTTCTCTATATAGTTATGTAACAGTTTTATATATGGCACTGTGAAGTTCCATATATAGTTCTGTGACAGTTTTATATGTAGTGATTTGACAGCAGTATATATGGTGTACTGTAGTTTCTGTATGTTAACATAAAACATACCAGGAAAACTATATCTGATGTCATATTTTGTATCAGTTTTGACTGAGACATAACGAGAGCTGATCATGGCATCAGGTCACACCCTTCTGATGAAAAGCCAGCTCACTACTGCACTGCTCACCCTACACTCTCACCATTTCTATTTGACAGATGTCCTTCAGATGACAACTTTGTATACGGAGGAGATTCATGCGAGATGAAGGCTGAAAGGCTTGCTCTAGCCAAGGACTACATCATTGCCATTGCTGTCGGATCAGGAGGTGGTGTAATCCTCATTTTCATCATTATCATCATCATTATTGTACGAAAGAAGAAGTCAGGGAAGCAATCAGGCACCCAAAAGATCAAAGATAGTGCTTCAGAGTAAGTCTGATCATATCAGATTGTTCTTAAGTCTGAAAAATCTGTCTCTTGTTCTGTCTTATCACATACATTGTCTTGCTACATACGTTTTAATCTTTCTTCTTTACTAATAGCGTGCATTTTGTATTACTGTTATATACATGGGTTTTATGTGTTCCATACATGGGTTTATGTGTTCAGTAAATCTTTTTTTTTGTTGTTATATACATCTGTACTGTTATATACATGGGTTTATGTATTCCATAAATAATCTTTTTTTTTGTTTTACAGTACTTCAGCAAAGGAAAGCTGACATCCATGTACTTCAACATGGGAATGCTGATAATGCTATTACTACTACCATCACCACACCACCACCATCACAACACCACCACCACTACCACTATCACCACCACACCATCACCATACCACCACCATCATCATCACCACCACCACCACCACCACTATCACCACTGCCATCACCACTACCACTATCATCACCACCACCACCATCACCACACCACACCACCACCATCACCACCACCATCACCACCACCACCATACCACAACCATCACCACCACCATCACCACTACCACCACCACCATACTACAACCATCACCACCACCACCACCATACCACTACCATCACCACTACCACTACCACCACCAACACCACCATCACTATTACTACTACTGCATAGAGATGCTAATATTCACACACTTCAACATAGGGATGCTACTACTACTACTGCTGCTGCTGCTGCTGTTGCTGCTGCTGCTGCTACTACTACTACTACTACTACTACCACGACAGGGGGATGCTGACATTCATGTTCTTCAACATGGGGATGTTAACATTCATGTATTTCATCATTCTAGAGCAGCCTCCCACAATGCTCATTCTATCAGTAATGTGTATCAGAAGCACCAAGTCAAATCTGTATTGGAAGGTGCAGTCTCCTCACCTTTTTGTCTCTCTCATCAAATTTGGAGGCCATTTTTGTCTTTCTGAAGTAACCTTCATATTTATGAACCAAGTAAAAAAAAAACTAATGGTTGACGTGCTGGAACTTGTATCTCATGGCTCTTTCTACTAACACTGGATGTGTGTGATTAACTACATTAACAACAGACTGTGGTATTAAGCTTTTAGTTTCATTGTGCTTGAGTGTCTTATCTTCACTTTTTAGCCCATATTTCCTCCTCTGTTGTGAAAAAATCATGAAGTATATCACATATCTTCCCATATAGGCAGTCCTTCAAGTCCATGAAAGATTCAGAAGATGGACTCCATGATGTGCTCATTGGCCGTGGAAATGCTGCCAGATTGGATTACAACAATCCAACATTCAAGTCAGTTTATTAGCAGCTAAAGTTATGTTTTTTTTTATAAATGTCTGATGTCAAGGAAAATATAGATACTAACACCAGAACCCCTGTATGGCTATCTTTACCTTGTAAGTGAAAAATGAGCCAGTGCTTGAAAGATTAAGTGAATTAACAGGTAGATCTAGGACAGAGCAACAGAATGAGTAAATAAGCATTGTCTGAGCAGAAAATAAGGGCTATACTTGAAGATAGGACATGGAATCTCAGATAGTCTGACCTTTTTTAACATGAATAAGGTTTGTTGTTACTGCAGCTGATAACTGAGGAGGATTTTAGACAACAAATGACAGAGAAAGATCAGAAACAAGGAGATCTGGAGAAGAGCAGGACAAGAGTCTATTAACCAACAAATCATGTCAAGGAAATGGAGGAGGACTGGTAGTACACTGAGGAAACCTGACACCAGCATAACAAGACAGGCACTGGCATGGAATCTTCAGGGAAACAGACATTGAGGAAGACCTAGAAATACTTGGAGAAGAGAAATTATGACAGTGATCAGAGACAAGGGATACAGATGGAAGAAAGCATAGAATAAATCCAAGAACAGGGATGACTGGAGAGTCTTTATCTGTGGCCTATGCTCCCAAGGGAGTGAAAGGCAATGATGATGATGAGGCTGATTATGCCAGTCAAAAATTGATTGACGTTGATATGAGGTTAAAAAAAACAATGCTCAGTATTTTGTACAAATAGCTTTCAAACCGATATATTAAGCTACAAACAGTTAATGTACAAAAAAGATTCGATGAATGAATGGCAGTAAATAAATTAATGTGTGAGTGAGTGATTGTGAGCATGATAAATTAATAAAGAAATGAAAAAATTAATGCTAAATATGTGAATTATTACATCCCCACATTGCACTGTGTATGTGTGTGAGAGAGAGAGAGGGAGAGATTCTAATGAAATGTCTTTCATATTTTAAAGTTTACCAGCGGAGAGACTTGAAAGTCTGGGTTTGAACCCACAAACCTCTGTACACAACAGTCGTGCACCACCAAGTGATCCACTCAATCTCAGCAACCTCGATGACCGTCACTCAGGTGCGAAACATGGGCGTGGAGTAGACGTGTCAAGACAGTCTAGGTCTGGATCAAGAGTGGACTCGATCCAGCATCACGAAGCTGTGGGTATTATCATATTTGAAAAGAAAACAAAAATATTATTTAATTTTGATTTTATTTACCAAATGAGAACTAGACTGAACTTTACATATCTTGTTTCCTTTCTTTCACTGACAGCCGTGTGTGTGGTGCCATCTGGCGTGCCCAACCCTACACATGTATGCTTCATCTTCATAGCCTTTTTACCCTACCACTGGTGTGTTGTGTACCCCTTTCTATAGATCATCAACTGTAGAACGCTAGTGACAGACCTTGTGTCCACAACATCCCGGACAAAAGTACATATCTATCATATACCCTAGAAGTAAAAACTGGGCTGATGTGATAGATGATTAACAGGGCTCTGGGAAGCAGAACTAGTTGAGATCCTGCCCCACCTTCCCACAGGTGTTTCTAAGAAGGAGCATCCTCAGCCTGGCTAGCAGGATAGAGGCTCACCAATGGGCCCATGGTGGTAGTATCTGTCAAGAAGCTTTATTTGTTTGGTGGTCTACACTGGGTCCTCAAGTTAGTCAGAGTAACCCAGTCCAAATTCAGTGCCAGTAAATCTTCAGAGCACCGGCTGCAAGGTACATCCTCCTCTCATTGTCACGGAAATAGAATGAAACTGTCATGTGACCTAAATGTGTCCTAATCTCATCATTATTTTGTTACGATAGCAAGAACTTGCTGTTGTACACAAAGAGCCAGTGCTGTTACATACCAGCTATCCCCGCTGCTTACACAGTCCCACTTGAAACTAAGATATAACTAACAGGATATTCATACCAACACTGTGCTACCAATGCCAGACTTTAAAGAAGCAACAGACTAAAACAGCCACATGTGAGATGAGATGTCTTAGGGAAGCAGCAAACGTCACCAGGTTTGACAAGCTAAAAACTGACACCATAAGACAGATGGTAGGAGCTACACCATGTCTATGATACATAGAGAAACAAAGAGTCAAGTGGTTCGGTCACTTAATGAGAATGGCACACTCACAGCCAGCTGCAGAAGCCTTCAACCAAGAAACTACAGGACGCAGATGAAAAAGAAGACCCAGAAGGAGATGGACAGATGGTATTAGAGAGACACTCACTAATTATGGCACGATTGTCAATGAGGCATTTCCTCTCATCACTTCACAATACAAGAGGAAGGATAAAATTAAAGTAAGTGAGAACTATAAGGAAAGATAAAATTAAAGTAAGCAAGAACTATAAGGAAGGATAAAATTAAAGTAAGCAAGAACTATAAGGAAGGATAAAATTAAAGTAAGCAAGAACTATAAGGAAGGATAAAATTAAAGTAAGCAAGAACTATAAGGAAGGATAAAATTAAAGTAAGCAAGAACTATAATGTTTTCATTAAAACATATAACATATCTTCAGTATCAGCATTTGTTGGTGAAAATGTACATCATCATCACGTCATTACAACTCACTTTTTATTTGAAAATAATTCTGAAATGTTGATTGTTATGGACATAGTTTGATTTATTATTTGTTCTCCATTTTCGCCACACAGCCATCACGAGACAGAAATCCGGTGCAGTATCCACAGTTTCAGCAGTACTCTTCCTCTTCAGATTACATACAGATAGACGACAATGAATCTGTGGTACAGTGTTTCTGTGTTTTGCTTTGTTTTTTGCGTCTTATAAATGTTATCCTCTTTTGCAATTAGACACTTAATGTTTGTTTAAAGCGAAATATAAAGAAGACAAATTAAAACAGCTTTATTCTTTCTGTCAGATGGAAGGAAGATATCATTTTATGATGATGTTGCGAAATCTTGTAACTACAAACTTGACTCTTCTTGCCGGCTGATGTCTTGGTAGTGAGCTTAAAGTGAA
Organism: Achatina immaculata; assembly: GCA_009760885.1. Taxonomy (NCBI): domain Eukaryota; kingdom Metazoa; phylum Mollusca; class Gastropoda; order Stylommatophora; family Achatinidae; genus Lissachatina; species Lissachatina immaculata. The sequence continues at coordinate 653,156 of CM019712.1, forward strand.
GACATTATTGCTGTTGTTAAAATATTAATCTTTTTCTTTACATTTTACATCCTTTGTGTGCAGTTAAACGTTACATAGGGTTTGCATTGTAGTTTGTCATGTGTTTTCTTGTTTTCTGTGAGTTTTTCAACCTCATCAAGGGATCTTATGCCCACTAACAGTGTTATCTTTAGAGTTTCACATGGTCAACCTCTTTTTCTTTGTCCTGTTGTTAAACGTTTGGTAACTTAAAATATTAATACTACTAAAACGATTACTTCGTCTATATTCATTGTTTAGTTGTTGTTGCTGCTGCTACTTTGTCTTCTACTACTACTACTACTACTACTACTACTACTACTCCTGTTATCATCACAACTGCTGCTAACAGTACCACTAAACACAATTGTTATTACTAAGGCCATCTCCACCACTATAACTACTACATCTTCTCCTACAACTATTACTTCTAAAACTACTTCTACTACAACTACTACTACAACTACTACTACTGCTCTTGCTACTACTACTATAATTACTACTACTACAACTACTACTACTGCTACTACTACTACTACAACCACTACTACTACCACCACCACCACTACTACTACTACTACAACTACTATTATTACTACAACTACTACTACTACTACAACTACTACTACCACCACTACTACCACCATCACCACCATCACTACTACTACTACTACAACACAACTACTACTGCTGCTACTACTAAACACCATTACAACAATAAATTTCTTAAAACATAATCAGGAATGCCGAGATTCAAAATATGCCCATACATGTCAACAAATTTTTCAACATACAGAATTTCTAAATGTTTATAGTGACAACACTCTGCACAACATGGCTCCATAGTACAAACTTTTACATGATTTTGTAAGTAGCTGGAAATATCAAAACTAATGTAGTACCACAGTAGAAAGGGCAGAAGAAAAATGCTGAAATGTTGATATTGCTTCCAAAGAATGAAGGTTAACATTCAGTTATTGGGATAAATTTAATTTTTGAATTGCTTGATTTTCAATATTTGAATTTGTTATTGCTAATAGCAGTTTCAATATGAAGAATATAGTTATCACTGGTTACAATCATAAAACAGAGCATGAGAGAATGAAGGCATTTCCACACAGTGATTTGTTTTGTTTCTTCTTTAAAGTCAACGTTGTACCAGCCAACAAGGAGCATGCAGCCTCTTTCAGAGTATCACCACAGAAATGAGCGCCCCCACTCAGGCGAGGTGAAAGTATATGACTACACTCGTCGCGCCGCATCTGTTGTAAGTTATGTTCTGTTTCCTGCCCTTTGACCTTTCAACTTTCTTTTCGTCGGGGGCACTTTCTCTTTTGTGTACATTGCCAGATTTAGGGATAAGGTACAGATTTGAGGGCTCACAATTCGCAGGGCCTTCTAGTTTTAACCTGGGGCTCCAAACTATATGTAATTTAGGGCCTCATCATGTCATAATTATTACTACATTCTCTCTCTCTGAACCTTAAGTGCCCAGGGCACATGGGGCTTCTGCGAAGGTTTTCCACAAAAGCATGTCCTTTGCCTTTTTTTCTGCTCTTGCCCAGGTGAGCCCTCTATTGCTCAACATCCTTTCTGTTGTTCTTCTCCATGTCTCTTTTAGTCTACCCTTACTTCTATTTCCCTGTGGTGTCCATCTTAGTGCTATTTTTGGTAGTGAGTTGTCAGTCATTCGGAGCACATGTCCCAACCATCGCCAGCGTCTTTCCTCAATAATTGTTGTCAGTGGCCTCATCTGCATTTCTGCCAACAAGATGTTATTTCTTATGGTGTTTGGCCAAAATATTTTCCTAATTCTTATTACTACATTATGAACGTCTAATTAGCGAGTCCACTTTCCCACTTCTTCTTTTTTGTGATATAAAGAAGCGGAGAATGAATGAACAAACAGACTTTATTTTCAGAGAGTTAAGAATTGGGCACACAGGCCAGTCTACCATTCTGTCCTTCATCATACAACTTTCATTCAGTCACAGATATGGAAACGTGCAGCATGCAGTACAACTGAGCACTATATACAAAGAAGAATTTGTTGCTTCCTATAAGATGTTGCAAAGAATGTTAGGTAGAGATTACACAGACGTGAGTGTATGGAAGGATGAATGTTTTCGAGGGCAGATAAACCATCATACTTCGCTTTGCATTACACATTTCTGATTATTTCCAGGAATTAATAATAATTTTGTTTGTTTATCTCATGGAAGGAAAGTTCATCCTCACGCCCTCATAGCGGTGGAGCTTTCTACGATTTCGATTATGAAAACAACGCTGACAGAGGACACAGGATTGAAGATCCAGTAAGAATGAACTCTTTTACTCTCTAGCATTATAAGGGATGACCAAAGTTTGGCCACAGACTGTCGTTAGGTGCAGTTAAAAAATATTCCACAGCAGACTGTATAATAATGAAAACAAGGTGCTTACTGCTGCTGTTTGTTGCTTAGTTGAAATGACCATCATCTGTACACTCTAAACATTTCTGCAAGATCTCCATTAACCTGACAGCCTTTCCTTAATTCAAATGCAGGACAGAGACAGAGGTTAAATTTTAACTCAAAATGTTAATTCCACCGTAGGGCCCGCCTGCTGTGCCTCTCCACAGAGTGAATTTTCTTCAAAATAGCAACATTTCCACTCTCTCTCTCTCTCTCTGAAACTCAAGTGCCCAGGGCACATGGGGCTTCCGCAAGGGTTTTCCACAAATGCCTGTCCTTTGCCTTTTTTTCTGCTCTTGCCTAGGTGAGCCCTCTATTGCTCAACATCCTTTCTGTTGTTCTTCTCCATGTCTCTTTTGGTCTACCCTTACTTCTGCTCCCCTGTGGTGTCTATCTTAGTGCTATTTTTGGTAGTGAGTTATCAGTCATTCTGAGCACATGTCCCAACCATCGCCAGCGTCTTTCCTCAGTAACTGCTGTCAGTAACATTTCCACTAAGATTATTAAATTCTTAAAGATGAGAATACAGTACATTATGGGACATGCGTTCTAAAAGAGGGCACGTTTATATGTCCCAGCTAAAGTAATACAGTTCCTGAGGCAAATCCTTAAAATACAGGACTTTTATCTTCATCAGAGGACAAAGACTGATGACACCCACCTTGTGTTGACTGACAACCCTTCTCCTGCCTTTAATCAAGCATTGTACTTAAGAGAATGCATAACCTCCTGGTTACTCAAGTGCCCTGTTATTTTTAAAATGCAACTGATAAAATTCTTCAGTTATTTCACTTAATATGTGTGTGTGTGGGGTGGGGTGGGGGGAGCCTACTCAAGCTGAATGAGACAGTGGTCAGCAACTCATAGCTGGTGTCAGGGTGGAGAACCATATCTGGTCAAGACCCTGCTCCACCTCTCAGTGGTGCCCCTAGAAACAGACGAAAGTCTAGCCGAGCGAGTAGGGATCACAGTGGGAAGATGGACCCAGTTGTACAAATACATCAAGCAGAAGTCAGATGTGTTGGGCCAATAGGTGTTTAACTACGACACAAAGCAACCACCACTATCTGAGGGTGAAAGACGAAGAAGAAGATTTCATTCATAAATTGGTCTTATTCTTCTTCGTTTGCTTTCACCACCAAGACCTCCCCACGATCCTACTGAATTTACTCCTGTGGTCCTTGATAGGTCCTGTGGTCCTTTTGTGGTCCCAGAGAGGACCACAAGAGGTTCAGAGTATCGCAGAGCTTGGGCCTGTATTCTCAGTGGGTCACAGAAGCAGGATTGTGTGACACTGCGGTTTTTGTTGCACCAATTTAATCTAGTTGGAATTTCTCACTGAAAAACCTCGACGTGTTTTGGATATCAGTGTATCCCCGCCGGGTGAGAAGTGGTTGCCTATCCAGTCCAGCATTAGACTTTCTCACCAGAAAACCTCAATGTGATTAGGATACGCATACATCCCTGCCAAGTGAGAGGTGGTTGCCTATCTAGACTGCACCGGTCCAGTGTCTCCGACTTCAGCATTTTGTGGTCGTGGCCGCTACCCTTCCCAGTTGTGACACTAGGAAGAAGCTTTTGTCCAGGAGGACAAATCCTCGCCACTAGTAAGTTTCACCCCTGGGTTAAGCCAGTTTAGGTGTATTATCCCAGTATGGACGTGACCAACCTCTAGAGCAGAAGTACCGTGACATGAGTAGACTTCAAGATTCACCCCTGGATTAAGCCAGTTTAGGTATATTTCACCAGTATGGGTGTATATCGGATGTGGCCGGCCTCTAGAGCAGAGGTGCCGTGGTATGAGTAGCTCTTGCCACGAGACTACTAGACATACTGATTAAACTTCACTTTATCTTTTCCATCACCTTTTCACAGCGGTGCCGCACAGCAACCCTAATCACATTTTCTTTACTGGCCAGGAGGAGTTTCACCCCACACGTGGCATCCGAAGAATGCCAACAGCATCTTAGTTTAACCCCTGGGTTAAGTCGGTCTGGGCAATCTGCCCTAGTAGGAGTGTATATAGGACGTGGCCGGCCTCTAGAGCAGAGGTGCCATGATTTGAGTAGTCCTGACCTCAAGACTACTGGTTACTTCACTTAATCCTTTCCTTCACCTTTTCCACAGTGGTGCTGCATGGCAACCCTAATCACATTTTTCTTCATTGGCCAGGAGGAGTTTCACCCCGTGCATGGCAGCTGAAGAATCTCGCCAGCAGCAGGATAAATTGATGTTAAATTTCATGCTAGAAATGCAATTTCATGTTAGAAAGTTAAAACATGAAACTGAATCCATGAAGGATGAAAAAAAAAGTGGAAATTCATTCTAATAGTTCTCATTTTTACTGCACAAAATCAATGATGTACAATTTTTCTGTTGTTTCAGTACATGATCAGGAGACCTCGAGTTTCATCACAGAAACGTTTTGTAAGTAAACTGTCCTCATCATCATCATCTGATACAAGTTTTTAATTTAAAATTAACATTCATCTCACAGGTCAGTCATGCCAGCCCACCTCAGTTTCTAAACATCTGCTTCAGGTGTAAAAATCTTTGTTATTTTCTTTTCCCATCTTCTGTCAAAAGATTTCTCACAAAAGTCTTTCTATTTGAAAAACAAATCTTATTATATACAAGAAAAAAAATGCATGTCTTCTTCTTCTGCGTTCAGTTTTCTAAACAGGGAGTTTGGTTGCCTCCATGAATATTGCTGTCAGCAGGAGGTCTTTGTTTGAACCTCAGAGCTTCTCTTGTATGCTTCTCTCTCGGGATTCTGAGGTCTCTGTATATGGTGCAGGGTTGTAAAATAATTAATGCAGACTAGCTCTCAGGACAAACTTTAACTGTGAAGCTCCAGCATGCCAAAGACCCACAGCTGGCTGCTCATGTGAGGGCTGGCAAAACAAGGGTCTTGTCCCACCCTTCTGGTGGTACCTCCAGTAACAGGCTCAACTTGACTATCAGTGCAGGGATCACTATAGTCCCCATGGTGGTGGAGTCTATTAAAGAAGTGCTGTACTCTTCCTTCATTTTTGGCTTAACTCCAGGTGAACAAAATTTTTGTCTGTTGCAACCCACTCCCCATCCAACACGATGAATATGATTGAACACCTTACCCACACCACTTGTAGCAGACCTCGCAGTTCCAGGAAGAAATAACAAGATTTCTTTTTTCTCCTGTCACATGGAGAGTAGAATGTAGATATTTTTTTTTTAATCTCAGTCTCTTTTTCTTTTACCTTGAGTTTTCCTGGTCTTCTGTAACTTCTGTCTTCTCATGACATGCCCAGTGATTGTCAAGTCTTCTCCAACTTCTCATGACATGTCCAGTGATTGTCAAGTCTTCTCTGATTTCTCATGATGTGTCCAGCAATTGTCAAGTCTTCTCTGACTTCTCATGACATGTCCAGTGATTGTCAAGTGTTCTCTAACTTCTCATGATGCGTCCAGCAATTGTCAAGTCTTCTCATAACATGTCCAGTGACTGTCAAGTCTTCTCTAACTTCTCATGACATGTCTAAAGGATTTAGTTCAGGATTCAGCAGGCCAGATTAAACCCAACAAACAAAATTATCTGGATTGCTGATCCTCACAATTCCCTTAAAACACAATATTACACCAGTGAAAGAAAAACTAAGTTATATTATGTTTATTATTATTATTCTCATTTATAAGCAATAAAGATGACCATGGCCCACCAACCATTCACAGACACAGCATCTGGCCTTGAATGCAGATTGCTGACCCATGGTCTACATAATCTTTTCTCAAATGTTGTTTTAGTTAGTGTCAATGTTGTGCAACTTCTGTGAAAACTTTTCATTCATTTTTCTTCCCATTCATAGTACAAGCTACAGCTTTCTTTCATGCCACATGTGTTAGTGTATTTTCTCTATTAGGATATCTGACCTATGTTTATTGGTCAAGAATGTATGTGATATCATATTATGTCCTTCATCCATGCCCAGCCATGTGTATGTAGCATAAATTCAGTGCTTCTCACCGTGTAGTGAAATACTTTCCATCTTTGGAGGCAATATTTTCCTCAAAGCAGAATGCTGGGTCCTGCTTCTAACAGTTGTATTGACTGGAGAGGTGACGGAGCGGGAGCTGATTCCACACCTTTAGTCCGAGGCTGACCAAGAGACCGTTTCTCTGATTGAGAGACTGTTTCTCTGATCAAGGGATCATTTCTCTGACAAAGAGACTTATTCTCTACCAGGCTGACCAATCCTACTCACATATCTAACTTAAAACTGCCAGCCTCATGAGTTTTTTTAAACCAAGTAGACTTTATGTTTTATCTGATATCTATAAAACGCTTTCTGATTTCAGTAACACAGTGTCCTGAATATTGCAAACACCCCAGACAGCTGTACGATGGATTAAATAAATGTTATAACAGTGAGGAGATTTACCAAAGTTAGACAGCAAGAACAGACCTGATTGAAGACTAGTGACTGAGATTGTGACAGCCCGTGCTTCTGTAAAACTTTCTTGGATATTCTAGCTTCACGATGAATGATTGACAGCCTGGCATGATATGATATCATCATCATCAGGTGCTGTGCCAACTAGTGTTGGCTATTATGTTTCTCCATAGTACCTGATCCTTCATGTAGGCCATTAGTTCAGCTGGTGATCTCATCAAACTATCCAGTGCCATTTCCTTCAGTCTTCCCCTGACTCTTCTTCCCTCTATTTTTCCTGTTGTTATAATATTTTCAGTGCCCCCACATCTCACTGCATGTCCTATGAAAGTACATTGTCTCTCCCACTCATCTCCTACATTCTTCTTTATTAATCTTTGTCGTCCAGGGAATTCACAACATTTCTACTGCTTCCAGCAATCTTTGTGCACACCTGCCTATCTTCCATGATTCACTTTCATATAATAAGATAGATTCAATATAGCATTTAGAACTCACTTTCTAACATTCATTGATAAAGATGCATTACATGTTTCTCATTCTCTGAAATGCAGGATTCAATATAGAACTCACTTTCTAACATTCATTGACAAAGATGCATTACATGTTTCTCATTCTCAGAAATGAACATTTTGTTTGGCCTATTCTGTTCTGCATTTATGATATGGTACAATATGATTTGTGGTTGCATATATTCTTTTAGTTTATCCATATAATTTTTCTGAAGAATTGAACAGAATGTTTTCAATGTAATTAATTCACCATTCTCACAGATCAGTGATACAACTAAAAAAATTAATCTCCAGCTTATGTAAAGAAGTACTGTTCTCTAACTAAAGTGTACACAAAGTTTTAATTGTACACATTATATCTAAGTGTACATGCATATCATTATATCTGTGTTTTATACATGAGTGAATCAAATGAAGGTTGGAAGATGCAAATTACATAAAACTTTGATGTAGTACAGGAAAAACGACCCCTGCTTTTTTCCGCTCCCTTGCTTTGTAACACATTTGTGAACCAGCGCCCGAATTCCAGAAAGGAAAACAAATCTTTCGTACCGACTTTGAGAAACCAGTGCAAAGCATCCCTTGTGTGTTTGCCCAGAGGTTCAGAGCTGTGTAAGCTTGTTTAGGCCCATCTTGAGCTTTGTGTTCCAGTTCTTGATTTGAACCTTGCATATGCACACACTGCCGTACATTGCCGGTATTTCACAATATATGTCTGAGGGGTTCAGACTTCTTGAAGACAAGAATTGGGTGACAGATTGCATATTCCTTGTTGTATGTCTACAATGTAGTCATGATCTTGACATACGTTATTCTCAGCGTGCTGCCTTGCGACAGTGGTGATATTCGCTTCCAGGCGTCATTTGCCCTGGTACTAACAACTGATACTACTAAGGGATTTGTATTTGTTCTTTTTGGAAATTTTATATGCATTTTCTAACTTTTGTTGAATTTGTCCTAGTAGATGTATAGGGCCCTTTATCACTGGTTCCCAGACTATGGTCAGGCAGGGAGTTACTTATCAAATCCAGATTATGTAGAATAGTAGAAATTTGTTCAAGGTTTTTAACCAAGTGACAGTGTTTGGGAACTGTTTTGAATGCAGGAGTCCATGACACAAGAAGGAGCTGAGAACCTCTTATCTATAGGCATCTAAAAAAACATAACTGACAGTTAATCATAACATTCAACATTACTAGTTTTGAAAAAAAAAATAATTTATAAATTTAATTAATATATTACATTGCTTATGTAATCTTATTTTATTATTTATATAACTATTTTATAACACTGTTAACTGTAATAAATCATACTATTTTTTTTTTTCCTATATATTGTTTTCTCGAATTTTTTTGTATGTTGAGCCAATCAGGATGCAGTTTATTTTATTTCATTAATGTACACTCTTTAATTAAAAAAAAAAAAAAGTTTTTAAAAGAACTTTCTGGTTTGTTTCTTTTTTTTTAAAAAATAAATCCAGGTTTTTGTGAAGAGTTATTCTGTTACTGCTGTACAATGTGCTCAGCAACACAGCATGTTACAATCAGCACAAAATTTACAGCAAGAATATGTTCTCAGTCTGCCCACCTTCTTCTTCTTCAGCATTCTCCTTCAAAAGTGAGTTGGTCATGTTGTATTGCAGTTATGCACCTTCTGGCTAAACACATCCAACATTGGCTTAGCACATATTTGGGACTCTGATCCCTATTCACGTAGTAAGACCACTATTTCCAAGGGCATTGCTGGGAGGTAAAACAGGGTCTTGATCAGCTGTGCTTTGTTCATGCTGACGCAAGTTGTCAGCTATGGTTCACTGACCATTATCTCATTCACCTTGAGATCTGCATCTTCATCTCCAATATGTCCATCGAAATTCTTCTTCTTCTTCTCCTACATGTGCACTGCTCTCTCGGTCTGAAGCCATTTTGTTTTCTAGACAGGATATCTGACTCAGTGAGTGTGGTATTTAGTGTGCCAATAATACACTATAAACACAGTCAAAATTAAGATTGTAAAAGTGCACTCGTCTTATTATCTCTAATGATTTTTCTTTTCTCAATGAACATCCAACGTAACCTCAGCTATAATCCCATACTTATGTGGATCGGTGTAATACAAATAATCTTATATTCATTTACTCCCTTAAAATCCTACACCAAGAACTTCTTCTTCTATTTCCCTGGAACTGCGAGCTGGTGTTCTTTGCGGCTGATGAAGTGAAAGTGTCGAGGCACAGCATCATATCAACGTGGGAGCACGATATAGCACCTTTTATTTTTCAGTCCCAGAGGGCGGCTAAAAACCAGGGGGTGTGCTGAACTTCTTTAGCAGACTCCACCAACACGGGGACTATGGTGATCCCTGCCCCATTAGCTTGGCTAGGCCTGTTACTGGGGGTACCAACGGAGAGGTGGGATAGGGTCTTGGTCAGGTATGGTTCACAAAACCTTGATGCTATCATGCCAGATATGGGTCACTCATTGTCACACTGACAAAGATATTAAGTCTTGCACCATTAGAGAAAAAACTTGGAGAACAAATACTTTTTATAACACATTTACATTTGCAAGAAGACTTGCCAGACAATGCAGTATGATGTTCTATTGGTTTGGTTGTTGGCAGAACAGGAGTATCCAGGATAGTTTTCTTTCTCCAGTATATTATGTTATGTCTGTGGATGATTTTTTAAATTTTGTATAGCTTTGTTATAGTTTCGTGTACGAGGGTTTATTGATAAGTTCTCAGAATAAGGTACAAATACTTGAAACACACAGTTAATATTAGTTGCATTTGTAGATCAGGTTAACGTAAGATTAAACACCAAGTTTCAAGAAATCAACTCAAACCAATTTTTTTTTTTAACAGGGTGGTAAGGGGTGGCAGAAATTGAGAAAATGGATACAATTTCTCATTGAGCAGTCATTCGCTACCTCTGCATCAAGGGCTTATCATCGAAGGAGATCCACGAAGATATGGTAGATACTCTAGGGGAGAGTAGACTATCTTCAAAAGGGCAGAACGGTCACCAGGACCTACTACACTAATCTTGTGAAGCAACTGCAGGTCAAACTGAAGGAGGGAAATTTATGAGAGGAGTCATCTTTCATCAAGACAATGTTCCAGTTCACAAGTTGGTGGTGGCAATGGCTGCCATTCATGAATGCAGCTTCCAGCTTCTTGAACATCCTCCTTATTCCCCAGATTTGGCCCCTTTGGATTATTACCTGTTGACCAAACTCAAAAAGGAGCTCAGTGGTCGCAAATTTGCTTCAGATGATGATGTCATTCATACTGTAGACCACTTTTTACTGGTACAAGATGCTGACTTTTACAAAGAAGGGATCCGTATGCTCCAGGATTGCTGGACTAAGTGCATAAACTTGCAAGGGGACTATGATGAGAAATAACCCACAAAAGTTGTCCACAAATAATCCTTTATACCTTATGCCGAGAACTTATCAATCACCCCTCGTATAAAAGTGTGTTACACTTCTATCTCTGGCTCTGCTGATATTTCATGATTTGCTTGTCTATAGTTTCATGTATAAAAGCACATAACGTTTCTACAGTTATCTCTCTCTCTCTCTCTGATATTTCATGATTTGCCTGTCTATAGTTTCATGTATAAAAGCATATAATATTTCTACAGCTATCTCTCTCTCTCTCTCTGATATTCCATGATTTGCCTGTCTATAGTTTCATGCATGGGCTCACCTGGGCAAGAGCAAAAAAAAAAAGGCAAAGGGCAGGCATTTGTGGTAAACCCTTGAGGAAGCCCCATGTGCCCTGGGCACTTAAGGTTCAGAGAGAGAGAGAGTTTCATCTATAAAAGGACATAATATTTCTACAGTTATCTCTCTCTCTGATATTTCATGATTTATCTGTCTATAGTTTCATGTATAAAAGCATATAATATTTCTATAGTTATCTCTCTCACTCTGATGATATTTCATGACTTGCCTGTCTATAGTTTCACGTATAAAAGCACATAATATTTCTACAGTTATCTCTCTCACTCTGATGATATTTTATGACTTGCTTGTCTATAGTTTCATGTATAAAAGCACATATTTCTACACTTGTCTTTCATTCTCTGATATTTCATGATTTAAGATATCCTTTGCCAGTGTCACTATATCTGTAATCTCTGTGATTAAATCTAGTGGTGAAACAGAAAATTTTGACTGGCTACTTGCATCCTCCATAATGATCTTGAACACTGCTTGGCCCAGCATGTCCTGTATAATATCAAGAACACGCAAAAGGTCAAACAAAGCCATATTGGGCCCACAGTGGGCCCAGTGTGGGCACTGCTCGTGGATCACATCATCTGAAGGGCTACTACCATGACAGCTGGAGTCCTCTCTGAAGACGCAATCTTTGATGTCACTGCTTTCAGGGAGCTTCCCAGCATGCCTCTCTGCAGCAACATTAACCACAACACCTCGATACAGACACAGGTAAGCGATTCTCACACTAGCCTGGTTATGTTTTGGAACATTTCTCAAAATACAATCCTTGGAGACCTTGTCAGAAAACGATAAACAATCCTCGCAAACACACCTGCTACTGTTCATTCTCTCTGGCTGTTGAGAGGACAGTTTCATGTAGTTTTTACAAACAGAGCACGCGCAAGTTTTCATGATTTCTGTCTCTATGACAACTGATTCAGCAAATCTAGCACTGGACTCTACATCAAAACTGTGCACATCATGACTTTCCGTGATCCTTCCACCTTCTGCACCACCTTCGCCCACCATGAAGGTCAAACAGCGGCCACTGCCTCCCTCTCTTCTAGCCACTCCCACCTCCTCCTCATCACCATCATCCTTAACATTATTGTTATTATTCCAGCTATGTTTGTATTTATCACTTGCTGATGAAACAAAGTCTCCCAACTCTAAGTTCTTGAAAGAATGAGATAAGTTCACAAAATCTTTTCCTCTTTTCCCCAACAAGTACAGTTTGAACACTTTGATCCTGTTAGCTGCGATAGTTGCAAGAAAGTTGTAAAACTCAGTGTAGTCAATACCACTATCTGCTTTCAAGATCACCTGAAATTTGAAAAAAAATAATGGAAAAATTACTGACAGCTAAATGTTCACATACAATGACTCATTCATATGAACATTTACAGGCGTTCTTTCATTAACCTCTTTAGTGTTATGTTTCCACAGAAAAAAGGTGATAACACTTCTTAGATTTACAAGCATTCTTTCATTAACCTCCTTAGTGTTATGTTTCCACAGAAAAAAGCTGATAACACTTCTTAGATGTTATGATGGCCCTGCCTACTCATTAATTAAGGAGTTCCCATGATTATTTTTAGAAGTTTGACCTCATTTCATTCACTACATGGCAGCACAGTACTACCTTGAACATTATTTGGGCTTAATTCTGTGTATGTAGTCAAAACCAGGTTAGCCCATACAGTGTACAAGGCTAACGATTTTAGCATGGAAAACCTGGCCTGTGTGATGTAATGGGTTAACACCAAAGAGGTTAACCAAACAATTAACTACAACTCTGATTGGCTGGTAATAAAAGCATGATTATCTGGGCTTTCTGTCACAATGTAAACAAATTTTTTTTTCTAACATATTCCTTACCTGACACTGCTGATGCCAGCCATCCATGTCCCTACAGTCTTCTATCTCTCTCTGGACAGCGCTCAAGCGGTGCTTGATGTACTCCCAGCTCAGGTGGGCACTGCAGCCATTCATCCAGTTGTGGTTGATAGATATAGTATCTTCCTGCAATGTGACAGTTTGGAAAACTATCCTGAAATGCGACACTTTGGAAAATCTATCCTGAAATGTGACACTTTGGAAAATCTATCCCGAAATGCGACACTTTGGAAAATCTATCCTGAAATGCGACACTTCGGAAAATCTATCCTGAAATGTGACACTTTGGAAAATCTATCCCGAAATGTGACAGTTTGGGAAATCTGTCCTGAAAAGTGATGGCTTGGAAAATCATTTCCAATGAAGAAAAATGTGGGCATAAAAAGAGACTGTCCTGTCATATCTTCTGTCTCCTTCGAGCAGCAAGATGGTGCTCTTTGCAGCCGATGCTGTGAAGGTGTTCAGGCACAGCATCATGCCGGCCTGGAAGCTGGTTATGGCAGCTATTTTTCAGTCAGTCTCTGAGAGCAGCTAAAAAGCAGAGGGTGTACAACTTCTTCAGCAGACTCCACCACCATGAGGACTATGGCAAATCCCTGCCCTGTTAGGCAGACTAAGCCTGATACTGGGAGTACTGACAGAGAGGTGAAGAAGTGTCCTGGTCAGCTATGGTTCGCTGACCCTAATGCTAGCATGTCAGCTATGAGTCACCGACTACCAAAAATGGCATGAAAAAAAAATATCTTCATCACATTTTTTCAATTTCTTGTGCGTCAATGACCTCCTGCTTAAGGACCCTATCTCAGGAAAATGTAATTAAACTCGCAGAAATAAAATATGTAAAGAAAAGTAATTATGGTCAAACAAAAGTTTCCAAAATAGTCAAAATAATGTACAAACTAGGATCACAAATGCCCTTTCTCTTTTTAATGTCAACTCTAAACCTACCAAACAATATCTATTTTCTAATCAAAGATCTCAGTTCACCAAGGAATAATCTCATGCCTATTTTGAGAACTCTCTGCAGTATAAAATTATTAACACCCAACTATGGAACAAGTCCACATGGATACATTTATCAACATTTTTAAAAAGCCATTTAAACACCTCATGGTAAATTAAGAATTAAAGAACAAAAGACAGTGCCATATTCATTCATTCTCTCGATGACTGGGCTTTTGAGAATCTTAAAGAATATCAAAGAGAACAAAATATAATGGTGAGCCACATAGAAGAGAAAGGACAGATTAACAGTGAAGGATCACTCTGTGAAGTCAAAGATGCCAATAAACACATAAAGAGAAGGAAAATGACTGAACCAGATCAAATGTCATCGGAGTAAATGGAAACATGACGGGTACCTGGGGCCTCCCATCTTGCTCTAAATCGATGTCTGAAACTCCCTGTGATGCTAATGGCAGAAGAAGGAGGAGGAGAAGGAAAAGAAGGAAATGGAAGGTCTTGATAATTTTTGTGTAGGAAAATTTAAAAAATAAAAACCACCACCACTGAGCAACAATGCTACACAAGAACTTACAGAACGAAGGTCATTTCATCACTATTATTATTTTTTTCTTTCTTACATTTTCATGCACTCACAAGATTGAAAACCTGATGGTGCCAGCCGCTGGGTACAAATATAATCTCTCCTGGGTTCTGTATGACTGTGATGGCAGCATCAGCAAATGTTGATGCATCTGGGAACTTATTGGAGTCATGAAGATCCGGAGATCGCAGGTCAAATGCCAGTTGGCCATGTTTGTCTCTCAGTTTTTCTTCTTCTCCTATTAAAAATTTTGATGACAAAAGTTTAAAACAAAATACAGTCAAACCCACTTAATATCACATCGCTTTATGTCACAACCCAGATACTGTCACAGAAATTTGTATCCCCAGCCAACTCTCATAAGTAATTAATGGGCTTTACTCCGGTTAATATCACCCTGCTTATTGTCACAAATCGGTTAATGTCACAGTATTTTTGCACCCGGAGAAGTTAAAGACTCCACTTTGTATCACAAAATGGGCTTGTCCAAGCTATAAATATCTCACAAAGCTTCATGACTCATCAAAGAAGGGGTCGGCCGTTTGATCACCAAATATGTACCGCATCAACCTGGATCTCCTTTGATGATAAGCCCTTGATGCAGAGGTAGCGAATGACTGCTCGATGAAAAATTTTATACATTTTCTCAATTTCTGCCACCCCTTACCACTTTAGTAGCCTGTAAAAAAAAAAATTGGTTGCAGTTAATTTCTTGAAACTTGGTGTTTAATCTTACATTAACCTGATCTACAAATGCACCTAATATCAACTGTGCATTTCAAGTATTTGTACCTTATGCCGAGAACTTATCAATCACCCATCGTAGAAGAGGAAACTGGACCGCTGTGCAATGATGATGATACTAGCTAATGAATAATCTATGAAATCAGGCTTAGCTACATTATGTAAACCTGAGGCAGAAGGTACAAGACTGTGGCTAGAACCTGCAGACAACTGAGGACATCTTGGTGACAGAACATCAGATTTAGTATAACCCTGTAGATATCTTAATAAGGTAAAAGTAACCCTGTCATGCCTTAGAGGCACCTAAAGAAATGCTGTTGGTGCCCATATTTTCCCTGATCTGTCAGCACACTAGAGGGTCATGTGGCTAGCATCACATCTGGCTGCTTTTCCTTCCCCTGCTTCAGAAGTTGGGTACCCACTTCTACAGGTGGGTGACCGCAGTGTCTCCAGCTGGAATAGAACCCCCAGCCTTTGCCATGATAGACTAGTACACTAACCACTTTGCCACTCAGACACCCAGAAATCTTAAAGCTGAGGGAGAGCTGGTTAAGATCAGCCAAACAAAAGGTTTCAAGTCCCACTTTTACATGCCCTCAATATTCCCCTATTTTCTGGCTGACAGATCAGAAAATAATGATTACCTCCCTTAAGGGTGTGTCATACTAGAGGGTAATATATGCTGATAGTTGACAGTTTAATAAGAACAAATGAATAATTAAGATAAAATGTACAGATAATGCTAGGGTTAATTTTGGCTAAAATCAAAGCAACGTTAATAAACATAACTTTTTGGTTTTCAAGAGCTGCCTAACCTGGTGGGTAGAATATCCACTTTTTGCTGCCACAGATATTTGCAGACCAGCTGTATGAGCGCAGAACATCTGCATGGAAGGGCGTCCAAGAATGCCTTGGGCCCATGTACACAAACCTGTAGTCATCTGTGTTCCCCTCATCTTTTCCTACATCCCAGAATTCATTAAGCCAATCGGAACAAAGGGCATCAGGAGGTGTGTACACATGGAATGCTGGAAAATCTCTGTATAGAAATAATGGGCATAAAAAGTATATTACTGACAAGTTATCTATCAAATGATAATAGTAACAGAGATGACTGTGCTAGAGGTACTGCAAAGATAACAAGTTAACAAGCTAGAGTAGAGAGATAGCTAAGATAATAAGTTAACAAGCTAGATTAGAGGGATAGCTAAGATAATAAGTTAATGAGATAGTGTAGAGGGATAGCTAAGATAATAAGTTAACAAGCTAGAGTAGAGGGATAGCTAATATAATAAGTTAACATGCTAGAGCAGAATAGCAAGGATAATAAGCCAGAGTAGGACAGCAAAGATAATAAGCAATAGTTGAAGGACAGCAAAGATAAGCAAGAGTAGAAAGACAGCAAAGATAATAAGCAAGAGTAGAAGGACAGCAAAGATAATAAGCAAGAGTAGAAAGACAGCAAAGATAATAAGCAAGAGTAGAAAGACAGCAAAGATAATAAGCAAGAGTAGAAAGACAGCAAAGATAATAAGCAAGAGTAGAAGGACAGCAAATATAATAAGCAAGAGTAGAAAGACAGCAAAGATAATAAGCAAGAGTAGAAACACAGCAAAGATAATAAGCAAGAGTAGAAGGACAGCAAAGATAATAAGCAAGAGTAGAAGGACAGCAAAGATAATAAGCAAGAGTTGAAGGACAGCAAAGATAATAAGCAAGAGTAGAAGGACAGCAAAGATAATAAGCAAGAGTAGAAGGACAGCAAAGATAATAAGCAAGAGTAGAAGAACAGCAAAGATAATAAGCAAGAGTAGAAGGACAGCAAAGATAATAAGCAAGAGTAGAAGAACAGCAAAGATAATAAGCAAGAGTAGAAGGACAGCAAAGATAATAAGCAAGAGTAGAAGAACAGCAAAGATAATAAGCAAGAGTAGAAGAACAGCAAAGATAATAAGCAAGAGTAGAAGAACAGCAAAGATAATAAGCAAGAGTAGAAGGACAGCAAAGATAATAAGCAAGAGTAGAAGGACAGCAAAGATAATAAGCAAGAGTAGAAGGACAGCAAAGATAATAAGCAAGAGTAGAAGAACAGCAAAGATAATAAGCAAGAGTAGAAGGACAGCAAAAGATAATAAGCAAGAGTAGAAGGACAGCAAAGATAATAAGCAAGAGTAGAAGAACAGCAAAGATAATAAGCAAGAGTAGAAGAACAGCAAAGATAATAAGCAAGAGTAGAAAGACAGCAAAGATAATAAGCAAGAGTAGAAAGACAGCAAAGATAATAAGTTAACAAACTGGAGTAGAGGTACAACAAGCAGCTACAGTTGTCTAAGACTGTGGAGATACACTTCTAATGACTCCACCAAAAAAAAAAGATACTTCTGACCCTAGCTCCTCTATTTGTATACTATCCAACTTCAGCTCCTGATACACTTCTACCAACTCTGAATCCAATCAAAACTGCCACCAGAATCCAATTCTGCAACCCTGCTTGAAACGCAGGCACAGAGTAAGTTGAAACACGAACTAAAATGTATCCAAGCTGCAAAGGCTTTCTAACTGGCTCCACTACCCATGAGACCACACCCTTCCCCTACCCCACTGACCATGTTTACATCACACAGCAGAGGTGAGCCTGGCCGATTCTGATCTGCTGGCTCCTAGGGCCACCAAAATCATTTCTCTTAAAACTTTGTAAATGTCTTCTAAAATGTTACCTCCACTGTACCTCATGAAGTGCCAATCCTTCAAATACAGACAGCCTGTCTTGTCACAGAGACCCTGCTCTCCATTCTCACACAGTCTCTGCTGTCTGTGGCTCTGCCAGTAGGTTATGTAGTCCTTCACCGACATGTTTGTCTTTGGATGGGCACAGAATTCCTCAGAATTACAATCAGCAACTGGAGCAATGGACTCACCTAAAGTTGATTTTATTTGAATAAAATAATCAATACAAATCAAACAGTGGCCCTCATCAATTTAATAATCATCACTGCTGATGCTGAATCTTACAGTAGTAGGTATAAATCTGTGCTCTCTTCCGCTAACAATGTGGTAAGATCTTGAAGTACAAGTACTGAGTTACTGGCTGTGCCCTGGGTTGAGTTCCATGACTGAACACGAGAAAATGGTTGTCTCAAGTATCTTATCTATCTGGAGCAATTTTAGCTGGGATCAGAGTCTGAACATATATTTTCTTGGAGTCAAGAGCTGGAATCAGAGTGAAAAGTCTGAGAAATATACCACTTATGAAGAAGTCAGAGTCAACCAACAGAAAAATAGAGGATTCAAGAGTCTAAAGCAATGTTTTACGTGCAGCTGGTAGAAATATACCATTTATGAAGGAGCTGGGTTGAAATTAGACAACAGAAATATAAAGGAGTCATGGTCAAATTAGACAACAGAAATATAAAGGAGTCACGGTCAGATTAGACAACAGAAATATAAAGGAGTCATGGTCAAATTAGACAACAGAAATATAAAGGAGTCATGGTCAAAGGTTTGATGTACTGATTCTACAACTCTGGAGCACTATGAAGAGGTAGGATATAGTCTTGGCTAGTTTTGGTTCACTAGTTCTGATAACTGTACAGTCTCTATAGTTCAGCATTAGTCATTCCACTCATCATCATCATCACATCTTGCATTAGCCAACTTTCACTGATCCATCATGCACCATCTGCTCAAACTTTCTCAATGCTGAATGACTGTGACTGAGTGAAAGCTGTGTGATGAAGGGCATATTGCCAGATGGGCCTGCCCAATTCTTAACCCTTTGAAAATAAAATATGTTCGTTAGTTTGTTCTCCATGCCTTCTCCACCTGCACTTTTCTATCTCTTAATTTTTCACATCTTTACAGTTTGTCTGTCTTCTGGGATTCTATTTGTCTGCCTACAAGGATTCTAGGATAAAGTCTTCCCTAAAGATCTGCAAGTAGGATGCTCTTTGCCACTGACACAGAGAAAGTGTTAAAACACATGCATCATATCAAACTGAGAATTGGTCACGGCAGTTAGTTTAGAATCCCTTGAGCAGGGATTCCCAAACTATGTGCCATGGCACTTTAGTGTGCTGCAAAAAGTTTGTAAATGTGCCAAGAAATTTCATTACCTGAATTTTAAAAAAAAAACCACTATTACTTCAATCAGTATCTGATTCATTCTTACTTACTTACACTACATCCTTCCCATGCCATTAAACGTCACATAGGGCTCACATGGTTGTTCACAAAGTTTTTTTCACAAAGTTTTTTTCTGTTTTCGGTGAGCTTTTCAACTTCATCAAGGGATTTTATGCCTGCTAATTTTTCCTCTCTTAATAATGTCCTCTTTAGATATTCTATGCTACCAAAATTCTATTTTGCTGCAGTCAACCTAGGACTGAACATATTAGAAAGCTACATCAATCTAAAGTGCCAATTTGTTGGAACAATTTTTATTTCTAAATAAAGTCCTTAAATTTTTTATTTGTTTTGTACTTTGAAATAACTTTTGTAACAATGTAACAAATGAAGTTTCTTTGAAAATGCTAAAAATATATTGTTAACTGCATGAGAGTCCAGCATCAAAGACAGGTGTGCTATGACAGAAATTTGTTACCAATTGTGCTGAGATTTGGAAAAGTTTGGGAACCACTGACCTGGATTAAACTAAAATATGGGAGCTTCTTATCAGACACCACTACCGTGGTTATCATAGAGAAATCTGCCTAGATTAAACTAAAACATGGGAGCTTCTTATCAGACACCACTACCGTGGTTATCATAGAGAAATCTGCCTAGATTAAAATAAAACATGGGAGCTTCTTATCAGACACCACTACCGTGGTTATCATAGAGAAATCTGCCTAGATTAAAATAAAACATGGGAGCTTCTTATCAGACACCACTACCGTGGTTATCATAGAGAAATCTGCCTAGATTAAACTAAAACATGGGAGCTTCTTATCAGACACCACTACCGTGGTTATCATAGAGAAATCTGCCCCTATGCCAGGGATGAGCCTGCTGCCAGAAGCATCAGCAGAGAGATGAGATGGGATCTTCTCAGCCCAGACTAGCTGATCTAGATAACTGTTTTGTCATACTATAGGCTCTCCCTTCTCTCAAGGCCCCTGCTGATAGACATGGGATATCATGTCCTTCCATAACCCTCGATTCCTTGTGCATCTCAACAGGCTTGTCACTGAACATTTCCTGTGCCAAGATGCCAGACCATCAGATATCTTGTCTCTCTGTCTCCCTCTGTCTCTTCCACCTTCAGTCTTCCCTGTTGCCATTAGGTGCTCTAGCCGGCTCTCCTCCGAACATGCCCCACAAATTTAGATTGTCATTTTCTGATCTTCGTTATAATTTTCCTTGTTTCTTGAGGCTCTTTCAGAACTTCTTCATTTGATTTTCTCACTATCCATGGTACCTTCAGCATTCTTCCCAAGAATCATATTTCAATTGATTCCAGGTTTCTTTAAATCTTTTTATCAACTGTACAGACTTTGCATCCATAGAACAAGATTGGTAGCATTCTTTTCTGATATATATAATGTATAAGATAAAGGCATACAGTATAAAATAAAGAAACATATGACTAATTTTTAGTGAAAAGTCACTCACCAAAGTTCTCCAAGAGGTAAGTGAGATTTGGACCGCCATCAGCTTCTACCCACAGTCTTCTGCTCATCCAGTCACACGTGGCAAGGGGTCCTATGACACACAGCTGATTTTTCAGTAAAACATTCTGAAAGAACTCCTCATATGATGGAAGATGGTCTATATACTTCACTTCTGGAAATGCCCCATCCTCCAGCTTCCAGGGTATGGACTCTACAGCAGTGTGATACTGGATCTCCGGAATGCCCATATTCATAGACAATGGATTAGATTCTTTTAAGTAGTTAGTTCACTGAACATTGTAGGCAAAATTTGCTGCAGGTCAGACAGTTTTCTTTCACGTCCTGGAGTATAAAAGATAAGTCTTGCATTATCTTTCAGCTAACGCCCTGGAATAAAGTTTTGCATGACCTTTCAGCTAACGTCCTGGAATATAAAAGAGAAGTCTTGCATGACCTTTCAGCTAACATCCTGGAATATAAAAGATAAGTCTTGGTCAGATGTGATCTTAATTAAATTGTCAACTTTGGGGTGAGGCTGGAGTGGCTAATATGAATGAGCATAAGTATTTAGTTATTCTTCTAAATCCCAGGAATTGGGAGCTGGTATTCTTTGCAGCCGATGCAGTGAAGATGTTGAAGCAGGTTATAGCAGCCATCTTTTCAGTCCCAGGGTGGAGATAGAAAAAAAAGGCAGGCCATGTCTTTAAAAGACTCCACCACCATGGGGACTATGGCAATACCTGCAACTGGTCATTAGCCAGGCTAGACCTGTTACTGGAGGTACCAACAGAGAATGGGGAACAGGAAACTAGTCAGCTATGGTTCATCAACACCGACATTAGCATGTCCGATATGGGTCGCCGATTTCCAAATTGGACTGCATCTTAACCTCCATGTGTTTAGTTACTAAGCAAGCAAAAGTAATGGACAGGTCAAGAACGGTGGCTTCTTTTTACGTGGAAGTGGGTTAGAGACTTATACAGCTGGACCTTTGAGAGAGCAGTGGCTCACAACATCTATCTGTCCACTATCCCGCCAACCAGCGTTGCTGATCATGCTTTTCCACACTTATCTGTTCCAAGTCTAAGCTGTGCTGGTGCTCTCTGCCCATGCCATCTTGTTAGATCATCCAACATTTTCTCTCTATGTTTACTTTGATCTCTTTTGCCCTCTATATTTCCCACTGTCACAATGTATTCTAGCCTGCTTCATTGGAGAACATTCTCAACATCACAGGTCCTAATCCTCCCTTTCCAACCCAGGCTGCCACTGAATCCTCCCCTAAAGGTAGTCCCATAGCAAATGCCATAGGGGATGAAGCATTAGTGACCTCATTATACTGGGCCATCTGCGTATGAGGTAGGGTGGCCAGTTGCTTTCCTTGCTGCCTTTCCTTCCCAGATTTTCTCCGGTAGCAATTTTACAAGGTTGTGTCGACTTGCGGGTCGGAACAAAAATCCCGCTCAGCTATGGATTGGAACCCTCAATCATTTGGTTGCTAGACAAGTGCTCTAACCACTACACTAGCTGGTCCCCTCCTTATATATTAAAACATCTAAAAAGGAATTTCACCATTATACATTCTTTTACAATAGTACTTATTGAAATTTAGACAGAAATGCCCTCCTGGGAAACCATTTGCCTCCCCATTAAGAATTAGAGAAACCAGGATTTGCAGTTTAATAAGCAATAACAGTAGCAGGAACAGCAATACTTGTTGTGTAGCAGTAAAATTAGAGATCATATTATTAGTAAAAGCAGCAGCAACAAATGTAGTAGTAGTAGTAGTAGTAGCAGTAGTAGTAACAGTAGTAGTAGTAGTAAAAGTAGTAGTAGTAGCAGTAACAGTAGTAGTAGTAACAGTAGTAGTAGTAGTAAAAGTAGTAGTAGTAGTAGTAGTAGTAGTAGTTTCCTACGTTAAAGTGCTTTACTTCGTCACTTCTCAAACCTAATGAACTCTTCCCGTGCTCACATCTAAAGTCATTATTACAATCTCTGATAAAACATTTGCTGTATTATTCCATCTGACGAAATCATTTATTTCTTAATTAACTGATGATTCCACTTACTGTGTCGGAGGAATAAGACCGTGTAAGGTACATATAGGCAGCCTTCTCCTGCAACTCGACCAGCAGACGTCAAAAACCTGAACAGGGAATGATTGCCAACTCAGAATGTGTAAACTATGAAGAAAGTATGAACAGCTTTATTATTTTAAACGATAACAAACTTGTAACGTTTCGGTGCTAGCCTTTATCAAACAAAAACAAATGGGACGAAGAATTAGAGAGAACAGACAACGCATGGACTACATCAAACTAATTAAAGCGAAATTTTAAAAAAATGAAAAAAAAAATCAATGAAAAAAAAATGAACGAAAAATAGTAACGGAAAGAAAACTTATCTCAGTTCTTGTAAAGGCAAAAAAAAAAAAAAAGGCTTGTGTGAAGACAAATTGGTTATTTTCATGAATACACACAAGCCTTTTGTGGCTTTACAAAAACTGAGATAAGTTTTCATTCCTTTACTATTTTTCTTTCATTTTTTCATTGATTTTTTAAAAATTTCGCTTATATTAGTTTGATGTAATCCATACTTTGTCTATTCTCTCTAATTCTTCGTCCTGTTTTTGTTTGTTTGTTTGTTTGTTTGTTTGTTTGTTTGTTTGTTTGTTTGATAAAGGATAGCGCCGAAACGTTACAAGTTTGTTATCGTTAAATAATAAAGCTGTTCCTACTTTCTTCCTAGTTTATACATATTGGTATCACAGCTTTACTGCAGTGCTCTGTGTATAGTTGTATGACTATACACTAATTATTTGTGATCACCAACTCAGATAGAAAGGAATCCATATCAAATCATCATTTGTCGCGGTGATCTTTATAAATATGATATCTTTCTTTCGTATGACACCTTTCTGTTTGTCTAGGTATTTCTTTCCGCGCTCCTTCTCTTCTTAATTGCCTTCGGTGATTGTCAAGTTGTTTTTAACTTCTATCTTCTAATGACACGTCCAAAGAGTTATAATGTGTCTTTTCTTTACTATTTTACTTAGTTTATGTTTTTTAAAAACTTTTAGGAACTGTGGTCAGCTACTGTCTAGTGTTAATGGGTCAAGGAAAATATGCGCACCATACGTCCCACTGATTTGACTTGAATGACCATGTCCTATATTTGTATATATAGCTTTCACTTTCAGCTGTAAGAACTGTGTCATCAGTGCATATAATATATTCGACTTTTTTTTAATTCAGGTGTTAAATCCGGTGATTCTCAGACTTGCACAATGACTTTTTGAGAGCATAACACACAAATATAAAAATATTAACACTGACACATGCCTGATCCATCAGCCGAAAAAAATGGACATTTAACTTTTGTAATATATGAAAAATTATAAACGGGCTCCATTAAATTTATTCAGCACATTTGAAAGCATTTCGTGATATATCCATCTACTTTATTACTAGAACCATTTTTACAGCAACTGTCATTTCTTTTATCTCACCATGGGTAGAGACAGGCCTGTATTGATGAGTAGATTGGAGAACCTATGTACTTGTCTGGATAATGATTCTGGCTATCTAGCTGACTGCTCTTTAATAAAAAAAAGTTGTATAACTCCTTGGTAACATGACAGCTGGGATTATTTAGAAAGATATTTCCGCTTTGTATTGGCAACCTTGTATGAAGCGGAAGCTCTGGTCTCATGTTTTTCGCAACACTGTAGCAATACAAGGAAACCTTGGTACAGCGTATATAAAACATGTAATGTAACGAACCTGATGTAACTTGCGACACAACGCAGCAATGTCTTACATAGGGCTGGTAACGTTAGCCCCAGTGTACTGGGAAACAGCAACAAACTTCTTCGAGGAACTGGAGAATTCCACTTCTGAATTACCCGAACTACAGGTATTGGTATATACAATATATCTTAAAAAGGTTGTCTTTGGCATAAGTCTTTAAAATTCTTGAATCTGATTCACTTACTTGTGCTTTACATCGGAAAGACCTGTCACAGATTAGGTGACCGTGAACAAAAGCATGTTTATGACATCTCCCAGTACGTTTCTAAGCCAGTCTCAAATCACTTCAATCGCCCCAGTCGGAAAGCAAGTCTGCGTTTCTAGTAACAGCCTTATAACAAAGTCGCTCCAATGATAGAAGCCGCCTGTCGCACGAGAACCGCTACATACAGGAATATGGGACACTGGAACCACATGATTTGAACTTGAACTTCAGCTAAACTTATAATTTAATTATATTCCCTCACTACTAAGTTCTCATCTACTCTCTTTTGTCACCTCCGACTGATATTCTAGGACCTTCATTGCACTACATTACAAACTCTCAACCTAACTACATTTATCTAACCCACCCACCCCTTTTCTGAGCTTGAAAAACCATTGGATCTTTCTTATACCCATTCCCACCCCCTCTTTACTACCAACTAGGCAGACTAGCATCACACCTCACAAGTTGTCATTTTACACATTCACAGTACTTCACCACACTCGCTCTCATGCTTCCTTAAGTCACAGATGAGTGTTCCATTTAAAAATTTTTTTTCCATTCTTATTTGTTGTATATCATGTGAATCTCTTCTTTTCTAATTTCTTTGTCCTATGTGTTCTTGTGTGATTAAGTTGTAAATGGAAGTGTTACAACTGTATGCTTGCTAATTAATATAGCTGTTCCTAATGTTGTTTTAAATAGTCTCAACATGTTTTTTCACAGCTTCACTGCAGTGGCTTTGTGTATATTTGTGTATTTAGTTCTGTATATCTTACATCCTTCCCATGCCGTTAAACATCACATAGGGCTCGCATGGTAGTTTGCCAAGTTTTCCTGTTTTCGGCAAGCTTTTCAACCTCATCAAGGGATGTTATGCCCACTAAACTGGCCTCTCTTAACAATGTCCTCTTTAGAGTATCACGTGGTCAACCTCTTTTTTTTCAGCCTGTCGTGTTCCATTTGATAATTTGTTTTAGGATTCTCTGACTGTTTCTTCTCATCACGTGACTGACATATGTCCACCTCATTTTTCTGATCACCCAAGAAACTGTTTGTTGTTCAGTCATCTGTCTTATCTCTGCATTGGTCCTGAATTCGTTCCACTTTATACTGAGTATTTTCCTCAGGCATTTGTTTTCAAAAGAATCTAATTTCTTGTCTGTTTCTTTAGTTGTTTTCCAGCTTTTGCATGCATAAATGAGGGTGGATATTACATTTGAATTGGATAATCTTAACCTGGTTTTTGTGCTTATAACTTTTGAATGCCATATGTTCTCAAGATTCTTGAAAGTTAATGCTGTTTTTGCAATTCTAATTCTAACTTCCTTTCTGGTGTCACAATCTTGATCTACAAAGGGTGATTGATAAGTTCTCGGCATAAGGTACAATGGATTATTAGTGGACAACTTTTTTGGGTTATTTCTCAACATAGTCCCTTTGCAAGTTGATGCACTTAGTCCTGCAATCCTGAAGCATATGGATCCCTTCTTTGTAAAAGTTAGCATCTTGTGCCAGTAGAAAATGGTCTACAGCATGAGTGACGTCATCATCTGAAGAAATGTGCAACCACTGAGCTCCTTTTTGAGTTTGGTAAACAGGTAATAGTCCAAAGGGGCCATATCTGAGGAATAAGGAGGATGTTCAAGAAGCTGGAAGCCGCATTCATGAATGGCACCCATTGCCACCGCTGACTTGTGAATTAGAGCATTGTCTTGATGAAAAATGACTCCCCTGGTCAATTTCCCTTGATGCTTTTCCTTCATTTTGACCCCAAGTTGCTTCACAAGATTAGCGTAATAGGCCCAGGTGACCGTTCTGCCCTTTTGAAGATAGTCTACCAATAACACACCTTCTGAATCCAAAAAGATGGAAGCTATCACTTTGCCTGCAGACAGAACCACCCTTGCTTTCTTTGGAGGTGGGGATCCATAATGTTTCCACTGGTTTGACTGTTCTTTGGTTTCTGGTTGAAAATGATGAATTCAAGTCTCATCCATAGTCACAAATTGCTGAAGAAACTTTTCAGGATCTGCAGAAAAATGGCCAAGATTGTCTCTTGACATGTTGAGACGCTGTCGTTTGTGATCAGCTCCAAGAAGTTTCAGGACTCATCGAGCAGAGACCTTTGTCATTTGAAGATCATTATAGAATAATGGCATGAACACATTCCTGGGAGATGCCCAATTCAGTAGTAATGTACCGCACAGTTAGTCGTCGATCCTCCATTATCATGTCATGGATTCTGCTGGTAGTTTCATCGGTGTTTACTGATCTTGGTCTTCCTGGATGGGGATCATCTTCCAGACTTTCCCTTCCATGTTTGAATTGAGGTGCCCATTTCTTCACTGTGCTGTAAGATGGGGCACTCTCCCCTAGAGTCTCCACCATATCCTCATGGATCTCCTTCGATGATAAGCCCTTGATGTGGTAGTGAGTAACTGCTTGATGAGAAATTTTATACATTTTCTCAATTTCTGCCATCCCTTACCACTTCAGTAGCCTGTAAAAAAAAAAAAAAATTGGTTGCAGTTAATTTCTTGAAACTGATGTTTAATCTTACATTAACTTGATCAACAAATGCACCTAATATTAACTGTGTGTTTCAAGTATTTGTACCTTATGCTGAGAACTTATCAATCACCCCTTGTATGTAACTGCTAAAGTATGCAAATTGGTTTACTTCTTCAACAGCTGTTCCTTCTACATATATTTTTCCTTCAAGATTAATGAGAAGTCACAAAGGAAAAAATATATATACTTACTTACACCCAAAAACTATATCCATGTGTTACTCAGTTGTACAGATGTTAGATAGTGCTTTACTTGGTAGGCATATGCTCCTCTGATTTTGTTCTTTTACGTTCTGTTCTTGTTTACCCTGGCAAAATATGAAGTTCTTAAATGTCGTTAATGACTTTGGCTTGTTTCTAGAATATTCCTCATCTCATTTCTTGTTTTTTTTGTTTTGTTTTGTCACCCCTCCCCCACCCCCTTAACAAGAATAAAAAATTATTCGGCTGTGAAACTTTGATAAACACTCTAAAAAAGATGTCCATACATAGTCTGATCAAACTTTTTGATCGTTTCTCATTTGGAAACCAGCCAAATTTTCCGAGGTTATTCTTAATCT
Organism: Achatina immaculata; assembly: GCA_009760885.1. Classification (NCBI taxonomy): domain Eukaryota; kingdom Metazoa; phylum Mollusca; class Gastropoda; order Stylommatophora; family Achatinidae; genus Lissachatina; species Lissachatina immaculata. Next base: position 681,242 of record CM019712.1, read on the forward strand.
CACATCTTGACTTGTTTCTAGAGTGCTCCTAATCTAATTTTTTCCCCCTTCAGAATGTTTTTTGATTTCATTTTTTCTTTGCTGTGTTTTTTTTCTTCCAGAGAGTTCCTGACCTAATGTTTGATTGTGAGATCAGAATTGAATCACTGAAGGATGCTATGACAAGTCGAATAGTTTCTCAGGCACCAAGAAAATTAAAATTTGACCCATTTTCTTCTCTGCCACCAAATTTAGACAGAAATTATTTCAACTTTCCGTTCTTGACAGACAGGAGTACATTTGCATACCTCAGTGATGCAAACACTAAAGTCATGTTTATAATGAGAGGCCTTTCTGGCTCAGGAAAGTCATCGATTGTTGATGCCATAAGGTCATCATATAAAAATGTCGTGGTTTGCTCGGGTGATTACTACTTTTACGGAGAAGACGGCAGCTATAAATTTAACGAGAAACTGCTGAGTTCTGCACATAGCGACTGCCAGCAAAAGGCAAAGCAGGCATGCAGAAGCAAAGTGCCGATTGTAGTCATTGACAACACAAATGTTAGAAGGTGGGAAATGAAATTCTATGCGGACCTGGCAAATGTCCACGGCTATGTTGTCGTAAAAGTGCAGCCGAAAACACCGTGGCAGTGGGATGCCAGGGAACTTGCAGCAAGAAACAAACATGGGATGATGCCAGAAATCATCCAGAAGAAGATTCTAAAGTTTGACGATGTCATTCCTGCTTACTACGGCTGGTTTCCGAATGAGAAACGATCAAAAAGTTTGATCAAACTATGTACGGACATCTTTTTAGAGTGTTTATCAAAGTTTCCACGGCTGAAACGAGATCTGCTGAGAGAACTCAGAATAAAGCTTGAACAGACAGATGAAGGTAAGCAGAGTTTTTTTTTTCATTATCATCATCATCATCATTATTTTGTGGGTGTTTTTTGTTCTGTTTCTTTCATGTCAGGCACAAGCCATTGAATATTCACATATTTGTTCATATTTGTCACATGGGAGTGAAGATGTATATAGTACAGTGGTCAACAGTTCTTATTATGCATTTATATTTGTCTGCTCAGGTTTCTAAACAGGGAGTTGGGTTACCTCCATGAATCCTGTTGTCAACAGGAGGTCTTCACAGGAACCCCAGAGTTTCTCCTCTGTGCTTCTCTCTGGGGCTGTGCCTGGGCTATGAATTCTCTGTTCTGTATATGGTGCAGGTCTGTAGTGTGTGTTCAGGAGTCCGAGGGCCATTTTGACACATGCATTGGCACAGCCTTTTTCTTGTAGAGATAAGTGTTTAGTCTGCAGTGCCCAGTTTGTGACCTGAAAATTGTGGCCAACAGTTCAAAGCTGACTGTTAGCATCACCATAGCTGACTAAGACCCTGTCCCATCTCTCCATTGGTATCCTGAGTACTTAGCTCAGCCTAGCAAATGGAACACAGATCAATATTGTCCCCATGGGGGCATATACATCATTTCCTGCACTTTAGCTCCTCCCTAGGTCTTCAAAAGTAGCCACTATAACCATTCCCCATTTTGACATGGTGATTTTTCTTCAGCGCTTTCACAACATCATTTGCAAATAACTCCCTGCTCACTATTCAAGGATGATAGAACAAAAAGAACATATTTGCCACACAAATGTACTACCATATACATGCACAATGTATTCTGGTGCAACTCTCTTTTATGTTCGTAAATCTAAGGAGCAGTTGTTTTTTTTTTTCCCTTAACACAGTATGCCTGGTCGAATTAAGTAGAACATGATGGCCTCTAACCATATGCTTTGCATGAAAGCTCATTTACAATCAGCTGTGCTACTCTTGTGCCAGTATGTAGTTTTTCTTTGATGCCAGTTTTCATGAAAAAGTTCATGCTCTGGAAAAGTAGTTATGTTTTGTCTTCTCAGTTTAAATTGTCAGTTTTTATAGTTCTGCAGTAGCTCATTTCATCACTGGAGATGGTTTTGAAGTGGATCAATGCCAGCTGTTTGTGGAAGTTACCAGACAAGGCTGAATAGCCCCTCTCATTGTCCATTCCACCAGTAATTTATTAGTATAAACAGTCTCATTAATAACAAACTGTGTTTGTGTTGCTTTGTTGATGTTTTTTTTTTTTTTGGATTTGTGTCTACTGTCTTCAAGTATGAATTTTATTGCCTTATCAAATGGTGCACTGCCTTTTTTTTTTTTTTAGTAGAATCACTTTCCAGTCATCTTGCAGAGCTAGATGGGGGAGTGGAAAGCAGCATCTTTCATTAGTTCCTAGACAGAAATCAGATGCCACATTGTTACATGCTGTGCTGATGGTTGTCACAGCAGCATCTTTCATTAGTTCCTACATAGAAATCAGATGCCACATCATTGTTACATTCTGTACTGATGATTGTCTTTCTTTTTTTTTTTTTTTGCCCCTCCATAGAAACAGCAAATGGTATTCTGTCAGGATACTATTCACAGCAAAGTAATCTAAGCCCGCTGTTGCACTGCACGGCTAAGTACTGTGCTCGGGGAAAGCCACCAGGAGCCGTTGACTACCACAGGAGGTCAGACGTCCAGCAGGCATGTGGCCAGATGTTCATTTTGACAGTTACAGGATTGGTCATAACAAAAAAGTCACTAGGGGCCCGAGTTAGTCTTGGATCCCCAGCCTCTGATTTCTTTGATCGCCCAGAAGAAAAGGACTGGGATTCTCAAAAGTTCCTCAGAGAGCATGGAACAGAAGAAGATAATATGGTAGATGAAAGTTACAATTATGATCAGATAGGTAAAAAAGGTAAGGGCAAAAGAAATAAGAGACAACGAAGATCTCAGAAGAAGAAAAACCAGAAATTTTCCTCAGAGAAAAGAGATGGTGATGATAAAGGTTTGATGAAGGAGCTGAATGGAGGGCTGCATATACCAGAGACAAGTAAAGAAGCACATGATGGTGGTTTTCAAACTGCCACTCCTGGTCATCTTGAGAATAGGGTCCAATTGCCTAGTCAGATAAAAAGTGGAACAACTGTATTGTTGTCCGAAATGTTCCCATCTTTAAACTACACCAACAGATCTCGTAGCGCTCACTTCACAGTGAAAACTGCCATGGGAGCACACTCTAGGGATGTTAACTTCGATATTCTTCACGCGTGTGATGTGGAAATGTCCACAGCCCACACCCCATCTGATTTTGTCCTGCTGTCCCATGGTCATGCCTGTTACTATGGCAATGGTTTATGCTGCATGTATTTTGACGCGCCTGTCAAAGTGCGGACATTGTTTTCTGGTTATTATTAGTGTGAGTATGTGTAGGTTTTGAACACAAGTCATTGGAAGCTGCAGAAATGTGGTTTAACTAGAAGAATGTTGCGAATTCCCTGGACAGCAAGAATAACTAATGGAGAGTGTTTGAGAAGAGTTGGAGATAGAAAAAACCTTGTCAAAAAAAAATAAGAGAGAGCCAATGTACTTTCATAGGACATGCAATGAGAAGAGGGGGCACTGAAAATATTATAACAACAGAAAAAATAGAGGGAAGAAGAGCCTTGGACAATCTGATGGGGTGGTGTGAGAGGAGATCACCAACTGAGCTGATAGCCTGCATGAAGGATCATGTACTCTGGAGAACCATAATAGCCAATGCCAATCGGCATGGCACCTGATGATGATGATGTGTGGGTCATACATTTTGTTGCAACTTCTGGAGATACCTGTGTGTTGTAAGAGGGATGGAGAGGGAAAGGGAGAGAGAGATAATGTGGTAGATGAAAGATAACTATGATGATCAAACAGCCAAAAAAAAATGATAATGGGATGTGAATTTGATAGCTTCTACCTCAGGTCCACTCCTTCAGGCCAAGTGTGGATCTGAATGGATCTGTCACTCTTCAATATATGCTCTAAGTATATTTCACCTCTACAAGATTTTGTATAGAATATTTTAAAACCATATGGATGACCCCAGCAGTCAACCCAAGGAACTGCAAGGTCCAGTTAAGTGGACTTTAAAGAGAGCAGTATGCAAAGCTTCAGATTTAGCACTAAGAGTCATCTTCATGCTGCAGGTTATGTGGATGTAAAGTCAGGCAATTAAGTAGATATTATGTGAGTGTAAGATCAAGCAGTTAAGTAGATATTATGTGAGTGTAATGTCAAGCAGTTAAGTAGATGTTATGTGAATGTAAGGTCAGGTAGTTAAGTAGATATTATGTGAGTGTAATGTCAGGCAGTTAAGTAGATATTATGTGAGTGTAATGTCAAGCAGTTAAGTAGATATTATGTGAGTGTAATGTCAGGCAGTTAAGTAGATATTATGTGAGTGTAAAGTCAAGCAGTTAAGTAGATATTATGTGAGTGAAAGTCAGGCAGTTAAGTAAATATTATGTGAATGTACGCTCAGGCAGTTAAGTAGTTATGTGAATGTAAGCTTAGGCAATTAAGTAGATATGTGAATGTAAGGTCAGGTAGTTAAGTAGATATTATGTTAGTGTAAGGTCAGGTAGTTAAGTAGGTATTATGTGAATGTAAGGTCAGATGGTTAAGTTGATATTATGTGAGTGTAAGGTCAGATGGTTAAGTTGATATTATGTGAGTGTAATGTCAGGCAGTTAAGTAGATATGTGGATGTATGGTCAGGCAGTTAAGTAAATGTTATGTGGGTGTGAGGAGAAAAAGAAAACATAACCCTGTTATGCCATGTAGGCACCTAAAATGATACGATGTTATTGGCCATATTTTCCTTGACCTGACAGCACGCTAGATGGTGATTTGGTCAGCATCACCTGACTGCCTTTTTCTTTCCCAGCTCCAGAAGAAACCAAATGCCCATTTCTACCCCTGGGTGAACGGAGACCCTCCCACCAGATTTGAACCACCAACTTTTGTCATGAAAGACTAGTGCTAAGTGTTTATGGAAGCCACCAACCATGGTTATACTGAACAAATTTTCTCATGACTGGTTCTGCTAAAAGTTAGTCATCATAACAAGACCACAGGTGTCCCTGTCACACAGCCTTAGAAATGGGTACCTGGGTCTTCTTGGAGCAGGGAAAGCTAAAGACAGCCAGATATGATGCTGTGACTGATTGGGGGAATTATGAGCACTAACACTGTATCCCTTAGATTTCTCATTGGCATGATAGGGTTAGCTTTGCCTTAATAACAGGTGCATTGACTACCCTGGTCCTTGCCTGTGTTATGCTCATCCCCTCTTGACTGCCAATCATTTTAAAAGGAAGGACTGTGATCACACATGTAAAAACCTAGTCGAGTTATCTCTCTCTCTTTCAAGGTCCCTGCCGACAGGCATAGGATATCATGTCCTTCCATAACCCTCAGTCCCTTGTTCATCTCAGCAAGCTTGTCACTGGGCATCGTCACCGTGGTTATCATAGAGAAATCTGCCTAGATTAAAATAAAACATGAGAGCTTCTTATCAGACACCACTACCATGATTATCATAGAGAAATCTGCCTAGATTAAACTAAAACATGGGAGCTTCTTATCAGACACCACTACCATGGTTATCATAGAGAAATCTACCTAGATTAAACTAAAACATGGGAGCTTCTTATCAGACACCACTACCATGGTTATCATAGAGAAATCTGCCTAGATTAAAATAAAACATGTGAGCTTCTTATCAGACACCACTACCGTGGTTATCATAGAGAAATCTGCCTAGATTAAACTAAAACATGGGAGCTTCTTATCAGACACCATTACCATGGTTATCATAGAGAAATCTGCCTAGATTAAACTAAAACATGGGAGCTTCTTATCAGACACCATTACCATGGTTATCATAGAGAAATCTGCCTAGATTAAACTAAAACATGGGAGCTTCTTATCAGACACCACTACCGTGGTTATCATAGAGAAATCTGCCTAGATTAAAATAAAACATGAGAGCTTCTTATCAGACACCACTACCATGATTATCATAGAGAAATCTGCCTAGATTAAACTAAAACATGGGAGCTTCTTATCAGACACCACTACCATGGTTATCATAGAGAAATCTACCTAGATTAAACTAAAACATGGGAGCTTCTTATCAGACACCACTACCATGGTTATCATAGAGAAATCTGCCTAGATTAAAATAAAACATGTGAGCTTCTTATCAGACACCACTACCGTGGTTATCATAGAGAAATCTGCCTAGATTAAACTAAAACATGGGAGCTTCTTATCAGACACCATTACCATGGTTATCATAGAGAAATCTGCCTAGATTAAACTAAAACATGGGAGCTTCTTATCAGACACCATTACCATGGTTATCATAGAGAAATCTGCCTAGATTAAACTAAAACATGGGAGCTTCTTATCAGACACCACTACCGTGGTTATCATAGAGAAATCTGCCTAGATTAAACTAAAACATGGGAGCTTCTTATCAGACACCACTACCGTGGTTATCATAGAGAAATCTGCGTAGATTAAACTAAAACATGGGAGCTTCTTATCAGACACCACTACCGTGGTTATCATAGAGAAATCTGCCTAGATTAAACTAAAACATGGGAGCTTCTTATCAGACACCACTACCGTGGTTATCATAGAGAAATCTGCCTAGATTAAACTAAAACATGGGAGCTTCTTATCAGACACCACTACCATGGTTATCATAGAGAAATCTGCGTAGATTAAACTAAAACATGGAAGCTTCTTATCAGACACCACAACCGTGGTTATCATAGAGAAATCTGCGTAGATTAAACTAAAACATGGGAGCTTCTTATCAGACACCACTACCGTGGTTATCATAGAGAAATCTGCGTAGATTAAACTAAAACATGGGAGCTTCTTATCAGACACCACTACCGTGGTTATCATAGAGAAATCTGCGTAGATTAAACTAAAACATGGGAGCTTCTTATCAGACACCACTACCATGGTTATCATAGAGAAATCTGCGTAGATTAAACTAAAACATGGGAGCTTCTTATCAGACACCACTACCATGGTTATCATAGAGAAATCTGCGTAGATTAAACTAAAACATGGGAGCTTCTTATCAGACACCACTACCGTGGTTATCATAGAGAAATCTGCCTAGATTAAACTAAAACATGGGAGCTTCTTATCAGACACCACTACCGTGGTTATCATAGAGAAATCTGCCTAGATTAAACTAAAACATGGAAGCTTCTTATCAGACACCACTACCGTGGTTATCATAGAGAAATCTGCCTAGATTAAACTAAAACATGGAAGCTTCTTATCAGACACCACTACCGTGGTTATCATAGAGAAATCTGCCCCTATGACAGGGATGAGCCTGCTGCCAGAAGCATCAACAGAGAGATGAGATGGGATCTTCTCAGCCCAGATTAGCTGATCTAGATAACTGTTTTGTCATACTACAGGCTCTCCCTTCTCTCAAGGCCCCTGCTGACAGCCACAGGATATCATGTCCTTCCATAACCCTTGATTCCTTGTACAACTCAATTATTTTGTCACTGAACATTTCCTGTGCCAGGATACCAGACCATCAGATATCTTGTCTCTCTGTCTCCCTCTGCTTCTTCTACCTTCAATCTTCCCTGTTGTCATCTTGTGCTCTAGCCCATCTCTCCTCCAAACATGCCCCACAAATTTAGATTGTCATTTTCTGATCTTCATTATAAATTTTCCTTGTTTCTTGTGCCTCTTTCAGAACTTCCTCATTTGATTTTCTCACTATCCATGGTACCTCCAGCATTCTTCTCAAGAATCATATTTCAACTGATTCCAGGTTTCTTTATATCTCTTTACTGACTGCACGGGCCTCACATCCATAGAACAGGATGTAACACTGTAGCACTCTTTTCTTTACTCTTACAGATAGTGACTTATTGCAGAGCATGCTTCAGCTTTTTAAAAGGGGTCTTGGCTTGTGCAATTGTGCTTTTTACTTTGGTGATACATCTTCTATCTGATGTTAGCAAGGTGCCTAAGAATTGAAAACTGTCATCTAGGTTCTAATTGTGTGCCTTTTGCTTGTACGGTGCACCTTGGGGGAGGGGGGGTCTTGGCTTTTGAGATGACCATCAGAACTGTTTTCTTTATGTTAAGATTGAGTCCCCTTTTCTCACTTTATTTGAGTTACCAGGAGATGCAGAAAAGATGAGCAGGAAATAACCTTGCCTCATTGTCCTTCTGGTAAATTCATCAGCTTTACAACTTGTTCTCTGTGCCAGGAGTTGAAAAAAAATGTTTAAAAAAAAATTTATTTATGTGGTTGTTTTGTGTGTGTGTGTGTGTGTGTGTGTGTTTGCTTTCAATCAGGCCTTGAAAGGGAATTCATCTGACATCCACTTGCAGAATCATAGAACATCTTTTATTTATCTGGTACTGATCATGCTTTTTTTTTTATTTTGTTTTATTTTAAACCAAGTTTAAATAGAAATCCAGTGCAGCTGAAACTTGAAAATGGTAGCATTAGATTTTTAAAACTTGTTATTGTATATACAATGTTGTTGGGTGGCCAGGATTCTACATGTAATTATCAAATATTGTACATTTGTTGTTTCATACTTTGTTTTCTGTATATGTTAACGACATGATCTCTTTGATCCTAACGTTATTGTTAGTCCATTCTGTTTTGCTGACAGAGGTCACAGGGTGAGTTCTTTGTTCTTGTTTGCCTGTTTAGCTAGATTTTTATGCTGTGTGTGGCTGAGTCTGTGACTGATATAGAAATACAGACTTAAGGTGGCTTTGGAGTGGGTGATGGTGGAATGTCGTAATTCTTGGATTGTATTCCAAGATACAAGTATTGCAGAAAGTTTCACTCCATTCTGGAGCATGCTGTTCCCCTGTTGTATGATATGATTCTGTAGAACCAGTTTTTCAGGAAGCACAGCAGTGCTGGACAGTTTGAATCACTAAGAGACTGGAGAAGAAGTAGAAGAAATCTTACCAGTTTGTGGCCCCCTAATCAACATTTATTGTATATTGTCATTGTTCATTTTCACGTCTCATCATCTCATTGGTCATTACCAACAGAAGTTTGCCAGCTTGTATTTATAGATTGGATTCAGCCAAAAAATGGAGTGCCAAACTGGCATAAAAGAAATTATTTTCATTACAGCATCAAAGAAAAGAGAGAGAAAGAAAGAAAGAGTAGTTTGGTTTATCATTTCTGTGGAAATAACCGTTTTGCTTCACTGTTTTATGTATACCTGCTATTTAAAGTGAAGAACTTTTGATTCTGGTTATTTAAGAAGTTAAAGGACAGCTCAGCTGGCATTTTTTTTCTTATCAAGGCTGTGAGAGCTGATTTGAAGAATTATATAAACACGTTTCTCTTGCTTACTCTTAGACTGGGATTTGTCACACTTGACAACTATTTTGAACTAAGTAGCTTTTCTGCTGACTGGCCGTTTTAGAAGTTGGAATATATTTACTTGCTTTTTTTGCTCAGACGTTATGAATATTGACTGGACAGTTCCAACCACTTAGTGCAGTACCGACTGGCCATTATGGACCAGGTGGTATATAATTAGTGCAGTACTGACTGGCTATTATGGACCAGGTGGTATATAATTAGTGCAGTATTGACTGGTTATTATGGACCAGGTGGTATATAATTAGAGCAGTACTGACTGGCTGTTATGGACCAGGTGGTATATAATCAGTGCAGTACTGACTGGCTGTTATGGACCAGGTGATATATAATTTAGACTGTCCGTCTTGGATCAGTACAACTCACTGCAGTATTGATACAGTTTATAGGGGTGAAGATGCTGTCTTGGCAATCAGTGACCCATGGTTTACATGCTGGCATTAGGGCTGGCGAACCAAGGCTGAACAAGACCCTGTCCAATATCTTTGCTGGTACCTCCAGTAAACAGGCCTAGCTTGGCTACTGGGGCAGGGATGCCATAGTCCGCATGGTGGTGGAGCCTGGTAAAGAAGTATAGCACGCCTCCCTTCTTGTTTAGCTCCATGCAGGAACTGAAGAAAAATGGCTGTCAGAACCTGCTCCCAAGCTGACACAGTGCTGTGCCTCACTGTTTAGACAATTTGTGATTAGTTTCTTTTTTTTTCAGTTGTTGCAGACAGTAATATTTCATAGCTCAATTTTACACATGTTTTACAAAATCCATTGTTCAGTGTACATATTTTAGGCTACTGTAATGCAGTTGGTTTGGGGTTGATGTATTACAGATTGTCTTAATGGGCCTTAGTTTGGGGGTGCTGTATTACAAATTATCTTACTGGGTCTTAGTTTGGTGTTGCTGTGATACTTCTTTGGGCACTTTCATATGGCAGCTTGGATATCTTTGAAGAATGCTGCCGTTTGTCTTAGGCTTTTAAGATCACCGTATGTCTTGTCGTGGTTCTTCAAATGAAGAGCAGTCCTGTAAAAGACTGTCATTTGTCAGCTGGCTGTGATATGAAACATTTTATTGGTTACTGGTTTAGTAGGGCTGCTGTGATACGAAGTTTTTCATGTATTTTTTCCTTGTATTTTACCATTTGTTTATATAAGAAAGTTTCTTTCAAGGCATTAATCAGACATTCAGATTCATACAAATGGTACTATTTATCATTTTCTGGGTTTTTAAAATAGAAATGCATACAATTTGTTTTTTAACTTTAACTTTTTATTGATGTATGGCCATATAATATGACTTTACTGAATATATAATATTGTTTTACTGAACGTGTGATTTAATGCTTACTTGTGACAGGTCATGCTGCCCACACTTATGCCTTTATGTGGTTAAAGAATACAAGTGTTTTCCATTATTTGTGTGATATTTTTAATTCCTTTAACTTTAGACTTGCCATTCTAAAAAAACTAAATGACACCTTTACTGAAAAACAAATACATCACAACTGAAACAAAAAGAGCTCTGTACAGCACAGTTTCCCTCCCAGCTCTATGCTATCAGTGTCACATTTGGACACCAACTGCCGAACACAATAGGAAGATCATCACAACAGAAATGAGATGCTTAAGGAGAATACTAAATATAATGAGAAGAGACCAAATAAGAAATGACACCATCAGAGCAAGTGTTGGAGTAACACCATTACTACACTACCTCCAGAAACAGCAAGTTTCTGTGGTATACCAACAGACGGTATACCACAGAAACAGCAAGTCAAATGGTTTGGCCACATTACATGGCTACCACCAGACAGTGTACCACAGAAACAACAAGTCAAATGGTTTGGCCATGTTACATATCTACCACCAGACAGTATATCACAGAAACAAGTCAAATGGTTTGGCCATGTTACATGACTACCACCAGACAGTATACCATTAAGAGTATTCACACTAAGATGTATAGAAAATGGAGGAAGAGGCTGCCCACACAAGAGATGGAGGAAGGAAATTGCAGAAAGCTTAAATATACCATTATATGAAGCAGAAATGCTGAGCCCTACCAAGACTCTTTCCCCACCAACACTGAAAGAATTTATATGATGAAGGAAACAATACCAGACAATTTTGTTTCAATTAATTAAAGATTTGATAGTTTTGCTCATAACTATGTACTGCAAATAAAGCAGATAACATCAGATTGTTTTAGTTACTGCACAAGGAGAAAGAAGTCCCTCTCTCTCTTGTGATTGTTGTTGAAAAAATTTGTTCTCACCAAAGCTACCGACAGAAATCACAAAAAAAGAACGTACACATACAAAATTGTGAGGTTCTATGTTGTGAACCTTAATTTCTGTGCTACAAGTCCAGCTGGAGGTGTCCCAGTTACCCAGCTGTGGAAGTGGCTGTCAGGCTACTCTGACTCTGACTGTCAGGTATGATATTGAGCACATCACCTGTCATGTGCCAACTAGCAGATGAAACTATGGCCACTAATGCCATATCTTTTAGATACCTGTATGACATGTCAAATGGTTTGAAACACATAAATGCCTTTGATTGTAAATGCTACAGAAGAGTGCTTCAAACATCATGGACACAAAAAAGAACAAATATACTACAAGAACCTAATATTGAATAAGGTTTGTTAGAAAAGAAAATTAAACAGGGAAAACTGAAATATTTTGGACACATTAAATGTCATGATAATCTAGAGAAAACCGTCTTGGAAGGGTACATAATGGGAAAAAGAGGGGAAGATCAAGGCGAAGATGGCTGCAAGACATCGTTGATGATCTGCAAATAGATACATCAGCAGCAGGCCATCTTGCTCACAACCGAGAGGCCTACAGGAGAGCTGGTAGGGAGGCAAAGTTCTGCAAGGGACATGCAAATGAATGACATGGCAAAGCTAGTTCTTCCTTTTCTTCCACATTCAAGTTTTGGTTGGTCATGCTATATCTGCAGCCACACAGCTTTTCTTCCACATTCAAGTTTTGGTTGGTCGTGCTATACCTGCAGCCACACAGCTTTTCTTCCACATTCAAGTTTTGGTTGGTCATGCTATACCTGCAGCCACATAGCTTTTCTTCCACATTCAAGTTTTGGTTGGTCGTGCTATACCTGCAGCCACACAGCTTTTCTTCCACATTCAAGTTTTGGTTGGTCATGCTATACCTGCAGCCACATAGCTTTTCTTCCACATTCAAGTTTTGGTTGGTCGTGCTATATCTGCAGCCACACAGCTTTTCTTCCACATTCAAGTTTTGGTTGGTCGTGCTATACCTGCAGCCACACAGCTTTTCTTCCACATTCAAGTTTTGGTTGGTCGTGCTATACCTGCAGCCACACAGCTTTTCTTCCACATTCAAGTTTTGGTTGGTCGTGCTATACCTGCAGCCACACAGCTTTTCTTCCACATTCAAGTTGGTCGTGCTATACCTGCAGCCACACAGCTTTTCTTTCAGATCCCCTCCCACTGGCCAGATCTGTGCTCAGAGGTTTGAGTTAGTTGGACAGGTCGACAGGATATGCTCTGACATCTGGATGCCAAAGCCACAGGGACATTTGTGTGTGACATTTTAAGATGATGGGGACTGGCTAGCATAGTGGTTAGAGAACTTGTCTAGCAACCGAATAGTCGAGTGTTCGAATCCCCAGCTGAGCAGGATTTTTTTCTGACCAATACGGCCCCAGGGTTCACCCAGCCTTGGAAAATGGGTACCAGAGAAATCTGGGAAGGTAAAGCTGCCAGGCATGATACTGACCACATCACACTTTCATGTGCTGATGGTCATGGAAAATATGGCCTTAACACCATATTCCCCAATATGCCTTAATGACATGGAAACGGGAATTTTACCTTTTTTTTTTTTTTACATTTTAAGATGATAGAGGTGGCTTAGGGGTCTGCAGTGTCCCATTCTTAAACAGAAAATTGTATTTTGCTGGTATCTCTTAGTTGATGGAATGTCGTTTTGTTTATTTTCATTTTCCAGTTGGTGTTTAGTTTGTTGTGAATGATGATTTTTGCTTCTTGGTACGTTCCTGGGTGGTTAATTTGTTCCATTTTGCTTCCTGCCTTGGAGAGGGCATCTGCTTTTTTTCACTTCAGTTTATCCTGCATTGTGAAGGGAACCACAGTGGAGTTCCGGAACTTGTTTAGTTAGACAAGGCTGTTGTCTCTTTTTAGCTAGACATTCAGCTTTGACATGAGCACCATAATTTCACTGAGTCAGCAGCTTCAGACTCGTTGCAGATTTCCCTAGAGCACTCTGCTACAACACTTTCGCAGTCATACACAAAGTCACCCAGTCGTAGAAGTCATGGAATAATATTACAAACTACACACTGAAGCAGATAAAAAGAAATAATAACAAAGACTTTCTATTATTTTGTTATAGTTTTCAATTATTGCATTTTATTTATGAATTAGTGGTACATTTTCGTGTGCAAGAGAAATAAATTAATATCATTATAAAACTCTAAGTGACTTCCCCTGATTACACGAATGTAGCCATGCCTCTTTTTACCACAGTGCTTCAGTTTCTGATCAGTCTTTTTTTTTTTCTTCTTTCAATTCCAGGTCGTCTGTGTTACAATATGGAAGTTAATTCGTGTCTCATCAGTTACAAGAAAATATTTGTCTCCATTATAGACCAAAAAAAAAAAAAAAACTACCCATATCAACTGTCAGTTTCGTAAGTTTGTTACACAATCAGGAATGAATACGACCTCAAAATTCTAGAAATTCATATAAACTAATTCAGCTCTTTCACTTAAAATTTGTTAGATTTGCTGAGCTATATAGTCCACAAACAGTCACTAGCATAAATGGAAGCCAGTTAGTTCAGGTGGTCATGTAGGCTGCTGAAGCTGTTTACAGCCTGGACTGTCACTAGCAAGATTTGGTAAAGCTGTAAGCAAAAGCAACTACTGCACTCAAGTGATGCCTATAACAAAGCTGAAATAAGATAGGTCTCACAGTCTGTTATAGAATGAAGATATCATCTTCTTGAATATAAATGTAATGATGCTTACTGAGAAGTCTATCATGGCAGCCTCTATTTCTTTTGCGAGTGACCTGGTTTAGCCACAGGAGACTGTTGTCTGGGCAGTCTTTCTTCTTTTTTTTTTTTTCTCACGCTTATTGTTATCTGCAGCCCTCAGAAACATTGGGATTGGTTCTATAGAAACTGAAACTGGCTTCTTGGAATCATGTTGGTGAAACAGCTCCAGCATTCTTCTTCTTCTTCTTCAGTCATTCTCAGACACCAACTTGCATAACATCCCCATAACGCTTGAACTCACTGGCCGCACCTGCTTTCTTTGTGCCTTGTGTATGTTGAGCACTCCTGTAGATTATGTTCTTCTGATTGCTAAAACTTCTTGACTGACTTATACCTTGAGCTGATGCATATTCAAATATATTATTAAAAATTATGAATGGGGAATATAAGGAAGAAATGCAGATCTTACCATCATCATCATCAGGTGCCATGCCAATGCCATTATTATGCTTCTCCAGAGTACCCGATCCTTCATGCAGGCCATCAGCTCAGTTGGTGATCTCCTCTTGCACCATCCCGTCAGACTGTCCAGTATCATTTCTCCTGGTCTTCCTCTTGATCTTCTTCCTTATATTTTTCCTGTTGTTATAATATTTTCAATGCCCCCTCTTCTTATTGCATGTCCTATGAAAGTACATTGTCTCTCTCTTTTTTTTTTACATGATTTTTTTGTCTCTCCAGCTCTTCTCATACATTGTTCATTAGTTATTTTTGCTGTCCTGGGGATTTGCAACATTCTTATAATAACCACATTTCTGCAGCTTCCAATGATTTTTGTGCAGACCTGCCTATTGTCCATGATTCATTTCCATATAATAAGATAGGTTCAATATAGCATTTTAGGACTCGTTTTCTAACATTCATTGATAAGGATGTGTTGGCTAATATGTTTCTCATTCTCTGAAATGCAGTCTTTGCTTGGCCTATTCTGTTCCTAATTTCTGTTCTGAATTTCCCATCTGAAGTTATTACTGCTCCAAGGTATTTGAATTTCTTGCTATGCTTTGATATAGAATAGTGATTTCTAACCAACGTGTCACGGAAGTGCGAGGGAGTTTCGGAGGAGAACAAACAAAAAATAATGAGATAAAGGAATTTTTTTTAAATCATGGTAAATTTTATACATCTTGTATAAGGTAAAGGTAATCCTCTCATGCCTTAGAGGCACATAAGGATATGGTATTAGTCCCCATATTTTCCTTGACCTGTCAGCACACTAGAGGGTGATATGGTCAATATCACGCCTGGCCGCCTTTCCTTCCCCAACTCCAGAAGATGTTAGGTACCCATTTCTACAGCTGGGTGACTGGGGTGTCTCAGGCTGGATTCAAACCCCTGACCTTCGCCATGAGAGACCAGTGCACTAACCACTTCATCACTCAGACAACATCCTGTATATTTTAGGGTTAAAATACCAATAAGAATGAGAAGAATAACCATATAAAAGTCCATATTTCAGCTACAGGGTGATGTAAGTGCGTAGGAGTGTTAACAATTTTTTTTTTAAATGCTTGTGAGCCATGAGTTCAAAAGTATGAGAACCACTGTTAATTAAGTGACAGCCAAGTACTGAAAATATTCATAGGTCTTACAATTGTAGACAGGTAAGTTGCTTAATGAGAAAAAATGCTCCAAATTACAAAACTATTGACATGTGTTTGAAAAATCATTATAAATTAACATACTGAAAGCTCTGAAACAATAAAAATCGATAAAAATGGTGTAACTGTTTCCTTATATCATAGAAAATTTCAGACAAAGTCGCCTGCATTTACACGAGGGCAAAAAAAAAAAAAAAAGGTAATATCCGCATACAAAGCTATAATACAAAATCTCATAAGCTGGGTATAAACAAGTACATGATGTGAAAAGTGATACAACAGGGAGGAACAATCTAAACACTGGATGTCTCCTATGTTAAACAAGGCTATAAAAACGGTGATCACATTCAGATTTTTTGAAACTGGTACGACCGTACCTGCCATATACCTTGCATGGAGTACTCTCCAAAATACTGGTTTTGTCAGCACATTAGGGTTTTTTTTTCTGCTTTGTTAAATGTAAAATTAAACACAATATACAAAAATCAGTGGAAAGTAAACGTTCGTATGATTTTTTTCTAACCTTATTTGCAGCAAGATTTACTCTTCACAGAATGCTTACATGCTGAACCAAAGTCTAAACTGATTGATTCTCCTACAGAATGCTTACACGCTGAACCAAAGTCTAAACTGATTGATTCTCCTCCATGCAAACATAATCATCAGTCTACCGGCCCAGTCATCCTCCAACTGATTTCGCTGATTGTTTTTTACTAACTTTTTTTTTTTCTTTAAATAGTTTAAACTGGTTACAGTAATCACCGACTCCAAAAGTTCTGCCCCCCCCCCCTTTTTTGTTAACCGATAATTTACCAGTAACAGCCAGTTAATGCAATCACTGTAAAAACTTGTAACCCAAATAGAACTGACACAAAAAATAAATCTCGACAAATGTGTACTTGTTTCCCCAATCTGCATTAACACAGTCCACATGCTCTTTATACAGGCCTGTAGGGGGGCCCGCAAGCTCAGAAATATGAGAAACATCCGACAGATCAGTTTCCAGTCTTGTTATATCCAGCCAATAATGGAATGCTTATCAGTGTTTATTTACAAACACACCTGATACTAGTTTGTTTGTTTTCACAGATAAAATAGTCTTTAAAAGTATAAAAATTCATCGAACAGGCTCATAAAAAAAAAAGTACTTTTTCCCTTGTCTTTCTACTACTGTCTCGTATTCATGGAATATGTTTTCCGTTACACACTGCTTTTCTTTCAAGCATATGGCAGGTGTGTATGACATAATACAGCAAGTGACATCCCCTATCTCAGAAGATGACTTTCCCCAAAACTTCTGTGCCTGGTACACATTTTTTACAGCTGAATTATCTGGAATTACCCAGTAGCAGTTCTCCAAGCCTATCTAACTTTACAATATCCTTGAATAAATAAATAAATCTTTCATATATAATATATATTATATATATAATATATATGTGTGTGTGTATATGAACATACAAATATAAAGAAATAAAGTAGTATAAATCTTAATTATTTGATAATATGACTATACTGCAATAAAAACAAAATCAAAAGATGTATAAAATGTGCGCCGTTTTTTACTACATATAGTGTATAATATTTTAATGTAGTATATGTTCTGGCAAAGTCAAGATTTTAGGTACTGTTTTCTGTTGAGGCTGCAAAGTGAAATATCATACCATTATCTTGATACTCTCAGTCAGTGGTTCCAAAACTGCCACTTGTGGACTCCTTGGGGTCCATTCGGCAAGTCTAGATGATGTAGAATAGTAGTTCCCAACAGGTGGTATTTGGCAAAAACTCTAAATCATTTTTTTTAAAATTTACTCCTTAAAAGTTACCCATATTTTCTGAATTAAAAAAAAAATCTTGCATTTAAAGAATATCGTTACCACACAAATATGAAACTTTTCTAAATTACGCAGGTCAGCAGACTTTTGTTAACTGGGAACTATTGATGAAGAATATCAGAAAATTGTGAAGATATATCAAGTGGTTGATAGGGAACTAGGGGTGTAGCAGAGAAAATGAAGGTTGGTGACAAACTGATAGTGGCTTTAAGGTTCCACAACCTGAAAGATTTGGAAACCCCTGCTACAGTTTAACTTCCTCCCTCCTACTTCTTACTTCTAAACCTACATTAAGCTGAATGCTTCCTGTTTTCCTACACTGTGATCTGATCTTATCGTCCATCAGATCTGACAGATAAGATTTTAAACCACAAAAAGAAAAACAGGTTTTTGTGATACACACAAAAATTTGCAAGCTTATAATGAGTTCTGAACTCTCAACCTTCTGCTCAGAGAGCTGACCTCCTGCAACCACCAAAGCTTAACAGATTTTTTTGTCCTCTCAGAAACGGGCACCTAAAAATCCGAGATGAACCAACTTACAGGCTTTATGTGCTCAACCATGTATGAAAGTACAGTTTCTAGTAGACTGAATACAAATGATATATCAACAAGTCAGGTTGGCTCACGAAAAAAAAACGTATTTCAATGATTTTGTTGTGAAAATATTTGACACTTAACGTTAAAAAAAAAAAAAAATTTCATGTACATCTTGGTCTTTATAATAATACAGCAAAGATTGCAGTTAATATAAAATCAGCTTTAACAAAAATTAATATTTTAAAACTAGCTGTACTTTAAAACTTAAATATTCAAAACTTTTAAATCTAACTATTTTAATTTTTACTAGTCAAATTTCAAAGATGAATAATCATATTTTGATATGATTTATTCAAATATGAAATCTAATTAAACAAAAAAAAACACTATACATCGCAAGTTAAAAAGTCTCCCACAGTCTTGGCACTATCACAAATGAAACAAGTCATACTGCGAAATAATAAATTTGTATATAAATTTTCCGCAGATACAATCTAAAATTCCCCCCCCCCCCCCCGCAAGAAAATCAGTTCACATAAGGTCTTGTCTTCATCAAATTTATCCAGACAAGAAA
Organism: Achatina immaculata; assembly: GCA_009760885.1. Taxonomy (NCBI): domain Eukaryota; kingdom Metazoa; phylum Mollusca; class Gastropoda; order Stylommatophora; family Achatinidae; genus Lissachatina; species Lissachatina immaculata. The sequence continues at coordinate 700,162 of CM019712.1, forward strand.
GAGAAAAATATTACTACGCATAAAAAAAAAAGGCATAAAAAATACCAACGATTCATGAACAAATATTAAAGCACATAATCTGGGTTAAATATTATCATAAATGAACAATTATACTGGACAATCTATGACCATTGGTATAAACTCGGGTTATTTACAAAATACAGATTAACCTTAAGAGTTACGTGATCATGACTCACCAACAAATTTTTTCCAGGTTTATTTTAATAACATCATCATTAGCAACAAACAGAACAGAAATATTTTCAAATATCTGGTTTAAACAGAAAATATCTGAGAGTAGTGGAGCAGATAAAGCAGTCTCCTCTTCCAAGAATAGTTTCTAGAACAATATTATTCAGTCTCAAGTTAAGGATATCAAATTTTACAAAGTGTTCTATGTTAGCTATATTTTCTATACTATAGTTTCTAGAATGTTTCATGTATTCACCATATTCTAAACCATAACATTTCTATTATGTTCTATACATTTGCCATACTCTAAATTATAATTTTTCTATAATTATAACATTAATGTTCTATGTTAGCCATACTCTAAAGCATTTCTATAATGTTCTATCCATCAGCCATACTCTAAATTATAATAACATTTCTATAATGTTCAAATCATTAGCTATATTCTCTAAACTTTGTTTCCAGAATGTTTCATGCATTCACCACATTATAAACTATAACAATTCCATAATGTTCATTCCATACATTAGCCATTCTCTAAATTGTAACATTTTTTTGTAACACTGTAAATTTCTATAATGTTCTATACATTCATCATTATCATGTCCTTTGTATTCCCAATAGAGCATAAGGCATCAACAAAGGTCCTCCAGCCAATTCTGTCTTGAGCAGGCTGGGATACCTCAAACTATAGTCTTTCCCCCTTTCTTTAGTTCTTCCTGTGTGTCTCTGTGTCCTCAATGGCCTGCCCCTCTTTCTCTCCCCTTGAGGCATCAGAGTCAAGCCAGCATGTGGGGGGAGGGGGGAAATATGTGGCCCAGCCACTTCCATCTTCATCTTTTGATCTCTTCAGTAATGTTCTCATTGCCCATTCATTATTTCCTCATTGTTCTATACTTCAGTATATTTTAACTCAGTATAACTCTCCACCCATGCTGATGTTTCATGCCCTTGTTCCCTGCATTATTTCATAAAACTGCTCCTACTTTTTTACTTTATCATTTTTTTTTTTTTCATATTCAGAGCATTCTAGACACCATAACAGAATTTTATATACACCATGTCAGTCAGTCAGTCATTGGCATGTCCCTTGCAGAACTCTGCCTCCCTAACAGCTCTCCTGTAGGCCTCTCGGTTGTAAGCAAAATGCCCTGCTGCTGATGCATCCATTATTCCATGCCATAAATGTAAAAAAAAAAAAAAAACAGAAAAAGAAAAAGAAAATAACTTAATGAACCATTTTGAGGCTATGTTAAACAAAAAATATCTTCTTCCACATTTAGCTTCATATGCTCAGCCACCCAGACAAGACAGAGGCCTGCCTCCATGACTTTCATCATCAGTAGGAGGAGCGGCTCTCCAAATATGCTCTTTTTTCTACAGTAGGGTTCACACTCGTAAGAGTGCAGGTTTGCAGGAAATAAATTTTATAAAAATTAAAAAAAAACTGCATCGTTTGTGGAGAGATTTGTTACACAACTTTAAATACTGTAACTACTGGCCTCTAAACTAAATATAACTTATGAAAAGTGATGTTCAGGGTTTCTCACAATGGCGGAGAGGTTGCATACATCAGATCATACATTCTGCTTATCCACAAGCCATGACTGTAAACCAAGTTATCTTCACCGACTTACATTAACTTTACCAATGTTTCAAACACATGCAATATAATTACATCAACTGTTCTTACGCTGTTACTGAAGAAAAAAAAAAAAATAATTTTTTTGTTTTCATTTAACCTGATTAATAAAAAAAAGTAAACAAAATAAAAAAATGCAGCCTGGCCTATAGCCACAGGTATGAAAGAAATAAAATGATAAAAATAACCATCGGAAGTCAAACTCACATAAATGTGAACTATAAAATTCTCCCGGAAGCTGTTTGAGCCACAGCATTAAAGCTAAAGTAAATCTGAACACAATACTCTCTAAGTAAATAATGCATAAAAATATGCTTCTGAACATGATGTTTAATCATTGTTTTAATCTCAGATATACATAAAATGAAACTTTGTGTTGCCATACATAAATATTTGCACACAAACACTATTAAGAAAGAAGGAAGCTACAAGAAAACTTAAACTAAATTAGGAACTTAAACTGAGGCAAAAAAAAAGCAAAGCCAGCACAAAACAGTTTGGGGGGGGGGAGGAAAGACTATAAATGATGAAGGAACAACAACCTATTAACCTCTATGATGTTGGAAGGACAATCTATGAATATTAACCTCTACAATGTCAAAAGGACAATCTATTAACCTCTTCTGATGTCAGTAGAACAATCTATTAACCTCTTCTGATGCTGGAAGGACAATCTATTAACCTCCTCTGATGTCAGTAGAACAATCTATTAACCTCCTCTGATGTTGGAAGAATAGTCTATTAACCTTTAAAATCCTGCAGGGGCAGTCTAATAACCTCTATAATGTTGAAATGATGATCTGCTATCCTCTGAAGTGTTGAAACAACAATCTATTAACCTTCATAATGCTGGAAGGACAATTGATTAATGTTTGTTATGTTAGAAGGACAACCTGTACATCAGACACTGGCATCTCCATATGTCCCTATGCTTTCCTTTCCAATACCCACTGGCAAGTGAGCCTACTGAAGGACCCAGTCACACATTAGTTGTGCTTTTAATTCTGTATATACTCCACCATGCTGATGATGACCCACACATCCACAACTGGGACATATATATATATCTTCTTATATCTTATATCCTTCCCGTGCCGTTAAATGTCACACAGGGCTCACAAGGTAGTTTGCCAATGTTATATATATGTATATTCTTATATATCTTATATCCTTCTCATCCCATTAAATGTCACATAGGGCTCACAAGGTAGTTTGCCAATGTTATATATATGTATATTCTTATATATTCTTATATCTTATATCCTTCCCATCCCATTAAATGTCACATAGGGCTCACAAGGTAGTTTGCCAATGTTATATATATATATATATATATATGAAACACCCAGTACAACTATTTATGAACATGCAAGCAAATGTTTCAAAACATTTTCTCCATTCTGGCACCCCCCCCCCCCACCCCTCATGTTTGTGTCCTCACCAATTCTAGAAACTTTCTTCTTTCTTGTCCTCTTCTTCTTTATCCAATTCAGCATTTAAACTTTTCTGGTAAGTGCAAACTTACTGCTAGGACAAAGCTCACTGTCCTCTCCAGGTTCAGGTTGTTCGCTGTCCTCCAAAGGTCAGATCCATGCCTTCTGATCAAGCCGGGCACCAGATGCCATCAAGGGCAGCGCATTCATAAAGAACATGTTCTAGCTATTAGATTCCCCTTGCAAAATGTATAATCTGAGATTCTGATGATGGCTCTATGCCAAGACCTCTAGCAGTTCTCAATTTTCAAAGGCAGTTTTTTTTTTTCAAAATGCTAGAGTCACATACACACTTTTATCACATGCACACTTTCTTGTCATATACATACTTTTTTGTCACATATACACTTTTTTGTCACATATACGCTTTTTGTCACACATACACTTTCTGTCACTATATTCAATGAATATGCCAGTAGCTTGTCCCCAACCCACAAATTAACATGAAAGAACAATATACTATTAACTGTACTACTCCAGCCTCCATTCACCTCAATTGATATATGCATTAAACTCACAAAAAGAAAACAAAAAATTTTGAGTACACTTTTTACAACACCAATACTTTAACTAAATGATAATAATGTTAAAAAAATAAAGCTGTTATCTTCACTAGTATCATAAAGTATGACAAAAGAGATGGGGATAAAAAGGCTTTACATAATATCAAAGCAATAAAACAATATAGGATCATATTTTATCAAATATATTAATTACCACTTGAAGAACCAAATGCAAATTTGAAAAAAAAAAAATCATTTTAAACAACTGAAGATCCTTCAAAAAAAAAAAAAAAAAATTCTCTCCGTTTCAGACCTCGAGAAAAAAATAAACTTAAAAAAAATATATCAACCTTTGTTCTAAGGTTATTTTATCTTTTAAACATAAATTGCATAGAATCACTTTAATATTCACATACTACATATCCGCATATTTCATGTGCTGTGATTGTTAAACAGTGCTGATACAACGGTTAAATGAAATAAATGTTATAATTAAGCCTACTGAGATTTAGAGCACAATGTCTACATTTGCTTCTAGCAGACCACAAAATACCAGGAGATAATGCAGTTTGATCTTATGATTTCCGGGTTTTCAGCTTTTCCTTGTGGAATGTTGAGCTCTTTTTCAGTTGTGGTATATCCCCATACAGTACGTTGGAGATGGAGGAGTTTTGTTGTAGCTGGTTTTTCGGAAGATCTTTCGATACGCTGGTGTCTAGCATGTAATGTTTCAGTTTCTTCTATTTTGTCTGTTGTAGCGCATGCAATATAATGTGTGGTCTCTGTGTAGGTGTTTACTGAAAGTGGTGTGCGACCTGAAGATTATGCACTATTCTCTGTGACTTCAGTGTTTAGAGAGCAACAGTGCATGTGTGGGAATTACCAATATATGTCTCTGGGTAAGGTCAGCGGTACTCGAAACTTTTTTAGGCCGTGGGGTCCTTTTCAGTGGAAGCTAGCACGACAGACCCCAAGAGACATTTTTCATCACAGAACGTGGCATAAATAAAATGAGAAGGCAACAGAATGGAATGGCTAATTGCACTATGACAGTCTATCTCTAGGACATGCATCTTCTTGCAACATCAGGGAAGTAGCTTCTCTATCGGTTGACACGTTCAAATGAGCAGACAAGACTGTGACTCACTGCTCTGACTTGGGGACTCACAAGCCAGTTGTATACTACCGTACAATCAAATGTGCAGCTTAACCCCCACCTACCCATGCAGACCATAAGGAAAAGTAGGACCCAGCAGGGAGGCTCCAGAACAGGTGTTTGTCCTTCTATCGGTCGTCACACGTGTTTTAAATAATTTCACACTGTATGGCTGTCTCAGTCATCGAGCTTTAAAAGCCTCGGAATAAGATTCACGGTAGCCCAATGGCGACAAAATATTCACATGCATTCTAGTTTATTAAAGGTAATAAAAAAAAAATATTGCAGAAATCCTGCGGACCCCCCAGGGATATCCTGCGGACCACACTTTGAGAAACCCTGGGTAAGATGATCTTGTTGCTCCAGTCTGCTCCTTTGATACATCCCTCACTGGTCACAATGCCAAGTCTGAGTTCATGCTAAATCTGGAAACTAATGACCTACATGAAATCCAGTTTTTTTTTTCCACCAGATGTCATAACAGCCTCATATAAGATCAAGACCCTGTGGCTAAGTCTGGTTTATGGGACCACAAAAGTTTGACATTCCTGTAGCATAGGTTCTGAAATTTGTACTCCTGCGAGAACATCCACTGGTGTGAGATATCTGAAGTCAATGGAGGGGACTCAGCGGTCTGCACTGACAAGTTCTTAATCAAAACTGGATCGTCTGCCAGTGCTTATAAAGTAGACCAACAGCCTAAAATTCTTTCATTTTTTTTTTGGGGGGGGGGGGGGGGGGGGGAATAATGTGTATGAAGACATGCTTATCGACCTGAAAAGCCAATGCATGAAATGTCTGGACATCTAATTTAATTTTGTTAATACTCATGGATGCCTTGATCTTTCACTCCATCCACTGAATCTGAATTTCTGCAAAAACTCCTGGCTCATCGGGCAATTATCTGAGGTCCTGCATATTTCAGGAAACTTCGGCGAGGATAAATGATTCAAACAGCATGGAATATATACCATTCATCTGTGGCTGACTGTCAGCAGGAAACATAAGCTCACTAAAGATTAATGAGGATTGTCTCCTCAGTTTTATTTACCAGTATCTGGTAACATTCCTGAATACAGCTTTATGTTCATTTGGTTTCTTACTCCGCTGTGTTTGTACTAAACAGCAATTAAATTTGTTTAAAATCCTTTCAAATTCTCAGCAATTCAAGTTTTGCAAAGCATCAAAAAAAAAAAAAATATTGTAAAAAATTTCAACATTTTCTTCTACAGTAAAGTCCAGCAAGAAGCACCATTAATATAAAAATGTTCATATGTATAGTATTAACTAGGAAAAAAGTATACTTATACACTAATTTGTATGTATAGTATTAACTGTACTCTGCCAATATTTTTAAGAGAGATTCGAAATCACTCACACTATACTTGGCATCTGAGATTGTGCTCATGAAAATGGACAGAAAATTTAATTCAATTCAAAAATTAATTTAATAAATTTAGGGAAACAGAAATTTAAAAGAATGTAGAACAGTGTTAAAAATAGCACTAAGATGGACACCACAGGGGAACAGAAGTAAGGGTAGACCAAAAGAGACATGGAGAAGAACAACAGAAAGGATGTTGAGCAATAGAGAGCTCACCTGGGCAAGAGCAGAAAAAAAGGCGAAGGACAGGCATTTGTGGAAAACCCTTGCAGCAGCCCCATGTGCCCTGGGCACTTAAGGTTCAGAGAGAGAGAGAGAGAGAACAGTGTTAAATTTACAACAATTTCTGTTTCTCTGTCAGAATGTTTCACACTATCCTCCCAAACATTTACAAAACTATGCTACCTTCTGTCATTCTACAAACCCTTATCACTGTCTTGAAGTTAAAAATGTGAAAAACTCATTTTCTCTGAGATTATTGTCTATTTAGCTGAACTTGAAATATGAGTACAATGCAACAGACATCAACTAGGTCATAATAGACTGTAATGATTGTACTTCTATATGTAGCAAATACAATCATAAAAAACGTCAAACTTCAAATAGCTTTAAAATAAAACAAAATTTAACAACAGAAGGCCACCATCAAAAGCAGATAAGTAAATTTAGCTACACCAAGATCGAAGACCAAGTCTATACCTCTAACACAAAAAAAGAAAAAAAAACCTTGCATAAAAACCACCCTGGCCATAAAACACGAGTTCGTTTATTCTCTTATAATGTGAAATCCATGATAAAATTTGATTATTTGGCTCAAAATTCAGGCCATCAAAAAAATCCTGGCTTTAAAAGGAAAAAGAAAAATTACACTTGCTAATCTCGTGGCACCTGATGTCGTGGCCAAATTTTTTTACCATTTTTGCGGATTCATTGTTATAACAACACCTACATTCATAACTGTCTCCATCAAATCAAGATCATGAATCTTGTCATACAAAATAAACTTCATGAGAAAAGAAATAAAACTTTTCCATCCAAAGCTCTTGTTCATGAAACAAAGAATACTCAAAACTTCTGTGAAATAGAAGTGTGAAGTATATACCACAAACTTGTAAGCAAACACACAATCCTTCATATGAACAGAGCAGATAATAGCAATTATACATTATTTCTACATATTGAAAAGGGCAAAAAAACAAAAATTAATTAAAAATATCAACAAAAAAAAAAAAAAAGGTGAAAGAAAATGTTTTTAAATTATAAAAATGAAAATATAAGATACTGGTCCGCAATTCTTATCAAAACTTCTTCTATCTCAAAAGCTCCAATATTCTGTTCAAGAAGGACCACTTGTCTGCTAGCTTCTCTCTTGAGTTAAACCACATTCCATCAAGCTACTGAAACAAATCTATCTCTCTCGGGAAGAAGAAAAAATACAGAAAATATCTTGGAAATACTAGATCCTGTCTATTTGTGGACAAAACAATGCACTTCAAAATTTACCTGGCACTGAAAGGAATCTAATAAAACAGAAACTGTATAAAATCCACTGCACTACTGCGTCTCGGGTATTTCCATTGCCCTGATCTTGCAGTATTTCTCATCACTTTCAAAAGAGTGTATATCTGATTATTTGTCATTTTTAAATGTTATCATCTCCAACTCGTCTCCTATGCAACATGTACGAAAGATTGCACTTGAAACCATAATTTCAGGAAATTATCATGGCTATTCTTTAACAGCTCATTTCCTTCACATCTGTGACATAATCCAGATCATCTGACATCAAAAATAAATATTTTTTATTCATAATTTGTTTTGTTGTTCCTGAAGAAGTCCTGTGTGGCCAAAATATTGCATGTTTTATTCCTTTTCTTATTTTCTGTAAAACTGACCCATAAACATTCATCCACAACTTTTTAACTCACAAGTATGAATGTTTATATTATAATTCTTATATTTCTAACATTTTTTTTTACAAAAGTAAATGCATGAATGTGTGTACTTTAGGACTGATGATAAAAAAACATCTGGTTAGCAAGTTCATTCATGAATTCTGTACTTTAAGTTTACAAGTCACATACAGAAACCAAAATCATGAATTTAATTTTTAACTTTAACATTTACATCTGAAATGTACTAACAATGCATTTATAAATCAATAGCAAATATCCATGGTAGTAGCCATATATATTAAATGCTTTTCACAATACTGTGTACAGATGTACTGTAACTGAAGGACAGCTGCATATTCGTGGCAGTATAACCTTTCAACACTTGCAACTCGATGAACTGGGATCCCCACTGCCCATAAGTCTGACCCCTTGACCCGTGCCTTGTGTGCCCGGTTGTTTTCCAATCAATTTGTGGGCTGAAATTATATGGAAGATATTAATAACTTTCACCAATATGCAGAAACATCAACAATGATTGGTGGCCACATTAGAGAATGACAAACGAATCCTTATCATGAACAGCTTTGATATGAACCTCATAGGGTATAGGGTAAAATAAGCATGGGATGACTCAAAAGAGAGATGGAGATGTACAGCAGAGAAAATGCTGGTATACAAAAGACTGACATGGGAGACAACCATGAAGGTAGTGAAAGGTCTCTCTCTCTCTCTCTCTCTCTCTGAATCTTAAATGCCCAGGGCATTCCACAAATGCCTCTCCTTTGCCTTTTTTTCTGCTCTTGCCCAGGTGAGCCCTCTATTGCTCAACATCCTCTCTGTTGTTCTTCTCCATGTATCTTTTGATCTACCCTTACTTCTGTTTCCCTGTGGTGTCCATCTTAGTGCTATTTTTGGTAGTGAGTTGTCAGTCATTCAGAGCACATGTCCCAAACATCACCAGCATTGCCAACAAATGCCACAGCCTAGGAAAATCAGGACACACACGCGCAACAACGATAAACAATCTCAACTCACATCATGGCTGCGTTCCTGCCCCCCCCCCCCGACTTTGACATAATAAGATAGGCTCAATATAGCATTTGATGACTCATTTTCTAATATAGCTTTTATAGTAATTTAAAACTACAAACTCCTGACAATGGAACAAAATGACATGACTTTAGTTAAACTTCTAAAAAGAAGCTTTATAAACACCCTACAGTAGGTTAATAATTAAAATATGTGTGGTGCTCCTAACAACAACTTCATGTGCCTATTCAGCTTAGCGTACTTGGAATAACAAATGGTGGAGCCTGCCATGTACTGGGTCAACTACAGCTATTCGGGCAAGCCATCAATATTCATCTCTCTTTTGATACAAAACCTATTCCTCAACATCACTGAATAATAGTTTGCAGTTACAGAGGGATAAGAAGAAGACATATGATACTGCTACGCCTATGGGGAGAAGAGGCCTTCAAATATTATGGACACAAAAAAGAACAAATATATCCATACTACAAGAACTTAATATTGAAGAAGGCTGGCTAGTAAAGAGGATTAAAGAGAGAAAACCTAAATATTTTGGACACATTAAATGTCATGATAATCTAGAGAAGACCGTCTTGGAAGGGTACATAATGGGAAAAAGAAAAAGAGGAAGACCAAGGTGAAGATGGCTGCAAGACATCATTGATAATCTGCAAATGGATGCATCAGCAGCAGGGCATCTTGCTTACAACCGAGAGGCCTACAGGAGAGCTATTAGGGAAGTGAAGTTCCACAAGAGACAAGCAAATGACTGACTGACACCTAAGGGCATGTTAAGGCAGAGATGAAAACCCCTACTTCTCATTATATAACATGTTAAACAAAAAAAAGGGAGGAAAAAGCTCCTAGAGCTAATATATCAATTGGTAGATAACATCAAGAGACAGGGAGCTGCTTGTCCATATGAGCCAGCATGGCAGGAGATGTGAAACACTGGGGATCCTTTGTAGCAGTTCTTTGGTGCCAGGAAGAAAAAAAGAGAAAGAAAATGAAGAAGAATAAGAGAAGGAAGAGAAAATGGAGGTGTAGGAAGAAGAAGAGGGGGAGGATAAGGAAGAGGATAAAAGGAGAAGGAAGAAAAAGATGAAGAGGAGGTGGTGGTAGAGGAAGATGAAGAAAAAGGGTAGAAGGAAAAGGAGGAAGAACAAGAAGATAATGATGATAATGAGGAAATAGATAAGAGCCACTACAGATTGTCTAAAAACTCTGAAAATGGCTATATATGATGGCAATGCTTTAAAATGCTGAAAATGTTGAAGAGGTACATATAAAAAGTGATTCATTAAAGTTTTAAAAACAAAAACAAAAAAGTAATTTCATGAAAACTCACCAATCATCATGAAAATTTCATTCACAGCCACACCACTTTTAGCCGAACACTCTGCAAATATCAAGCCCGATTCTTCAGAGAATGCTCGTGCATCCTGTAATACAGTGAAACTTATATTTAAAAAAAAAAAAAAACAATCACCAAAGGCAACTATAAGTAGGTACATTTAGCATTATCCTGAGCTGTCTTCCCATGGAAGGTTGGGCAATGAGTCTCCAGTGTGTCTCTTGCCTCTGTAGTACACTCAGCCAAGGTGGTTCTCGTCCATTTCTTGATGTTGTCTGCCCATCTATGTCACTGTCATCCTCTATTTCTCTTCCCTTTGATCTTGCCCTCAGGTAGTCCTCACTATAGTATTATGCCTCTTGACACGCCCAAACTATCTCAGTTGTCTTGTTCTTATGATTTTCAATATTTCTCTTTAAAATTTCCACTAATCTAGCACTTCTTTGTTTTCTCTTCTGTAGCCACATTTTGAAGTACAATTATATACAGGTATAAAGTTTGAAATGAAAATGATGATATCTAAAAAACTTCAGTGGCAGAACAAGAAAACAAACTTTCATACAAAAAAGCAGTATCTGCCTGCACACAGAGCCAAACAGTCTGCTTCAAGTTATAATTCTCCTTTTTTCCTTCTTTTCCATCATTCACCCTCAAAAGAGCATCAGATGTGCTGTGTTACAGTCATGTGGTGGCACAAGCAATTTGCTATGTATTACTGACTGCTATCGCATTCAGCTACCTCGTCTTTGTGTCTGCTTCCAGAAGCACCACTGGGAGTTAGAATAGTGTCTTTTCTATCTATGGTCCTCCAACTGTGGCACAAGCAATTGGCCATGGATTATTGACCGCTATCTCATTCAGCTGGGGTATGTCTTGTGTCGCCCCCTCCCTTTTCCTAATCACCTGACATTGTCTGAACTAAGAATATCAACATTTCTTTGCCATCATCAGTATCCACATGGCCATGAAAAATCCACACAGGGCTGGAGGACAGATTCTGGAAAAACATATGCTAAGATTATCATACAATCAGATCCAAACAATGAACCATAACTAAACAGTTTCTATCAGATATAAAATCTATGGGGTGCTAATAAGAACCAAAAGAAAATCACAGACTTCATTCTGGTGGCACAGGCTCAATCAATCAAGTGCAGTGCTGCGTGGCGTAGGCGATCATTTCTCTCCACAATTCCCTGTCTTTAGACTTGACTATGAGATCCGACGGTGACTTTCTTCCTAGCCACACTGACAGCCCATCCAGTAACTTCTCTCTGCGTCTTCCTTTGTCTCTTCTTCCCTCAATTTTTCCAGTTGCCACAATATGTTCCAATTTTCCTCTTCTCAGAAAATGTCCTAAAAATCTCGCTTGTCTGCCTCTGATCTTTGCTGTAATTTGCCTTTTAACCCCACCATCTCTTAAGACTTCTTTGTTGGTTTTCTTACCTGTCCATGGTACCTTCAACATCCTTCTTATGAACCACATTTCCAGGGCCTCCATTTCTTGCTGTACTCTCTTACTCATGGACCATGCTTCACATCCATAAAACAAAACTGGTTCAATGTAACATTTAAGTACTCGGAATCTTGTTTCCACTGATATGGATCTGTTGCACAAGATGTGTCTCATTTTCTGGAATGCTGACCTGGCCTGAGCATGTCTGCTTTTTATTTCGTTGTGACATTTCTCATCAGCTGTTATAATTGTTCCTAAGTACTTGAATCTATCAACTTGTTTCAGCTCTGTGCCATTGATGGTAATGCTACATTTTGGTGGTATTCTTTTCTTTGAGGTGACCATCACTTCAGTCTTCTTTTTGTTCAGGCTGAGACCTTTACTTTTATTTTCACGAACCATGACGTAAAGAAGAGCCTGTAGCTCCCCTTCACTTTTAGCAATCAGAACTGTGTCGTCTGCATATCTTAAGTTGTTATGGTTGTACCCGCTAATAGATATTCCTGGCAAACTCTCTATATTTCTCATTATGTTTTCACTGTACAAGGACAAGAGGTCAGGAGATAGAACACATCCTTGTCTCACTCCCAATTTTATGTCTTGGAATGCTCCTATTTGGTTCTCAACCTTCACTGCTGCTGATTGCTGCTAGTATATGTTTTTGATAAGTTTCAGATCTTTCCCATCTATGTTGATGTCTTCCAGCATTCTTATAATTTCTGTATGTCTCACTTTATCGAATGCTGTACAGTAGTCTATGAAGCATAAGTATAGGTTATTTCTATTGATCTTTCTATTGACACAGGCCACTGGGGAAAAATGCTGGGAATACACTGAGTGATAGAGCAAACTGAGAAGCCTGCCTTTTATACTGCAGCCCACTCCCAAACCAGCTCCACACCAGCATTCACTGTCACATGTAACAGTACGGTGTACTGGCGACGATCCAAGTGAGAGTAAAAATCAAGCAATACAGACATGGGAAGTACAAGAGCTCATATCAAAACGGGACTTCCTCGGGTTCAGAGAGGTGCCAGATCTCATCTCTTTGGTGAAGATGCATGAAATTATGACGAACGGAAGAAGTAAAACTTGACAAAATTTTCTTACATTACCGAGGAGAAGCAAGTACACCCATACTATAAGTATTACAATTAAGTTATGAACTTCGCGCTGATGTCTTCTTGAAATATATGAGTAAATTCACTCTGAGAAAGTTGTGAAAAATCAAAAGACTGGAGCGACAGACTTTCATTTGATTCTGGGATAAAAACTTAAACCTGAAGAAAGGTCATGCTCTTCTGCTCGCCTAGAGATGGGCTTCCTCGCATTCGGGACATTTCCATTTGTGCTCATCCTCCGACCTTAGTACTGCTCATAGGTTACGCCGGCTGATGGTGCCAATAGTGCATTGGTTGTGTATAGCCCAGTCCCTCCCGCATACCCGCAGTGGCCACTTCCCTTTCTCATAGTTGTTGGCAATGAAAACTGCCTTCAAAGTCTGTGTCCTCCCTGCAGTTTGGATGGGGTGCTTTAATTACATCATCTTTGTCCATTTTTAGGTCGCCTTTGGTTGGTGCCCTGCTGGCCAGGTGGTCTGCCAACTCATTTCCTTTAATGCTGGCACGGCCCAGCCAGTACATCCACGTTGAGCGGGTGACTATCGAGTCTTCAGTTTGGCCAAACCACTCTCGGCACATCTGCTGATGCTTGGTATCTTGAGCATGCTTCATGAATCTGATAAGACTGTGGCCAGTGGTATTCAGATTTGCCGGCCAAAGTTTTCTGAGATAAACGATCTACACCCTGGGATGGTAACATGTGGATTAGCCCTGGTCTCCATATCCAGCACTTTCTGGATATTTTAATACCATCAACTCCTGTTCAAAGTCTGAAAGTGATTTACAAGAAGAACAAAACTCTGAGTAAAAAAACAAAAAACACCAACCTCTGTCTGCACTGCTCGATGTTCGGCTGCAAGATCAGCTTTGTTACCTGCCAGCACTATCACTATGTTGCCTGTAGCCTGCTGTCTAAGCTCTTTTACCCATGCGGTAGCTCGTGTGAATGTATTCTAGACAGGATAGACGTAAACACACCAGCTCATGATGTCTTGTCACTCAGGCGCTGGTCAGCCAAGTCCTATATTTTTTTTCTTTTATCTGTCTTTCAAAATATATTTTCTTTCTTTGTTCTTATACAATTCATTTCTATTTTCTTACAATTCAGTTTCTTTTTAAGCATATTCCACAATGGTGACCTTCTACAACCTCCATCACGCTATTCATTTTTTTTCATATCATTAAAAAAAAAAAAACTGAATGCCTTGGTAACCAAGACCTATAATCTATTCTAAACTTTGCTTTGCAGAATTATATTTTGGCTTCAGTCATTAAAAAAAAAAAATACTATAACACAATTCAATATTTCAACCAGGAGTGTTTCATTTGGCCACATATGCTAAAACAAGTGCAAACAGAAAACAAATGTATATTTCATGGAGTATACATGGTATAAAGACATAGTAGACAAGGTAAGCATAAAAAAAAAAAAAAGGAGATGAAATATTCAGACTGGAAACAGGTCAGGGCAGACTGAGAAAAGGAGTGAGAAGGAAACGGAGCGAGCATTAACCGCTAAATGAATTTTTTTGTTTAAGACTACCCCTGAGATTGCGCTTTTAAAAATAAAAAACAAAAAAAAAAAAGGCAGTACAAACTCGGAAGCACTTAGATATACTGGAAAGAAGAGGAATCTATGATAAAAGTGTTATCAGTTATCATGGCTGGCTGTCCCCACTAATTCTTCTTTCCAGCGAGGATCCTAGTTATATAATATGTTCTCCATGGTAGTGGAGCATGCGGAGCTTCTTGGCTCCTTTCTCTGAATTAAAGCCACATTAGTTAACCCTGTGAAGGTAAAATTCCCCACGCCATTAAGGCATATTGGGGAATACAGTGTTAGACCCGTACTTTCCATGACCTTGGGCACATGAAAGTGTGATGTGGTCAGTATCATGCCTGGCCACTTTACCTTCCCAGATTTCTCTGGTACCCATTTTTAGAGGCTGGGTGAACCCCGGGGCCTTTTTAGGGTACACGAGAAAAAATACCACCGCTGGGACTGAACCCGGTACTACCTGATTAGTAAACCGAGTGCCTAACCACTCAGCTAACCAGGCCGCCAGTTAACCCTATATCAAATCTAAATGCCAGAATTTATCAAGACAGATATCCATCTTGGTACTGGCTGTGAAGGAACTCAAGCTTGCAAACACAGAAAGCTAGCTCATCAACAGCTGAAACCAGAGCCATGATGATTATCACAGTGGGACTTCTTCTTCTTCCAACAGTTTCAGATGTTGACTTGTATACTTCTGAAGTCAGAAGACGGTCATCTGGAGGGTGTGGATATCCCCAAACAGTTTGTTTTGATTTGGTGTTGTCATTGGCCATATCTGCCTTCTCTGCAGCTCATATACTGGGCACTCGTGCAGTATGTGGTTTGGTGTCACACACACATTCATCAGCTAATCCTTTCTTGTTTGTTTAGCTGGCAGCAGGCATCATATCTCTGGTGGTCTGGCCGCTCTTTCTCTCATTTGTTCTTGTAGCTGAGATTTATCAGCATTTTCACCTCCTCAAATGATATGTCTGTCTGAGGTAGTCTACTTCCTTCTTTCGCTAGAGTGTCTGGTGTTTCATTTCCCAACATAATGGGATGGGATCCACTGCATTACCACTCTTTTGAACCATGTGTGACGCTGGCTACTGAGAACCCAGATTTTCAACAATTAACCAATCAGCTTATGATATACAATCACAAAATATTGCCTTGTTTCACAGAAACCAACTTACTGCATTGTTAATATCATACACAACAATGGCAGCCTGAGCCCCTCTGTAGTACATCGGTGCCAAACTGTGGTATCTCTCCTGACCGGCTGTGTCCCAAATATCAAACTTGATGCTCTGCCCCTGAGCCTGTACAGTCTGTGTTAGAAAGGCCGCTTCAGGCAGAGAACAAATTTGGTTGTTACCAATTTTATAGAAGTACAGACATATATATAAAGCAAATAGTAAAATATCTGTTTCCTAACCAAAGCTAATTTTCTTTCACTTTTATCTACTATTGGTTTGCACAAAGGTAGTATGGTCTTAATATGCACAGGTAACAGGTAAGATCTTAATATGTGGAGGCATCAGGTAAGGTCAAAACATGTGAAGATAATAGTCTTAAAATGTAGAGATAGCTGGTAAGGTCTTGAAATGACGAGATAACAAAGGTAAGGTCTTGACACAAGGAAATAGCAGGCAAGGAGGGGACGGCAGGTATGGTTTTAACATGCACAGGTATCAGGTAAGGTCCTGAAGTGTGGAGGTAGCAAGTAAGGTCTTGACAGAAAACAGAAGGTCTTAACATTTGAAGATAAGGATGAGATATTAAGTATATGGGAATAACGGATAAGCATATGGGAATAATGGATGAGATATTAAGTATATGGGAATAATGGATGAGATATTAAGTATATGGGAATAATCGATGAGATATTAAGTATATGGGAATAATGGATGAGATATTAAATATATGGGAATAATCGATGAGATAGTAAGTATATGGGAATAACGGATGAGATATTAAGTATATGGGAATAATCGATGAGATATTAAGTATATGGGAATAATGGATGAGATATCTACATATGGTGGTAGTCTTGTAAAGCTTAAAAATACACAGACAACATTGTACTGTGCTAACATACAGAGAAGTTTCAGTTTAACTGGCACAAAGAAGTTTGAGAAGAATTTATTTAGTTATGAACTACAAAATAAACTAGCATTTCAACCTATGTCTTCATCATATAAATCATTAACAAATAATTAAAAACATAGAAAAACAAACTGCAATTTTTGCTTGCCAATTCTCGTGAAAAGTTTGTACTAAGCACTCACCGCCAACAGTGGCCTCGCTGTGTTCTGGAAACACTCCCCGGACAAACCTCAATGCCAGGCTGGACTTTCCAACGCCCTGATCTCCCAAGAGCACCAACTTGGCCTGCTGCATTTTACCAGTGCCAGCAGCGCCTGGTCTAGGCCCTGTGTTGCGTCTGCTACTATTACTCATAACTATATTTGGAATGCGTTAAACACAACCTTTGAATGACAGTTACAGTCTTCGGCTGGACAGTCTTAAGCTTCTTAACAAAACTTTACACCTCTCTTTAGTTAACCTCTATATATGATGTTGTTAAGGTCATACTGACTGTTGGATTCTGAAACAAGTTGAAAAAAAAAATGGGTATTAAC
The DNA here is from genome assembly GCA_009760885.1 of Achatina immaculata. Lineage (NCBI taxonomy): Eukaryota > Metazoa > Mollusca > Gastropoda > Stylommatophora > Achatinidae > Lissachatina > Lissachatina immaculata. Next base: position 717,575 of record CM019712.1, read on the forward strand.
TACTATTTTAGATAAGATTTTGTTTTCCTTTTCTTTTTAAAAAACTTTTTTGCTCACTAAGATCCAGGGCTGTGAAATCAGAGTACATTGCAATTTTCAGTGGAGTCATTATAAATATAACATTTATGAAAAAAGCCGAAGTCAGAATCATTATAAATATAAAATTTATGAAAAAGCCGAAGTCAGAATCATTATAAATATAACATTTATGAAAAAAGCCGAAGCCAGAATCATTATAAATATAACATTTATGAAAAAGCAACAGTCATTCATTCATTCATTTGCATGTCCCTTGCGGAACTTTGCCTCCCTAACAGCTCTTCTGTAGGCCTCTCGGTTGTGAGCAAGATGGCCTGCTGCTGATGCATCCATTTGCAGATCATCAATGATGTCTTGTAGCCATCTTTGCTTTGGTCTTCCTCTCTTTCTTTTTCCCATTATGTACCCTTCCAAGACAGTCTTCTCTAGATTATCATGACGTTTAATGTGTCCAAAATATTTGAGTTTTCTCTCTTTAATCCTCTTTACTAGCCAGCCTTATTCAATATTAAGTTCTTGTGTCCATGATATTTGAAGAACTCTTCTGTAGCATTTACATTCAAAGGCATTTATGTGTTTCTCAGCTGTTTTGTTAAGTGTCCAGGTCTCACGGGCATACGTTGCGATGGGAAAGATGCATTCCCTTATAAAAATCTCATTTTTGTAGTTCTGTCTGTTCCTCTCCACAGATTCAGTTGTTTTGTTTTCTGAAGAGCGACAGTTGTCCTCCATTTAATTCCCCTCATTGTATCTCCATTATTAGTTATTAGTGATCCAAGACATTCTTCTTCTTTGTTCGCTTCTACCACCAAGACCGCCCTGTGATCCTACTGAATTTACACCTGTGGTCCTCTATAGGTCCCGTGGTCCTCAAAAGGACCACATGAGATCCCCAAGAGGACCATAACAGGTTCAGAGTATCGCAGGGCTTGAGCCTGAAATTCTTGGTGGGTTTCAGAAGCGAGATTGCGTGTCACCCTGTGGTCTTCGTTGCATCAGTTTAGTCTAGAGTTGGACTTTCTCACCGGAAGACCTCGACATGTTTAGAATATCAGCATATCCCCGCTGGGTGAGAGGTGGTAACCCACCCAGGCCAGAGTTGGACTTTCTCATCGGAAACCCTCAACGTGTTTTGAGATACCCGTGTATCACCGCCGGGTGAGAGGTGGTTGCCTATCTAGACTGGCCTGGTCCAGTGTCTCCGACTTCAGCATTTTGTGGTCGTGGCCGCTACCTTTCCTAGTTGTGGCCAGGATGGAGCTTTTGTCCAGGACGACGAATCCTCGCCACTAGTAACTTCCACCCCTGGGTTGAGCCCGTTTAGGCATATTATCCCAGTATGGGCATGTTTGGGACGTGACCGACCTCTAGAGCAGAGGTACCGCGACATGCATAGCCTTCAAGTTTCACCCCTGGTATGAGCCAGTTTAGGCATATTTCACCTGTACTGGTGTATATTGGGCGTGACCAACCTCTAGAGCGGAGAAAGTGTGACATGCCTGGCCATCAAGTTTCACCCCTGGTGTGTGCTGGTTTAGGCATATTTCACCAGTGTAGGTGTATTTCGGACGTGGCTGGCCTCTAGAGCAGAGGCACCATGGTATGTGTAGCTCTCGCAGCGATACTAATGGACATAGCAATTAAATTTCACTTTATCTTTTCCTTCACTTTTCCACGTCAGCGCGGCACAGCAACCTTTATTTCTTTTCTGCATTTTATTCCTTGACCGGGAGGAGCTTCACTCCACGCGCGCCATTCGAAGAGTCTCGCCAGCAGTGTCAGGATGATAGTGAGATAGAGGGCACCTGAATTGCCAACTGGATAGTGCACTATCCTCTCATGATGAAAGTCATTAGTTCAAAACTCATCAGAGGCACCCCAGTCAGCCAATGTAGAAATGGGTAACTGGTTTCGTCTGGAGTTGGGGAAGGAAAGGCCGCCATGCAAGATGCTGACCAGATCATCCTCTAACACAGACAGGTCAAGGAAAATATGGACACCAACACTATACTGGTACCTCCATGGCATAATAGGCTACCTTTACCTGAAAAATATTCTCCAACACTGTGTACTATCTATTTTTAGGAAGCATTTTCCAAGAAGATTTGAAATCTATGACCATATTATCTGAGACCATCAGAAGACTGATACATTTCATGTTAACATCATGCACTTTGGCTAGTGGAAGTGGAAACAGACCGTTAAACATTTCAGACAATGTGCATTCTTCATCCTCTTCAGTGTTCGAGCGTTGGCTGGTCATGCTGTATCTGCAGGCCCCACTTCCCTGGCAAAGTGTGCCGTCATCTCTAGGCCTGAGCAGGACCCCATAGCTTCTCTTTCAGCTCCTCTTCCTCAGGTCAGACCTGAACTTTGAGACAATGAGCATTCTAAATCCAGTAACAATTATCCATACAATCATAATCTTATGCCACTTCCAAAGGGAAGGATGGCTGCAATGAACGTATGGCTTTATTCTTCTTCCATGGTACACCAGGTCACTGTGATTCCTGTCCATCTTCTGATGTTGCTCATCCATCTACCAATTTGCATATCTCTGCAGCTACATAGACCAGGATGGTGACACCAGAAAAGAAGTTAGAATTCAAATTGCAAAAGCAGCACTGACCTTCAAGAATCTTCAGAACACATAGTATTCAAAAATTATAAGCACAAAAACCAAGTTATTATTATTATCAGATTATTCAATTCAAATGAAATATCCACCCTCATTTATGCATGTGAAAGCTGGAAAACAACTAAAGAAATAGACAAGAAATTAGACTCTTTTGAAAACAAATGCCTAAGGAAAATACTCACTATGAAGCAGAACAAATTCAAGAACAATGCAGAGATAAGACAGATGAGCAAACAACAACCTGTCTCATGGGTGATTAGAAAAAGAAGATGAAAATATGTCAATCATGTGATGAGAAGAAACAATCAGAGAATCCCCAAACAAGCTATCAAGTGGAACACAACAGGCCAAAAAAAAAAAAGAGGTCGACCACGTGAAACTCTAAAGAGGACATTGTTAAGAGAGGCCAGTTCAGTGGGCATAACATCCCTTGATGAGATTGAAAAACTCACAGAAGACAAGAAATCTTAGCGAGCTACCATGAGGGCCCTATGTGACATTTAGCGGCACGAGAAGGATGTAAGATCCATCTACATCGTTGTTTCCTCCTTCCTCTTTTCCCTTCAAGTTTCCCCTCAAATATATTTTTTTAGATGTTTCCATCCTCTCTGCCTTCACACAGTAACGAACATCTAGTGACGAGATAAGGTTATCAACTCTGAGCTTCTGTGGCATGTTAAGCTTCCATTACTAGTGACAACATTAGTTAGCAGAAGGCTGAATTGGTTGAGGCATACAGCAAGAATGGATGGACAGCAATATGGCAAACTATTGCTGGGAAGGAAGTTATAAGTTTGCCCAGATTGAAGTACAAGGTCATAAGTAAGAGATTTATGTTTAAACTGCCACGAGAACTATGATGAAGTAGCGAAAAGACCGAGCCACGTGGAAAGCGATTCCGCTTTCTGGTATACCGTCATCGAAAAAGAGACGAGACGAGGGGGGGGGGGAGGCGTAATGACAGCAAAAGACGCGAGGGGAGAGAGATTGAACCTTCAACAAAAAATCGATGTATTTATTATCAATTGTCCAAATCTTTTATCTGCTGAATCAGCCATGAGAGAAATTGTTCAGGAAAGTGATGCTCTAGTAGTTCGAATATAGCCAACAACTACCTGCCTCAGAAAAAGTACCACTTCAGTAACTCCACCTCGTATTTAAGGATATAAATAAAGAATTTATGACGTCCTAATATTCAGATACATAAATACTCACACTTAACAAATTGCATACAGTGGTAATCAGTCTAAATTCAATAAGCAAAGCGTCAAGGCTTCAATAAGAAAAACTTTTCACGGAGTTCATCAAGTTTGATGATCGTAATTGTGTTTACTTTCTTTCCTACTTCCGCCAACTTCCTGTCTCATGAATTGTGGGAAATTTTCCGGTGTCGCATGTCACTAAACTGTGTCAGTTTGTTTAACATCCAAAATAATTAAACTAAGTCCAAGATTACTTTCAATAAGCAAACTATTCAAGTAACCTGAACAAATAGTTTAATTTTCTGCCACAGAAATTGTTCATAAAAATCTCTACCGCAAAAGTGTTTGGAAAAATATTTTCTGTCATTAAAATTAAAGATAGATAGTCCCATAGCAAATGCCGTAGGGGATGAAGCATTAAGAGATCTCATGCTGGGCCATCAGCGTATGAGGTAGGGTGGCCAGTTCCTTTCCCCGCTGTCATTAAAATTATCTGCGAGAAAAAACAATCTTAATGCGAAAATGCCTGTTTAAAAAATGTTCCCAACCATTCACAGGCGCATGTAAGTGCAAGGTGCGACACGCTCTTGGGGGACAGCAAAAACGTGTAAAGTGGGATGAACTATAAAAATAATAAACGTCACATAGGGCTCGCAAAGTAGTTCGACAATTTTTCCTGTCTTCGGCGAGTCTTTCAACTTCATCAAAGGATTTTATGCCTGTTAATTTGGCCTCCACCCGTGTGGTACCCTGGATCTGCAAAGAATAGGACCACTGTACCCTACCACGCATGATCGTAAAAGGCGACTAAGGAGGGTTCGGCATAGGGCCAGCAACCCTATCTGGTAAAAAAACTAACAGACTGCTACAGAAACGGAAGCAAGGGAAAAAACAAATGCAGGTGGAAGGAGAAATGCGTATCAGGAAACTGAGCCCATGAAGGTTGTGGATGAAAGCCAGCCACTGGAAGTCCCCAGCCCGACTGCAGACCTCCTGGAACCTAAACACAAGATGCAAATAGGCAGCTGGAATGTAAGACACTTAACCAGACTGGAAAACTAGCACAAACCATCAAGGAAATGCACAGATACAAACTAGACATATTAGAAATACAAGAAGCAAGATGGACAGGACAAGGCAGAAGGAAATTAACAACACAGCACACAGAACATACAATAATATGGTCAGGTAAAGAAGATCTTCATGAAGGAGGAGTAGCATTAATTATAACAAAAGAAGCATCAAGAGCATTGCTGAAATGGACCCCAATAAATGAGAGATTATTATATGCACGGTTCAACTCAAGATTCACGAAGCTGTCTATTATAGTTTGTTATGCACCAACAGAAGCAGCTGAAGAGGAATTAAAAGAAGATTTTTACAACAGCCTCCAAGCCACAGTAGAAACAATACCCAAGCATGATATGCTACTCATCTTGGGCGACTTCAATGCAAAAGTAAGTGAAGGAAATGAAGATAGAAGAAGAATCATGGGAAGAGAAGGAATCGGAGAAATAAATGAAAATGGAGAAAGACTCTGCAGTTTCTGTGAAGAAAACATGATGACCATCGGAGGGACAATTTTCCAACATAAAAACATCCATAAGGTGACTTGGAGGTCACCAGATAAAAGCACAGAAAACAAAATTGATCACATACTAATAAACAACAAGTGGAAACGGTCACTACAAGATGTGCGAGCAAGGAAAGGAGCAGATGTATGAAGCGATCACAACCTTCTGGTAGCAAAAATAAAACTAAAATTAAGGAAAGCCAAAATCGGAGAACACAGAAAGATACGTTTTGATACAAGAAAACTGAAAAACCAGCAAACAAGAAATGAATTCTCAATAGTACTTAAGAACCGTTTCAGTGTCCTACAAGACGAAGCAGAAATGTCCATACTGGAGTTCAATAAAACACTACAGGAAACAGCAAAAGAGGTGCTGGGATATCAGAAACGGAAAAAAGAGGAATGAATAAGCAAGACCACATGGGAAAAGATAGAGCAAAGAAAAGAAATCAAGAAAAAATTTCTGAACACCAAATCACAACGGCTTAAAGAACAAGTTTTAAGTAATTATGCACAAAAAGACAAAGAAGTGAAGGAATCATGCCGTCAAGATAAACGTCAATACTATGACAACTTAGCAGAAGCAGCAGAGAAAGCAGCATACACAAATGACATGAAAACCATATATAAAATCACAAAGCAGATGACAGGTAACTTCAACACAAGATGTGAAAGTGCAGTAAGGAGAAAGAGTCAGTGGAGAAAGAGAAAAAATTGAAAGATGGAGGGAACACTTTAACACACTACTAAATAGAACACAAGCAGCACAAACAATAGACATACCTGAAGCAAAAACGGAACTAAACATCAATACAGGACCAATAACAATAAGTGAAGTAAAGGAGACTATAAAGAAGCTAAAATCAGACAGGGCACCAGGTGAAGATGAAGTGACTGCTGAGATGTTGAAAGCAGAAGAAACAGAAACACCAAAACAACTTTGCCGGATATTACAACAAATTTGGGATCTAGAAAAAGCCCCAGAGAAGTGGAAAACTGGGCTTATAGTAAAACTACCAAAGAAGGGTGACCTCAGAGATTGCGGGAACTGCCACTCACCAGTAAAGTATTTTGCAGAATAATCATCAACAGAATTGTACCAACACTTGAGGAAAAACTTCGGAAAGAGCAGGCGGGATTTAGGAAAGGAAGATCATGCATAGACCACATATTTGTACTTAGACAAATATTAGAACAGGCAAATGAGTGGCATAGCACAACATATGCATTATTCATAGATTTTGAGAAAGCCTTTGACAGTGTCAACAGAGATGCACTGTGGAAAATCCTAAGATGGCATGGCCACCCCCACAAGATAGTAAATGTAATCAAAGCCCTATATGAGGGTTTTCAATGCAAAGAGATCTGTGGAGAACATACCTCCAGCAGCTTTAGGGTACAAACAAGAATGAAACAGGGATGTGTACTATCACCAACATTATTTATCTTGGCAGTTGACTGGTTAATGAAGGAGGCAACATCAGACAAACGCAGAGGATTACAATGGACCCTTGACACAGTGCTGGAGGACCTTGACTTTGCGGACAACATTTGTCTATTATCAAGCAGTCACAAAGATATACAAGATAAAATAAACAAGCTAACTCAGAATGCAAACAACACAGGACTAAAGATCAACGTAGGAAAGACAAAGTTAATGAAGCAAAATGTGAACAACAGAAATGTACTCAGAGTAGATAACAAGTTAGTGGAGGAGGTCAACGAATTTGTATACCTTGGCAGCAGAGTAGTAGAAAATGGAGACAGCACAGAGGACATCAACAGCAGACTTACTAGAGCAAACCAGGCTTTTGCAATGCTGCAGACTATGTGGAAATAAAAAAAAAAACTAAGCATAAATATGAAAATCAGGATATTTAAGAGTAATGTTCTAAGTGTACTATGGAAGTGAATGTTGGAAAATCACCAAAACCATAGAAAACAAGTTGAATTCTTTCCAGACTAAATGTTTACGAAGAATTAGACAAATATTTTAGCCAAACACCATAAGAAATAACATCTTATTAGCAGAAATGCAGATGAAGCCACTGACAACAATTACTGAGGAAAGACGCTGGCGATGGTTGGGACATGTGCTCCGAATGACTGACAACTCACTACCAAAAATAGCACTAAGATGGACACCACAGGGGAACAGAAGTAAGGGTAGATCAAAAGATACATGGAGAAGAACAACAGAAAGGATGTTGAGCAATAGAGTGCTCACCTGGACAAGAGCAGAAAAAAAGGCGAAGGACAGGCATTTGTGGAAAACCCTTGCGGAAGCCCCATGTGCCCTGGGCACTTAAGGTTCAGAGAGAGAGAGAGAGAGAGAGAGAGAGAGAGAGAGAGAGAGGGAGAGAGAGAGAGAATTTGGCCTCTCTTAACAATGTCCTCCTCAGAGTTTCACGCGGTCTGCCTCTTTTTCTTTGGCCTGTTGTGTTCCACTTGATAGTTTGTTTTTGGATAAAAATAATAATAATAACTTGAACATAAATTATTTTTTTTTAAAAACCAACTCATTTTCATTTATTATTGACCACACTTACTCGTGGATCGGCCCAGCAGTACTGTGGGGAAAGGATTCAAAATGAACTGATCAGCTGCAGGCTGTAAGACTGAACAATTAACGGTGCTTGCAGGATTTGTTAATGCGGAATCAAGTAATGTCAGTGTTCATTCGTGAACATTTTCTTGGTTTCGTTCCTGTAGAAGCCACTACATATTCAGTGTGAAAATAGTTCACTTTCCTGGGATTCCATGTTCAAAGTAAATTACAAAATTAACAAACACGTGGTCGTGATGGTGATGTCTAAAATTACCCATTTTCGCAAACACTTGGAAGGGGGATCAAGCTTTCCAATGTCCTTTCCCACAAAGGCTATGGCTCACGCTACGAGAATATTATTTTATTCTAAAGTATCAATCTACAGTTAATATTTTTGGAGCCATCTTTTTCTAAGGTGTTTCTTTTTTAAGTAGGCTACAATGAACACATTATTTTTGTTTTACATAAGATTATATTCTACGCATCTTTTACAGTACTGTCTGGCAAGTCTTAGCTAACGCTAGAGTGAGAACACGGTGTATCTGTCTTAATGCGACTTTGAACTAAAAGGTCCCAGAAGTTCTTGTCCTGTCTGTAGGCCACCAATCGGGGATCCCCAAAAAGCTCACGTGTATCAGGCTCGGTCTGATACCGTATCTTCACTCTTGATGTAGTGTTCTTATACACATCCATCGCGCATGATCAGGGACTTTAGGCTGTCAAGTTCTTTCTGAACAAAAGACGCCATTCCTCTGTTCCTACGTATAATATTCTGAGCCTTACACGACTTGTCCTCTAGCTCAATTCGTTTGAATTCAATGACCTTTTCTTCCACCAGATTAGTGGTGTGGGCATGGGTGCCAAAATGGGCCTGTTACAATAGGCCATTCGAACACACGGTTATGAGAGCCTATAGAGGCCATTTTCCAGCATTCAATAGACGCTACATAGATGACGCATCAAAGCCAGAGGAAGACCTTGACAACTTCATCAGTTTCGTTAAGCAGTTAAATCCTGTCATTTCTTTCACCTCCCATATCTCTACAGCTTCTGTTAACTTTCTCGACATTGGCTTTACTATTGGCCCTACTGGGCTTACTACTTCTGTCCACTATAAACCAACAGACTCCTACTGCTATCTCTTGTACTCTTCCTCCCATCCCGGATCGTGTAAGGACTCTATTCATTTTTTCCCAGATTCTTAGGTTGCGACGGTTGTGCACTGGGGATGTTGATTTCTATGATCAGTCCCACAAAATGCGAGATTTCTTCTGTCAACGCAGCAATCTAGAACATGTTCTCTCGTCATCTTGGAACCGCATCAGCCATATATCGCGGCAACAAGCCCTCACTCCTAAATCGCCTTAAGACAGATGACACTTTTTATGGTACCATACGTTGCAGAAGTCGTAGATGCAACACTTGCCTGTTTGTTGTCGAAGCTAGTCAGATCTCCTTCCCTAAGTCCACGTTATCAGTTCAAGAGGGCTTCACCTACACTTCACGCAATGTTATTTATGCTATTATGTGCAAACGTTGTGATACGAAGTATATAGGGGAGATCGGTTTACGCTTAGGAGATCGTTTTCGCCAACATCTTAACGAAATTTCTACGAGGGCTTGGACACCTGTGGCTATCATTTTTGTCTTAGCAACCACAGGGGAAAACAGGGCATTTCTGTTAGAGCGATCCGCTCTTGTTCTGCTGAGTTACGATCTCAGAGGATCCTAGAACAGTGCCTTATTTTCTAGGCTGGGTGTCTCCGCCCAGCTGGAATTAACGTCTTCAGCTTCTTTTAACTTCTTTTGTTTTCCACTTTTTTCTGTTATTTATACTTTACTTTCTTGTTTCTTTCTCCTAGCTTCCCGCCCCCTCCTTACCGCCACTTTCTCTTCTTCTCTGGCGGCCTATAGGTGTTTTTGCCCCTTCGAGTCTTGTCCTATTCACCAGTTTCATATTATCTCCTTTCTTCCCTGCCCCTCTCCACCCGCCACGCCCCTTGACACTTGTTTCTCTAGTGGGTTACAAGTGCCTATTGCCCTTCCCCTCCTCCACCTCCCGCCTATTTTTCTCCGCCTCTTCTTTACGATGGGCTTCAACTGCTTTCCTTTGCCCCCCCCCCCCCCCCCGTGGTCTCTATGGCTCGTCTATGTGACAAGCATTCTTGTGTTTCCTACTTTCTGGAGGATGTCACTAAGATAAGTTTTTCGTTTAGTTATGTGTTTTGTCATGTTTGTGTATGTAATCCTCCAAAAAAGGCTCACGCCGAAATATTAGATGTTGTATGTTTTTTCATTTATACATTCTCATCTTACTCTCATTTTTTCTATTCGTTTTTTTTTTCTCACTTACTCCTTCTGCCGCCTTGTAAAACTGCACCATACACCTCTATATACACCTTTATTATTTGAACCAGATTTACTGCAGTCGCTATCTCTTTTATTTGTTACTATGTTATCATTTTCCTCCATTTTTTAAAGCTTGAGATGCTATCATCGCCATCACAGGTTAAAACTATCCAGTTATTTTGTTTGTTATCTTGGAGATATAATAAACTTAGTTTATATACTCTATATATAATAAACACTCATCTGATGGGATCCAATTTTGCGTATAAATACTTTAAAGACGCGTTGCTGTACCAGCTCTGCACTGAAGAAAAATCAGCCTTAAAAAAAATAGGTACCTGGGGTTTCTCTAGGAAAAGAAAGACAGCGAGGACAGGTGCTGGCATCCCTTCATCAAATGCTATAGTGGCCTAGAAATGTGAAGGTTATAATACTTTACACCCCTACGGCATGCACATGCTAATGCCCACAGTTATGGGGAATGAAATCCGTCTCTTCGACGACGTAAGAGAGCAATAACTCGTGGTATTGTTTCTAAATGTACGACTGTTTTATGGCAGTCTACTTTTCAAAAACTTCACTTGGTTGTTGTTGGGTGCCATGCGGTTAACATACTACAATTAATTTATAAAGGGTTAAAGTTAAAGGTAAAACTCCCATTTTCATGTCATCATGGCATGTTGGGTATATAGTATAAGGCCCGTATTTCCACGATCTTCGATACATGAAAGTGTGATGTGGTCAGTATCACGCCTGGCCGTGTTTACTTTCCCAGATTTCTCTGGTACCCATGTTTTAGAGGCTGGGCTGAAGGTTTTATCTAAATGTTAATTTTATGTAGAACAAAAGTAGGTGTAGCTTTATTAGTTAACGAGCGCACAGTTGTAACGTTCTTATTGTACACATTCATCGTATAAAAACACACAGGGCTAAGAAGCGTGTAAACAAGTACAAGTGGGCCCGACATATTTGGGAATAAAAGTCATAAAGCTAACATTGTGCTGATTAAAATATTGGGTTAAAGTTCAAACTGAGCTTTTATTTTCCCATCCTCCCCCTACACCCACCTACTCCCTCCCCCACTTGACTGAGTGTCCTGTATCTGAACTTAGAAGAGATCATCATCATCATCAGTCATCAGTACTCCCAATGGAGCATAAGACACCAACAAATGTTTCTCAGTCGGTCTTGTCTTGATCACGTCGGGATACCTCAAGCCATGACTTTTCTGCTTCCTTTAGTTCTTCCTGTATTGTGCTCCTCCATGTTCCCAATGGCCTGCTCCTCCTCCTCCCCCCTCCTTGAGGTGTTCACGTCAAGGCAGTATAGGGGTGTCTTGTTCTTCCCCATTTGAACTATGTGGCCCAGCCATCTCCATCTTTTGACCTCTTTAGTAATGTTCTCTATGCCCGTTCGTTTGGTTATTTCCTCGTTTGTCACATGTTCTTCCCAGTTTATTCTTAAAAGATGGCAAGATTAAATATATACATAATGATGATCGCCAACTCCTACCAGATCTAGGTGCTTTCAAAGATTTAGGTCATATAAACATATCATTCGGGCATCTATAGATATACACTAACAAACAAATAAACAAACAGGCCACGGTACAGTACATCTCTTCAAGACGCATTCAAAATCAGTCAAGCAGGTTAACAACAGATATCACGGATGACTCACTTTACATCATAAGCGACGCGACACATAACATCTGATAACTAGTGTTGTGCTAGTATCAGAATTTTTGGTCTAAATTTCGATTTATTTTCTCAGATATCTTTCACGTATGTCTCTTTATATGTTAGGCAGTTCATCTGTTTTTTTTCTTCTCTGACATCCTCCGTGTACTTTATGCGAGGGTTTGGTGAGCGAATTTTAGTCACCTTGGAGAAAACGGCGGTTCCAAAATTTCGGGAGAAACAGACATAAATTTACTCCTTAATAAATAAACCTCTCTAACACATGAGAGCAAAGATGACTGTGCTGCTGCTGTCAAGGTCAGCGAACTATGATCTAATCCAGTATCTTCGCGTACTCCTGGTAATCCGGCAATACTTCTGTGCTTCAACGAATTACGTCGCCGGTTACAGATCTACAAGTCCTACTTCCAAATAGAAGAAGAGGAAGACTGCCCTAATCAACACCTTGTTCTGTTGCTTCGTGATGCTGTTATTAATCCATTCCTGATCCGAGTTTTACTTTAACTAATAATATGTTTCACTGGCTGTGAAGATCTACATTGTCTAGCTAGAAGAAGAAGAAGTAATGAGGGATACTGGAAAAAAGTCTTACATGTTCCGATTAATGATGTCATGCGTCTAAATTTAGAATTTGTGATCCAAATATAGTAACAACGTCATACAGGAATTCCGGGAAACCCCTTCCGGTAACATTTGTTGTTGTACACACCCTAGCTCCTGTGAAAGAAGAATGAGGGGAAACTAATGGAAATTAACGATGTATACTTCCAGGAACCCGTGAGCGACCTTGATCATATTGTGTCTGTCGTCAAACAAAGGTGAGTCAGCCGTCTGTTGTCACTTATGAATCACTGACCTCAGATTCCGTACTACATGGTGACCACTTAGCGTCTCTCTCTCACTCACTCTCACTGGCCCAGCACGCTGTTTCAGTGCTGTTATGTTATTCTTGTTGTGGCAATGATGCGTCATCGTAGCTAATTGGTATTGATGGCCATCGTTTCTTTAATAATCATTACTCAAACAATGAGACATCGTTTGTGATCAACTGGGATTAGGTAACCCACAAGAATTCTGTTTATTTATATACGTATTTTTTGCCCCAGATATCGCCCGAAGTAGGTTTTATAAAACAATTTACACTCCCATAAACTCAATCTTGTGAGAGCAAATGTTATTTATCATTAGAAATTATCTTTTGTCTTGCATTAACGTTCGCTTTTTTAGACATGTTTAGCTGTCGTTTTGGAAGTTAGTGTGAATTTGACGCTCTTTGGCAGTTGAAGACAAGGCGGCATTATTTTAAAGCTGATTTATGTTTACTGCTTGTGTGTTCAGTGCCTTTGAACAGCGGTCCTTAACTTGGGGTCCATGGAACTACGGGGGCCAAGGGACCAGCAAATAGATTGGCTGCAGTTAAAAAAAGTCTTAGCATCCTATAGGTTCTGTTTATTCCTTTTACTGAGGAGTGCAAGGCAGGTCTCAGACTGGAAATAGGGTCCACATATGTTCTCAGACTGGAAATAGGGTCCACATATGTTCTCAGACTGGAAATAGGGTCCACATATGTTCTCAGACTGAAAATAGGGTCCACATATGTTCTCAGACTGGAAATAGGGTCCACATATGTTCTCAGACTAAAAAGAGGGTCCACATATGTTCTCAGACTAAAAAGAGGGTCCACAGATGTTCTGAGTCTGGAAGGGGGGTCCATGGCTAAACAAAGGTTTAAAAACCACTGCTTTATATATGGGATATGATCCTTCAGATGCATGTAGGGGATATGGTGTTTTAGATGCACATAGGGGATGTGGTGCTTTAGGTGCATATAGGGGAGATGGTGCTTTAGAGACATATGTGAGATATGGTGCTTCAGATGCAAAAATGAAATATGGTGCTGTAGAGGCATATATGGGATAAGGTGGTTTAGAGGTAAATATGGTCTATAGTGCTTTAGAGGTACTTATGGGATATGGTGCTTTAGCGGCATATATGGTATATGGTGTTTTAGAGGCATATAGGACATACAGTGTTAGTTTCCATATATTCATTGACCTATGACATAATGAGGATGATATGGTCAATAACACCTAGAAAAACTTGATTATTTCTATGATGCTTCAGTTAAAACTTGGTTATTTCTATGATTCTTCAAACAAAATTCGATTATTTTTGTGATTTTCTGAGAAAATATTCATTAATTTTATAATGTTTCAATTAAAACTTCATTATTTCTGTGATGTTCTAAGTAAAGTGTGATTGCAGTTGAAACAAAAAATTGTTTCTGCAGTCATCTTTGTGACTCAACAATAACCATAGCTGACTCATGAAATATAAGTTTCTAATCATCATTTTTCTTTTGTTTAGTTCATAGTTTGGTTCTCTTTCATCTGTGACATTCCATGTGTGAATCGTACTTACTTTGTCTTTCTATGATGTTCCATGTTTGAATCATTCTTACTTTGTCTTTCTTTGATGTTTCATGTCTCACTCATTCTTATTCTGTTTCATCTATGATGTTCCATGTTTGAATCATTTTTGCTTTGCCTTTCTGTGATGTTCCATGTTTGAATCATTCTTATTTTGTCTTTCTGTGATGTTCCATGTTTGAATCATTCTTACTTTGTCTTTCTTTGATGTTTCATGTCTCACTCATTCTTATTCTGTTTCATCTATGATGTTCCATGTTTGAATCATTCTTATTTTGTCTTTCTGTGATGTTCCATGTTTGAATCATTCTTATTTTGTCTTTCTGTGATGTTCCATGTTTGAAACATTCTTACTTTGTCTTTCTATGATGTTCCATGTTTGAAACACTCTTACTTTGTCCTTCTGTGATGTTTCATGTCTCACTCATTCTTATTCTGTTTCATCTATGATGTTCCATGTTTGAATCATTCTTATTTTGTCTTTCTGTGATGTTCCATGTTTGAATCATTCTTACTTTGTCTTTCTATGATGTTCCATGTGTGAATCATTCTTATTTTGTCTTTCTATGATGTTCCATGTTTGAAGCATTCTTACTTTGTCTTTCTGTGATGTTCCATGTTTGAATCATTCTTATTTTGTCTTTCTGTGATGTTCCATGTTTGAATCATTCTTATTCTGTTCAGCTGTAACATTAGATTCTTCATGAATCTCTTATTGTTATTATTATTATTTTTGTTGTTGTTGTTGTTATTTGTCTGGTTCATCAATTAGTTGGATTCTTTCAATAATTCAGACAAAATAATTCTAGCTTCTCGTAGATAGCCCAACAGCAGCCGATTTCATTGAACTTTTTCTCACCGTTCTTTGTTTTAATCAAAATTCTTCTGTGACTGAAAATGCTTAGAAAGTTTGGACAAGAAACAAATGAAGCAAAAATCAGAAACAACAGAGATGTGGTTTTGGAGAAAGATGTGACATGCATCCTGGACAGCCAGAAAGAGAGAAACGCAGAGGTTCTTAGAGTGTAAAGGGGAAAGATGCAGTAGTGCTCAAGTTGAATGATACAGGGGTCAGTGAACCATAATTGATTGCTTGTTGGCATCAGGGTTGACAGACAGACCACAACTATCCAAGACCCTGTCCTACCTCCAAGTGGTGCTGCTGGAGACAGATAGTAGCCTGGCTGAATGCATAGGAACTTTAACTGGTAGGTGAACTCAGTCCAAAAAATATGATGAATCGAAGCTGGATGTTATGGGCCGAAGAGTATGTAATGGCACACAACACAACCAGTGCCATTTCAAGGCAAAAGGATGAAGAAAAAGGAGCATATGATATAGGAAACAAATGGAGTCATAAGGAAAAGAGTAATCAAAGTTCTTTGTCCAAGACAATGACAAGAGAGAAAACAGTGAACCTGAAATCACTGAAAAAATCAAGGGATTAAAAAAAAAAAGAGGGAAGAAGACCAAAACAAAAACAAAATGACAAGGCATGATTACCCAGCATGTACTGGGACACCAGTTCATAAATGAGCCCTTTCTTTTACCGGCTTTCCTTTATTTCTTTTCTTTTGCATTTAAATTTTTTAATCTGTGTACAGTGGTTACTCTTTTAGTTTGTCCTCCAAGGTTTACTTTAAGTTTTTCATTAAAAAAAAAAAAAGAATTAGTTATACTTCATAACCAAGAACCACACACATAGGGATAATTCAGCTTTGATTATATGCATACAAAAAAAAAGAATGATGGACAAATATTTGAGAGACCAGGCATAAAATTTGATCGTTTTGTCAAAGACGGGCAAGAAATTAATGACAGTTTGATAAGAGGAGGAAACAGTAAGACAGTCCAGCACAAATAATGTAGATGCTTTATTTGGTCACGCTGAAATAGTCCACTAGACTACACTGAAATAGTCCACTAGACTACACTGAAATAGTCCACTAAACTACACTGAAATAGTCCACTAGACTACACTGAAATAGTCCACTAAACTACACTGAAATAGTCCACTAGACTACACTGAAATAGTCCACTAGACTACACTGAAATAGTCCGCTAAACTACACTGAAATAGTCCACTAAATACCAAAAGCAGGAAATAATTTTGTGCATGATGGACACACAGAAAGTCACTGCAGTAAAACTGTGGCAATAGTCAACATTTTTTTAAAAGTTGAATTAGATTTATTTACAAAAAAGCAAATTAGATTTATTTACAACAAAACAAATCAAATTTATTTACAACCAAACAAATTAGATCTATTTACAACCAAACAAATTAGATTTATACCAGAAGAAATTAGATTTATTTAAAAAAAAAGATTTATTTACAACAAAACAAATTAGATTTATTTACAACAAAACAAATTAGATTTATTTACAACAAAAGAAATCTGCATCTAATTTTTATGTAAAATAATCTTCAGTGTTTGTTGATTGTTTATGTTTTTCTTTACACATGAAGTTTAAAGTGTTTAAGTCTGGGAAAAAAAGTTATTTCACTTTTATTGTGGTGCCAGTGGTGGTGGTGATAGTGGTGGTGGTGGTTTTGGTGGTAGTGGTGGTTGTGGTGGTGGTGGTGGTGGTGGTGAATCATCCTGTTGCTGTGAGCAAGGGACTCCTGACAGGTTACATGAAAGTGAAGAACTTGACTGTCTCTTGTAGTTGTGTACTGAAAAAATATAAGTGCTATAGAATTGTTGGATGTCTCAAAAGCTGTTTTTAATTGTTGGATTTCTCTAAAGCTCTTTTGAATTGAAGATATGTTGAAAACTGTTTTTAATTGTGAGATATCATGGAAGCTGTTTTGAATTGTTGGATGTATCAAAAACTGTTTTGAATTGTTGGATGTCTCAAAAACTGTTTTAAATTGTTGGATGTCTCTAAAGCTGTTTTTAATTGTTGGATTTCTCTAAAGTTCTTTTGAATTGAAGATATCTTGAAAACTGTTTTTAATTGTGGGGTATCTTGGAAGCTGTTTTGAATTGTTAGATGTCTCAAAAAATGTTTTAAATTGTTGGATGCTTCAAAAACTGTTTTGAATTGTTGGATGTCTCAAAAACTGTTTTAAATTGCTGGATTCTCAAAACTGTTTGAATTGTTGGATGTCTCTAAAGCTGTTTTGAATTGTAGATATCTTGAAAACTGTTTTTAACTGTGGGATATCATGGAAGCAGTTTTGAATTGTTGGGGTTTGAAAGCAGTTTTGAAAAATGTTGAATGTCTTGCAAGTAGTTTTGAAATGTTGAATGTCTTGCAAGCAGCTTAGAATTGTGAGATGTCTTTGGGGCAGTTTTCTTCATCTTTCAATAGCCAGACCTAACAAAGATAAGATTAAAAAAAAAAGGTATTAGAATATAATTTTAACATTTGTTAATATTAAGTTTAATTAAATTAATATCTCTCTGGTCTCTTGATATCTCCATGTACTCTGTCTTATCTTGGTTAATGGTCAAGCCCACTTTTAGTGCCACATCTCTCAGGTGTATGCAGGTGCTGGTGACTTCTTACATAGTTTCCCCCACTAGGTCGATGTCATCAGCGTATCCTAGAGAATGATGCTTCTTATGCAAATTAGTTTTTGTAAATTGTCCTCAGTTATTGAGGAAAGATGTTGGTGATGGTTGGGGTCTGTGCTCCAGATGACTGGTGACACTTTACCAATATTAGCACACAGGGGAACAGGAGTAGGGGTAGACCAAAGGAAACATAGAGAAGAACAACAGAGAGGATGTTGAGCAACAGAGGGTTTACCTGGGCAAGAACGGAAGAAAAGGGTAAAAATGCAGGTATTCATGGGAAATCTTTGTGGAAGCCCCACGTTCCTTGGGTAACTAAGAGTTCAGAGAGTTTTATAAATTGACTGACATACAGTAAGTACTTTTCAAAACTAATGAAATATTCCAAGGGCTTTGACTTTGCATGATCTTTGGTTTATGAGAAAAAAAGAACAAGTTAAAGGTAACTCTGTTGTGGCATGGAGAGATTTGAAGGACATCGTGTTAGTACCCACATTTCCCTTTAGGCACACTAGAGGGTGATGTGGTCAGCCTCACGCCAGGTTATCTGTCTTTCCCCAGCTAAAAGAATCCAGTGACCAGTTTTCTGACAACTGGGGGTGACTGGGGCATCTCAGGGCCAGATTCAAACCTCTGACATTCATCATGAGAGGCTAGTGTTGGTTTATAAGTTGTCATTCGTTTTCTCTTGTGTCAGACTGTGGAATGTCTGGGCCTTGTAATCTGTTCTGTACCTATCTGCATCAGTGGTTCTTTACAGTCAAAATTCAGAATCAAAAGAAAAGACAGTGAAAATTAAGTCGACTTGTTATGAGAAGACAGAAGCAAAGTAGCCTGGCAGTCGAAAAATTCAAAACACAAGAAGACTATGGAGCCAGGAGTGAGAAAAAGCACTGAAAAACTGTTGAAGTGCCATAAGACAAGAAGGATAAAAGATAAGCATTTGTGGGGCGGAAGTGGGAATCTGTCATTAAAAAAAGGAAACTTCATTATTCTTTAAACTGTATTCTTTCAGCATTTTACCCGTTTCCCTTAAACTGCTATGAAGAGGTCTACTTGTTCCTTCAATACTGATAGGTACATGAGGAATGAGACTAGACAAGACAAGACAAAACTTTTCAGAGTTAGTGGGAAACAATGGATGAATGTTTCTGAAAATTCAGCTTGGTGGGGATCAGTGGTTCTTAACTTGGGGTCCATGGACCAACAAATGGATTGGCTCGATTAAAAAGGAATGAGTATAATTTGGATTCTGTTTATTCCTTTATTTTTAATAAGGGGGTCCAGAGCTGTTCTCAGGCCAGAAAGTGGGTATTCAGGCAAAACAACAACAACAACAAAAACCACCATAACCCGCTCCCAATCCGGGCGAATCTCCTGAACCGGCTGTCGAGATTATTCGGATGCCGCGCGTGGATTTAACTCCTCCCGGCCAATGAAGGAAATGCGAAAAAGCAATTAGGGTTGCCGTGCGGCGCCGATGTGAAAAGATGATGGAAAGGATAAAGTGAAGCTTAATCGATATGTCCAATAGTATCGCGGCGAGATCTACTCATACCACGGCACCTCTGCTCTAGAGGCCGGCCTCGTCTGATATACACCCATACTGGTGAAATATGCCTAAACAGACTTAAACCAGGGGTGAAACTTGATGGCTAGTCATGTCGCGGTATCTCCGCTGTAGAGGTCGGTCACGTCCTAAACCCGCCCTTACTGGGATAATACACCTAAACCGGCTCAACCCAGGGGTGAAACTTAATAGTGGCGAGGATTCGTCCTCCTGGACAAAAGCTCCGTCCTGGTCACAACTAGGAAGGGTACGGCCACGACCACAAAATGCTGAAGTCGGAGAAACTGGACCAGGGAAGTCTAGATAGGCAACCACCTCTCACCCGATGGGAATATGTGTGTATCCTAATCACGCTGAGGTTTTCCGATGAGAAAGTCCAACTCTAGACTGGATGGGCAACCACCTCTCACCCAGCGGGGATATACTGATATCCAAAACTCGTCGAGGTTTTCTGGTGAGAAAGTCCAACTCTAGATTAAACTGGTGCAACGAAAACCACGGTGTCACGCAATCCCGCCTATGAGACCCACCGAGAATACAAGCTCAAGCCCTGCGATACTAAAAACCTCTTGTACTCTTCTCGGGGATCTCGTGTGGTCCTTCCGGGGACCACAGGGGGACTACGGGACCTACCGAGGACCACAGGAGTAAATTCAGTAGGATCACGGGGCGGTGTTGGTGGTAGAAGCGAACGAAGAAGAAGAAGATTAATCGTGACTTGTCAAGAAGACTGACTAACCAATCAGATACCTTCTTTAGTTTCACTGCTGGACTGATCATTTCACCCGGGTAATCTACACTTGCCATAAATGAAAAAAAAAAAGATCTGAGATCTGTAATACACCAGAGAGCCTTTGCTTTATACTCTGTCTATTGAACTCTGTTAATCAGAGAGTGCACGCCACCTTACAGCTTCCTTCGTTCAGTTTCCCCGATAGTATTATAGACAAAAGATTTGTAGAAAAGCATGGTCGACCATAGCCTCTGTACGGCACATGATGGTTATTATTTATAGTTTATTCCTGAGCCGTGATAGCATGCAGCGAGTGTATGGATTAAAAAGGATAAAAGTAATAATAATAATAAACAATTTATCGAACATGCTCAGTGCGTGTGACAGCCGGCGACAAATAAGAAGCAAGGCCGACTGAGAGTGAGTAACAGGTAGTGTAATCAGGGTAGGTGAATCATGTTGTCATCAGACATCGTGGGGGACCGGGTGTGTGATGTGTATGTGTGTGTGTGGGGGGAGGTGCCGCCACACATCCTCAGCTTGTCATCATCATCGTCATTATCATTATCATCATCATCAGTATTATCACGGTGCGGTCGACCAAGCTGAATCCTATCAATTCTCATTAAGTGAGGCACCCTTCCCCCCATCCCCCAGTGGCGGATTAACCAACAGGGTTAAGCCTAGGGGGTCCGGGAGATCAGTGGGCCCCCCGACGTCAAGCTATGTGACATTCATTTATTGCCGTTACGCTGAACTAGGACATTATGTTATAGAAAAAGACAGTGACGTATCAGCCTGTGTTTGGTCTGTGTGATACAGTTATATAGTAATAGTAGAGGTAGCAACAAGAGGTAAATAAAGCTATAGCATAGGTAGAAAAGGACGGAAGTCCTTTCTAAGTTTAGCGTAGGGGCCCGAGGTGCCCCCTACCCCCTACCCCCCACCCCCACTCCTCTTCCTATTATCAGTGACATCCTATTGCTCTTTCTCCTGGAACTTTTCCCTTGAGTATGATTCTCATTATCGATATTATGCTTCATGATATAAATGAAATATTTCAACTACAGTATTTTGTTCTTGTATTTTTCAGTATTTCTCTTCTCAGTTTTCATTGATTCAGTATTTTCTTTTTTTTTTTTCTTTCTCTGTCTATGAAATACGCCATAATCTTTTGTACATTTAAAAGACCTCTCATTTTTTTATGTCTCTTTTTTCTACGTCATTAGAACGGAGGTTCCTAAGCTGTGAGCCGCGGACCAAAAGTGGTTCTCAGATCATTATCAAGTGGTCCGCGACTGCGTTTTCAATTTGGTATCAAGTACCGTCAGTTGCTTAAAAACAGTTCATGACATTGATGGCCTACTTATAAGATGATGGCCCACATATAAGATGATGGTTCGCATTTTATGTCTTCTTCCTCTTCGAAGAATTATTATCTCTTTATAGTGATACAAATCTTCATCATCATCATCATCATCTTCTTCTTCTTCTTCTTCTTCTTCAGCTTTCAGAGCCATTAATGCTCATTGCTGCAGATAAAGTTCGCTTTCATTCCTCTCTATTCCTAATCTTCTCTCTCTCTCTCTCTCTCTCTCCAGTTGGTGAATTTCCTGTATATCTTCTTCTGTGTTTTCTCTCCATTTATTTCTTGGTTTACCTCTCGGCCTTGTTGCCCTCATCTCTTGTGCCTACATAATTTTCGTTTGTCTGTTCCCTTCCATTCTTTCTACACGGCCCAACCAGCGTAATCTGTTCAGTTTCAAGTCATTTATAGTTCGTTGGGATTTAAATAAGCTGTTCAGTTCAGTATTCTTTCTAGCTCTCCATTCTCCAGTGTTGGTATCCTTTGTGGCCCCAGAGATTCTTCTTAGGATCTTGTTCTCAAAGACCTGCAGCTGTTGTTCATATTTCTTTGTTGTACTCCACGTTTCGGATCTATACATGATGGCTGGTGTAACTGTGGTTGTGTTTATTGTTATTTTGTTGTTTTGGGACAGGATTTTTGGATTTTAACTGGTGTTGCAAGGCAAAGTATATTTTATTCCCTATCTGTACTCTGCTTTTAATTTCCTCGCTTACTATGTTGCTTCTGTTGAAGGTTGTGCCTAGATATTTGTATGTTTCTGTTTTCCTGATGGTCATATCAACGACATTTATTTAACCTAGATCACTCTGCCTCTGGTCTCTTGATATCTTCATATACTCAGTCTTACCTTAGTTAATGGTCAGGCCCACTTTTAGTGCCACATCTCTCAGGTGTGTGCAGATATTGATGACTTCTTACATAGTTTCCCCCACTATATCGATGCCATCAACATATCCTAGAATGGTACTTTGATGTAAAAAAAAAGTTGGGAACAACTGCTGTAGGGGAGAGTTTGACACGGATCTCATTTGAGGCTTATGTTCTGGCCTGTTGAAGCGCGCCCAGTCTTCTCCTTTGTTTTACTGTATATCAAAGTCCCTTTTCAAACCCATTCCATCATTCCCATTTAGATTTTTTAAAAAATTAGTTCTAGTATTCAGCAGTTTTATATTAGCAACGGGTATGCAGAATTAAGACGCGCCGACTTATCTATCTTTCGACCCCGTCAATTCTGTGTCATCAGCACCGCGCCCACAACTTCCGGCCCTCTGACCTTACGACCTCCGTGCGACTGTTCAACAGGCCGTTGTTGCCCACCTCCCCTTCCCCCCCCCCCTCTTGTCAAAGTTTGTGCCACTTTCCAAACACCTGACACACTCATCCTTCCTCTTCAGGACGGTCGTTAAAGAAACGCCTGGACGACACCATTCTTGTTAATCCAGGTCGAACCCACGCCTTGTTTATCAAGGCTTTCATAGGATCACAGGATGAGTAATACCAACGCTACCCACCCCCTCTCCTAAACTTCTTTTCTTCAAGCCCAGAATCGGGGAAGATGTCAAAAATAGGGCAGGATGGGACCGTACTTAAGTAGGAGAGGCAAGCAAAAGAGGAAGATAACTGGTGACATACGTTCATTTCTTTTGAAACTTGTTTATTCATTTTCTACGAATGCAAAACAGTAGCAACCACAGTAAAAACAATACAGAACACAATAGAAACACACACGGCACAACAAGCAGACATCTACAAAGCCATAATGTTGAATACAATCCCTAAAACACAGGCGGACATACACACCAAGTTAATAGCCCTGCTCGCAGAGTTCAGGTACTTGGTGTGGACGTGTAGAAACAGAGCTCGTTTTGATTTCTGCACGTTTAGTCCTGTCACGTTCTTGAGAATGTTTCAACAAAGATCTGGCAAAATAATGGACTGAAAGAGAGAGAGAAAGAGAGAGCAAGAGAGGATAAAATTTAAGTTAAAAACCCATGTACATCCCACGAGTGAAAGAGAAGGCCTTTGCCAAAACAAATGTACATCACCAGAGAGGAAGACAACGATGGGAGAGAGAGAGAGAGAGAGAGAGAGAGAGAGAGGAGAGCGAAAGGGAGAAAAAGAGTACACAGGAAATCCCACAAATTATTCAATTTTTATACATTATTTATAAAAAAAAAAAAAAATCAAAAAAAAAAAAAATCAAAAAAAAAAAAAAATTAAAAAAAAAAAAAATCCAAAGAGAAACAAAGAAAGAAAAACGCAAAGGGTTAAGAAACCACACACCTAAACACATATTACCACATGATGACAGCAACAACGGTCACTCGAAAGAGTTTTCTAAGTTGCACAGTGCAAGGTCTTGACAGATCAATCACTGAGTCTGAAAAAAAAAACTTGTTTATTTTTAATAAATGAAGATCCGTGGTCTCGTCTTGTCTTGTCTTTGTCTTCTGTCTCCCAGGAATTGTGAGCCTGTGTTCTTTGCTGTCAGTGCTGTGAAGTTGTTGAGGCACAGCATCGAGTCGGATTGGGAGTGGGTTATGACGGTGTTTTTTTTTCTTCTTCAGTCCCTGTGTGCAACTAGAATTCAGACGTGCAGTGCCGCGTTAACAAGCTCCACCACCATGTGGACTACGGCAATCCCTGCCTCGTTAGCCATGCTAGGCCTGTTACTGGGGGTACCAACAGAGAGATGGAATAGGGTCTTGGTCAGCTATGGTTCTTCAGCCCTGGCTCTAAGATGTTAGCTATGGGTCGCTTTTTTTGTGAGATCGGACAGCGCCTTCTTCCCATGTGTGGTACAGCAGCCATCCACATTTATGGTAATATAACAGGCTGCTAGATCATATATTATGAAAGAATTATAAAGAACACAAGCACAAGTATCAGAGCAACTATAAGTGCAGCGGAAACTTTCAAAGAAATAAAGACCAACACAACTTTGCTATTGTCAAAAGGTATAATAACATACTAACGAGACCACACTGGTAGGAGATGTGAAAGAAACACATACTACAGACCCTGCACCATATGCAGAGCCCGCAGAGCCCAGAGAGAGAAGCATGGCCCAACGAAGACCTCCTGCTGACAGCAAGATTCATGGAGGCGACCCAACTCCCTGGTTTTTAGAAAGCTGAGCATTCGAAACCGAGCGCTGAAGAAGGAGGAAGGAAGGAAGGAAGGAAGAGTGAGAGATAGAGGCGTAAATGGGAAGGTAACATCATCAAGGCGAGGGAGAAAAGACACTGGCGATTCATTACTGCCAACTTTCATAATGAAGACGGCACATGATGATGATGATGATGATGAATGAAGACGCTGTCCGCTGAGTCAACCCAAAGCTGACGTGCTAGCGTCAGGGTTAGCGAATCATAGCTGACCAAGACCCTGTCCCACCTCTCCGTTGGTACCCCCAGTAATAGGCTTAGCCTGACTAACGCGGCAGGGATCGCCATATTCCCCATGGTGGTGGAGTCTGTAAAGAACCACTGGACACCCTCTGCTTTTTAGCTGTACTCCGGGACTGAAAAAGTAGCCGCGATAACCTGCTCCCACGCTGATACGATGCTGTGCCTCAACATCTCTACAGCATCGGCTGCAAAGAACACCAGCTCGCAGTTACGGGGAGATAGTACAAGTACAAGCAAGATGATGATGACTGCCAAACAGGTTTTACACGGAGAATTTGTGGAGGGAAAGAGGCCACATGGTAAACAACAACTATGATACAAACATATATGTGAGTCACTGATGGGATATTTTCTGTCAGCCAATGAAGTCTGGGTAGAATTTTGAGAAAGACCGAGCCAGATGGAGAGAGCAATTCTGTGCAACTGGTGCGGCAATATTTGAAGAGGAAGTAAGGGCCAAACTGAAGGCTAGAATAAAAAGCCAAGGGGCTTTCCTTCTGGTGACTGCTTGACCGAGTGTTGATGCTCTCTCCTGAGGTAATGATGGTGCCAACAGAGGACGATATGAGCTATCTACTATAACCTAATTGGCGAAGTGATTAGCGCACTAGGCTCTCATTGTGAAGATAGGTGGTTCGAATTCGAATGAAAACGCTCCCAGTCACCCGTAGAAATAGATACCCGGGTCCTTCTGAAACTAGGGAAAGAAGGGCAAACAAGACGCTGGTCACATCATCCTTTAGCCTTCCTTCAGGTCAAGGGAAAGATGCCCTAGGTGCCTCCATGGTGCTAATAGGTGTTATCTTTACCCATTTACCTTGTCTGGAGAAAGGTCAGTCAACACGGGGCGGGTGTTATCAGTTTTGATAACTCTTGGATCAACACGGACCGTGTGTTATCAATCTTGATAACCCTTTGATCAACACAGAGCCGGTGTTATCAGTCTTGATAACTCTTGGACGTGCCAAGAGGGCATAGATGGTGATCTTTTATTATTATACTTGGAGTCAAGTGGGGATGTATAATTTTTTTTTTTACGAATGTTTGTCGACAATCAAATATATATTGGAAAAGTTTGTAGCTGTAGAAACGAGTATAGTTTATATATATATATATATATATATATATATATATATATTTCTTTTTTTCATACAGGATGGGAGGGTATTCCAAAGATGAGCAGCAGAATAGGTAAAGCTTTTCTTGTAACGATCAAGTCTAGGTTTTGGAAGACATATGTTGTTTAAGCGTTGGCAGCACTCATTGCACAGAGAAAAAGAGAGTGAGAGAGAGAGAACAAACTGATATTTCAGGAAAGCTCTTTAACTCTTTCACTCCAACCAACTGTGTAGGTAGATCTTTTACACCTAGACAAACCAGAGAAAGCTCTGTAGGCAAAGTGTAAATATATTTAAAACTAGCACATTTCTAACCCAGGCCATATTTAGTAAAGTACAGAGTAGCGTTATTTCAGTTTCTCTCTACCAAAATTTATCATCAAATTTTATTCTGACAGAGCGTGAACAAGAATTCAGAAGTGAATGAGTTAATCAATCAATCAATCAATCAATCAATGAAGTGCCGCGCTGCATGGTGTAGGCTATCATTTCTCTCCACAGTTCCCTGTCTTTAGACCTGATTATGAGATCCGCCGGTGACTTTCTTCCTAGCCACACTGACAGCCCATCCAGTAACTTCTCTCTCTGTCTTCCTCTGTCTCTTCTTCCCTCAATTTTTCCAGTTGCCACAATATGTTCCAATTTTCCTCTTCTCAGAAAATGTCCTACAAATCATGCTTGCCTGCCTCTGATCTTTGCTATAATTTGCCTTTTAACCCCAGCCTCTCTTAAGACTTCTTCGTTGGTTTTCTTAGCTATCCATGGTACCTTCAACATTCTTCTTATGAACCACATTTCCGTGGCTTCCATTTCTCGCTGTACTCTCTTATTCATGGACCATGCTTCACACCCATAAAACAAAAGTGTCTCGATGTGACATTTAAGTATTCCGAATATAATCAAGGAAAAAAAACAGTTGATGAATACATGAAAAATAATGAAGGGGAAAAAAAAACAATGGATGAATACGTGAAAAAAGCACATATCTTTCGAGGCAAGTTCGTAATTCAGAGACTATGTGCGCTGTGGACTAGCACCTGCTTGGCGAAAACTACAGATCTAAGCTTCACACGTTAGCGCCATTTCTGTTGGAATCTGTTTACCTGCAGTCACTCAAACTGCTGCCATTGCATATTCCTGTTTGTCTGGTGACGTTTTCCGTTTGTTTTGGGCGCACACCGGTCGAATACATGTGCTAACATCAGTCACAGCTCAGACGTACCTTAAGACCAGGCTGGGTAGAAATTACTGCATTCTGCGCCTCGGTATACTGTGGTGGAGAGAGTGCCTGAGAGAGAGAGAGAGAGAGAGAGGAGAGAGAGAGGAGAAAACAACAGACCAGGTGACGCAATCTAGCAAGTCAAGGACGATGACTCACACACCTAGTCACCTTACTATCTATATTTATCTAATTATCTCCCCTTGACTAAATACCCGACGCCATTTTGTTTTTTCTTTTCTTTTCGACCCGACTGGAGTTAAATAAAAAATATAAAAAAATCAGGACAAATCATTTAAAGTTTCTTTTCTTCTCTCACGTCTTAACTGAACGAACAGAATCCAACAAGTCTGAACTGTATTGAGCACAAGCAGCGTTGACATGACTCATAGTTTATGTTTCAGTGTATCGGTATGGCCAGAACAAAAGAACCAAAAAAAAAAAGGCCCCCCCCCCCCCCCAAACCCTGACCTCTCACTCAAAGCCACGGATCCTCCACCCCCTCGTTCGTTGTCAACCTAGGGGCTCCCCAAACAACCCCCCCCCCCCTTTCGTGTCGTTTTCACACACACACACACACCCACCCCCCCCCCCCCCCCCACTTTTTTTTTCAACATATCCTCCAACCATGTTTCACCTAACCCACACTCCGTCTCCAGATCCAGGTTTCCCCCAAGTTTTTTTTTTTTTTTAACAACACTCCCCCAAATGTGTAAATCTGATTCCCGCCAGTCAGCAGACTTCCGGCCCCCCCCCCCCACCCCCCACAACCATGTTCTCAGAGATTGCGGTCAAGATACCAACTACCTGTAGGCACAAGATCCGTCTGTAAGGAGCGTCTAATCTCATTCCCGCTGAGGTTATTTTTTGAGTCAAGTACGGTACAGTTATAATAGATCCTGACGCAATAAATTATGTAGTAGATTGTACAGCGGTACATTTGTACGCCGAGATAATTTATCCTAGTTATAGATGAGGCGGTGAAAGGTGGGGTGGAAAAAAAAAACATCCCACCGTTAAAAATTTCCCGCTGTCAGCTGTTAATATTTGGGCCCGGTGTCGTGGAGTGTTTCTGTTGTTTCTGATGGCTGGGGTTCGTGGCTCGTAATGTGAGAAACTGGCAGGTCGTGATGTTCCTCGTATAGTCATCGCTGGAGCTGACGGTAAGCGTTTGTTGTCGTATTTAGACGTGCGTTATTCCTTCGTGTGGATTGTCGCATTAAACCCGTGTATTGCCCAACTGGTACACGTGGACTCATGTCCACAAGCGACTTCATATTTCATTCGTTTCCTTCATTTCTCAGTATTTGTATTGCGGCTGCCATTATCATTGCTGTGGTAGCAGTAGTCATCATTGTTGTATACAGTAGTAGTTTGTTGTTGTTGTTGGTGTAGTAGTAGTAGTGGTTGTAATAATAATAGTAGTTGCTGTAGTAGAAGTAGTATTTGTGGTTTTAGTAGTAGTGGTTGTAGTAGAAATAGTAGTTGTAGTAGTAGTAATATTCAGTCAGTCAAGCCAGTCATTTGCATGTCCCTTGCGGAACTCTGCCTCCCTAACAGCTCTCCTGTAGGCCTCTCTCGGTTGTAAGCAAGATGGCCAGCTGCTGATGCGTCAATTCGCAGGTCATCGCCGATGTCTTACAACCTTCTTCGCCTTGGGTCTTCCTCTCTTTGTACTATTTTGTACCTTTCCAAGACTGTCTTTTCTAAGTTATCATGACATTTAATATGTCCAAAATATTTAAGTTTTCTCTTCCGTCTTCAATATTAATAGTAATAGTAGTATTAGTAGTAGTAGTAGTAGTAGTAGTAGAAGTAATAGTAGTAATAGGAGTAGTAGTAGTAATAGCAATAATATTAGTAATAGCAGCAATAATAACAGTAGTATTAATAACAGTAGTAATAGTAGTAGTAACAGTTGTAGGTGCTGTAATAGTTTTAGTACTGATAGCTGTAGTAGCTGCAATAGTAATACTAGTTGTAGCAATTGGTTTACTAGTATTAGTAGTAGCAGTGGTAGTATTTGTAATAGTAGTAGTAGTTGTTGCTGTTGTAGTAGCAGCATTTGCTGGTGTAGCATGTCATACAAAGTGTTCCTTACTGCAAGTCAGCCATTGTTACGAGCATTTCTTTAAAAAAAAAAACAAAAACGAATACATCATTGCACCAACATAGCTAGCAGGTAAACACAACAGGTGTCCCGTGGAACAGGTCCGCCAACTGGCAGAAGTTCTGTGAGAAACGCACACCTGGACAGAAGGCTGAGCTTGAAGGGAAACCACTCTATAGATAACACAGTGTTAGGTAGATGTGGAAGAGACATGCAGAAGAACAACAACAGAGAGGATGTTGAGTAACAGAGGGCTTACCTGGGGCAGGAAAGGAACAGAAAAGGGGCGAAGGGCGGGCGTTTGTGGGAAAACCCCCGCGGAAGCCCCACATGCCTGGGGAACCTAAAGGTAGAGAGAGAGAGAGAGAGAGAGAGAGAGAGAGAGAGAGAGAGAGAGAGGGTGGCATGGAGGCTTTTAGTACAGTAGAAGTGGATAATGTTAGTACGATGGATATGGATGCTGCTGGTACAATACAAGCGGTAGGATTTTTTTGTAGTACAATAAATATGAAAACTATAGATAAACTTTATGTGGAAACATTTAGTACGATAGATGTTGAATTTATTCGTGCAATAAATGTGGAAGTTAGAACAGATAAACGTACACGCTACTGGGGCAACAAATGTGGAATCTGCTAATACAACTAATATGGAAGACATCGGCAAAGTAAACGTAGAACATCTGATATCCTTCCCGTGCCGTTAAACGTCACGCAGGGCTCGCAAGGTAGTTCGCCAATTTTTCCTGTCTTCGGCGAGTCTTTCAACTTCATCAAAGGATTTTATGCCTATTAATTTGGCCTCTCTTAACAATGCCCTCTTTAGAGTTTAACGTGGTCTGCCTCCTTTTCTTTGACCTGCTGTGTTCCACTTGATAGCTTGTTTTGGGATTCTGTGATCATTTCTTCTCATCAAGTGACCAACGTATGTCCATCTCCTTTTCCTGATCACCCATGAGACTGGTTGTTGTTCAGTCGTCTGTCTTATCTCTGTATTGTTCTTGAATTTGTTCCACTCGATGCCGAGTATTTACTTACGCATTTGTTTTCAAAAGAGTCTAATTTATTGTCTATTCCTTTAGTTGTTTTCCAGCTTTCGCATGCATAAATGAGGGTGTATATTACATTTGAATTGAATAGTCTTAACTTGGCTTTTGTGCTTATAACTTTTGAATTCCATATGGTCTCAAGATTCTTGAAGATCGATGCTGCTTTTGCAATTCGAATTCTAACTTCCTTTCTGGTTTCACCATCTTGGTCTATGTAACTGCCAAGGTATGCAAATTGATTGACTTCTTCAATATCTGTCCCTTCTACGTGTATTTTTCCATTTTGATTAATGGGAAGTTTCATTATTTTTGTTTTGTCCTTGTTAATTTCAAGACCAATTATGCTAGCCAGTGAAGACAGGTTATCTGTTTTTTCTTGCATGGAATTCACATTATTACTGATAAGAGTTATGTCATCAGCAAAATCAAGATCTTCTAGTTGGGTCCCATGTACCCAGTCAATACCTGTGTTACCTGTGTAGCATTTTTTCATTATGAAGTCTATTGCAATTCCAAAAAGCAAAGGAGACAGTATACATCCTTGTTTCACACCTGTTTCAATCTGGAACCATTCACTCATCATTTCTTCTGTTTTTACTGCACAAATATATACATTGTAGAAGTCCTTAATGATGTTGACAGTTTTAGATGGTATTCCATATAGACTTAAAATTCTCCATAATGAATCTCTGCATATACTATCAAATGCCTTTTTAAAGTCTATGAAGTTCAGTATTAATGGTTTCTGCTTTTCAATATGTTCTTCAAGTATTTTTCTGGTCGAGACAGCTTTTCCCTTTTCAAAATTCTGCTTGTTCTTCTCTCATTAAGTCTATTCAAAATGACCTTGCAAAATACTTTTGACACAACTGATATTAAGGTTACTCCTCTTCAGTTGTTGGTCACTAAGGTTGGCTTTTTTGGTATTTTAACAATAATTCCTTTTTTTCCATTTAGAAGAGACCTTTTCTTCTTTCCAAATCTTATTAAACATTCTCTGTAGTTGTCTCATGTTGTCACTATTGATAGCTTTTGACATTTCGGGTGTTATTTCATCTTCACCTGCAGCTTTGTTGTTAGCCATTAGATTCACTGCTGTTTCAATTTCATGCAATGTAATTTCATCTAGGTCGACATTTAGTTGTGGGGCTTGTAAGTCGGTTTTAACGTTTATCACTTCTTTTGGGTGTGGTACAATATTTTAGAAGCTGCTGATACAGTGAACGTAACAGCTAATGGTACAACAAATGTAGAAGCAATTGGTACAATAAATGTGAAAGCTACTAATACAACAAATATGAAGCTAGGTTACAATACACAGTATATAGAAGCTACTGGTACATTAAATGTAGAAGCTACTGATACAATTGATGTGGAAGCTGCTGGTACAGTTGATGTGGAAGCTGCTGGTTCAGTAGATGTGGAAGCTACTGGTACAATTGATGTGGAAGCTGTTGATACAGTTGATGTGGAAGCTAGTGATACAGTTGATGTGGAAGCTAGTGATAAAGTTGATGTAGAAGCTTTTGATGCAGTTGATGTAGAAGCTTTTGATGCAGTTGATGTGGAAGCTATTGATACAGTTGATGTGGAAGCTTTTGATGCAGTTGATGTAGAAGCTTTTGATGCAGTTGATGTAGAAGCTATTGATGCAGTTGATGTAGAAGCTTTTGATGCAGTTGATGTGGAAGCTTTTGATGCAGTTGATGTAGAAGCTTTTGATGCAGTTGATGTAGAAGCTTTTGATGCAGTTGATGTAGAAGCTTTTGATGCAGTTGATGTGGAAGCTTTTGATGCAGTTGATGTAGAAGCTTTTGATGCAGTTGATGTAGAAGCTTTTGATGCAGTTGATGTAGAAGCTTTTGATGCAGTTGATGTAGAAGCTTTTGATGCAGTTGATGTAGAAGCTTTTGATGTAGTTGATGTAGAAGCTTTTGATGCAGTTGATGTGGAAAGTATAGACGGTGTTATTTAGAATAGAGAAGCAACGACACTTAAAAATGCTAGAAATAAACCCCTGTAGACAGTAATAAACAAACAAACAAACAAACAAACAAGAAGACATTAGTCCTGTTTTTCTGCCAAGTGACGGTGATGATAACAAGCTGTTATGACGTTGTATTTTTGTGTGGGATGTATACAATAAGATGAGATGGATGTCCTCTAAACGAGCTGTAAAGTAAGGCTTCTGGCAAAGCTCCAGCCAGACTAGGATCCACAGAACGGACGCGACCTTTATTATCTCCAGCAGGGCCGGTGTGAAGGGGGGACCATAACCTATTTGACTGTTCGGCCCTCCAGGACAGCTGCTGGACAAATAACACGTTATATCAGTTTTGGTCATGGCTACAGGACAAATAACACGTTATATCGGTCTTCTTGCCATAACTAACAAACAACACGTTACATCATTCTTCGTCCTGCGCTGCCGAGCAAGTAACATGTTATATCAGTCTCCATCCTGCCTTGCCGGGCATATAACATTATATCTGTCTTCGTCCTACACTGCCGGACAAATAACACGTTATATCTGTTCCTCACTATGGGACAAATAACACGTTATATATGTTCCTCACTATGGGACAAATAACACGTTATATCTGTTCCTCACTATGGGACAAATAACACGTTATATCTGTTGTGCACTATGGGACAAATAACACGTTATATCTGTTCTGCACTATGGGACAAATAACACGTTATATCTGTTCTGCACTATGGGACAAATAACACGTTATATCTATTCTGCACTATGGGACAAGTAACATGTTATCTTTCCCGCGCTATGGGACAAATAACATGTTATCTTTCCCGCGCTATGGGACAAATACCACGTTATCTTTCCCGCGCTATGGGACAAATAACACGTTATCTTTCCCGCGCTATGGGATTAATAACACGTTATATCTTTCCCGCGCTATGGGATTCATAAACACGTTATATCTTTCCCGCGCTATGAGACAAATAACACGTTATATCTTTCCCGCCCTATGGGACAAATAACACGTTATATCTTTCCCGCCCTATGGGACAAATAACACGTTATATCTTTCCCGCGCTATGAGACAAATAACACGTTATATCTTTCCCGCCCTATGGGACAAATAACACGTTATATCGATTAGTTATGTATACTAACCTTCAAATCCCCCCCCCCCCCCAGTTTTTATGCTCCGAGTTCGTGATGATCCCCGTAGCAGACACGTGCACTAGAAGCAGGGACATGAATATTTCATTGAGCACATGGTCCAGAATTCTGAGCAGCTTCTTTCTGGTCCTACTCATGGGGGGGATTAAAGTTTGATTCCAGCGGGGGTAGACTTTGTGCGTGAATATTTTATGACAAAACTGTTTGTAGAGCTTTTATGTGTGTGCTGTGACCGGGATTCGGATGTGAAGGCTGAACTGTGCGATGTTTGTTGCTGGAAGAAGAAGAAAAAACTGTGTGTGAGGGTTGGGCAAGAGAGGTATATGAATGTGAGTCAAAGTGTGTGTAAATGCGGGGCAAAGCTTGTGAGGGTTGGTCAGATTGTGGGTGGGTTGGTTACAAACTGTGTGGGAAGGTTGGTCAAACTGTGTGTGGGGGTTGGTGAAACTGTGTGGGAGGAGGGTTGGTTAGACTGTATGTAAGGGTTATCCAAACTGTGTGTGAGGGTTGGTGAAACTGTGTGGGAG
Source organism: Achatina immaculata (assembly GCA_009760885.1). NCBI lineage: Eukaryota > Metazoa > Mollusca > Gastropoda > Stylommatophora > Achatinidae > Lissachatina > Lissachatina immaculata. The sequence continues at coordinate 751,829 of CM019712.1, forward strand.
GAGGGTTGTATGTAAGGGTTATCCAAACTGTGTGTGAGGAGGGTTGTATGTAAGGGTTATCCAAACTGTGTGTGAGGAGGGTTGTATGTAAGGGTTATCCAAACTGTGTGTGAGGAGGGTTGTATGTAAGGGTTATCCAAACTGTGTGTGAGGAGGGTTGTATGTAAGGGTTATCCAAACTGTGTGTGAGGAGGGTTGTATGTAAGGGTTATCCAAACTGTGTGTGAGGGTTGGTGAAACTGTGTGGGAGGAGGGTTGTATGTAAAGGTTATCCAAACTGTGTGTGAGGAGGGTTGTATGTAAGGGTTATCCAAACTGTGTGAGGGTTGGTGAAACTGTGTGTGAGGAGGGTTGTATTTAAGGGTTATCCAAACTGTGTGAGGGTTGGTGAAACTGTGTGGGAGGAGGGTTGGTCAGACTGTATGTAAGGTTATCCAAACTGTATGTATGTAACCTGCATATGAGAATTAGTCAAACTCAGTATGAGTTGGTCAGACTGTGTGTCAAGGTTGGTCAAAGTCTGCATGTCAGAGTTGGTCAAAGTATGTGTGTCAAGGTTGGTCAAAGTATGTGTGTCAAGGTTGGTCAAGGTCTGTATGTCATGGTTGGTCAAAGTCTGTGTGTCAAGGTTGGTCAAAGTATGTTTGTCAAGGTTGTTCAGTCTGTATGTCAAGGTTGGTCAAGGTCTGTATGTCAAGGTTGTTCAAAGTCTGTGTGTCAAGGTTGGTCAAGGTCTGTATGTCAAAGTTGGTCAAAGTCTGTATGTCAAGGTTGGTCAACGTATGTGTGTCATGGCTAGTATCTTTAAAAAAAAATATATATACTAGTATATATAAATAAAAAAAAATTATAAAGGACTATTAGAATGGCGAGGATTCCAAAAGTTTGGTCATGGCGTCTACTTTTTTCGGTCATGGAGTACAGCTAAAGTAGCATGGGGGGGGGGGGGGGGTGGTGTGGAATGCTTCTTTAGCGGACTCCATCACCATGGGGGCTATGGCGATCCCTGCCGCGTTAGCCAGGCTATGACTGTTATTGGGGGCACCACGGGGAGGTGGGACAGGGTTTTGGTCAGCTATGGGTCGCTGATTACCTTATCGGGCACCTTCACCCCCCCCCCCCCACAATATAGGAGTCAGAATGGAAAGTTTGCAATACCGACTTTGTGTGATATCCTGTAGTGTGTCTCTCTCCCCCTCCTTCTCTCTCTCCCCCTCCCCCTCCCTCTCTCTCTCCCTCCCTCTCTCCCTCCCTCTCTCTCCCTCCCTCTCTCTCCCCCTCTCTTCTCTGAACCTAAGTGCCCAATGCACATGTGGCTTTCGCAAGGGTTTTCCACAAACGCCTGTCCTTTGTCTTTTTAACTGTCTGTGGTCCCACGATATGTAGGTTGGGAACCACTGCGCTAACTAACACATATTCTCGCGTGTGCCTCGGAGTACGTGCACCACCCATGAGACCTTCATTCCAAGGAGAGTATGGAAAAGTCCATGGCGCAATAGCAGGGGTCCAGCATAAATTTAATATATTTATGTATTGAACATATCAAAAACGTGTCCACCACGTAAGATCAAAGGACTGCTGGCCATGCACCGTCAGAGATGACCTCTTGTTAAGAGAGACAGACATGACACCACTGTGACCGTGATTGAGAGAAGAAGGTGTCAGTGATTGGTCACATTATGAGAATGACAGACGAATCCTTATCACGAGCAGCTTTAAAGTGGACTCCAACAGGGTAAAAGAAGCAGAGGACGACACAAAGAGATGTGGAGATATACAGCAGAGAAAAATGCTGGTAAACAAAGGACTGACATGGGAGACAAGAAGGCCGTGGAGGAGAGAGAAAAGTGGAAATCTCATGCTTCCAGCAGCGCCACATGTCTTGAACATTGGAGAGAATGAATGAATGAATGATCTTTATTTTTAAAGGGGGAAGAATTAGGTACGCAGACCCGTCTTACATTCTGCCCTTCATCACTCCATCTTTCATTCTTCTCACACACTCGATTTGATACAAGTATACAAATTACGTGGAAAAAATATATAAAAGAATACAAAATGAAAGGAATACATTCACAAATATTAGACAGTGAACTATTACATCCACAAATATAAAATAACAAACTACATGAGAGGTAACTAATCTAACAAGATCGTGCGCACACATGCACGTAAGTCAGTCAGTCAGTCAGTCAGTCGCATTTCCCTTGCGGAACTTTGCCACCCCTCCCCCACCTCCTACAGCTCTCCTGTAGGCCTCTTGGTTGTAAGCAAGATGCCCTACTGCTGATGCATCCATTTGCAGATTATACAAGTTTTACATGCACATACACTCGCAAATGCATTTTCTGTGAAGTTCTTCTAACGTCACACTCTTACATATTTCGTTAAGATAATTTCTAAGAGAGAGAGAGAGAGAGAGAGAGGAGAGAGAGAGGCATATATATATATATATATACATTAGTTATCTCCCCTTTCACATCATAATCATCTTCATTATCATCAACATTTTCATTCATTTGCTCATTAAACTTTCATAGTTCTTCTTCTCCTCCTCTTACATTACTACTATTACTAACACTACTACTACTACTACTACTACTACTACTACTACTACTACTGCTACTACTACTACTACTACTACTACTACTACTACTGTTACTACTACTACTACTACTACTGCTACTACTACTACTACTACTACTACTACTACTGCTGCTACTACTACTACTACTACTGCTACTGCTGCTGCTGCTGCTGTTGCTACTACTGAACTTGCTATTCGTTTTGAAAAACGAACTCCACCACAACAGTGTATCACCAAATTACTCACTATCCGTCTTCTCCGTTTGTCACCTGTTTTCTTTCTTCCCTTTGACCGTTCTCCCTGAACTTCTCACAAGGCACCGCCAGTATAGGCAGGCCAGTAGATGCGCAGAACGAGAGAAGCATCAGCCAGTATTTCACAATGACGCTTGCGTTACTTCCCCGACTCGGATTTCGTTTTTTGATGGTCTAAATAGATCGTGGAGGTGTCGAGCGCTGGAATTGGATTTTGACGTGTGGGTGTGTATCTGTGTGTGTGTGTGGGGGGGGGGGGTGTGGATTAATATATATGTCCAGAAATGGCTATGTGCGTCTTTGCATGATTGTGCAAAGTAGGGCATCTCTCTCTCTCTCTCTCTCTCTCTCTGTGTCTCTCTCATTCTTTTTTTTTTCAACTAATATGTTAGCATGTTTTCTTGTTGAACATCCCAAAGCATTTCAGAATGGCAGAGTCTGTTAAGATAGATAGATAGACAGACAGACAGACAGATAGATAGATAGATAGATAGATAGATAGATAGATAGATAGATAGATAGATAGATGGGTGGGCAGATAGATAGATAGATAGATAGATAGATAGATAGATAGATAGATAGATAGATGGGTGGGTGGGCAGATAGATAGATAGATAGATAGATAGATAGATAGATAGATAGATAGATAGATAGATGGGTGGGTGGGCAGATAGATAGATAGATAGATAGATAGATAGATAGATAGATAGATAGATAGATAGATAGATAAAGACCATGCTCTGTTGCAGATCTGAGAGAGCTGCTTCAATACCACCGGAACATGCCCATGAGTGTTCTGTATTCAACATCAGGACGTCCTTTAGTGTTCCGGCTGATAAAATACCAACACTGTGTTGGCTGTAAATGTCTCGTGTTCTAATGCACAACTGGGACTTGCATCAACCTCCTCTGAGGACATGTAATTCCCTTAGAGGGGCGTGGTATGTACTTCTTAGGATAGATGGATAGAAAGATTGTTCAAGTAATGGAGCAAGTCCGTGTTAGGTACAACTGATTCTGCTTCGTTTGTTAACATCTCTTAACACTGTAAATCAGATTACGATACAACGAGATAAAATGGTCCTGGCCTTCATTCTCTGAGGTTTATCTTCTTTTTATGGTATAGTCTTCTTCCTATTGACTTTTTGCAACCGTGCAAATAGGTCAAGAAATCAATTTGTAGATAACGCTGTATGAATGAACTTAACTAGTGGTATCGGTCAGTGTTAAACTACTCTATCCGATCCTATTCTCTGATGTGTGAATCCCTCTGGTAATTGTCTGTTACAGTTTCGGATCGATCTTCGAGTACTCGGTTCTCGGGGGCACAAGACCTAGCCTTTGTTGGTAACGCGCAGTTTGGCGTTTGCTGGCCAAACGTAGTGACCTACTTTTACTAGCTCAGAATTGGTAATTGAAAGGACTGTTGTTTTGGCTTAAAATGTCTTCACGTATGTCGGCCATGTTTTATGCGTCGTTCGATACCAAATGTTTGGATGCTTGTGACACATTCTCACCTATTTAACGCGGTCGCGAGTGTTTGTGTACCTGGCTGTTTTACATGCAGTAGGGGCAGTGTTAACGTACCGTTGTTGCTGTGTGATTCTTCCACGCAAATCATCATCATCATCATCATCATCATTTTTTCATGCCCCAATACAAGCGAGGCAGAATCAAAAACTCTTTGGTAAAAACAGTTTTTGAACAACTCTCCCAATACAAACCAGGCAAAATCAAGAAGTTTTGGGTAGAAACAGTTTTTGAACACTCCTATCTTTTCATTCCTGTCTTTTAAAACAAGTTGGAGTTTTGTTCGGGGCAGTGATTTTTTTTTTCGAAAGTTGGTTGGTTGATATATGTGCAGGTTGGCGGATAAGCTGCTTGGTTGGTTGGCTAGTTTGTTGGTTGATGGGCAGTCTGACGGATAAGCTGATTGGCTGGTTGTTAGATAGGCAGGTTGGTAGACAAGCTGATTGGTTGGTTGGTTTGTTGGTTGGTTGGTTATTAGACAGGAAGTAGGCAGATAAGTTGATTGGTTGGTTGCTTGCCTGCTTGGTTTGGTGGTAGAAAGGCAGGTTGGCGGATAAGTTGACTGGTTGGTTGCCTGGTGGATACGGTTGGTTTGTTGAATTGACTGATTGGCTGAGTTGTTTATTGCTTGTTTAGTTGAAAATATATAATTGGTCAGTTGATAGGTGGATGGGTTGACTGAGCAGTTGACTGGATGTTTTGATGGTTTGCTTTGAAGAGTGAATGGAAGATTTTTTAATGTGTTAATTAAGATGATCATCATCGATATAACGTGTCTCTGGCTTAGTATAGCCCCCCCCCCCCCCCACCCCAGGGTACAGACTTCCAGTGATGATTTATACGTCTCCTTATATTCTTAATAATGACAGAGGTCCAGTAATAATTTATCATTCATTTCATTCATTTGCATGTCCCTTGCGGAACTTTGCCTCCCTAACAGCACTCATGTAGGTCTCTCGGTTGTGAGCAAGATGGCCTGCTGCTGATGCATCCATTTGCAGATCATCAACGATGTCTTGCAGCCATCTTTGCCTTGGTCTTCCTCTCTTTCTTTTTCCCATTATGTACCCTTCTAAAACGGTTTTCTCTAGATTATCATGCCTTTTAATCTGTCCAAAATATTTAAGTTTTCTCTCTTTAATCCTTTTTATTAGCCAGCCGTCTTCAATATTAAGTTCTTATAGCAGTATATAATTGTTCTTTTGTGTGTCCATGATATTTGAAGAACTCTTCTCTAGCATTTACATTCAAAGGCATGTATGTGTTTCTCAGCTGTTTTGTTAACCCAAACAGCAACATGGAAAGTCAAATAGGAAAAAGATCTGGTGGTGAGGCCCCCAGGCCAGATAGATCTAATTTTAACACGGGGGAAGAGTGTGAGACAGAGGTCAGTACCAGTAATTGTGATGATTTATACTTCTCCTTATATTCTTAATAATGACAGAAGTCCAGTGATCTTCTTCTTCTTTGTTCGCTTCTACCGCCAAGACCGCCCCGTAATCCTACTGAATTTACTCCTGCAGGCCATCTTGCTCACAACCGAGAGGCCTACAGGAGTGCTGTTTGGGAGGCAAAGTTCCGCAAGGGACATGCAAAGGAATGAATGAATGAATGGTCCTCGATAGGTCTCGTGGTCCCCTGTGGTCCCAGAAAGGACCACACGAGGTTCAGAGTTTCGCAGGACTTGAGCCTGTATTCTCGGTGGGTCTCAGAAGTGGGAATACGTGACACTGTGGCTTTCGTTGCACCAGTTTAATCTAGAGTTGGACTTTCTCACTGGAAAACCTCAGCGTGATTAGGATACGCCTACATCCCCGCCGGGTGAGAGGTAGTTGCCTATCTAGACTGCACTGGTCCAGTGTCTCCGACTTCAGCATTTTGTGGTCGTGGCCGCTACTCTTCCTAGTTGTGACCAGGACGGAGCTTTTGTCCAGGAGGATGAATCCTCGCCATTAGTAAGTATCACCCCTGGGTTGAGCCGGTTTAGAGGTGCCGTGGTATGAGTAGCTCTCGCCGTGATACTACTGGACATACCGGTTAAGCTTCACATTATCCTCTCCATTCTTTCCTCCTAATTCTCCACCACAGTATAGGTAAAAAAAAAAAACCGCAAAGGTGACCCTGTCATGCCTTGGAGGCACACAGGGATATGGTGTTAGTGCCCATATTTTCCTTGACCTGTCAGCACACTAGAGGGTGATATGGTCAGTATCACGCCTGACTGCCTTTCCTTCCCCAATTCCAGAAGAAGTCGGGTACCCAATTCCAGAAGACGTCGGGTACCCATTTCTACAGCTGGGTAACTGGGGTGCCGCCGGCCGGATTCGAACCCCCGACCTTCGCCATGAGAGACCAGTGCCACCACAGTATATAAAGATATTATCATTCTCAGTCTTGAATGACAAATAGATAATGAGACTAATTACATAAAAAAAATAAAATAAACAACAGTTGAAGATATAACTCGTATTTTATTCAAAGTAAGCCCCTTGTGCATTGATACAGCGAGTGGCACGACCTAATAGACACTGGAACGACCTCTCGGCAGTTCTTCTGTTGGTATGACCCTTAAACTCGATGTTACGGCCCTTTGGATGTCTTCATTATCGTCAAAGAAGCGTCCTTTCAATGGTAACTTTAATTTTGGGAATAGAAAATAATCGCGGGGAGATAAATCTGGGGAATAGGATTGAGAACACACGCTTGTTTTGGGGCCGTAAATTCCTGTACAGCTACCGACCGGTGAGCCAGTGCATTATCATGAAGGAGGAATAAACTGCCTGGTATTGAATACTTGGGTCGGACTCGGAGAATCCTTTTCAATAGGCGTTTCAAAATACTTAAATAAACTTTGGCAGTGACAGTCTGTCCCTCTGGAATAAAATTGTTTGTGAATAACTTATCTTCGAGTCCTAAAATGCTATATTGAACCTATCTTGTTATATGGAAGTGAATCATGGACAATAGGCAAGTCTGCACAAAAATCATTGGAAGCAGCAGAAATGTGGTTTATTAGAAGAATGTTGCGAATCCCCTGGACAGCAAAAATAACTAATGAAGAATGTATGAGAAGAGCGAGAGAGACAATGTACTTTCATAGGACATGCAATGAGAAGAGGGGGCATTGAAAATATTATAACAACAGGAAAAATAGAAGGAAGAAGATCAAGAGGAAGACCAAGAGAAATGATACTGGACAGTCTGACGGGATGGTGTGAGAGGAGATCACCAACTGAACTAATGGCCTGCATGAAGGATCGGGTACTCTGGAGAAGCATAATAGCCAACGCCAGTCGGCACGGCACCTGATGATGATGATGATGATATGAATAACTTCTTTGCTGTTGTAGAAGGACACCAACACTGTCTTCACTTTCGACTTTTGAAAACGAATTTTTTTGCCTTTTGGTGATGATGATGACTTCCACTGAGTATTGTGGCACTTAGTTGTGAGATCATAGGGGAAAATCTATGTTTCATCCTCTGCAACAATCAAATTTAAGAAATGTTTATTTCTGTGACACGTTTTGATGATGTCTTTTGCTTTCTCAACACGCTGATGTTTTGGTCATCAGACAACGAATGTGGTAGAAACCGGCAAGCAATTTGTTTCTTGTCCAAATTTTCCACTAAAATTTTACGAATGATTTCTCAGTTAACAGCAAATTCACCTGCCGTCATCCTCACAGTCAAACAACGATCTTTTTGCATCCGTCCTCTGACCTTTGCAATGAGTTCCTTGTTACGAACATAAATTGGGCGTCCGTGTCTAGTTGCATTTGTTATCGTTTCCACACCACTTTTGAATCGTGAATACCACCTGAATATCTGTGCACGAGATAAACAATTATCCCCATAAGCTTGTCGCTTCAATTCAACTGTCTCAATGGCACTTTTTCCTAGTTTTAAACAGAATTTAATGTTAGCTTTTTTGCTCCATGCTGATTACGTAACAATGCACCTCTGACTAGGTCAACAAAATGGCGGCTTGTTTGTCGTCTGCTTATCGGGCGCCGATGAAAAGTTGCCAGATCATAGATGATGGTTGCCTCTTTGAATTCCATGCTTTGCTTCAAAGATAGCATTTTTATCTTGGCCGTAATAAAATCAGTTTCATTACTTAATTGGCGGATCTTGTATATTCTAAAAGAAAAATTCTGCAGAAATGTGCATCGTAATGTCAAATTACAGGGTGTGATTTAAAGTTCTCATTGACAAAAAACAAAACAAAACAAAACAAAACAAAAAAACTACAGTCCTAAGAAATCACAAAAACAAAGTAATTTAGTGTTGTCAGATTTTTCTTCAGATTTATAATGGTACAGAGCAGCGTTACTATAGCACAGTAGCGTTACTATAGCACAGAGCAGCGTAACGAAGTAGAAAAATAAAAACAGTTTTAGTATTCCATGCACGGCATTATTTGTATGTGTGCTGCTTAGAAGATGGGTCACAGCATATGTCTAAATCTTCTCACATACTTGTCTTCTTGAGGATATTAGTAATGTCTTTCAAGGTCTAGTAAATCTCTGTCCAACAATCTCTCTCTCTCTCTCTCTCTCTCTCTCTTCTCTTCGATCAAGACACAAGGAAGACATACTACATATGACATATACAAACACATTTAGACTATTGCTTAACAATCTGGGATGGTTGCTCAGTGTCAGATACAAAGAGGCTGTACTCACTTCAAAAGCGAGCAGTAAAGCTTATTAGTGACACAGATCAAACACAAACAACTAACCAGCACAAACGGATCAAAATACTGCTTCTTAAGAACAGGTTCCTCTTCAACAAAGCCAAGTTGGTACATCAAATTCTTTCACAGCATGCTCCGCCTTATCTATGGAACCTTTTTAAATTTAGCCCAAAGTGCAGCCAACGCTTGAACAACAGAAGTCTTCCAAAACAAGACTTGACTTTTACAGGAAAAGCTTTACGTATTCTGCTGCTCATCTTTGGAATACCTTCCCATCCTGTATTAAAAAAAAATATAAACTATACTCCTACCTACGACTACAAACTTTTCCAGTATCTGTTTGAAGTTGACTACATGCCTTCATGAATCATAAAAAAGTTATTTTAGACTGCTCTTACAGACACCGAATTCAGTTAATTGTTTATTCTGAATAGTACTGAAATTTTTGTTTGGTAGATAGTCATTTATATGTGCATGTAGTTAGCCATGTGTGTATGTAGTTAGCCACTTATGTGTGTATGTAGTTAGTCATTTATATGTGTATGTAGTCAGTCATTTATATATGTATGTAATTAGTCATTTATATGTGTATGTACTTAGTCATTGTATGTGTATGTGTTATTATTGTTAATTAAGCTTATTATATGAGCAGCATATTTGTGAAATGTCTGGAGCAGAGTGAAAGTTGTATGATAAAGGGTGAAACCACTAAAGAAGATAAGCTCTATGGTTCCATACATGAATTACAGAAAACAGTGACATTTATCCAAGAGACAGGACTGCAGATATAGACAGACAATGCATAAGAAGAAGAAGAAGAAGAGGAAGAAGGGGAAGAATGTCAGACGGGCCTGCGTGCCCAGTTCTTAACCCTTTTGAAATAAAGATCAATCAGTCTCTCTCTCCCTCTCCCTCCCTCACTCTCTCCCTCTCCCTCCCTCCCCCCCCCTCTCTCTCTCTCTCTGAGTGCCTGAGACACATAGGGCTGCTTGTAGCAAGAGATTTCCACTTTTTTTCGGTCCTTCGCTATCTTCTTGGCTATCTCTTGGTTATCTTAATAGCTGTCTTCTTGGCTATTTTCTTGGCCATCTTTTTGGCTATATTCTTGCCTGTTTTATTGGTTATCTTCGTGGCTGTCTTCTTTGCTATCTTCTTGGCTGTATTCTTGGTTATATTCTTAGCTGTCTTCTTGGTTATCTTCTTGGCTATCTTCTTGGTTCTTTTCTTTGCTGTCTTCTTGGTTCTCTTCTTGGCTGTCTTCATGGCTATCTTCTTGGCTATCCTCTTGGCTTTCTTCCATAACTATCCTTTTGTTTTTCCATCATTCTCTCTGCTGAAAGTCTTCCATGTCTCTTTAGATCGTCCCATGTTTCTTTCATCCCGTGGAGCATTTCAAAGTTGTTCGTGGTAAAGATTCGTCTGTCATTCTCATAAAGTGGCCAATCCTCCGCCAACCCCTTGCTTTCAATCAATGTCATGTCTGTCTCTCTCTCTTAACCTGATGTCATTTCTCTTGGTATTTGGCCATATCACTCCTTTGATCTCCCCAGCCAAAAAACTGAAGATGCATCTTGTCCGATCAACTAACCAGTCTGACTTCCTCTATTCCAATTTCAAACTCCTTTTGCCTAGTTTAACCTGTCTAGACAAGGTATTTTTATTCTGTTATAAATAAGGAGGTTGGGAATTACTGTCGGAGTCATTTGTATGTTGTTTTACCTGTTAATTTTGAAATGAGACCGTCCCTGGTTTCTCCTGTAGGTTTCATTCAGGGTACCCGTACAGACATTGATGGCAGTGGCCTGTATCAGAGCAATCTTGGCTGTCGTCTGGTCACGTGCGACGGGAATCGAATGCGCCCGGTACAAATACTAGACAAAACAACGATGAGTATCGCAGGATAGAGGCGGGGAACAACCACAGTAATTTTGGAATCGATGTGCAGGTAAGAGCTGTGTTTTATGTACTCGTTTGATAATCCGAAGTAGGCTCGGAGAATTTAGCCTGTTTTAAGAGTAAGCTTGGGGGGGGGGGGGTTGTCGACGTTTTGGGGGGGGGGGGGGTACTGGATAAAAACAAGCCGAAAAGGGGAGAGAGAAGGGGGAGTAGTTTTTGCAACAACGTACAAAACTTGGCTGGGGAGGCCCTTCATTCTTGTAGGCAAGTTTTTGCAACAACGTACAAAACTTGGCTGGGGGTTGGGGGGGGGGGGGGGGCCTGCATGCTTGTAGGCAAGTTTTTGCAACAGCGTACAAAATTTTGCTGGGGGGCCCTGCATGCTTGTAGGCAATGTCTGTTGCGAGCCGCGTATCTTTCATGAACTGGCAAGGATTCAAACCCAAACATTTTCGGCGACTTACTAAACATACAAGCACAGCGCCCTCTAGCGTGCCTGTCAGGTCAAGGAAAATATGGGCACTAACACCATATCCCCAAGTCACCATGACGGAATACTGCCACCTTTTACCTTTTAAAAAAACACTTTATCTCTGATGCAGTCCCGTATTAAGCTTAAGATGAACAAACAGCAGCTTAAAGCCACACAGTCTGCAATGCTTTCTGGTATAAACAAGGGGGCCCCAAGCGTTATACTGCTTAAGGCCCTAGAATCTCATGGTCTTCTGCTGTAACTATTAACAAGGGGAGGTCCCCAAAGCTTAATCTTGTTCAGGGTCTCCCTAAGTCTAAATCAGGCGCTGTTCTGAAGTGCCCACACAACGAGTCTCGACTTTAATATACTGTACTGTCCTATGTGCTATTCTCGGACCTGTCATTGCTATAAATAGGAGGGGATCTCCCTGGAAAGCCCAAATCTGACCCACTTTTGTTGAGTTTTCCATTGTTCAAGGCTAGGATTTAAAAAGTAAAAAAAAAAAAAAATGTGTTCTACAAGAGAAGATATATTTTGCTTGAAGACAAGGGATTTATTGTACATTTTGCATCAAACCAAAGGGTTTGTTGTACATCTTTCATCAAAACAAAGGGTTTATTGTACATTTTGCATCAGGTGCCATTCCGCGTGACGTAGGCGATCATTTCTCTCCAAAATTCCCTGTCTTTAGACTTGATTATAAGATCTGCCGGTGACTTTCTTCCTAGCCACACTGACAGCCCATCCAGTAACTTCTCTCTCTGTCTTCCTCTGTCTTTTCTTCCTTCAGTTTTTCCAGTTGCCACAGTGTGTTCCAATTTTCCTCTTCTCAGGAAATGCCCTATAAATCTCGATTGTCTGCCTCTGATTTTGCTATAATTTGCTTTTTAAACTCCAGCCTCTCTTAAGACTTCTTCATTGATTTTCTTGGCTGTCCATGGCACCTTCAACATCTTTCTTATAAACCACATTTCCATGGCCTCCATTTCTCGCTGTACTCTTTTCTGCATCAAGACAAGGGGTTTATTGTACATTTTGTACCACAACAAGGGGTTTATTGTACATTTTGCATCACAACAAGGGGTTTATTGTACATTTTGCATCACAACAAGGGGTTTATTGTACGTTTTGAATCAAGACAAGGAGTTTATTGTACATTTTGCATCAAGACAAGGAGTTTATTACATTTTGCATCAAGACAAGGAGTTTATTGTACATTTTGCATCAAGACAAGGAGTTTATTGTACATTTTGGATCAAGACAAGGAGTTTATTGTACATTTGTGCGCAGAGCTGAAGAAGGAAGAATAAACGGATGGTGGTGTGACAATACTTTCTTTCCTTCGTTGTGCTCAGCACCAAGAGGCGCACTTACAGGACTTGTGACATTCAAGTTATTAGGAGGGCCCGGAAGGTTTCCCCTGCTTGTAAGGAGGGCCCAGAAATTTTCTCCTATTTTTAAGGAGGGCCCAGAAGGTTTCCTCTGTTTTTAAGGAGGGCCCAGAAGGTTCCCACTGTATTTAAGGAGGGCCCAGAAGGTTTACCTGTTTTTAAGGAGGGCCTAGAAGGTTTCCCCCGTTTTTAAGGAGGGCCCAGAAGGTTTCCCCTGTTTTTAAGGAAGGCCCAGAAGGTTCCCCTTTTTTAAAGGAGGGCCCAGATTTCCCCTGTTTTTAAGGAGGGGCCAGATTTCCCCTGTTTTTAAGGAGGGCCCAGATTTCCCCTGTTTTTAAGGAGGGCTCAGAAGGTTCCCCTTTTTTTAAGGAGGGCTCAGAAGGTTCCCCTTTTTTTAAGGAGGGCCCAGAAGGTTTCCCCTGTTTTTAAGGAGGGCCCAGATTTCCCCTGTTTTTAAGGAGGGCCCAGATTTCCCCTGTTTTTAAGGAGGGCCCAGATTTCCCCTGTTTTTAAGGAGGGCTCAGAAGGTTCCCCTTTTTTTAAGGAGGGCCCAGAAGGTTTCCCCTGTTTTTAAGGAGGGCCCAGATTTCCCCTGTTTGTAAGGAGGGCCCAGAAGGTTTCCCCTGTTTGTAAGGAGGGCCCAGATTTCCCCTGTTTGTAAGGAGGGCTCAGAAGTATCCCCTTTTTAAAAAAAAGGGGGGAGGAGGAGGGAAAATATGGGCCGTACTGGATGAAATCAAAATGGGTTATTAACAGGATGGGAGTGAGGAAAGGAGGAGGAGGAGGAAAGAAAGAGTTTTGCATCTGCTTATGAAGTCATCTCGGTGGCGCTGATATTTTGATTTCGGACACGCCCATTGGCGCTCTGGATTTCAACGTGGTTTCATTGGCGCTCTGGTCACCCAATAGACAGGAGGATTTCAGCGTGGTTTCATTGGCGCTCTGGTCACCCAATAGACAGGAGGATTTCAGCGTGGTTTCGTTGGCGCTCTGGTCACCCAATAGACAGGAGGATTTCAACGTGGTTTCGTTGGCGCTCTGGTCACCCAATAGACAAGAGGATTTCAACGTGGTTTCGTTGGCGCTCTGGTCACCCAATAGACAGGAGGATTTCAACGTGGTTTCGTTGGCGCTCTGGTCACCCAATAGACAAGAGGATTTCAACGTGGTTTCGTTGGCGCTCTGGTCACCCAATAGACAGGAGGATTTCAACGTGGTTTCGTTGGCGCTCTGGTCACCCAATAGACAGGAGGATTTCAACGTGGTTTCGTTGGCGCTCTGGTCACCCAATAGACAGGAGGATTTCAACGTGGTTTCGTTGGCGCTCTGGTCACCCAGTAGACAGGAGGATTTCAACGTGGTTTCGTTGGCGCTCTGGTCTGCTAATAGACAGGAGGATTTCAACGTGGTTTCGTTGGCGCTCTGGTCACCCAACAGACAGGAGGATTTCAACGTTGTTTCGATTTCCAGGCGATGGAAACACATTGGTTATGTGCCCCTGTTGGTTAGAACATCCACGAGATGAACGCCCGGAGAGAGATGGACGCCCGGAGAGAGGTGGACGCCCGGAGAGAGGTGGACGCCCGGAGAGAGGAGGACGCCCGGAGATAGATGGACTACTGGAGGGAGAGATGGACGCCCAGAGAGAGATGGATACCCGAAGAGAGAAGAACGACAGGGGACAACAAGAAACACAACTGTTGCAGATGGAATGGACAGCATGCAAGACAGCAGGGGCACTATGCAAAGATTGCGTGTGATGGGGAGAATTTAGTGCTGCCCGGAATGACCCCACTCACTTCTTTGCATGTTTTTTTTTCTGCCTATGAAAGTCGTCCTGTTAGACTAGATATCCACATTTCAAGCGCCTCGATTTCATTTTTTCATTTTCTTGTTTAGTATCCTTGCTTCTCCACCATGGAGGAGTGTGGAGTACCATATCCTTTCTTCTCCACCATAGAGGAGTGTGGAGTACCATATCCTTGCTTCTCCACCATAGAGGACTGTGGAGTACCAATACTTGCTTCTCCACCATAGAGAAGTGTAGAGTACCATATCCTTGCTTCACCACCATAGAGGAGTGTGGAGTACCATATCCTTGCTTCTCCACCATAGAGGAGTGTGGAGTACCATATCTTTGCTTCTCCACCATAGAGGAGTGTGGAGTACCATATCCTTGCTTCTCTACCATAGAGGAGTATGGAGTACCATATCTTTGCTTCTCCACTATAGAGGAGTGTGGAGTACCATATCCTTGCTTCTCTACCATAGAGGAATGTGGAGTACCAGCTAATGACTGTACCAAAAGTCTGCCTGTTTGAGAACTCGGTCTTCAGGAAACTAAAAGTGTCATTACCTTTCCCTGGGGCGTGGTCAGGATCTGTGACACGTGTGATCTGAACGAGGCCTGTCTAATCTAGGTCAGGTCACTTTATCAGTCTCAAAATCTTTTCTTTTGCCTGGAGGGGCCTGGGTTTTATTTATCCCTCAGTCAGGTGAAGTTCTTTAAAAGTCATAATCTTGTCTGATAAAACCAAGTAAAGATGATCTTAGTAAAATTGACTGTAGTTAAGACAGCCTCCCCCATCAAGATTAGCCATGCTTTCACACGGCTTAGTTCATCCATAAGATCCCTAGAGGCAACACGAAGAGCTTAAATCGCACCTTACATCGAACCTGTATTGTTGTATGGATGCGAAGCAAGGACAGTAACCAAGAACGCTCAAAATCTACTGGAAGTAACGGAGTTGTGGTTCCTAAGTAGAATGAGAATACAGTGGACAGACCACACAAATCATACCCTCACTGCGGTAGATAAAAAAGAGAGACTACCCAGCACCCCGTAGAAGACTACATTTACTTGGAACAATTTTTTATTATAAATAGGAAACTACGAGGCTTTGGTACGGTAAAGTAAGAGAACAAATTTTGTAGGATTAGACCTCGAAAAAAAATCGTAGACAAAGCACTTTAGTGAGACGTGAGAGAAAAAAAAATCACAAGAGAATTACCTGGGATTCGAACACGGACTCCGGTAGGACGAGCAGCCGTCTAGCCACGAAAGAACAGCGTACTATCGACTTAGCCAACTAGCACCCCCCCCCCCCAAAAAAAAAGATGTTTTGTTGACATAGTCTTTAGTAACTGCTCAGCAGACATGAGAGATCGTGACACCCGGAAAGGAACGAGGCCGTGACACAGAAATTCCGTAGCTTAGATTCATTCTCTCTAGCAGGTACCAACTTTTTTAGACAAACATACACACGGTCTCCTGCCATGTCTGGTGCAAACTTGAACAACAATAACAAACGAACGAATTCTTATTACATGAAGTTAGTTTCAGGTATAGTTTTAAGGAACAATTTTTTATAAATAGGAAACTACGAGGCTTTGGTACGGTAAAGTAAGAGAACAAATTTTGTAGGAATCCCAGGTAATTCTCTTGTGATCTTTCTCTCTCTCACGTCTCACTAAAGTGCTTTGTCTACGATTTTTTCCAGGTCTAATCCTACAAAATGTGTTCTCTTACTTTACATTTACTTGAAAGCTTCCAGAAAATAACATCAAGTGCTACCAGCAAACTTCCATCACAGACATACAACGACATATTTCACTACACGGGAAAATATAGAGTTAAAACTTGTAAACATATCGGAAAAGTGAAACACGAATAGTTGTTGGATATAAGCAGATATAAGACTAAGTATTTTTGTGTAAACTTACGAGAAACCACGTAGTAAAGCTGTCATAACAACAACAACAACAACAAAATTAAAACTGTAAAAAAAATTAGCAACAGCTTTATAAATTGGATGCTAGTTAATTAATAAAGCTGTTCCCACTTTTGTAAAGTCAAATCCAGTAAAATCGACACTAGGCAAAAGTCAAAATCGGTTATCTGCTTGTGGCTGGCTGGTTTAAGTTATGGTGGAGCTTATAAAGAAGCTTAGCGTCCTAGCTGGCAGGGAAGGAAGATGTGTCGTCTTGTATACGACACTGAGAAATAAAAACAAAGCAAAAGCAACCTTCTGCCAAGCAACCATCTATCATTCATTAGCACAAGCAACCATCTGTCATTCATTATCATCAAGCAACCCTCTATCATTTATTACTGAACAAACTTCTGTCATTCCTTATCACTAAGCAACCTTTTATCATTCATTATCAGCAGGCAACCTTTTATCGTTCATTATCATCAAGCAACCCTTTATGATTCACTATCACCAGGCAACCTTCTGTCATTCATTATCGTAAATCAACCCTCTATTAATCGTCATCACATTTACAAAAGATCACAAAATGAAGTAAAAATGTAATGTATTTACGATCACACAACTTGTGAAGCAAGAAACCCTTTCTTTGCTGACACAGGCCAACCTGTATTAGGCCGCCATTTTCTGGGGGCCGTCTCAGTAATCCAACTTATATCCGTGCTTTATTTCTGGCCTCAGATTGCGTCTTTAATTAGACCCAGATTTCTGACAGCTAGTTTAATGTGTGAATGTCACATGCTTAAATATAGACTTAAGGAGAACTGATAGATAAGCGGAACAGGTTTTCAGCTGTGTTTAAGAACAAGGAACATTCTTCTCAGACCGTCATGATTCGGGTTCTGTGGTAAAGAACAAGGAACATTCTTCTCAGACCGCCATGATTCGGGTTCTGTGGTAAAGAACAAAGAACATTCTTCTCAGACCGTCATGATCCGGGGAACTTAACGCGCGTCCAATGTTCTGCTCTCTTTATATGTTCTTTCACACTAGTATATCTAGTATATCACTAGAATATCTAGTATATCACTAGTATATCACTAATATATCTAATATCACTTGACCGAAAAAAAAGTCTTTCATGAATTGGAAATGTCCATCTTGTCCAGTCCGTGATGTTACTGCTCATATTTTCCCTTGCCACTTGGGCAGACCGTCCTAGATCCTGTTTCTAAAACGTCGTCACCTTGCGTACTTGATGTCCGCTAGATGGGGCACCCCATTGTTGCTGTTATCCATGAACTGCTTGAGAATATTTAATTAGAGAAAGACCTTTCGACTTCACCTTTTCAGCTCGCGACAAAAATATTAGGTTATATACAGAACGAGAAAACAACAGACACATAGATAGATAGATAGATAGATAGATAGATAGATAGATAGATAGATAGATAGATAGATAGATAGATAGATAGATAGATAGATAGATAGATAGATAGATAGATAGATAGATAGATAGATAGATAGATAGATAGATAGATAGATAGATAGATAGATAGATGATAGATAGATAGATAGATAGATAGATAGATAGATAGATAGATAGATAGATAGATAGATAGATAGATAGATAGATAGATAGATAGATAGATAGATAGATAGATAGATAGATAGATAGATAGATAGATAGATAGGCAGACAAGTAGCTAAATAGGCAGACAAGTAGCCAAACAGATAGATAGACAGACAAGTAGCCAGATAGACGGACAAACAAGTTGCTAGACAGACAGATAAATAGCTAGATAGGCAGACAAATAGCCAAACTGATAGACAGAATGAATGACTGAATGAATAATCTTTATTTTTAAAGGGTAAAGAATTGGGCACGCAGGCCCGTCTTACATTCTGCCATTCATCGCTCCATCTTTCATTCTTCCCACACACTCGATTTGATACAAGTATACAAATTACATTAAGAAAAAAACATATCAAAAGAGTGTAAGATTAAACTATTACATTCAAAGTAAAAGAGAAAAAGTAATTAACCTAATAAAATAGCACCCACACACACATACACGCGCACACACACACAAGACATATACATAAACAAAAATACATTTTCAGTACAGATCTTCTAACATATGTTTTTTTTTTACAAACATTAAAAATAATTTCTAACAATATCTAACAAGTTACTTTTCGAACTATGTCATTTTAGTATTTGATGACAGACAAGTAGCCATATAGACAGACAGACAAGTAGCTAGACTGACAGACAAACAAGTAGCTGGATAGACATACAAATAGCTAGACAGACACACAAGTAGCTAGACTGACAGACAAACAAGTAGCTGGATAGACATACAAATAGCTAGACAGACAGACAAATAGCTAGACTGATAGACAAACAAATAGCTAGATAGACATACAAATAGCTAGACAGACAGACAAATAGCTAGTTAGACAAACAAGTAGCTAAATAGACATACAAATAGCTATACAGACAGACAAACAAGTAGCTAGATAGACAGACAAATAGCTAGACAGACAAATATCTAGACACAGACAAATAGCTATACAGACAGACAAATAGCTAGACAGACAGATAGAGACGTATTTAGACGTTCCCAGGAAGAAAGACGTAAAGCTACAAAAGACATACGACGGCAGTGTTCAGTATGTCAGAACTTACAGAGGGGGGGAGGGAGGAGACGCTGTGTGTGATTTGGCAGTCAGCTACCCGTCACTGATATGCTAGCGTCGGGGTTGGCGACCCGTAGCTGATATGCTAGCGTCGGGGTTGGCGACCCGTAGCTGATATGCTAGCGTCGGGGTTGGCGACCCGTAGCTGATATGCTAGCGTCGGGGTTGGCGACCCGTCACTGATATGCTAGCGTCAGGGTTGGCGAACCGCAACTGATATGCTAGCATCAGGGTTGGCGACCCGTCACTGATATGCTAGCGTAAGGGTTGGCGACCCGTCACTGATATGCTAGCGTCAGGGTTGGCGAACCGCAACTGATATGCTAGCGTCAGGGTTGGCGACCCGTAGCTGATATGCTAGCGTCAGGGTTGGCAATCCGTAGCTGATATTCTAGCGTCAGTGTTGGCGAACCGTAACTGACCAAGACCCTGTCCGACATCTCCGTTAGTTCCCACAATAACATGCCTCGCCTGGCTAACGGGGCAGGGATCGCTATAGTCCCCTTGGTGGTGGAGTCTGCTAAAGAAGTACTGCACGCACCCCCCCCACCCCCCGCCTGTTATCTCCATTCAGGGACTGAAGAAAGTCATAGCTGGCCCCTCCAAGCCGGCACGACGCCGTGCCTCAACATCTTTACAGCATCAGCTGCAAAGAACTCCAGCTCGCTTTTCCATGGAGACAGAAGACAGGACAAGACATATCATTTCAGACACCGCAGTTATACGGTCAGCAGTTTCCAAGTTATTATTATTATAATTATTTTTCAGCAAAATCTTCGAACTAAAGTATTTGCCGGCACAGTATTTTTATATCGCAGAATGCTGATGAAAGTATCATTTCGTGATGTCGCGACACTAGATGTGACTCATTTTCATTTACCGTGACTTTCCCCCCTCCCTCACCCCCCCCCCCCCCTTTTGTTGTTGTTGTTGAGACCTTCTCATGGCTGGGACAGGGGTTTAGTTTTTAAGACCGCAACCATCCATCGTACAACGGAAGTCCGTTCATGTCTGCGCTTTTCCTTTGTCAACCTGAGATACCAGATACGTGGGTTTTGTGGGTCAGGTTCGTGTTGTCAGTCCCCCACCCCCCCCCCCCCCCCCCCCCCCGCTTGCTGCAACTTGTTAGAAGCACTCCATGATCTTACTAAGCAAAACCAAAAAAAAAAAAAAAATCGTGCCACTGGATGCAGAACGGGATTTCTCGTCCACGCTAAGAATAAGATGTATTCTCTTCCCCACTCGCTAGAGATAGCGTAGTTTGGGCCCCGCTGGTAAGCGCTGCATGTGGGACAGTTTATAAGGAAGTGTGTTACCACCGTAAGCTTCACTTGCATTATTCGCTTAGGTCAGGATACGAAAGTGATACCTCAGTTTATGAGCTGTCACGCAATGTGTAAATCCCACTCCGTCTCCACCACCCACCCCCCACCCCCCGAAACATAGGCGAACTCTCACAGACTTTCCGCAGTAATGGTTTAGTTTAAGACCTCTCTCTCTCTCTCTCTCTCCTCTCTCTCTCTCTCTCTCTCTCTCTCTCTCTCTCTCTTATTCATTCATTCATTCTCTCTCAAAGTGTCCTTACCTATGGCCACTGTTTACGTCTAATACAAAACATACCCAACGTTAAAAAAAACCAAAACCATCTTCTTCCTAAACCCAGGCTTGATCTGTACCAGAAAAGCCTATCATACTCTGCAGTACAGCTCTGGACCACCCTCCCCTGCCATTTAAAATCCATTAGTAATCACTTCATCCTTTAGCTCAAACCCTTTTGTATATTTAATTGCTTGTAACCATATGCCTCCATAGAATGACCAGTAGTCTCTCAACCTATGGCTCACCAGCCATCAGATTCTAAAAAGACATACTAGTTCTAAAAGCAACTTATTAGATTAGACTGATTAGAAGAACTGTACTGAAAATGTAATCTTGTTTATGTACATGCCTGCGTGTGTGCGTTATTTTGTTAGGTTAATTACTTCTTCTCTTATATTGTAAATATAATAGTTTCATTTTGCACTCTTTTTTAAATTTTGCACTCTTTTTTATATGTTTTTCCTCCCTCATTTAATTTACATACTTGTATTAAATCGAGTGTGTGGGAAGAAAGAAAGATGGAGTGGTAAAGGACAGAATATAAGACGGGCCTGCCTGTCCAATTCTTTTCCGTTTAAAAATAAAGATCATTCGTTCATTCATTTATTCATTCATTCATTCTCTTACTTTCACTGTCCCACCCCTGACGCTCTATCTCTCCGTCTCTTTGTCTCACTTTCTGTCTCTCTCACACTATCACTGTTCCACTCTCAGACCCACTCTCTTTTCTTCTATGTGTCTGTCTGTCTGTCTCTCTCTCACTCTCTCTCTCTCTCACACACAGATACATAGACTTTTTCTGTCTCATTCTCTGTCTCTCTCACTCTCTCTCTCCCCCCTGTTATGCCAGTAAGGATTCACCTGTATTTGCGTTGAACAGTTTGTTTCACAGTAACATTCGTAATATAACAAAAACCCTTTAACATTAATCTCTAGCACAATGTCACCTTTGTTCTAGGCCTTCTTGCTAAAGCATCTTTTCTTCTTGTTCGTGTTCTTCTTGTTCTTATTCTTCTCGTTCTTGTTCTTCTAGTCATTCTTGTTCTTCTTGTTCTTGTTCTTCTTGTTCTTCTTCTCGTTCTTGTTCTTCTTGTTCTTGTTTGTCTTGTTCTTCTTCTTCATCTCATTCTTGTTCTTCTTGTTCTTATTTTTCTTCTTCTTGTTCTTTTTTTTGTTCTTCTTCTCACGTAAGTTAGTTTCTAGACAGTGTATCCTGAAGCTAGAAACACTCAAGTGAACAAACTAATAATGTTCACGTGATAAATTGTTCCGTGTTCTTGTAGCGTCCCTCACCTTACTATGACTTGTATTGTTTAACCGGAGTTTGCTAATACGCGTTACTTGTACTGTTTAACCGGAGTTGCCAGTACGCGGGACACGATTTCTGATGATACTCCCTCTGTTCAACGAGGAAAGCAGCCTCATCGCGTCCTCCGTATTGTCTCCTTTTTGTTGCAGTGGTGGCCAAACTCTTACATTTCAGAACGGCCGTAGACAGTGAGATTCTCGCGTGTATAATTCCTAATTTGATATTTTGTATTTTTTTCTCTTTTACAAAATAAATACAAGCGCGGTTATTAGATGAAAGATGTGTATTTAGCATTTTGATAAATTATAAATATAAAATTAGTTTTATTTATTATAACGTTTGCCACTTGGTGCACGAGTCTTGACCTGGAGCGACAGCTTGGGTGTCCTGATGTCCCTCAGAGCTATGTCAGCGGGGGTTCTACTCCTGGCCGGGCCTGCCAGACTGGAAAGATCAGGCGGAGAAATATAGAGGAAATGAGCAGCATGTAGCACAGCCGGGACACAATACAAAGGCTGGGCCGGGGACCGTGAGAGGTGGTTTGTTTTTGCTCTGCAAAACGCCACAGGACGTACTTGGCGGTGATTGGTTAGCCGACTGCCGATTATGGACTGTTCAGGTGTTTGTCTACTGATAGCTATCTCCAGGTGTATATCTTCAGGTGTTTGTCTACTGATAGCTATCTCCGGGTGTATATCTTCAGGTGTTTGTCTACTGATAGCTATCTCCGGGTGTATATCTTCAGGTGTTTGTCTACTGATAGCTATCTCCGGGTGTATATCTTCAGGTGTTTGTCTACTGATAGCTATCTCCGGGTGTATATCTTCAGGTGTTTGTCTACTGATAGCTATCTCCGGGTGTATATCTTCAGGTGTTTGTCTACTGATAGCTATCTCCGGGTGTATATCTTCAGGTGTTTGTCTACTGATAGCTATCTCCGGGTGTATATCTTCAGGTGTTTGTCTACTGATAGCTATCTCCAGGTGTATATCTTCAGATGTTTGTCTACTGATAGCTATCTCCGGGTGTATATCTTCAGGTGTTTGTCTACTGATAGCTATCTCCGGGTGTATATCTTCAGGTGTTTGTCTACTGATAGCTATCTCCGGGTGTATATCTTCAGGTGTTTGTCTACTGATAGCTATCTCCGGGTGTATATCTTCAGATGTTTGTCTACTGATAGCTATCTCTGGGTGTATATCTTCAAGTGTTTGTCTACTGATAGCTATCTCCAGGTGTATATCTTCAGGTGTTTGTCTACTGATAGCTATCTCCGGGTGTATATCTTCAGGTGTTTGTCTACTGATAGCTATCTCCGGGTGTATATCTTCAGGTGTTTGTCTACTAATAGCTATCTAAGGGTGTCTATCTTCAGGTGTTTGTCTACTGATAGCTGTCTCCGTGTGTATATCTTCAGGTGTCTGTCTACTGATAGCTGTCTCCGTGTGTATATCTTCAGGTGTCTGTCTACTGATAGCTGTCTTCGGGTGTATATCTTCAGGTGTTTGTCTACTGATAGCTGTCTCCGGGTGTATATCTTCGGGTGACTGTCTTCAGATGTTTGTCTACTGATAGCTGTCTACGGGCGTATATCTTCAGGTGTTTTTCTACTGATAGCTGTCTCTGGGTATATATCTTCAGGTGCTTTTCTACTTTTAGCTGTCTCCGGGTGTATATCTTCGGGTGATTGTCTTCAGGTGTTTGCCTACTGATAGCTATCTTCGGATGTCTGTCTCAGTTTTGGTTTGTCTACTGATAGTTATCTCCAGGTGTGTATATTTGGGTGACTGTCTCAAGGTCTTTGTCTACTGATGGCTGTCTCCAGATGTACGTCGAATTACAAATTGTCTTGCGTTATTTCTTTATCCCGTGTCTGAAAGTGCTTGCTTTATCTGCGTAGTTTCCATGTTAATTCTGCTGTTCTGCCCCTTCACTTTATGGACTAGGGCAGTGGTTTTCAGCCTTTTTTTTTTACACTAAAGGACCATTTTTCTACGACATTTAAGCTACAGACCATCATCCGCCATGTAATACTGTAATGTCATGAACCCCTAACAATTGTTTCTATTTGCTAGATATAAAAAATGCTGAAGTCGGAGACACTGCGCCACTGCAGTCTAGATAGGCAACCACCTCTCACCCGGCGGGGGTGTATGCGTATCCTAATCACGCTGAGGTTTTCCGGTGAGAAAGTCCAACTCTAGCCTGGATGGGCTACCACCTCTCACCCAGCGGGGATATACTGATATCCAAAACACGCCGAGGTTTTCCGGTGAGAAAATCTCTAGATCAAACTGGTGCAACGAAAACCACGAAATCCCGCTTCTGTGATCCACTAAGATTACAGGCTCAAGCCGTGCGGTACTCTGAACCTCTTGTGGTCCTTTCGGGAATCTCGTGTGGTCCCCAAAAGGACCACACGAGAGACCGCGGGACCTATCGAGGACCACAGGTGTAAGTTCAGTAGGATCACAGGGAGGTCTTGGTGGTTGAAGCGAACGAAGGAGACTAGATACCAAATGGGCAACACAGCCACGGACCGTTTGATAATACTTTGAGGACCACCTCTGGTTCGCGTATCACAGGTTTGGAACCACTGGTCTAGGGAAATGGAAGTGTAGCAGTCTTGAAAAGAAAACGGTGAACCCAGGGAACCAAAGAAGCCTTGCCGTCGGTTGACTGGTTTGACCATCTATCTTGCTGGTATCTTCCCACACTTGTTGCATTCTCTGTGTCTGGAGAGAGAGAGAGAGAGAGAGAGAGAGAGAGAGAGAGAGAGAGAGAGAGAGAGAGAGAGAGAAAGATTGATTGATTGATCTTTATTTCAAAAGGGTTAAGAATCGGGCACGCAGGCCCGTCTGACATTCTGCCATTTATCACACAACTTTCACTCTGTTCCAGGCATTCTACAAATATGCTGCTCATATAACAAACCTAACTACATACACATATAGATGACTAACCACATGCACATATATATGACTTTCTGCCAAACAAAAATTTCAATACTATTCAGAATAAACAATTAACTTAATTCGGTGGCCTGTAAGAGGAGTCTAAAATAACTAGGGGGAGAGAGAGAGAGAGACGTGGGCTGTATTTCGTAAAATTTGAGGAGGGGGGGGGGGAGCGCAGAAGGTGGGAAAGGGGCCGTGTCACTCTAATTGATGACGAAGATAGACGAGCTGTGATCACCACCGGAAATCACTTCTCCTGGCCCAACAGTGACCTTGACCTAAATGCAACAGAAAGCGGGGAAAACAAGGGGGTGGGGGTAGAAACGAGACCAGTTTACACTGGAAAAATGACACAAATTTGCACGCTTTGACCGGCGGTTCTAAACATGCGATGAATAGACCACAAGAGTCTGTACACGAATTCTCTCCTGCACAAAACTTGAGACATGATTACTTTCATCTCTTCTGCAGCGGACATCAATGGAAAATAATAAAGACAAAAAAAAAAAAAAACAAACATTGAATTGATCGGTTCAGCTGAAGTGTCGTGGCCAGACTCCCTCTTTCCACTGCCAGGCTGAGAACAAACGGTAACGGCCACGGCCTAGAGGAGTGCTCCAGTAGAGCGGCCTCGCCGAGCTCCTTCAAAACGTCGTGCTATGCTGGAGAAAACAGCTTTCTTTTAGGTCCGCTCCCAGAAATGAGAATACTCAACGTAATCCACGCCCATTCCGGTTTCATGCCTGCTTTTGTATGTACTCTCTCCACCTGAGGTTATTGGTCATAGTAGTATTTTTGTCCCCTCAGTAGTACCTTAACTTACATATAGTACATATAGTAACTTACATATAGTAACTTAAGTTACATCGAATCAGGTTTGTTTTATGGGTGTGAAGCATGGCCCATGAATAAGAAAGTACAGCAAGAACTGGAGGCCATGGAAATGTGGTCCATAAGAAGGATGTTGAAGGTACCATGGACAGCTAAGAAAACCAATGAAGAAGTCTTAAGAGAGACTGAAGTTAGAAGGCAAATTACAGCAAAGATCAGAGGCAGACAAGCGAGATTTATAGGACATTTCCTGAGAAGAGGAAAATTGGAACGCATTGTGGCAAGGGGAAAAATTGAGGGAAGAAGAGACAGAGGTAGACAGAGAGAGAGAGAGGCTACTGGATGGGCTGTCAGTGTGGCTAGGAAGAAAGTTACCGACAGATCTCATAATCAAGTCTAAAGACAGGGAATTGTGGAAAGAAATGATCGCCTACGCCATGGGGTACGGCACTTGATTGATGTAAGTTAACAATAACAGATGAGATTTCTGTTACAATAACTTAGCAGTAATATAAAATGGACTCTTTCATCAACAAGTAAGCGATAACGTAGGTTTCTTAAACAATAACATGAAATATATTCCTTCAACAATAACTGAAAGATAACAGATAATAATGTTTGAGATATAGTAATTTGTGCTCCTTTTGTTTAAAGAGAATTTCAGTGTAAAAATCAGACCTCCATGCTCTCTCTGAGCTGTCAAGTGGAACACAACAGGCCAAAGAAAACGAGGCAGACTGCGTGAAACTCTGAAGAGGACATTGTTAAGAGAGGCCAAATTTACAGGCATAAAATCCCTTGATTAGGTTAAAAGACTCACCGAAGACAGGAAAAATTGGCGAACTACCGTGCGAGCCCTATGTAACGTTTAACGGCACGGGAAGGATATAAGATATAAGATGCTCCCTCTGATAAATATGAAAATCAGGATATTTAAGTGTAATGTTCTAAGTGTACTACTCAATGGAAGTGAATGCTGGAAAATCACCAAAACCATAGAAAACAAGTTGAATTCTTTCCAGACTAAATGTTTACGAAGAATTAGAAAAATATTTTAGCCAAACAGCATAAGAAATAACATCTTGTTGGCAGAAATGCAGATGAAGCTACTGACAGCAATTATTGAGGAAAGACGCTAGCGATGGTTGGGACATGTGCTCCGAATGACTGACAACTCACTACCAAAAATAGCACTAAGATGGACACCACAGTGGAACAGAAGTAAGGGTAGACCAAAAGAGACACGGAGAAGAACAACAGAGATTGTTGAGCAATAGAGGGCTCACCTGGGCAAGAGTAGAAAAAAGGGCAAAGGACAGGCGTTTGTGGAAAACCCTTGCGGAAGCCCAATGTGCCCTGGGCACTTGAGGTTCAGATATGAATTAATGACTGCTGTGAATTGTACGGTCCATTATAATGTTGAGAGGTTCGTATTGGAGAATGCTGTGACGTTACTGTTTCTGTGAATTTCACACACACATCCCGAGTGGCCTCACAGATATTACACGTGTTTCAGTAAGTCATGTTTCTGCACAGGTTACAGATTCCAGTTAATTCGGTCTAGTAATAGTTCAGATACACTAGCTGGTAATATCACTTGGTTTGGATCCCTTAATCATTTGTTGACAACATCAGTCTATATCATACTCTACGTGCAGTAATTCAACAATGTTCTCAGCTTCACAATATTCTACATTTGATACGAGAACATTTCCTAAATCAGTACTATATCAGATCTGCAACTCGTGGTCAGCTAATTCCTCGACTAAGTCCCTGTACTCGTTTCAAAGTAACACATCTTCAAAATCACATGACGAACATCTTCACTCTAACACTACTTCTCGTTCTCTTTCTTGTTCTTCTACTTGTCTTCTTGTGTTCTCCCCCTGGTGTTCTGCCGTCTTCCTTTTCTCTCTATCCTCTCAAAGCTACTCCCCCCTCCCCCGACTTATATCGTAAGTCAGTTGTCCAATAGGCCACGCCTCTAAATATTTAATTGGTCAGCGGGCCTAGTCGGTCTACTCCCTTATTTCCAAAACCGTATGCAAATAGCGTCCTAACATTAGCAACCAAGCCCGAAGTGTTAGTCGCGTCAATTCCGTCTAATTGTTATTTTTAATTAAGTCCACCATCTCTTTCCTGGCGTATGCTTCATGGATTAGTGTGTTCTCTGCTGTTATCTGTCATGCCATTTTGTAGACTACCTGTCGTCAACAAGACTTTTGGCCCTTTCCATATCCGTCTAGTGTCAGTGTCTATTTTTCCACTTCGGGCTAGTTGTTCACGAGTGTTTTGCGTGTCATCGCGTTGTTAGTACTGGACTAATTTACTTCCGAGCGTCTTTCCTTAGTATTATGTCGCGGGAGTTTACATCTCCCACCTTTGTCAGCGTTTTGCATTTCTAAGTATCTACTCCTCTGTTGCTATTTGATGCTGCTATTTTGTCTAAAATATATTCATAATTATATTCATAATCATATCAATAATAATAATAATAATACTATAGTCATTACTTACAAATCCATACTACATTCCTCACGGGTTTCCCACAAACGCCTGTGCTTTTGGCATTTTTTCCGCTCTTCCTCAGGTGAGCCCTCTATTGCTCAACATCCTCTCTGTTGTTCTTCTTCTCCATGTCTCCTTTGGTCTCTCCTTACATCTGGGTCCCCTGTGGTGTCCATTTTAATGAGACCTCAGCGCTGTTGCTTATTAATCTTTAGCATTTAAGTCAGTTGTTCATTTGCGAAGGATGGGAGGTTGAATTAGGCTGGACTTCTTAAATAGCTAGCTCCACCATCATATGAATGCAGTTCTTCTCTACCACTTTGGCTAGATATCGGTGCTTCAGTAATTTGTTTTGCCAGTAACTCTGTGTGACAGCGGATGGGGGGCGGAGCAGCGATGTCACTAGTCTGGCTTCGCATGTTCAAGTGACAGCATCAGTTATGACATGGTAACCGCCCACCCTTCATTTATCTATGTATATGGGGAGGGGGTGGCGGGAATTATGTACGTATATCTTTCTCTACCATCCCCGGGGGGGGGGGGAGCGGCGGGATTATGTACGTATATCTTTTTCTACCATTGGACAAAAAATGATAACTTGAGAAATGCTGCTGAAGATAACGGGGGGGGGGGGGGGGGGGGGGAAGGCAGGTCAAGCTATCAGGAACCCTAACCCAGGGTAGGGCAGGGAGATAATTACAAAAAGCAGCTTTTGTGATGGTTTCCTGTACTTCTCCAGTTTCATTAAGTTTTTCTTCCACTCTGTTCTAAGTTCTCTCCAACCTTTTCATGTTTACTTAAGTTCCCCTTGGATTACACGTGCATAAATACATATTTACCTACCTACCAACCTACCTATCTACCTACGTACCTGCCTGCCTACCTACCTAGCTGCCTACCTACCTACCTACCTATCAGTCTACCTACCTACGTGCCTGCTTCCCTGCCTGCCTACCTACCTACCTACCTGCCTACCTACCTACCTGCCTAACTACCTACGTACCTGCCTCCCTGCCTGCCTACCTACATACTTGCCTCCCTGCCTGCCTACCTACCTGCCTACCTATATATTCTTGCCCCCACACCTGCCTACTTACATACTTTCCATCATACTCATCTGCTTGCCTACACAAATCACTGCTGGCGAGATTCTTCGGATGCCGCGCGTGGAGTGAAGTAGGATCACAGGGCGGTTTTGGTGTAGAAGCGAATGAAGAAGAAGAAGCCTACACAGATACATACATTCTTGCCTCCTTACATAGACAGTACAGTGTCATCCGCTGGAGAAAATCGATGTTGGAACTGAACTTTATATAACACACATTAAAGGGGGTCAGATGACTGGACAAATGACACCTTTACTGCGGGTCAGATCACTGGACAAATGACACCTTTACTGCAGGTCAGATGACTTGACAAATGACACCTTTACTGCGGGTCAGATCACTGGACAAATGACACCTTTACTGCGGGTTAGATCACTTGGCAGATGACTCCTTTACTGCGGGTCAGATCACTTGACAAATGACACTTTTACTGCGGGTCAGATCACTTGACATCTGTCCTTCCCGTGCCGTTAAACGTCACATAGTGCTCGCCAATGTTCCCTGTCTTAGGCGAGCCTTTCAACCTCATCAAGGGATTTTATGCCTATTAATTTGGCCTCTCTTAAGAGTGTCCTCTTTAGAGTTTCACGCGATCTGCCTCTTTTTCGTTGGCCTGTTATGTTCCACGTGATAGCTTGTTTTGGGATTCTCTGACTGTTTCTTCTCATCACGTGACCAACATATGTCCATCTCCTTCTCCTGATCACCCATGAGACTGGTTGTTGTTCAGTCATCTGTCTTATCTCTGCGTTGTTCTTGAATTCGTTCCACATGATGCCGAGTATTTTCCTTAGGCATTTGTTTTCAAAAGAGTTTAATTTCTTTTCTATCTCTTTAGTTCATTTCCAGCTTTCGCATGCATAAATGAGGGTGGATGTTACATTTGAATTGAATAGTCTTAACTTGTTTTTTGTGCTTATAACTTTTGAATGCCATATGTTCTCAAGATTCTTAAAGATCGATGCTGCTTTTGCAATTCTGATCCTAACTTCCTTTCTGATGTCACCATCCTTTATATTTTATATATTTATTTATTGTATATATTTATATATTATATATTTACACTTTATATTTCTCCTATATTAAGTTCTCCTCATCGGCATCCTTTTTTTGCGGAACAAATTTATGACATTCTCAAAACTTACCTCATAGGTGAAGGAAAGAAATGAGAAAGAGAGAGAAAGAGAGAGAGAGAGAGAGAGAGAGAGATAGCGAGCAGAATTAAGACAAGAAGATTAAACTGCTCATTAATGTAGTGTCAGAATTGACAGAAGGAAGTTTGCCGTGAATACATATTTTACTTTACCTGTTCCCCCTCCATCTCTTATATATCAGGTAAGAAGATTATTTTATCCTATTTTTATTCATTCTGTTTTTAGCCTGAAGTAGGTTAAAGTGACCCGATGTTTTTAACGATCCTTTGGAAACGGGGCGGAAAGGTACAGTACAGCCGATAACGAACTGTCCACAGGTGAGAAGTTTGTAAACTGAGGACGAGTTGATCTTCGCATCCCGGTAGATCGAACTGTAAAGAATAACAGCCTTGAAAGAAGAACCTTCAAGCACTTAAGGAAATGACCAGAGGTCTACCTTTGAGATCCGTGTTTAAACTTGCTGAGGTCTTAATCGTAGAAGAAAAAAATGAAGACAAAGAGCTTCGTTTAAATAAATAAATAACATTTTAAAAAGGGGGCCATATCCAAGAAAGAGACAGTAGAAACAATGTAAGATCAAAGTGAAAGGGCACAAAACTAAAGCAGGCGGAGAAACACACAGTAATAATACCGGCTAGCTTAGTGGTTAGAGCACTCGTCTAATAACCGAGTGGTCGAGGGTTCAAATCCCCAGCTGAGCGGGATTTTTTTTTTCCCGACCAGTACACCCCCCGAGGTCGACCCAGCCTCGTAAAATGGGTACCAGAGAAAATCTGAGAAGGAAAGGCAGCGAGGAAAGGAACTGGCCCACCCTAGCTCATACTCTGATGGCCCAGCATAATGAGGTCTCTAACGCTTCATCCCCTGCGGCATTTGTTAATAACACAAGACGGAAGATGTGAAGCCCAAATAAAGAGCAGAACAGCCCAGGCCAAGTCAGCATTTATGAAAACGGGAGAAACATTCTGTGCAATAAAGCTCTGTCGATGAACACCAGAGAGTTATTCAGTGTTACATAGGACCCGTGTTATTATATAGATACAAAGCAAGAACAGTAACTAAGAGCACTCAGAATCTACTGGAAGCAGCGGAGTTGTGGTTCCTAAGAAGAAATGATGAGAATACCATGGACAGCCAAGAAAACATGACAAGGAGGTTCTAAGTGAGGCCGGGCAGAAGAGAGAAATTATGGCCGAATTCAAAATACGGCGGTCTAGATTTGTTGGGCAAGTTTTGAGAAGAGGCAAATTGGAACATCTGTCGACATCAGGAAAGTTGGAGGTACAAAGAGATAGAGGAAGACAAAGAAACAGGATACATGACGGACTAAAAGAGTGTCAGGGAACACAAATTTTATAGAAAGAGCAAATGATAGATATTTGTGGAAATCAACTCCTAAATGGCATGGACGAGAGAGGGGGAGAGAGAGAGAGAGAGAGGGAGAGAGAGAAAGGGAGAAAGGGAGAGAGAGAGGGAGAGATGTCTTAAACTACATCTTGTTTATCCTATCTGCCACTGTTTTTGAGACAAACACCGGGTGCAGCGTAAAGATACTTATATCAGGATACCTACCTGTATATACATGATTGATACCCCTATACTTGTATACAGGATTATTTTGATGTCACAGTGGATCAATACAGTAAAATTGATAAGAAGACTGCGTGTTCTATTAGCGGTTTCAGATAAAGAGTCAGATGACGCTAGAAAAGTATTTTGAAGTCGACGCTGTAAAAGAGAACCGGAAATGCCGAATCTTGGTTTCTGTTGAGTACCTTCCATTGAAAGTGATCTCCCTTTGGTGGCAGCGGAAGTGGTCGGGGGTGAAAGAATCCGGTGTGGCGATTGTGACTTTGATTGTGTAATGGCAGCCAGGCGTATATGTCATACTCTGATCGTTTTAATTTGAGAAATTTCTGTCATAGTGTTTTAGAAGATTTCGTTTCTTTATCTATCTCCCTGTCTCTCTCTGTCTCTCTCTTGTGTCTCTCATTGTCTCTCTCTCTCTCTTGTGTCTCTCATTGTCTCTCTCTCCCTTCGTCTTTGTCTGTCCCTCTTTGTCTCTGTCTCTGTCTCTCTCCGTCTTTGTTTGTCCCTCTTCGTCTCTGTCTCTCTCTTCGTCTTTGTTTGTCCCTCTTTGTCTCTATCTCTCTCTCCGTCTTTGTCCGTGTCGTGTCTCTCATTGTTCTCTTTGTCCGTGTCTCTCATTGTCTCTCTCCGTCTTTGTTTGTTCCTCTTTGTCTCTGTCTCCTACTGTCTCATTGTCTCTCACTTTCTTTATCCCTGTCTCCTTTCTTTTCCTGTCTGCCTCTTTCTGCATCTTTCAGTCTTTCTCTCTTCTCTCTCTCTCTCTCTTTGCGTATATCGCTCTTTGTCTCTCGATCTCTCTGTTCCTCTGCCTCCCTCCCCTCTCTCTGTCTCTTTCTCCATCCGTCTTTCGCTGCCTCTCTCTGTCTCTCTTTGTATTCCCCCTCCCTTCTCCCTCTCCTTCCCCCTGTATTTCTCTCTCTCCTTCTGTCTGTCTCTCCCTCTGCCTCTCTTTGTCCTTCTCTCCTTCTCCCCGTCTGTCTCTCTCAGCCTCTAACAGTTCCAAGACAATAATATGCTTGTCACAACTACGTATGTAAATTATGATCAACATAAATCCTCTGCCTTACAAAGAGCTAAAATATATATTCGGTGAACAATACAATGATCTGGCACGGGATCGAGCTCAAATGGAGCCGTCTGAATGTCAAGCTACACTGAAACATTTATAATTTTAAAAAAATGAATGTTGAAATTACGACCCCGCCATAATATAAAGGTTTGAACTCAAGAAACAATGAAATCGCTTTCTCTTATTCCAACACCCCCCCCCCCCCCCCCAAACCTGCACACACACACACACACACACACACCCCATTGTTGAAAACA
Source organism: Achatina immaculata (assembly GCA_009760885.1). Taxonomy (NCBI): domain Eukaryota; kingdom Metazoa; phylum Mollusca; class Gastropoda; order Stylommatophora; family Achatinidae; genus Lissachatina; species Lissachatina immaculata. The sequence goes on from CM019712.1 coordinate 785,454, forward strand.
TAATCTCACGGGGGCATTAAGAGGGCGGGAAACAAAAAAATTGATCCCTTAACGGCAAAAATACGGGACGGACCAACAACAGGCCAGAGTTGGGCTCCGGTCACGTGATTGTTCATGTCTGAGAGACGACAATCGTGGTACCAACTCAACACCTGCTCCCAGCACACGGCTCTTTATCTCTGTCGGCGTAGGTGCGAATGGCGAAGTTTTTACAGAAAGAGGCCGGAGGTAAGGAGGACTGGAATTTAGTTGGCAAGCCGAGACAGTAAAACGTTTGCTAGAATCAGCCGCGAATGGTATCATCCTTCATCGCATGGGGCAAACAAGGTCCCAGAACTGTAGGGCCTCCGAGGTGAATTTATTATTAACTGTTCATCATCAGTTTGAATTCACTCATATTTTTTTTTAATTCGTAGAATCATGGTTAGTAAAAGATTCCATCTTCAGCTTAGTAATTCTCTGACTGGGTACATTAATCGCAAGATAGCGTCTAAGGGAGGCTCTCTCTCTCTCTCTGAACCTTAAGTGCCCAGGGCACATGGGGCTTCCGCAAGGGTTTTCCACAAATGCCTATCCTTTGCCTTTTTTTCTGCTCCTGCCCAGGTGAAGTGCTATTTTTGGTAGTGAGTTGTCAGTCATTCGGAGCACATGTCCCAACCATCGCCAGCGTCTTTCCTCAATAATTGTTGTCAGTGGTTTCATCTGCATTTCTGCGAATAAAATGTTATTTCTTATGGTGTTTGGCCAAAATATTTTTCTAATTCTTCGTCTGCACAAAAATCATTGGAAGCAGCAGAAATGTGGTTTATTAGAAGAATGTTGCGAATCCCCTGGACAGCAAAAATAACTAATGAAGAATGTATGAGAAGAGCTGGAGAGACAAAAAACCTTGTCAAAAAGATATGAGAGAGACAATGTACTTTCATAGGACATGCAATGAGAAGAGGGGGCATTGAAAATATTATAACAACAGGAAAAATAGAAGGAAGAAGATCAAGAGGAAGACCAAGAGAAATGATACTGGACAGTCTGACGGGATGGTGTGAGAGGAGATCACCAACTGAGCTGATGGCCTGCATGAAGGATCGTATACTCTGGAGAAGCATAATAGCCAACGCCAGTGGGCACGGCACATGATGATGATGATGATGATGATGATGATGATAATTCTTCGTAAACATTTAGTCTGGAAAGAATTCCACTTGTTTTCTATGGTTGTGGTGATTTTTGCCTATTTGCATCTTGTGTTTAGGTTCCATAAGGTCTGCAGTCGGGCTGGGGACTTCCAGTGGCTGGCTTTCATCCACAACCTTCATGGGCTCAGTTTCCTGATACGCATTTCTCCTTCCACCTGCATTTGTTTTTCCCCTTGCTTCCGTTTCTGTAGCAGTCTGATATTTTTTTTACCAGATAGGGTTGCTGCCCCTATGCTGAACCCTCCTTAGTCGCCTTTTACGATCATGCGTGGTAGGGTACAGTGGTCCTATTCTTTGCAGATCCCGGGAGGCTACTGAGATTATTTTTCTTAGCAGAAATTCGACTCGCGCCAAAAAAAAAACACGCCCCCCCCCCTTTCCCAGTTTTGGTCACTCTTCTTCTTCTTCTTCTTCTTCTTCTTCAGAGACATGTTCATCTTTCTTTCTTGTACTCCACGTTTTCTGATCCATACACAACGGTTTCTTTGTTCAGTGTGTCAAATGTTTGAAAATGTTCCCGTATTCTTAAGATGCGGAGATAACTGTTGCCTTTAATCTTCTTCAATGTGTTCCCGTATTCTTAAGATGCGGAGATAACTGTTGCCTTTAATCTTCTTCAAAGTGTTCCCGTATTCTTAAGATGCGGAGATAACTGTTGCCTTTAATCTTCTTCAAAGTGTTCCCGTATTCTTAAGATGCGGAGATAACTGTTGCCTTTAATCTTCTTCAGAGTGTTCCCGTATTCTTAGGATGCGGAGATAACTGTTGCCTTTAATCTTCTTCAAAGTGTTCCCGTATTCTTAAGATGCGGAGATAACTGTTGCCTTTAATCTTCTTCAAAGTGTTCCCGTATTCTTAAGATGCGGAGATAGCTGTTGCCTTTAATCTTCTTCAAAGTGTTCCCGTATTCTTAAGATGCGGAGATGACTGTTGCCTTTAATCTTCTTCAAAGTGTTCCCGTACACTTAAGATGCGGAGATAGCTGTTGCCTTTAATCTTCTTGAGTTTCCGAAAGCCTATTTTCAGGAAATTAGAGAAAATTTTAGTGAAAATGAAGTTCAGGAATGGACGACCACATATAGATAATAGCAGTGTGATGAAGTCGGAATGAAAGTGAGGTTTTGTTTTAGAAGATATTATAGATCAGAAAAACAGGTTCTTGTTTGGTCTAGTAGATATTATGGATGAGGAAAAGAGATTCTTGTTTGTTCTAGTAGATATTATGGATCAGGAAAAGAGATTATTGTTTGTTCTAATAGATATTATGGATTAGAAGAAGAGATTTTTGTTTGTTCTAATAGATATTATGGATCTGGAGAAGACATCCTTGTAGATAAAAGTGACAGATTTAAGATGGAAAAATTCACCTCCCTGTTCTGGATTCTCTGATCTGACGAAACGTGCAGAAACTTGCTCATAGATTGAGGAATCCGTTTCTCGTCTTGTGTCAGTTGAGAGCAATGGCTAACCTGATGAACCAGACCAAAAAAAAAAAAAAAAGTGAGCATCTGGCCAACCAAGCATAACAAAGGTCTGAATTCTGGTGACCTTGGCTCTGGTGACCTTCTGAATGAACGCAGCCATCCCAAGCTGTACATGGCTCTTAGTGAAGAATGTGAGGTACTCTCTGTATCATAGAGCAAACTGATTTCAGGCAACTTGAAATCTATGTTTACCAGTGCTGAAATGGCTCATCAGTCATTTACATGTCCCTTGCGGAACTTTGCCTGTCTAACAGCTCTCCTGTAGGACTCTCGGTTGTAAGCAAGATGGCCTGCTGCTGATGCGTTTGCAGATCATCAACGATGTCTTGCAGCCATCTTCGCCTTGGTCTTCCTCTCTTTCTTTTTCCCATTATGTACCCTTCCAAGACGGTCTTCTCTAAATGATCATGACGTTTAATATGTCCAAAATATTTAAGTTTTCTCTTTTTAATCTTCTATACTAGCCAAACTTCTTCAATACTAAGTTCTTGTAGTATGGATATATGTGTTCTTTTTTGTGTTCATGATATTTGAAGAACTCTTCTGTAGCATTTACATTCAAAGGCATTTATGTGTTTCTCAGCTGTTTTGTTAAGCGTCCAGGTCTCACAGGCATATGTTGCGATGGGAAAGATGCATGCCCTTAAAAATCTTATTTTTGTAGCTCTGTCTGGCTTACAGGGCGCTCATATGCATGGTGTCGACAGCTGTTGGGGTGGGAGGGGGGGTTCTCTTTCAAAACTGAAAGTTTTGAAGTCTCAGTTCCGCAACACATTGAAGTAGCGGCATCATTAATAATTAATGTACCAATTAATTAGCGGCCTGGTAGGCTGAGTGGTTAGACCTCCAGTTTACTGATCCTGTGGTATCGGGTTCAAGTCCCAGCAGTGGGGATTTTTCTTTTCTTCTGGTACCACCACACCAACAACAACAACAAAAAATGGCCCCGGGGTCCACCACCACAACAACAACAACAACAAAAAATGGCCCCGGGGTCCACCACCACACCAACAACAACAACAACAAAAAATGGCCCCGGGGTCCACCACCACACCAACAACAACAACAAAAAATGGCCCCGGGGTCCACCACCACAACAACAACAACAACAACAAAAAATGGCCCCGGGGTCCACCACCACAACAACAACAACAACAACAAAAAATGGCCCCGGGGTCCACCACCACACCAACAACAACAACAACAAAAAATGGCCCCGGGGTCCACCACCACACCAACAACAACAACAAAAAATGGCCCCGGGGTCCACCACCACACCAACAACAACAACAACAACAAAAAATGGCCCCGGGGTCCACCCAGCCTCTAAAAATGGCTACTTGAGAAATCTAGGAAGGTAAATGCGTCCAGGCGTGATACTGACCACATCAGACTTTCAAGTACCCAGGGTCTTGGGAATACGGGCCAAACACTGTAAACCCCAATATGGACAGGGAAATTTTACCTTTGCCTTTATACAAATAATTATCATTTATCTGTTTGTTTTTGTCAAGATTTATAATGTTCAGAAGTTTTTGTTGGTTAATCCTAGCTGCCAATTATGTGTTGTTGTTGTTGTTGTTCTTTTTGAACATTTATTTTGTTCACAATACCTTCTTCTTCTTGGAACTGTGTGCTGGTGGTCTTTGCAGCCGATGAGGTGAAGATGTTGAGACACAGCATCGTGTCAGATTGGGAGCGGGTTATGGCGGCTATTTTTTTCTTTCAGTCCCTGGGTAGAGCTTACTATCAGGGGGTAAGCAGTACTTCTTTAGCAGACTCCGCCACCATGAGGACTATGGTGATCTGTGCCCCCGTTAAGCCAGGCTAGGCTTGTAACTGTGGGTGCCAGAGGAAGGGTTGGACAGGGTCTTGATCAGCTGTGGTTCGCCAACCCTGCCGCTGGTGTGTCAACTGTGGCTCACCGACAGCCAGATCGGACAGCGTCTATAGATAGATCTGGGTCGACTAGAGGTTGACGGGCAGGTAATCCCGTGACAATCACAAGAATACCTGAGAGTTCGCGCCCCTACCCCGCGTCTGTTACTAGTGGGACTTGTCATTGTTCGCGGTTTCGAAGTAGCGAATGTGTAAATAACCGTAAAATGAGCAGCGGGGACCAATTACCAACTCTTTTATTATTTTTGTCTCAGCCTGCCATAACCTGATATAAACAGTCGATTTATGTACAGTTCTGAGCAAACCATTGAAATGCCAGACGTACAGCTGCTGTTTTTCTCAAATCTTCTGTGGTCGTCTCAGCCGCTGTTGAACGGCCTCAGTGTCTCTCATGTTATGTCACGTTTTGTTGCTTCTCTCTTCCGGTGTCTCGTTCTGAGTGTTATCTGGGTCGTTGCTGGCGAAAGTTTGCGTCTGTTATTTGTGCTGGCCTTTCCTGGGCGAGGTTGACCGTGTCATTTCGGTGTTGTGTCCGTCATTTTTGTTTTGTTAAATGTAAACTTTAAAAAAATGTTTTTTCTGCTTCGGCGAGTTATCGTATGTTTCTTAGTTTCGCATTTTAAACCAGGGGTTTCCCAACCTTTGTATACTTGTGGCTCATTTTTAAAAAAATTAAGTCTTCAGTAGCGCCCCTTCCTCTCTCTCTCTCTCTCTCCCTCCCTCCCTCCCTCCCTCCCCAGGCAGCCACACGTTGCTATAGAAAAAAAGCAACACAAATAACGTCATCTACGTCGTATAGTCATGTGGCCCCCCCCCCCCCCAAAAAAAATTCCATCATTTACTTCGTTTAGTCACGTGGGCCCCCTCCCCCTTTTTTCCCCCGGGCAGGCATACGTTGCTATAGCAATCAATCAATCAAGTGCCGTGCCGTGTGGCGTAGGAGATCATTTCTCTCCACAATTCCCTGTCTTTAGACTTGATATGAAATCCGCCGGTGACTTTCTTCCTAGCCACACTGACAGCCCATCCAGTAACTTCTCTCTCTGTCTTCCTGCCTCAGTTTTTGCCAGTTGCCACAATGTGTTCCAATTTTCCTCTTCTCAGAAAATGTCCCACAAATCTCGCTTGTCTGCCTCTGATCTTTGCTATAATTTGTTTTTTAACTCCAGCCTCTCTTAAGACTTCTTCATTGGTTTTCTTGGCTGTCCATGGTACCTTCAACATCCTTCTTATAAACCACATTTTGGTGATATGGCCCATAAGACTTAATGGTTGGATGGTCTTAACGTTGTCGTTCTTGAAGCGTTGTCTCTGAGTTCTTCTTGGAACTGTGAGCTGGTGTTCTTTGCAGCTGATGCGGTGAAGATGTGGAGGTACTCCGTCCTTGTTGACTTGGGGGCGGCTTAGGGCGGCTAATTCTTCAGCCCCTGAATGGAGCTAACAAAGAAAAAAAAAGAGGGTCGTGCAGAGCTTTTTCAGCAGGCTCCACCACCATGGGGACTACGGCGATCCCCGTCTTGTTATGACAGGCTAGACCTGTTACTGGGAGTATCAGTGGAAGGGTGGGACAGGGTCTTGGTCAGCTACTGTTGACACCCCTGACGCCAGCACGCGAGTCGTTGATAGTAAAATAAGACAACACCTTCCACCCCCCCCCCGCCCCCGCCGCCCCGAAGAACACAACCAAGAAATGTCCTCCAGGCATGTCAAAGCCCTGCCCTAGTCAACGGTCAGATACCAGTAGGATGCTTCAGTGTCTTGCCAAGCGGCCCATAACTTTCTCCCAGTTCACGCACTCGCTTACAGCCTCTACCTGGCTGACGGGGTCAAGGTCACCAAGGTGGCGGAGTCTATTAAAGAAGCAGTAACCTTTTCCCTGCTTTTTTTCTTTTCTTTTCTTTTTGTAGCTACTCTCCGGGTCAGAAAAAGTAATCATGGCTGACGGGGTCAAGGTCACCAAGGTGGTGGAGTCTGTTAAAGAAGCATTAACTTTTTGTTTTTTCCCTTTTGCTGCTGAGCTACTCCCCGGATCTGAAAAATGAATCGTCGTACCCCGCTTCCCGTCCGGGATGATTGCCTGCTTCAGCATCTTCACCGCATCGGCCGCAGATAACACCAGGCTCGCAGCTCCAAGGAGGTAGAGCAGCCGCAGCGAACACTGTATTCACATCATCCAAATTCATTCTCTCTCCCCCCCCCCCCCCCCAAACTCTGTTTCTTGTCATCAGTTACACAGTCCTTCACTAAAAAGCAAAAGGAAGATTTGCTTGTTACTATCCGTATTTTTATGGTATACTTTGAAAAATTATACCCATGTAATCAGTCTTTAGATAAAGCACATTGTCTTAAACAGGATCAAACTGTTGTGCTGATCTATTAATTGTGGTGGGGAAAACTTCTTTGCATTTAAAAGGTGTTCCTTTATGTGGACTAGCGCTTGAACAATCGTTTCAAGAATATCTGGGCAAGAACAAAGACTACCAGGACATTGTCTGACAGGGTTTTATGTCTTCGCTGTTCAGTTGTTTCCCGATAAAGCGGGAGAGTGATAGAAACATTAATTTGTTGGTCGTTTCAGCGGGGCGACATAGGCGGTACGTCGAGCGTTCCGGTTCGACACTTTAACAGAACAGCTCTGCGCCCCACCCCCCCCACCCCCAAAGAAGCCTGTACCCAGCTCTGGCCACAGGTAGCTATACTGAAAGGCGAACGCTGGGGCCCAAAACATGACCTCCAAAAGACTGCGTAGTTTATCGGGACAGTAGATAAAGACATAATAAATAACATCTTGTTGGCAGAAATGCAGATGAAGCCACTGACAACAATTATTGAGGAAAGACGCCGGCGATGGTTGGGACATGTGCTGCGAATGACTGACAACTCACTACCAAAAACAGCACTAAGATGGACACCACAGGGGAATAGAAGTAAGGGTAGACCAAAAGAGACATGGAGAAGAACAACAGAAAGGATGTTGAGCAATAGAGGGCTCACCTGGGCAAGAATAGAAAAAAACAAAACAAAGGACAGGCATTTGTGGAAAACCCTTGCGGAAGCCCCATGTGCCCTAAACACTTAAGGTTCAGAGAGAGAGAGAGAGAGAGAGAGAGACGTTTGAGGCTAGAACCATGGAACGCAGAAGAAGAAGACTCTTTCCACGGGACTAGGCGTCCTTTATAAACGGGCACATTTCTACAGACTTCCAAACTGTTTCCATGAAAATTACTTTCAGTTCTCGCCCTTGTTTTTCCTACTTTTCTGACCCCGACTGTTTCATAAATTCTACATTTTTATCTACTTCTATTCTCACTAAACCTGTTACTGGGGATGCCAACGGAGAGGTCGGACAGGGTCTTGGTCAGCCAGGGTGTCATCTGCGAGTTGCTTGACTGCCAAATCGGAAAGCACCTGTCAGCAAGTTTGGCCCTGACATCATTATTGCCTGGGCGTTAAATATGTATCCTTACCAGTTTGTTTACGATGTTTAACAGCAAGTCCAGGCGCAGGTCACCCCCTACCCCCCTCTCTCTCTCCCTCTCTCTCCCCTCTCTCCCTCTCTCTCTCCCTCTCTCTCTCCCTCTCTCTCCCCCTCTCTCTCCCTCCCTCCCTCTCTCCCTCTCTCTCCCCTCTCTCCCTATCCCTCTCTCTCTCCCCCTCTCTCTCCCTCTCTCTCTCTCTCCTTCTCTCTCCTTCTCTCTCTCCCTCTCTCTCTCCCCCTCTCTCCCTCTCTCTCCCCTCTCTCTCCCTCTCTCTCTCCCTTTGGAGTCCGCGCTAATTAACGGGTGGCGTAAACGCGTCTGCTGTGACACATGGCCAGAATAAGACCCCCAGCTATCTTCCTGTTTGGGCACCCTGTTAAACAAGCTCTTGATGCCACAAAAGCCTGGCGAGCGAAAAAAATAGATCGGCTTGAATTGAGTACCTATAGGGCTTCTGTGGCGTTATGTAGGCTACAGTTACTGGAACTAGGGACAGTGGCAGGACATGATAGTTATGGGACTTGAGACCAGCGGCATGATTTGATAGTTATGGGGTCTGGGGACAGCGGCAGGACTTGATAGTTATGGGGTCTGGGGACAGCAGCATGACTTGATAGTTATGGGGTCTGGGGACAGCGGCAGAACTTGACAGTTATGGGGACTTGAGACCAGCGGCAGGACTTGATAGTTATGGGGTCTGGGGACAGCGGCATGACTTGATAGTTATGGGGTCTGGGGACAGCGGCATGACTTGATAGTTATGGGGTCTGGGGACAGCGGCATGACTTGATAGTTATGGGGTCTGGGGACAGCGGCATGACTTGATAGTTATGGGGCCTGAGATCAGCAGCATGACTTGATAGTTATGGGGCCTGAGATCAGCAGCATGACTTGATAGTTATGGGGCCTGAGATCAGCAGCATGACTTGATAGTTATGGGGCCTGAGATCAGCAGCATGACTTGATAGTTATGGGGCCTGAGATCAGCAGCATGACTTGATAGTTATGGGGCCTGAGATCAGCAGCATGACTTGATAGTTATTGGGTCTGGGGACAGCAGCATGACTTGATAGTTATTGGGTCTGGGGACAGCAGCATGACTTGATAGTTATGGGGTCTGGGGACAGCGGCATAACTTGATAGTTATGGGGTCTGGGGACAGCAGCATAACTTGATAGTTATTGGGTCTGGGGATAGCAGCATGACTTGATAGTTATGGGGTCTGGGGACAGCAGCTTGACTTGATAGTTATTGGTTCTGGGGACAGCGACATAATTTGATAGTTATAGGGACTATGGACAGCGGCATGACTTAACAGTTATGGGGGCCAGGGACAGCGCAGGACTTGATAGTTATGTTGACCAGGGACAGCGGCAGGATTGATAGTTACGGGAGTTTCAAGTAGAGGAAGTCACCCGGCGGGGATATATGGATATTCAAAAGACGTCGAGGTTTTCAGGTGATAAAGTCCGATTCTGGGCTGGATGGGCTGCCACCTCTCATCCGGCAGGGATATACTGATATCCGAAACACGTCGAGGTTTTCCAGTGAGAAACCCCAACTGTAGATGAAACTGGTGCAACGAAAACCACAGTGTCATGCAATCCCCCTTCTGAGACCCACCGAGAATACAGGCCCAAGCCCCACGATACTCTGAACCTCATGTGGTCCTCTTGGGGATCTCTTGTGGTCCTCTTGGGGACCACAGGGCCAATCAAGGACCACATGAGTAAATTCAGTAGGATCACGGGGCGATCTTGGTGTAGAAGCGAACGAAGAAGAAGAAGAAAGTAGAGGAAAGTCCTGACTAACACCCCTCCCAGTTCTGAAGCCACCTTAAATCTTCTCTCCTTCTGACACCCAGGAAGACCTTTGCTCTAGTTTCTGCTTCGGAAGGTCAGGGAAACAGCGGGTGAATACTCCGCCCGGGCAAATTAAGTCGTCCCTTGATTATTGCTCTTTGCTTCTGGCCCTTTCTTCCAATCTCTCTCTCTTGTCTTGGTTGTTTCCCTTGTTACTCGCTTTTCTTGTATCGTTTTTTTTTTGTTTTGTATTTTTTTTTCTCAATAGTTTCCTTGTGAATCTCCGTTTCTCATAAATCTAATGTCACGATTTTTGTAGCGGGGAGTGTGTCAGTCAGGATCTGAGCATCATGACCTGTCAAGACTCTGGTATACAGTGATAAGTGGCAGTTCTTATCTTGTACAGTAATAAGTGGCATCTCTCTTGTCTTGTACAGTAATAAGTGGCATCTCTTGTCTTGTACAGTAATAAGTGGCATCTCTTGTCTTGTACAGTAATAAGTGGCATCTCTTGTCTTGTACAGTAATAAATGGCATCTCTTGTCTTGTACAGTAATAAGTGGCATCTCTTGTCTTGTACAGTAATAAGTGGCATCTCCTGTCTTGTACAGTAATAAGTGGCATCTCTTGTCTTGTACAGTAATAAGTGGCATCTCTTGTCTTGTACAGTAATAAGTGGCATCTCTTGTCTTGTACAGTAATAAGTGGCATCTCTGTCGTGTCTTATTTTGAACAATAAATAATTGACATCTATTGTCTTGTACAGTTATAAGTGGCATCTCTTGTCTTGTACAGTGATAAGTGGCATCGCTCTTGTCTTGTACAGTAATAAGTGGCATCTCCTGTCGTGACTTATTTTGAACAATAAATAATTGACATCTATTGTCTTGTACAGTTATAAGTGGCATCTCTTGTCTTGTACAGTGATAAGTGGCATCTCTTGTCTTGTATAGTATAGTTATAAGTGGAATATCTTATCTTGTGAAGTAATAAGTGGCATCTCTTGTCGTAAGTTATTTTGGGCAATAATAATTGATATCTAATGTCTTGTAAGTTATAAGTGGCATCATTTGCCATGTACAGTAATAAGTGGCATCTCTTATCTTGTACAGTAATAAGTGGCATCTCTTATCTTGTACAGTAATAAGCGGCATCTCTTATCTTGTACAGTAATATATGGCATCTCTTGTCTTGTACAGTAATAAGCGGCATCTCTTGTCTTGTACAGTAATAAATGGCATCTCTTGTCTTGTACAGTAATAAGCGGCATCTCTTATCTTGTACAGTAATAAATGGCATCTCTTGTCTTGTACAGTAATAAGCGGCATCTCTTATCTTGTACAGTAATAAATGGCATCTCTTGCCTTGTACAGTAATAAGTGGCATCTCTTATCTTGTACAGTAATAAATGGCATCTTTGAATTGTAGAGTAATAAGTGCCATCTCTTATCTTGTACAGTAATAAATGGCATCTCTTGCCTTGTACAGTAATAAGCGGCATCTCTTATCTTGTACAGTAATAAATGGAATCTCTTGTCTTGTACAGTAATAAGCGGCATCTCTTATCTTGTACAGTAATAAATGGCATCTCTTGCCTTGTACAGTAATAAATGGCATCTTTGAATTGTAGAGTAATAAGTGCCATCTCTTGTCGTGACTTATTTTGAACAATAATAATTGACATCTGTTGTCTTGTACAGTTATAAGTGGCATCTCTTGTCTTGTACAGTTATAAGTGGCATCTCTTGTCATGACTTATTTTGGGCAATAATAATTGATATATCCTGTCTTGACTTATTTTGAACAATAATAAAATGACTTCTCTTGTCTTGACTTATCTTGAGCAATAATAACTGACATCTCTTATCTTGAACGTTTAGATTGCATGTCTAATTTCTCTACCTTACCCTCACCCCCCACCCCCCGTCTGTGGTCGTTTTTGATCTTTTTGTAGCTTTCGTTTCTGGTCACAGGAAAATTCTCTCTCAGTTTTCGTCTTCATCTTTTCGCAGGTGAAGAGTGATTTCCTTCACAGATCACTTGTTGTTTTGTTGCACCTGCTTTCATAGATTAGTTGTGGAAAATGTTGAAATGGATGTTGACAATCTCTCTCTCTCTCTCTCTCTCTCTCTCTCTCTCTCTCTCTCTCTCTCTCTCTCTCGATGTTTCAGATGAAGTTTGTTGGGAGCTCCTAGTCGAGATTGTCGTGTCCTCAGTGCTGGAGTTGTTAGTTACCAGGGCTGGAAGCGATGATGGTGTCTTTGTGTGGCAAGCTGTCGCTCTTTCGTGTTCAGATATCCCGCCATTCATTGCTTCTCACGTCGGCTTGGATTATTTAGCAACGGTTGGAAAGCACGAGGAGTTTTTGAGTCTAACAATACGCAGGACTTGAAGGTTTGAGGGCCATGTGGAGAGAGAGAGAGGGAGGCCTCTGTGTGGAGAGGAGGGATGGGGACGGCAGGGAGGAAGGGCGTGAGTGTGTGAGCGTGTGGAGTCGGGTAGAATAGGATCATTTCATGACGCGATGGCATATCGATCACAGGCTGCGTTGCCATAGCGACGCTAGCGCAGTTCGGCCAAAATTAGAAGGGTGCATCGATCTGTACGGTTAGAAAGGGCGCCAGCCCGAACCCCGGGCCTCTTCGGCCTTTCTTTCTTCTCACACTGACAAGCCTCTTTTCCCCCTCCACTCTTGCTATATTTTTCTCTCTGTGTTTTAAGTTTATATCCACCTTTGATTTCCCTTCTCTTTCAGAATCCATGATCAGCACGCGGACGGGCCAGGCACAAACAGGTTTCTCCGGGGTTTGGCGTGTCCAGACAGGAGTTGCCAGTTGGCCCTAGCTTTTTATTGGTGTTTCTTGCCTGACATTATTTTGGTCTGAATTGATGGCGAGCTTTCATTTTTCAAGTCTTTGTGAAAGTTTTGAGATTTAAAGAAAAAAAATTGTGTTGTGAATTTTGTGGAAAGTATCAGTGGCGTTTGTTTAAGTATTTGAAGTGGCTGGTTTAACAGAAGGATATCGCGCGTTAGTGGTTATAAGTATGTTAGACGAAGATTTTTTTTTTTTTCATTCGCTCTCGGAGGTTGGAAGAATTCAGTAGTTTTTTTTTAAAGGGGGAAAAAAAGGGGGGGGGGGGGTAATCCAGTTTTTGGACTTCTTCTTCTGCATTTGCGATTGAAAGTGCTGTACTTACAAGTAGCGAAAAGAAGCATTTTGTCCAACAGTTGGGCCGGTTTTTTACAACTGTTTCACCCAGAAAGGAAAGGGAAGAAAAAAAAAATATTGGCCCGCTCTGGCAACAGTACAGAATCGATATGCAGAAGAACACAGCGGGAAGGCTGTCGTGTGTGCGCGGGAGTCGGGCACTCTTCTGGCGGATTCCTTCGGTTGTCCGGCCTCGATGCTTGTTGTGCTTCTGCAACAAGCTGATGGTGAAGTGAAGGTCGTGTGGCTGCCGTGAGGACTTGTCGAAGTAGCAGTGCTGTGATGTTCATGGAAGGGCGCGAGGGAGTTTTGTGGTGGTACGTTTTGTGGTTTTTCTGTGACAAACACGTTGGAGGACTTCCACAGAGTGCGTTCAGTGTATCCTGGTATATCCGGGACGCGTTCAGTGTATCCTGGTATATCCGGGACGCGTTTAGTGTATCCTGGTATATCCGGGACGCGTTTAGTGTATCCTGGTATATCCGGGACGCGTTTAGTGTATCTTGGTATATCCGGGACGCGTTTAGTGTATCTTGGTATATCCGGGACGCGTTTAGTGTATCTTGGTATATCCGGGACGCGTTTAGTGTATCCTGGTATATCCGGGACGCGTTTAGTGTATCTTGGTATATCCGGGACGCGTTTAGTGTATCCTGGTATATCCGGGACGCGTTTAGTGTATCTTGGTATATCCGGGACGCGTTTAGTGTATCTTGGTATATCCGGGACGCGTTTAGTGTATCTTGGTATATCCGGGACGCGTTTAGTGTATCTTGGTATATCCGGGACGCGTTTAGTGTATCCTGGTATATCCGGGACGCGTTTAGTGTATCCTGGTATATCCGGGACGCGTTTAGTGTATCCTGGTATATCCGGGACGCTTTTAGTGTATCCTGGTATATCCGGGACGCGTTTAGTGTATCTTGGTATATCCGGGACGCGTTTAGTGTATCCTGGTATATCCGGGACGCTTTTAGTGTATCCTGGTATATCCGGGACGCGTTTATTGTATCCTGGTATATTCGGGACGCGTTTAACTTTTTTGTGTGTGTTTGTATCGGCTTTATTGAAAGACTTACCATGTCGGACATATTTGCGTGTCTCCTTCTTTAGATCATTCATTCCATGCTGGTGTATTTGGAAGTAAATGTTTTGGGGTTTTTTTTTTAAGGAAAAACTATGTGTATCCGAGTGACAAAGTCAGGAATGTGAATCATCATCATCGTCATCTAGCGACTACAATTTTTCAAATAATTGTTTTTATTCTCGTTTTAGGGAGTGTGTGTGTGTGTGTGTGTGTGTGTGTGTGTTTTTTCTTTTTATGATGGATGAGGTTTGCCTACGCGTAAAATGGCAAATAAACTTTCATTTGGATTACCTTAGCAAGCGTGAAGCTCAAGTGTTTTTCCCTACTCTCATTAACCCTTTATAAATTAGTGGCGATGTGTTTACTGCTTGGTACGACGCAGTCTGGAATGTAGCTCCGGGATATTACCGTAAAGCAAACTATCCCACATTTGATAAGCATTCTTTGATTAACTCTTCAGTAACTATTATTGCTCTCAAACAAAGTCTAATAATGAAACGAAAGTAATTTATAGATAATCTTAATTTTTTTTTTTTAGGTTTGTAAAGGGTTAAAAGAGATAATCCACCACTTTGCTAAGCGTTCTTGTATGAAAGCTCAGTTTTCTGTTCGTGGCTGGCGCTGCTCATTTCAAATTCCTTGATAAGATTTAAAGCAGAGAAAGCTATCATCATGAGACATTCAACAGTTCGATAGTTTTCATCGCCTCTCTCTGAAGCGTATAGATCACTTTCAAGTTTATCTTGATTTGTTCCGTTCGTATTTCTCCGTATTTTTCGTGTTATGTGTATTACATTGTTTTTCCTTTCGATTTTTCCATGACTTTTTCGTGTTCTGTGTATTATTTTGTTTTGTTTTTTTTTTCCTTTCGATTTTTCCATGGAAAACTACAGAAGAGTAATAGATGTAGAATTGTAGGTTGTTGTTTCTGTTGTTGATCTTACTGTCTGTGGACTATCTATTTGTGGGATATCTGGCTATCTGTGGACTGTCTGTCAGTGGGCGATCTAGCTGTCTGTGGACGATCTAGCTATCTTGTGGACTATCTATCTATGGGCGATCTAGCTGTCTGTGGACTATCTGTCTATGGCCGGTCTAGCTGTCTGTGGACTATCTGTTTGTGGGATATCTAGCTGTCTGTGGACTATCTGTCTGTAGACTGTCTAGCTGTCTGTGGACTATCTGTCTGTAGACTGTCTAGCTGTCTGTGGACTATCTGTCTGTAGACTGTCTAGCTGTCTGTGGACTATCTAGCTGCGTATGTGGCTCTTGTCCTTTGACCTCATAGCATGTAGGGATATCTGCAAGAATTTAATCAAAGCCTTTCCCGTGCTGAGCTGGTCGGGTCGGCGATGACGAAGTGTGACGGGCTGGAGATCGAACAGGTAGCGGTATTCTCTGTCCTGCAGGTGCTCGCAAGCTGGAAGTTGTTCTATTTTGCTTTGTTTCTTTTTTTCCCGCTTAGTAGTTATTTTTATTTTTTTTTATTAGTTAGCTAAATCTTAATCATGGTTGTTAGGACTGTAAAATATCCGGTCCACGTTTTTAATTCTATAGCTGGCCAGAGTTTTGTCCCGTAAAATACAAGCTAAGTTTTAAAAAAAATTTACTTCAACTCTTACATAAAGGATTGTGTAAATAAACAGGACAATCACGAAGATTGTTCCAAAAGGCTGTTCACAAACCACGTGGCTTCATTTTATCTAGGATTTCTTTCCAGGGCATAAGGGGATCTCAGAATATACACGTATATTTCGTTTCATTTTCCTCTCCCATTTGTCTTTTCTACTCCTCTCTCGTGGAAAGTTTTAATATTGTGTTAGACCTCACGTTGTCCTTGACCTTCGGCACACTCGAAGGATGATGTGGTTAGCATCAGGCCTGGCCACATTTCCTTTCCTAGCTACAGGAGGAGCCAGGTACCTTTGTGTACACCTGGGTGACCTAAGACGGGTTCGGTCGTGTTTCAAGTACCAGCCTGGACGTGACAGATGTATAAGACGGTTGTGAGATGTTTTTTGAATATACCTCTCTCTCTCTCTCTCTCTCTCTCTCTCTGAACCTTAAGTGCCCAGGGCACATGGGGCTTCCGCAAGGGTTTTCCACAAATGCCTGTCCTTCGCCTTTTTTTTCTGCTCTTGCCCAGGTGAGCCCTCTATTGCTCAACATCCTTTCTGTTGTTCTTCTCCGTGTCTCTTTTGGTCTACCCTTACTTCTGTTCCCCTGTGGTGTCCATCTTAGTGCTATTTTTGGTAGTGAGTTGTCAGTCATTCGGAGCACAAGTCCCAACCATCACCAGCGTCTTTCCTCAATAATTGCTGTCAGTGTTTTCATCTGCATTTCTGCCAACAAGATGTTATTTCTTATGGTGTTTGGCCAAAATATTTTTCTAATTCTTCGTAAACATTTAGTCTGGAAAGAATTCAACTTTTTTCTATGGTTTTTGAATATACCTATTATTTTCTTCCTACTATTTATATGTCGGCTTTATTTATTTTGTTTCATCATCATCATCATCATCATGTGCCGCGCCGACTGGCGTTGGCTGTTATGTCTTTCCGTAGTATCCAATCCTTCATGCCGGCCATTAGCACAGTTGGTGATCTCCTCTCACACCATCTCGTCAGACTGTCCAGTATCATTTCTCTCACCCTTCCTCTGTCTCTTTCTCCCTCTGTTTTTCCTGTTATTACATTATTTTCATTGAGCCCTTATCTGTTTGAGAACCAGGTTCTAAGAAAAATCTTTGGGCCCACAAAGGATACCAACAGTGGAGAATGGAGAGCTAGAAAGAATACTGAAATGAACAGGTTATTTAAATCCCAACGAACTATAAATGACTTGAAACTAAACAGACTACACTGGTTGGGCCATGTAGAAAGAATGGAAGAGAAAAGACAAACGCAATTTATATATGCACAAGAGATCAGGGAAACAAGACCAAGGGGTAGACCAAGACAGAGATGAAAAGACAACATAGAAGAGGATATACTTGTGAAAGGAAATTAGTGTCACCACCAACCAACTGGAGAGAGAAGATTAGGGAGACGAACTTTATCTGCAGCAGTGAGCCTTAATGGCTCGGAAAGCTGAAGAAGAAGAAGGAGGAAGAAGAAGAAGACGACGAAGAAGAAGTGTATTTATGTAATGTTGTGGATTTTCCTGTTGTCAGCTGATGGTGGTTTGTTGTGGGTTTTCCTGTGGATGGGTTTTCCTAATCTATTTTGAGACATTGTGTGAAATAAGGGGGGGGGGGGGGTTAAGGATATCATTTTCTTTCTGTTCTCTGTTTCTCCCATTTCTATCTTTCTTTCTTTCTTTCTTTCTATATTTCTTTCTTTCTTTCTATCTATCTTTCTTTCTTTTTTTCTTTCTTTTTAATTTTACTAAACTATTTCTTTATCCTTTTGTTCTGTATTTGTTCATCTTTCTTTCTTTCTTTCTTTCTTTCTTTCTTTCTTTCTTTCTTCTTTCTTTCTTTCTTTTTAATTTTACTAAACTATTTCTTTATCCTTTTGTTCTGTATTTGTTCATCTCTCTCTCTTCCTCCCTCCCTCCCTCCTACTCTACTCATCATCATAGCACTCTTAGTTACAAACTTTATTAATAATATGTGCGATGTCGCCTAGCGAGCCAAGAACAGCCTTCCTGTCTCGAGACCTACAAGCTCTCGCTTGCCTGCCTCGTTCTCTGTGACTTTTACGTCAAATCTTTGCCTAGATTCCAGTGACTTCCTGCTTCTGTCTCTTCTTTTTAAATAGCAACGAGAGAATATTGATAAACAATTATTTACTTTTCAAAAACGAAACAGTATCAGATACACGCGCTGTGGTATCATGGCAGGTTTTATAGCAGGCAGATATCATCTGTTGTGGGGGTTTAGCAGGTAGATATCATCTGTTGTGAGGTTTTATAGCAGGCAGATATCATCTGTTGTGAGGTTTTATAGCAGGCAGATATCATCTGTTGTGGGGGTTTAGCAGGCAGATATCATCTGTTGTGAGGTTTTAGCAGGCAGATATCATCTGCTGTGAGGTTTTAGCAGGTAGATATCATCTGCTGTGAGGTTTTAGCAGGCAGATATCATCTGCTGTGAGGTTTTAGCAGGCAGATATCATCTGTTGTGAGGTTTTAGCAGGTAGATATCATCTGTTGTGAGGTTTTAGCAGGCAGATATCATATGTTGTGTGGTTTTAGTAGACAGATATCATCTGTTGTGAGGTTTTAGCAGGTAGATATCATCTGTTGTGGGGTTTTAGCAGGCAGATATCATCTGTTGTGGGGTTTTAGCAAGCAGATATCATCTGTTGTGAGGTTTTAGCAGGTAGATATCATCTGTTGTGGGGTTTTAGCAGGTAGATATCATCTGTTGTGGGGTTTTAGCAGGTAGATATCATCTGTTGTGAGGTTTTAGCAGGTAGATATCATCTTGTGAGGTTTTAGCAGGCAGATATCATCTGTTGTGAGGTTTTAGCAGGTAGATATCATCTGTTATGGGGTTTTTGCCTGCCATCATCTTGCTGAGCTGATTCTCTTATGGCTGACTCTTTAGATGTTGGTTTTGTGTAATCAGCCGCAAGTATTGCTTATTGTGCAAAGTCTAGTCTCCTTGTGTTTGTATATTCTAACTTTGGTTATAGTCTCCTCTTCTAATGACTCTGCGCGTCTTTCCTAAGTTTTTCCAAGACTTTATGTCTCTGATCTGTAGTGGCAGAATGACCCACCTGAGCTGGCGGTCTAGAGATGGCCAAGGCGTGGCACTGCCTCACTGTTTGTGTTCTTATTAAGCTTAACTTGGTGAACTGGGTAGGACTTGATCTGGTGGTGTGTGTGTGTGTGTGGGGGGGGGGAGGGGGGCGGGCCCACTACCAAGTTACCCACCGCAGCCCATTCACATTTCTAACATCCTCACATCGTTGCTAGTCCAGCTTGCAGTCAT
Source organism: Achatina immaculata (assembly GCA_009760885.1). NCBI lineage: Eukaryota > Metazoa > Mollusca > Gastropoda > Stylommatophora > Achatinidae > Lissachatina > Lissachatina immaculata. Next base: position 804,549 of record CM019712.1, read on the forward strand.
AGGAAGATAAAACAATAGACTCAGTCAGTCAGACATTTGCATGTCCCTTGCGGAACTTTGCCTCCCTAACAGCTCCCTTGTAGGTCGTTCGGTTGTAAGCGAGATGCCCTGCTGCTGATGTGCAGATTATCAACGATGTCCTGCAGCCATCTCCGCCCTAGTGTTCCTTTCTTTTCTTTTTTGTATTATGTATCCTTCGAAGACGGTCTTCTCTAAATTCTCGTGACGTTTAATGAAAACAATAGACTGCAGCAGGAAAAATATGAACCATAGACGGACAGACAGACGGATGTAACTGGTACCCTTTGTCATTGTCTCTTTATCTATTTCCTAGCCAGTCGCCTGCTTCTACCACGAGGTTACCATTTATCTGGTGCATTTTGTGCCCGTCTTTCTTTCGAGGAGGATACCAGAACTTTTTTAAAAAATTGTTGTTTTTTTTTATCTGCTGTATTATCTGTCGTGTTATCTGTTGTGTTATCTGTCGTGTTATCTGTTGTGTTATCTGTTGTGCCGCTTTTTCTGTGTAGTATTTGAAAAAAAAAGACATTTGCCGAAGTGTTGGTTTGTTGTATGTTCTATTTATTCGTGCTTGCTTTATTTTGTACCATTCCCCTGTCCAATATTTTACCGCTGTCTCTATTCTTCCTACCAGAGTGGCGTGGTATATGGGAAAGTAGAGAGGCCGTCCCCACAACCTTACAGCTTTCATATCATACTTTCTTACATCTGCCATTTATTGACCGGCTTGAATGGACTGTTCATGTCTGGGTTGGGTGTTAATCTCCGGGCTGGTCCATTCGGTGATATTTATCAGATGACGTTTTTTTTCTGGAAACTTTCTTCGGTGTCATAATTGTCCATTGGTAACTTAAAGTGTGTCTTCTGGGAGCGGTGGGGAATTGTGTTTTTGGTGGTGTGGCTTTGGGGAGGGGGGGGGAATTGAGGGATTGTCTGGTTATAGTGGTCAGCCAACGAGGTCTGGCCAGGACGCTGTCTTACCTCCTTAAGATAATAATATAAACAGCCAACAGCCCGTTTTGGCTCCCCCCCCCCCAGTCTGGCTGAAGAGACAGGGGTTGGGCGTTCTAGTACAGAGACAGGTGTGGCTGTCGAGAAGGTTCTGAAGGATGTTTGGTTCAACTCTGGGAATACAAGCCACAACAGCCTGCACCCAGTCTTTGTTACACTGAAACCAGCTTGTTATATGGAAGTGAATCATGGACAATAGGCAGGTCAGCACAAACATCATTGGAAGCAGCAGAAATGTGGTTTATTAGAAGAATGTTGCGAATCCCCTGGACAACAAAAATAACTAATGAAGAATGTATGAGAAGAGCTGGAGAGACAAAAAACCTTGTCAGAAAGATAAGAGAGAGACAATGTACTTTCATAGGACATGCAATGAGAAGAGGGGACATTGAAAATATTATAACAACAGGAAAAATAGAAGGAAGAAGATTGAGAGGAAGACCAAGAGAAATGATACTGGACAGTCTGACAGGATGGTGTGAGAGGGGATCACCAACTGAGCTGATGGCCTGCATGAAGGATCGTGTACTCTGGAGAAGCATAATAGCCAACGCAAGTCGGCACGGCACCTGATGATGATGATGATGATGATGTTACAAGATCATCACAACAGAGGACTGAAGCTGCTTTGTGTAGGTACACCGCCAACCACTCAGTCAACCACCCACCAAATCATCTATTTAACAACCCAAATGACGAGCCAAACTATATACTGACAGATCGACGCACCAGCCAATGGGTACACATATAACAGAGTAGAAGAAAACGCTAAGAGACACAAATTAGGGAGTCGAGTAGTGCATCCAAAAGTGGCTTGTATCCACATCCAAAGATAGGACGTTCAGACCCCGCCATCATTTCCTTACATTTGGCACATATCTGTAAAAATCGTACTCTGTATATTACATTTTGTAGCAAAATATCACCATGGAGGGCGAGGCGCACCGGATTAAAGGGGCACTCACTGACTGAATTTAAAAAAAATATCACGCCAAGATCAGTTTCATGAACCAGTGGTTTTGTTTCTTCTCTGTCCAGTTAGAGAGAGAGAGAGAGAGAGAGAGAGAGAGAGAGAGAGAAATCAGCATTTCAGTCTGTATTTATTGCCACCTCAATGTAGCGGCTCACCCAGGTTTGACGTCATGGCTCCGGGGTCACACTCTTAAGATGTGGACAGGGAATTAGAGGGAAATGTCTGGATAGTTTTAGAGCAAAGCAGGAAAAAAATGGGGGTGAAAGCGGGAGAGATGGGGGAGAGGGGTTGAGTGGGGATGATTAGGTCACAACAGGTCAGAATCCGATCAATACTAGTCAATGGGATCTTAGACTAGATCTGGCCGCGATGGCGTCACTCGTGGTTTGATGAGGTTGGCCAAAGATGAGGAGTTGTAGAGGGGGAATGAGTTCCAGTCTGGGAGAATTATGGGAAAAGGATGATTGGACGCTGCGATTGTGCAATAAAGCATTCTGGGAGACAAGACATATAGGCAGACAATTATTCAGGGATACGGAGAGAGAGAGAAAGAGAAAGAGCAAATACATTCATTGAGGAATGAAGATATTTAGGCATATTTTATTTTAGAAAACAGAAATGTAAAGAGGCGTTTATTTCAGGAGACCATATGTAGGCAGACAATTATTCAGGTAGATGGCATGTAGGCAGACTTTTATTCATAGAGACATGTAAGTAGACGGTTATACGGAGCTACAGTGTAGAGACAAAATTATTCAGGGAGACAAGACATGTAGGCAGACAATTATGTGGGGAGACAAGAAATATAGGCAGACAATTATGTGGGGAGACAAGAAATATAGGCAGACAATTATATAAATAAATTATAAATAAATATAATTATTTTTATATATTATAAAATTCCGTGACCCTCCAGCCGAATCCATTATCGATATGGGTACACATCCACACAGTGGTGCTGGGACTAGAAAGTAGTCTCTGAGACCAGAGAATATCTGACTGCATGGCGGAGCACACCGGATTCCTACTTCTGGCAGAGGATATCTGACTGCATGGCGGAGCACACCGGATTCCTACTGCTGGCAGAGAATGATGGGGAAAATAGGATGTGAGACGAAAGCGAGGTTCATAAATAAGTCCGAGCGTTGTTTTAAAACAAGGGACTCGGGGAAAGCAGACCAAGTTGGGCACCACAGCCAGACTTTGGGTGGCATGTGTTTATATACAGAGACTCCAGTATGCCTCTGCCCACCAGGATTAACTTCATGAGCCAACTTTTTGTCTCACTGAATGGATGAATGGATTATTTTAAGAATGAGAGAGAGAGAGAGAGAGAGAGAGAGAGAGAGAGAGAGAGAATTTCAAAATAAACCGGTCACGAATTTAATTTTTGTTCATTCATTCTCCACCCACGCTTTCAAATATCCCCCCCCCCCCCCGTGGGACACCCCCATTTCCCATCATCTCTCCCCATTTCCCAACCTGTATCCCTCGCCCTCCACACGTCGTCCATGCACGAGAATGCCACTGGATCATTTGACGTCATCGCCCGGACTCGTGGAGCGCCAGACTAGTATTACAGCTCTTTCCTCGGCGAAATGGCGAGTCCACAGTCGCTGAAATTGGCGGAAAGGTCCTCGTATATTTCAAGGTAAAACACAACTTGATAACTTTTAAAGGCGCGGGGCCCGGGGGGGGGGGGCCCCAGTATGTTTTGGTTAAAAGTAGACATAAGCCATAGCCAGGGTGTCAACACTTTAATAATGTGATGGTACCGGGTTCAAGTCCCAACAGTGGGGATTTTTTTTTTGTTTTGTTTTTGATACCACACCAGAAAGCCCCCTGGGTCCACCCAGCCTCTAAAAATGGGTAGCAGGGAAATCTGGGAAGGTAAACAACTGACCGTATCACACTTTCATGTGCCGAGGGTCTTGAAAATACGGACCTAACATCCTGTTACCGATATGCCTTAATAACATAGAAATGGGGGCTTTTACCTGTCTTGCTTTTTACCTTTACCTGTCTTTGCTGGGGGTACATACAAAACTCGTAGCTTTATTACCTTTACCTGTCTTGTTGTAGGTACATACAAAACTCGTAGCTTTTACCTTTACCCGTCTTTGCTGGAGGTGCATACAAAACTCTTAGCTTTTACCTTTACCTGTCTTTGCTGGAGATACATACAAAACTCGTAGCTTTCAGTATTTGTATACTATTTCTTGTACACGTCTCTCTAAGCGCTCACCCCCTGTTTCATGTGTCTCCATGTATAGTAGTTTTTAATCAGACCCCGTGGTGGCGAGGGGAGGGGGTCCAGCCAGAGTATTGCTCTTGGGCCCCGAAGATCTCTATATTAAAGGAAGGTCCAGGGACAGGGGCTCTTAGAAGGTGAAAACAGAAAATAAGTTAAGGGAATGGGGGAGGGGATAGGTTTGCATCAGCTAACGAATTCATCCTAGGGGTCCCCTGACTGTCGTCTGTAAAGATCACTCTGTGGTTCTCAACCTTTTATTAGCTGGGGGCCACCTTTCTGGCCTTAGAAGATCTGCCAGACCCATCTTTACAGATAAAACAAGAAATAGAACCGAGATCATGTTTAGATTTTTAAAATGTCGTTTTACTCGAGTCAACTCATTTGCCGGCCCGTGGACCCCAAAATCCTTCTCTCGACTTTCTGGGGGTGGGGGTGGGGGGAAGGATCATGGACCCAAGGTTGAGAACCATTGTTCTAGATTTATGCAACTTGGCTTTGCCAAAGACTGATGATGAGATACACCGGGTAATCCGTTCTTAACTATGTTGCCACTAAGCAGATGACCACTGGGAATGGGATGTTTATTTAATAATGTCTGATAGCGTGTTCTGATCTCCGGCATTGTTTGGGTGTGTGTGTGTTTCGTAGATTAACACTGTACATAGCTGAGGAGATATCGTTCCGCCTTCATATATGAGCATTTCTTGTATGTGAGGAAAAACATAACATCATTTATCATTGCCGTCTGATGTCGCGATCATCGTCTTCTTTTTTTTTTTTTGTAGAAGAGCTAGCCTGTGTGTCATAAACAGGGGCATCAACGATAACATCAAACAACAGCATCATCAACAATAGTAATAGTGACGATAACAACAATAACAATAGCAGTAACATCAACAATAACGGCAGCGACAAAGACAACAATAATAGCAGCAGTGACAATAGTAAGGATGACAGCAGCGGTGACAATAGCGACGATACCATCAATAATAAAAGCAGTAACAATCACAGTAGCAATAATAGTAACAACGATAACAACAACAATAACACGAATGATAACAACAGCAACAGTAGCAGCCATAAGAACAGTAACATCAACGATAACAAAAGCAACAGCAATGATAACATCAATAATAATATGTTGTTACTTCGCCAAAGTACAAACCGCTTTCTATTTTCTGCCTTTTTTTGCGTGTAAAGCAGACTTTTATTAGTCTCATTACTGGCACTGAACTATTTTCTGCAGAACTTCCTAAGATTTGTCATACAACAGCGCGCAGGGGAGGACACGTCACGACAGGGGACGCGGGATTGGCATTCGTTACTTCGCCCCGGAGATTGCGTAGGAGGGGAGAGAAGATTTGACTCCCGGAGATCAACAGCTGCTGGGGTAGGGGGGTCCTGATTGATCTCGGGCTTTGGTTTCTTTTTTTCTGGTATTTAACTGTTCTGTGATGTCTTGTCTTCGCGGGCGTGGGGTCCGGTCGCCAAGCGTAGTGCTGTCATAAATTCCCCCTCCCCCCCCCCCCCCCCACCAAAACCAGTCATTCTGGAAAAACATTTTTTTTTTTTTTTGCATTCATTCCAGTCCCTCTGAGGTTTGAAAATAAAGTATAAATAAAAAATATATATATATATCATAAGTGTATTTGGTCGAGCATAAATGTAGATATCACAAAAAATGTAGATATTTCCTTCCCTCGTCGCCTTCTCTACCCCTATCTGGGGCCCAGGCCCATCAACAATAGCTCTCCATTTATTTCTGTCCCGGGCCGATTCTTCTATCTGTTTTAGATATTTGGCCGGGTATAAATAAAGCTATAACTATTTCGTCGAGTATAAATGAAAAATATCACTATTTTGTCGAGTATAAGTTTTGTTTAAAAATTAATTTTTTGGTCGAGAAGAAATAAAAAAAAAATATCACTAGTAAGATTAGATATTTGATAGAGTATAAATAAAAATACCACCATAAGCAGTGTTCCCTCTAAAGTTTTGCAGTTTGTGCTCAAACATGTTCAGCCCGTGTGCAAAAATATTCTCAAAAATATTCTATGTACAGATATGCGCCATAACGTCAAATCATATATTGTAGCTCATGTAGTTCTGAAAGAAAAAAAAATAATCAAAGAAATCGTTAAAACAAACTCATGTAGCGATATCATCTTTCTCTTTAGCTGTACTATAGCGCATGCGAAACTAAGGTAATTGACAATAAAGGGAGCAGTTTCCTTTTTGTCACTTTTTATTTCACTTATTTGTTTATTTGCTTCTTAGTGTGGCGTATAAAATTTCCTGCACGGCAGGGTGGTTTGGTTTTTTTTGTGCGTGCGCAGCCGCGCAGCTTAGGGAGAACATTGACCATAAGTTAAGGATAATTGATTGAATATAAATAAAAAAAAATTAGAAACAAGTCTAGATATTTGGTCGAGTGAGATAAAACATAACCATACATTTTTGGTCGAGTATGATAAAACGTAGCCATAGATATTTGGTCGAGTATGATAAAATATAACCATAGATATTTGGTCGAGTATGATAAAACATAATCATAAATATTTGGTCGAGTATGATAAAACATAACCATAGATATTTGGTCGAGTATGATAAAACATAACCATATATATTTGGTCGAGTATGATAAAACATAACCATAGATATTTGGTCGAGTATGACGAAACATCACCATTATGTCTAGAATATTTGGTCGAGCATGAACAAGAGTGTCACCGCAGGTTTTAAAATCTTTGGTCGAGTTATCAGATACCGATATCACTGTTCAGTTTAAGGCATTTTGGTGGAGTGTAAACACGTATTTCACCTGTCCGATCGTGCTGTGTGAAGACAGGACATCGCCTCATTATCAGTGATCCTAGCGTATCTTCACCTCCCCAAAAAAAAAATCTGCCAATCCCTGGAATTATTTTCGCAAGTCATTATGTAAGTCTGGCGTACAGGCGAAAATAAACTAGCGGCCGTTGTGATCGATCCTCCGCTTCAAACGGATTGTGTTGTTATGAAATCATGCTGTGTAAGGTTTTATTAATACATTCTTTGGCGAAGGTGCTATGCAGAGATGCCGGAGTTTGGCCGGTTTTTTTTTTTTTTTAGGGAAGACCAGGTCTTTGAGATTTATCTTTTGTTTCTTTCTCTAGAGAAGTTGGGGCTTTTTGAAATGTGGATTTACAGAAAGAAAAACTCCGTCCTTTCATGCTGTAGGACAGACTTGGGGATTTTTGGTGGTGGTGCCAATATTTTCCTTGGCACGAGGACTTATTGCAGCAGTGGTTCTAAACCTGGACATCCAAGCAGCCCCCACCCAGGAAAGGATTTTTATGAATCCACGGGTCAGCTGGTGGATTGACTCGATTTAAAAAAAAATAATGTGGCATCATGTAGAGCGGGTGGCATCATGTAGAGCGGGTGGCATCATGTAGAGCGGGTGGCATCATGTAGAGCGGGTGGCATCATGTAGAGCGGGTGGCATCATGTAGAGCGGGTGGCATCATGTAGAGCGGGTGGCATCATGTAGAGCGGGTGGCATCATGTAGAGCGGTTCTGGTTGTTGCTTTTATTTTGAGTGAGAGAGTAGCGGCTGTTTCAAGGCATCAGAGGGGGTCCTCAACCATAAAAAGCTGAAAACCATTGCACAAGAAGTCGGGTATCAATTTCTACAGCTCGGGGAGCGGACTTGAACCGTCGAGGCGAGCGCCCCTAAACAACTACGCCATTTCGGCGCCCGGATACACAGAAGAATTGAGTATATCCTGAGAAAAGATAGCGAGAGAGAGAGAAAGAAAGAAATACAAGAGCAGATGAGAGTAACAGGGAAAGTAATCAAACACGTAAAGACTAGACGGGCGACATACTTTGATCATGTTAAGGGGCTTAATAAAGAACGGGATAACCAAAACTAAGATAATACTCCTTAACATGAGAAGTATTTTGGGCAGCAAGTCAGCGGCACTGATTGTAAGGAACAGGCTGCTCCAGCGCTTCATGGAGCCAGATCTGACCTATGGGTGTGGAGCCTGGACAGCTCCTAAAGAGATACAGCGGCATCTGGAAGCCACGCGATGTCTCAGAAGAATGTTGCGGGACACCATGAGAGATAAGAAAATCAAATGAAGACATTTTTGAGACCGATGTGAGAAGACAAATAATTACAGCAGTCAGGGGAAAAGACAAGTCGAAATTTGTACACTATGTCACGAGACAAGGCAAAAGTAAAACACAATGTGACAACAGGAAAGTTAGAGGGGAAGAGACGCCCGGGTAGATCCAGAGAGAAAATCCCGGGTGGATTGGCAAGACGGCAAGGAAAGAGGACACCAGAGCAGAGGTAACACAGAACAAAGATTTGTGGAGAGTTATGGTCAACAATGCCAGCAGGCATGGCGATAGATAGATAGATAGATAGATAGATAGATAGATAGATAGAAACCATAAATAAGGGTAAAGTTGAAGGAAAACAATAGCAAAAGGAAGAAAGGAAGGCGGCAATTTTCAAGGAGTCAAAAAGTAATCGCAAATCAAGAGACTTAACTACTGAAAACATCTGAAAAGACTCGAGGACTAGCAAAAAAAAAAGTAACCGGAAAGCAAGGGACGTAACTATTAAAATGTGAAAACGCTGAAGGGTGAGTCAGAAAGTCTTTTCATATAGTTTTCAGTAAGTTACGTCCCTTGATTTGTGGGCTCAGCTCTGTAGATTGCTACACAGCATCAAGAAATGGACCAGAAACAGATTCGCCGGGTTCATCAGCGGACAGGACAAGTTAGGGATACATTTCAGTCAACTTTGTGTGGCACAGTTGATAGTGAATGCATTCTCAAGCCACGTTGTTGGTTTTTATCAACATCGCCGCCCAGGGATCAACCCAGTCTGGGGGGGGGGGAAGGGTTAAATAAGTGCCGAAGAGGTCAAGCTGCAAACAAGGGGGGGGGGGGTATTTCTGCCCGTTGAGCAGGCCGTACTGGATTACACTGTACAGGCGTCTGTCAGTGTCTGAAGAGAAATCAGAATAGTCAGTCAATCGTTTGCATGTCCCTTTGCGGAACTTTGCCTCCCTAACAGCTCTCCTGCAGGCCTCTCGGTTGTGAGCAAGATGGCCTGCTGCTGATGATCCTTTTGCAGATTATCAACGATGTCTTGCAGCCATCTTCGCCTTGGTCTTCCTCTCTTTCTTTTTCCCATTATATACCCTTCCAAGAAGGTCTTCTCTAAATTATCACGACGTTTAATGTGTCCAAAATATTTAAGTTTTCTCTTTTTAATCATCCTTACTAGCCAGCCTTCTTCAATATTTAGTTCTTGTAGTATGGATATATTTGTTCTTTGTTTGTGTCCATGATATTTGAAGAACTCTTCTGTAGCATTTACATTCAAAGGCATTTATATGTTTCTCAGCTGTTTTGTTAAGTGTCCAGATCTCACAGGCATATGTTGCTATGGGAAAGATGCATGCCCTAAAAATCTTATTTTTGTGGTTCTGTCTGTTCCTCTACACAGCTTCTTTAGTTGTTTTACTTTCTGAAGAGCGATAGATGTCCTCCTTTTAATTTCCCTCATTGTATCTCCATTATTAGTTAGTAGTGATCCAAGATATTCAAAACTCTCCACTTCTTCCAGTTTTTCCTGTAGATTAACGGCGGTAAGAGGGGTGGGGGGCGTCTTACTTCTCCTTTGATAGGGGATACCCCTACCCCGCTAACCACAGAGTATCTCGTAAAAATATCAGTCTCAGAAGCTCTTACACTGCGCCGAAGCTACAGCCAGAAAAAAAAGAAGAAGATAGGTGTAACAACTTATATAGGATTCCCAGACTTTAGATGGTCATGACCCGGAGTCCCCGTGCCTTGACTCAGAGCGTCAGATGTTTAAATTGGTGTAGGATGGGAGGGGGGGGGGGAGCATCTGATGAGCTGTATAGTTGTTTCGCCGTCTGCTATATGGCATCCTGTTTTACGTATAATCACACACGTACGGGATATGGAGATTATATAGGACTGTTGTATGTTTAAGCTTGACATAACCGGGCAGGGATCGAGATATAAGCTGTACATGACAATAACGCTAATCGATTGTTCCTCTCTCTCCGCCCCCCACTTTATACTCTCTTTTCTCTCCCTCCCTCCCTCCCTAAATGTCACAGTGTTTTCGCTGAGCTGGTGTCTATTCAAGGAGTGGAAACATTCTACCAGAGAAAGAAGCAAATAATATGTCTAGTAATTGTATCCTTGCAAAGCAGGATTTCGCAATCACATGCGCAGTGGACATGTTTTTTTTTCCTTGTCTTTTCTACTTCCCGTTCTTGTTGTGAAAAAAAGAGCAAGCAGCAGAGGCCCTGCAGATCTTGTTATACATAGAGCACAACAGGGGCCCTGCAGATCTTGTTATACATAGAGCACAACAGGGGCCTTGAAGACCCTGTTTTACATAGAACACAGTAGGGCCCCTGAAGACCCTGTTATACATAGAGCACAGCAGGGGCCCTGAAGATAATGTTATACATAGAGCACAACAGGGTCCTGAAGATCCTGTTATATATAGAACACAGGAGTGGCACTGAAGATCCTGTTATACATAGAGCACAGCAGGGGCCCTGAAGATACTGTTATACAAAGAACACAGCAGGGGCCTAAAGAGGCGAAGGGTCCAGCTGATGCATTACTGCTATACATAGAGCACAGCATTTATTGGGGGGGGGGGCAGGTCGTCCCTTGTTTTAAGGAGTTTGAGTGGTGAAAACAGAATAGCTACTCCGTAAGGCAATCTGAAATTGGGTGGGGGGAGGGGGAAGGGAGACACCCAGGGGTAGGGGCGGAGTTTGCATATTTCTTCACCACTTTCTCAGACAGGCCCTCTCAGAAGTAAAGCACAACACACCGTCAATCATTCATTAGCATGTGGAACTCCACCCCCCAACAGTTCTCTTGGAGGCCGAACTTTGTCTCCCTAACAGCTCTCTTGAAGGCCGAAATTTGTCTCCCTAACAGCTCTCTTGAAGGCCGAACTTTATCTCCCTAACAGCTCTCTTGAAGGCCGAAATTTGTCTCCCTAACAGCTCTCTTGAAGGCCGAACTTTATCTCCCTAACAGCTCTCTTGAAGGCCGAACTTTATCTCCCTGACAGCTCTCTTGAAGGCCGAACTTTGTCTCCCTAACAGCTCTCTTGAAGGCCGAACTTTGTCTCCCTAACAGCTCTCTTGAAGTCCGAACTTCATCTCCCTGACAGCTTTCTTGAAGGCCGAACTTTGTCTCCCTAACAGCTCTCTTGAAGGCCGAACGTTGTCTCCCTAACAGCTCTCTTGAAGGCCGAACTTTGTTTCCCCCCACCTGGGCTGTAAACATTATGCCCTGCTTCTGATGCATCCATTCGCAAATCATCAACAGTGTCTTGTTCCCATCTTTGCTTTGGTCTTCCTCTCTTTCTCTCACAACGAGGGACAATTTTCAAACCCCGAGTAGGACATTCCACATTGAAGTTTCCCCTGCAAACCCCACCATGCGTGCACTAACAGCAGGAGGTGTGCCTCGCCATACAGTTAAATGTGTGTTTTCTTGGAGGTATTTTTGTCTCTCCACTGGTGTACCAGGTAGCAGTTTTTTTGGGTTGCGCCTTTAAGACCAATGCAGTAACTCTCTCTCTCTCCCTCTCTCTCTCTCTCTCTCTCTCTCTCTCACTCACTCCCCCATCCAGTACCCAAGTCATACAGGGCTGCAGGTAGCAAGAGATTTCCACTTCTGTCAGTCCTCCGCTATCTTCTTGGCTGTCTCCCATGCCAGTCCTTCACTGTCTTCTTGGCTGTCTCCCATGTCAGTCCTTCGCTATCTTCTTGGCTGTCTCCCATGCCAGTCCTTCGTTATCTTCTTGGCTGTCTCCCATGTCAGTCCTTCGCTATCTTCTTGGCTGCAATGCCACTTTCTCCTTTCTGTCACAGATGACACTGGTGTCATGTCTGTTTTCTCTTAACAGGAGATCATTGTTGATAGTTTTTGGCCAGAGGGCTCCTTTCATCTTAGCTAGACACTTGGTTTGGAAGTGTCAGGTCTACCTGCAGATGTCTGTGTCATATTTCCCAGCATTGATTCCCGTACAGTAAGACACTTGAAGCGTTGCTGTTGAATATGAATACAGCTACTTATAGGCTGCAAAACTTCTGCACCGCCCAGCTGCTGTGACTTTGCTACAGTACGAAAACCTTTATCATTAGCATTTAATTACGGCGGGGATGTTTGCGTATCCTAATCACGCTGAGGTTTTCCGGTGAGAAAGTCTAACTCTGGACTGGATGGGCAACCACCTCTCACCCGGCGGTGATACACGGTTATCTCAAAACACGTCGAGGTTTTCCGGTGAGAAAGTCCAACTCTGGCCTGGGTGGGCTACCGCCTCTCACCCAGCGGGGATGCACTGATATCCTAAACACTTCGAGGTCTTCCGGTGAGAAAGTCCAACTCTAGACTAAACTGGTGCAGCGAAAACCACGGTGTCACGCAATCCCGCTTCAGAGACCCACCAAGAATACAGGCTAAAGCCCTGCGATACTCTGAACCCCTTGTGGTCCTCTCGGTGATCCTGTGTGGGGACCACACAGGAGACCACTGGACCTAACGAGGACCACAGGCGTAAATTCAGTAGGATCACAGTGCGGTTTTAGTGGTTGAAGCGAACGAAGAAGAAGAAGAAGCACTGAATTACAAAAAAAAAAAAAAAACCAAACCCAGTTGTTTTTTAAGTAGTATATTAACTCATATTAACTCAAATATTAACTCTCATAACGTGGCCTGTAAGTGTCGATTTGAAAACATCTTGCTTGCCAACACCGGATATCCGCCTCAGCTGCGTGTAGTATTTAGAGTATCAGTTGTAACCATAGAGATGGCCAATGAGGAGGCAGGAACAAGGATTAAAAAGTTAGTTTGGATAGAGTCTGGCGGCAGACCGTGAGAAGTGGAGAGAATTTGTTACGGCCCCAGTGAGACTTCACAGGGCTGTACTGGACGGTGACTGCGTATTGGATCGTCGACAAAGGACATGGATGAGATGGTAGTTTGGCGTTCACAGAAGCGTCTTTCATTCCGAAAAAAATCGAACATGAAATGATGAAAAAGTGTTCTTTTAGGAAACTGCATAATTCGTGTTCTTGCGCAAGATCTGCCGTGCCAGTTCGGTATCTTGGCAAACAGTTGTTAGCTGTTTAGTAGAGTCGGGGGAGGGGGGGGGAAGGGTTGATACGTTACTTAATCTAAACTAACCCCCCCCCCCCCCCCCAAAGAAAACCGCATGATGGATCGCTGTGTGGAAGATAAACTTAGACAAATTGTTGACAGTACTTTAAACATAGACAAATTTTAGACAGTACTGTAGTCATGAGAGAAAATTGCTGGTGTTGTTGTTCAGTCTCCTGGAACTGCCAGCTCGATGTTTCCAGTGAAGATGTTGAAGCACAAGAACCGTGTCGGATGAGGAGTTGGTTACTTTCGCCTTTTAAAAAAAATTATAGACGCGGAGTAAAGCACAAGTAGCAGGGAAGGATGCAAATGCTTCTTTAGCAGACTCCACCACTATGGGGATTATAGCGATACCTGCCCGTTTTTGGCTAGGCTGGGGACGGGGTAGTTGGAGCAGAGTTTCGGTCCGCTATGGTTCGCCAACCCTGTCGCATGCATCCCGATCATGGCTCGCTAACCCTGACTTTACCACTCAGCTATAGTTCGCTAACCCTAACGCTAACATGTCAGCTATAGTTCGCCAACCCTAACGCTAACATGTCAGCTATAGTTCGCCAACCCTGACGCTAGCATGTCAGCTATAGTTCGCCAACCCTAACGCTAACATGTCAGCTATAGTTCGCTAACCCTGACGCTAACATGTCAGCTATAGTTCGCCAACCCTGACGCTAGCATGTCAGCTATAGTTCGCCAACCCTAACGCTAACATGTCAGCTATAGTTCGCTAACCCTGACGCTAACATGTCAGCTATAGTTCGCTAACCCTGACGCTAACATGTCAGCTATAGTTCGCCAACCCTAACGCTAACATGTCAGCTATAGTTCGCCAACCCTGACGCTAGCATGTCAGCTACAGTTCGCCAACCCTGACGCTAGCATGTCAGCTATAGTTCGCCAACCCTGACGCTAGCATGTCAGCTATAGTTCGCCAACCCTGACGCTAGCATGTCAGTTATAGTTCGCCAACCCTGACGCTAGCATGTCAGCTATAGTTCGCCAACCCTGACGCTAGCATGTCGACTTAGCTTCCTGACTCCTGTTTCGTGCTGCATCAACTCCCTGCTAGAGGGAAAGATAAAACTGGAAAACTGACTAAGAATCGAACCCGCCCAACCCCCTGGGGTTCAGGATTTCATGTATGCTTTGTGGCCGAGTGGTTAGTGCTGTCTTCTCATGAGCGGGCAGTCTGTCATGGTGTGGAGTTCGCTTCTAGATTCCCAGTTTGTTCTGTTACTGTTTATTATTGTTTCATATTTATGTGCTCCCAGAGTGAGCTGTAGCGCCCCTTCTCTCCTCACCCATCACCCCCCCCCCCAATCGGTGATAAATTCAAAGAGGGCACCAGAATAGATTCAGCCAAAATAAAGAGATTATTGGGGGCGCCAGAATAGATTCAGCCAAAATAAAGAGATTATTGGGGGCGCCAGAATAGATTCAGCCAAAATAAAGAGATTATTAGGGGCGCCAGAATAGATTCAGCCAAAATACAGAGATTATTGGGGGCGCCAGAATAGATTCAGCCAAAATACAGAGATTATTGGGGGCGCCAGAATAGATTCAGCCAAAATACAGAGATTATTGGGGGCGCCAGAATAGATTTAGCCAAAATACAGAGATTATTGTGGGCGCTATGGATGTTTCCGGGAAGGTAAATGAGTTTTAGTCTTTAAAGGTCTGAGAACCCCTGATGTATTTTTAATGCGTTTTAAGACTCATTTCTTTAAATTCCCCCCCCCCCCCCCCACACACACACACACATACACACACATTTTCCCTCCTACTTAAGCAGAGTGTCCCAGAGGTGATGGCACCAAACACAGAAAGTGTTATATTTTGTGTGGGTAATGTAATGCGAGTGTGTTTTTAGTGCGTGAAGTTTCAAAAATAATCATCCATTCTTAAACAACGGACCAAATCTGGGCGGTTCAGTGGCTTATATTCTGAAGTTTATCGGTGAATGTTTAGTTTAGATTGGAATGATTTGATCAACTGCAAGACTGGATTGGAATATTATCAAACTTGAACTGGTGAACTTTTGGCCTGGAATAAAGTATTTTTGCCCAGACTACATTTTTTTTGTATTGGAGTGGATTATTTTCAAAATTTTTGCGATTAACTCTTGAAGTGGATTATTACCTGGATTGTGCATGCCATCATGGATATATACAAGTGGATTATTCAACCTGCACCTTTGATAGGTTAGTATTTGTAGACTAAGCAGTTGTTGACGTATCTTTTGGTTCACTCTTTATATCTTTTTTATTTATTTTGTACCCTGTCTTTGCATTATTGTACAAGATTTGATTGCTGTTCATCTAATGCAGTCTTCTCTAACCTTCCATATCTCTACCATTTCATATCTCTACCCTTCCATCATATCTCTACCCTTTCATATCTCTACTCTTCCACCATATCTCTACTCTTCCATATCTCTACCCTTTCATATCTCTACCTTTCCATATCTCAACCCTTTCATATCTCAACCCTTTCATATCTCTACCCTTCCATCATATCTCTATCCTTCCATCTTATCTCTACTCTTCCATATTTCTACCCTTCCATATCTAAACTCTTTCATATCTCTACTCTTCCATATCTCTACCCTTTCATATCTCTACCCTCTCATATCTCTATCCTTCCATCACATCTCTACTCTTCCATATCTCTACCCTTTCATATCTCTACCCTCTCATATCTCTATCCTTCCATCACATCTCTACTCTTCCATATCTCTACCCTTTCATATCTCTACCCTCTCATATCTCTATCCTTCCATCACATCTCTACTCTTCCATATCTCTACCCTTTCATATTCTATCCTTCCGTCATATTTCTACACTTCCATATCTATACCTTTTCACATCTCTATCCTTCCATCATATCTCTACTCTTCATCTCTACCCTTTCATATCTCTGCCCTTCCATCATATCTCCACTATTCCATATCTCCACTCTTCCATATCTCTACCCTTCCATATATCTACCCTTCCATATCTTCACTCTTCCATATCTCTACCCTTCCATATCTCCACTCTTCCATATCTCTACCCTTCCATATCTCTACCCTTCCATATCTCTACCCTTCCATATCTCTACCCTTCCATATCTCTACCCTTCCATATCTCTACCCTTCCATATCTTCACTCTTCCATATCTCTACCCTTCCTTATCTCTACCCTTCCATATCTTCACTCTTCCATATCTCTACCCTTCCATATCTTCACTCTTCCATATCTCTACCCTTCCTTATCTCTACCCTTCCATATCTTCACTCTTCCATATCTCTACCCTTCCATATCTCTACCCTTCCATATCTCTACCCTTCCATATCTCTACCCTTCCATATCTCTACCCTTCCTTATCTCTACCCTTCCATATCTTCACTCTTCCATATCTCTACCCTTCCATATCTCCACTCTTCCATATCTCTACCCTTCCATATCTCTACCCTTCCATATCTCTACCCTTCCATATCTTCACTCTTCCATATCTCTACCCTTCCATATCTCCACTCTTCCATATCTCTACCCTTCCATATCTCTACCCTTCCATATCTCTACCCTTCCATATCTCTACCCTTCCATATCTCTACCCTTCCATATCTCTACCCTTCCATATCTCTACCCTTCCATATCTCTACCCTTCCATATCTTCACTATTCCATATCTCTACCCTTCCTTATCTCTACCCTTCCATATCTTCACTCTTCCATATCTCTACCCTTCCATATCTTCACTCTTCCATATCTCTACCCTTCCTTATCTCTACCCTTCCATATCTTCACTCTTCCATATCTCTACCCTTCCATATCTCTACCCTTCCATATCTCTACCCTTCTATATCTCTACCCTTCCATATCTCTACCCTTCCTTATCTCTACCCTTCCATATCTTCACTCTTCCATATCTCTACCCTTCCATATCTCCACTCTTCCATATCTCTACCCTTCCATATCTCTACCCTTCCATATCTCTACCCTTCCATATCTTCACTCTTCCATATCTCTACCCTTACATATCTCTACTCTTCCATATCTCTACCCTTCCATATCTCTACTCTTCCATATCTCTACCCTTCCATATCTCTACCCTTACATATCTCTACCCTTCCATATCTCTACCCTTCCATATCTCTACCCTTCCATATCTCTACTCTTCCATATCTCTACCCTTCCATATCTCTACCCTTCCATATCTCTACCCTTCCATATCTCTACCCTTCCATATCTCTACCCTTCCTTATCTCTACCCTTCCATATCTTCACTCTTCCTTATCTCTACCCTTCCATATCTCCACTCTTCCATATCTCTACCCTTCCATATCTCTACCCTTCCATATCTTCACTCTTCCATATCTCTACCCTTCCATATCTCCACTCTTCCATATCTCTACCCTTCCATATCTCTACCCTTCCATATCTCTACCCTTCCATATCTCTACTCTTCCATATCTCTACCCTTCCATATCTCTACCCTTCCATATCTCTACCCTTCCATATCTCTACCCTTCCATATCTTCACTCTTCCATATCTCTACCCTTCCATATCTCTACCCTTCCATATCTCTACCCTTCCTTATCTCTACCCTTCCATATCTCTACCCTTCCATATCTCTACCCTTCCATATCTCTACCCTTCCTTATCTCTACCCTTCCATATCTCTACCCTTCCATATCTCTACCCTTCCTTATCTCTACTCTTCCATATCTCTACTCTTCCATATCTCTACCCTTCCATATCTCTACCCTTCCATATCTCTGCCCTTCCATCATATCACTATCCTGCGATATCTCTACTCTTCATCTCTACCCTTTCATACCTCTATCCTTCCATCATATCTCTACCTTTCCAGATCTCTGCCCTTTCATATCTCTGCCCTTCCATCATATCCCTACTCTTCTTCTCTACCCTTTCATATCTCTGCCCTTCCATCATCTCTCCACTCTTCCATATCTCTACTCTTACATATCTCTACTCTTACATATCTCTACTCTTACATATCTCTACTCTTACATATCTCTACTCTTACATATC
This sequence comes from Achatina immaculata, assembly GCA_009760885.1. NCBI lineage: Eukaryota > Metazoa > Mollusca > Gastropoda > Stylommatophora > Achatinidae > Lissachatina > Lissachatina immaculata. Next base: position 823,078 of record CM019712.1, read on the forward strand.
TCTACTCTTACATATCTCTACTCTTACATATCTCTACTCTTACATATCTCTACTCTTACATATCTCTACTCTTACATATCTCTACTCTTACATATCTCTACTCTTACATATCTCTACTCTTACATATCTCTACTCTTACATATCTCTACTCTTCCATATCTCTACTGTTCCATATCTCTACTCTTCCATATCTCTACCCTTCCATATCTTTAGTCTTCCATATCTTTAATCTTACATATCTCTACTCTTCAATCATGCTGTTGGGGGGGGGGGGGGCGGGGGAAGAAGATATCCGATTTGGCAGTCAGCAGCCCATAGCTGATAAGCTAGCGTCAGGATTGGTGGAACATAGCTGACCAAGACCCTGTCCCATCTCTCCACTGGTGTACACCCAGTAGCAGGCTTAGCCTGGCTAACGGGGGCAGGGGATCGTTATAATCTTCATGGTAGTGGAGTCTGCTAAAGAAGTATTGCACACTCACTATTTTGGTTTCAGCTTCAATGAGATAGAAGAAGAAGAAGAAGAAGAAGTAGTAGTAGTAGTAGTAGTAGTAGTAGAAGAATAAGAAGAAGAAGAAGAAGATCATACCATAGAGGCAGCTAAAGATACGGTGCTAGTGCACATATTTTCCTTGACCTGTCGGAACATTAGATGATGATGTGGATCAGCATCACGCCTGGCTGTCTTTCCTTCCCCGGCTCAAAAATAAGTCAGATACTCTTTTCTACAGCCTGGGTAATTGGGGCGCCTCCTGCCGGACTACTTTTGTTTATTATTTATCCATATTTTAACATTTATCTCCCCTGTGAACTTCATCATTTCGATCTATGCCTTGAGCCAGTTGACACTGCACAAACATATTCCTGTTCGCGTATTGAGCAACTGAATGGATATGCCCAGAGCGAGTTCAAACACGTTCAGTATGAGAAGGGCCTGTCTAATGCCTTTACCCCATTGAACAATTTGTCAATTCATTTTCATCTTTGCTTCTGAACATTCGAGAAATGAAAGAGCCGACTGATTGGCAGAAAATGTGTAGATCGCTATAAAGAGATAATAGTATGTTGTGATTCATGGGATGTTTCATTTATATTTGCCAGCATTCGAACATCCTCATGGATACCGGCACGGCAGAAGATTTTGGATACGCCATCTTCGAGGCAGGGCAGAAGAGAGATGTTATGGCAACACTCCGAACACGACGGTCAAGATCTGTAGGACACGTTTTGAGGAGAGGGAGACTGGAACACCCAGTGACAACAGGAAAACTGGAGGCGAAAAGGGGATAGAGGAAGACTAAGAAAGAAAATACTCGACGGACTAATAGAGTGGCACGGTGCACGGCTCAACACACGTCTTATAGAAAGAGCCAAGGACAGGTGGTTGTGGAAGTCAGTGACGACCAACGGCTGACCGCATGGACCAGAGAAAGATCTATGTTCCGCACGAAGCAGCTGGGGATAAAGCAGTAATACAAAAGAAGCGGCGCCACGTTCAGAGCATGAGAAACAACGTAAATCAACACACACACCTATCGTCCCCAGAATATGTACATAGAAGGATGTAGTAGCGAACAGCGAGCGTGCTTCGAGAGTAAAGAAGATTTCAGCACCAGTACACCTCTCAGAGCCCAAGGGAAGGATATCCAGATCTGAACCATTTTATCCATGATAAATCATATTCAGCACACTCAGTTTTCTTCCTGTGGAAGATTTGTATTCACCGTTCTACCCGCTCTCTTTCTTGCCGAGTTTTGACGGAAAAAAAGAGTCATTAATGCTTTCCGCTAAATCCGAACTGGCTGCATTAAACTTTGGCATTTAAAAATACAGAAAAATAAAAAGCCCCCTCATTTCTGAATACATTTCTTTTGCCCAATGAATTATTCACTGCTGCATTTCAATGTATACGATGTTTCTCACCATAGTAACAGAGAGGGAGAGGTCGCCCACGAAAGAGGGAGGAAATGACATAAACCTGAAATATCCCGTTGCATGAAGGAAACTGCCGAGCCCTATCATAGCCTTTATTTGTCCCTTCAAAAAATGAGAGAAGACAAGACAGGACAGGACAGAACAGGACAGGAAAGACAGGATAAGACAAAACAAGACGATGTTTCTGGACATATTTTCAGTCAATATTTCAGGCTACATTTTCACTTCATACAATATTTCTGGCTACATTGTCATATCATAGAATATTTCTGGCTACATTGTCGTATCGTAGAATATTTCTGGCTACATTGTCATATCATAGAATATTTCTGGCTACATTGTCGTATCATAGAATATTTCTGGCTACATTGTCATATCATAGAATATTTCTGGCTACATTGTCGTATCATAGAATATTTCTGGCTACATTGTCGTATCATAGAATATTTCTGGCTACATTGTCATATCATAGAATATTTCTGGCTACATTGTCGTATCATAGAATATTTCTGGCTACATTGTCATATCATAGAATATTTCTGGCTACATTGTCGTATCATAGAATATTTCTGGCTACATTGTCGTATCGTAGAATATTTCTGGCTACATTGTCATATCATAGAATATTTCTGGCTACATTGTCATATCGTAGAATATTTCTGGCTACATTGTCGTATCGTAGAATATTTCTGGCTACATTGTCATATCATAGAATATTTCTGGCTACATTGTCATATCATAGAATATTTCTGGCTACTTTGTCATATCGTAGAATATTTATGGCTACATTGTCATATCGTAGAATATTTATGGCTGCATTGTCACATCGCGGGATATTTCTGGCCACATTGTCACATCGCAGGATATTTTTGGCTACTACATTGTCTCATGATACACTATTTCTGGCTATGTTGTTATATCATACGATATTATCAAGCACATTTTCTGCCCACGAGAGATTTCTTCTTTAGATAACTAGGCATTGTTGTCCTGTCTAAGGCCTGCGCAGTTTTATACTCCAGATATCAAGGCATTGTTGTCTTTTCTTAGGCCTGCACAGTTTTATACTCAGATATCTAGGCATTGTTGTCTTGTCTAAGGCCTGCGCAGTTTTATACTCCAGATATCTAGGCATTGTTGTCTTTTCTTAGGCCTGCACAGTTTTATACTCAGATATCTAGGCATTGTTGTCCTGTCTAAGCCTTGCACAGTTTTATACTCAGATATCTAGGCATTGTTGTCCTGTCTAAGGCCTGCACAGTTTTATACTCCAGATATCAAGGCATTGTTGTCTTTTCTTAGGCCTGCACAGTTTTATACTCAGATATCTAGGCATTGTTGTCCTATCTAAGGCCTGCGCAGTTTTATACTCCAGATATCTAGGCATTGTTGTCTTTTCTTAGGCCTGCACATTTTTATACTCAGATATCTAGGCACTGTTGTCCTGTCTAAGCCTTGTTCAGTTTTATACTCCAGATATCTAGGCATTGTTGTTCTGTCTAAGGCCTGCACAGTTTTATACTCCAGATATCTAGGCATTGTTGTCCTGTGTTACGCCTGCACAGCTTTATACGCATGAAGCTGGATAGTGCAGTCATGTGACATCAGTCACGTGGCCCGTGTGGTCTGTCCCTTTCTCTGTAAAATGATATATCCGGGCCAGGAGCTGCGAGTCTCTCCCCTGTGGCCCCCTTCCCCGGGTAGAATGTTTACCCCGATCGATAAATTATGAGTAGAGGTTGGAGTCCTGGTTTCTCACCATCCGCTTTGTCAATCAGGATGGCTTAAACGAGGATGGAAACTGTTACGCACGAGTAGTTTCGGCTTCAAGGCCCACCTGGGGATGTTTGCTCGGGAGCGTGGAACTGATCACTGGGTTCTGGGGAGCGGACCGTCCAGTTTTTAATAAACGTGACAACATGGATGTCAGATTCTGGCTGCCGTACAGTGTCTAATGCGGGGGTCCTTAACGTTTTTCTCATCTGCTCATGAACCCCCTTTCCGGTCTGAGAACAGCCGTGGGCCAACTTTCTGCCCCGAGAACAGCTGTGGACCCAATTCTGGTCTGAAAACAACTGTGGGCCTTTTCCGGCCTGAGAGCAGCTGTGGCCTCTTTGCGGTCTGAGGGCAGTTGTGCGCTCTATTTCTGGTCCGAGAACAGCTGTGGGCCCCATTTCTGGCCTGAGAACAGCTGTGAGCTCCTGTCCGGTCTGAGAACAGCTGTGGCCCCATTTCCGACAGAGAGCAGTTGTGGGCCCCCTTTCAGTCCTGAGAACAGTTATGGACCCCCTTTCCGGCATGAGAACAGAATGGACCCTTCATTAAAAATAAAGCAACAAATGGAGCTCAGATAATGCAGAGATTTTTTTTCAATCGAGCCAATTAATTTGTTGGTCTGCGGACCCCCCCCCCTTTCCCCAAAAATCATTATGTGGACCCACTGGGGGGTCCATGGATCATAGTTAAGAACCACTGGTTTAATCTTTGCCCGTGGACAGTGGCCCCTTGTCTGTCACGTTTTTGAGTTCGGGTAAGGACCACAGACAAGAATAAATGGAACGGCTAAAGAATAATACGTAGTATTATCTCTTTATAGTGATACAAATCTCTTCTTCTTCTTCTTCTTCTAGCAGGTGGTGAATTCAGCAACTTTCCAAACTATTTAGGCACATTGCAGCAAACATAACACGCCTCAATTCCTCTCTGTTATTTTCTACTTCTTGGTCTGTCTCGTTTCAACACTTCTGTTTAGGCAGTCTTTGTTTGTCTCTCCTTCCCCATTCTCTCTATATGCCCTAGCCACCTTGGTTTGCTGTTTCCCATAATGTAAGGGGAGAGTTCAACAGTGTGTAGATATGCAAATATTAAACCAAAATGTTTTTGCCTATTCGATATGGACTCTAACTCATTGTGGGCTCTAACTCAGTGTGGACTCAAACTCAGTGTGGACTCCAACTCATTGTGGACTGACTCATTGTGGACTCCCAACTTATTGTGGACTGACTCATTGTGGACTCCAACTCATTGTGGACTCCAACTCATTGTGGACTGACTCATTATGGACTCCAACTCATTGTGGACTCCAGCTCAGTGTGGACTCGAACTAAGACCCCAGCTAGTGAAGCTGAACTTCGCGTCACATCTTCTTCTCTGCATTCACCAGCAGTCACGAGGTCAGCGCTGGCTGGTGTGCCTGGACATGCAGAAAAAATGTTCTCTTGTCTCGAAGAAGCCCAGGCGTTGTGAGGATTTTACACCGTGGTAAAGTAATGGGAGTTTGGTGTGTAAGTGGCGGAGTAGTTAGTGCAGCAGTCTCTCATGGCGAAGGTATGTAGTTCGAATCCGAACAGAAGCGCATCATGTACCCAGCTGTAGAAATGAGTAGCTGGCTTGTTCTAGAGAAAGATGGCCGGTCTTTATGGTGGCCACAGGAGTGTGTCGACAGGTCAGGGAGAAAATAGACACTGACACCAGTGATAAGAGAGGCCGTTGAAGATACTGTAACAACAGAAAAAATAGAGGGAAGAAGAGCCAGGGGAAGGCAGAGAAAAATGACACTGGATAGTTTGACGAAATTGTGTGAGAGGAGATCAAGAACTGAACTAATGGCCTGCATGAAAGGATCGGGTACATGGAGAAACATAATAGCCAACGCCAGTCTGTCGCTCTTCAGAAGCTAAAACAAGTAAAGAATCTGTGGAAAGGGCCAAACAGAACTATAAAAATAACGTTTTTTAAGGGCATGCATCTTTCCTGTGGCAACATATGCCTGTGAGACCTGGACACTTAACAAAACAGCTGAGACACACGCTAAAAGTCTTTGAATGTAAATGCTACAGAAGAGTCCCACAAATATCAAGGGCACAAACAAAAGAACACACATATCCATACTACAAGAACTTAATATTGAAGAATGTTGACTAGTAAAGAAACGTAAACAAAGAAAACTGAAGTATATCCGATATTATAAAACGTCATGAGAGTTTGGACAAGGCCGTCTTGGAAGGGCACACAATGGGAAAAAAGAAAGAGAGGAAGACCAAGGCGAAGATGATAACAAGACATTGTTGATGATCTGCAAATGGATGCATCAGCGGCAGGGCATCTTGCTTACAACCGAGAGGGTTTCAAGAGAGCTGTTAGGGAGTCGACAAGCTAATGAGTGACTGAATTGAGTCGGTACAGCACCTAATGATGATGAACACCAGCGAATGAGCTTTATCTTCAGAGAGTAAAGAACTAGGACCCTAACTTGTCCGTAACGCTGTCATCCATCTTTCAGCTTTCGGCTAACCTCTCATGGCTGGATAACAGCTGTATAGATTTGTGTACAACATTCACAGCTGGGCAAGTCTTCGATGTGCTTGTGAAATGAAGACACAAGCTTAAGGATGCACCCCCACCCCCACGGGGATGATGGTAATGATGAAGATATTAACAAGGAGTGATCACGTGATAAACATACTCGCGTACTACGTAGCACACAAGATGGTACATAAATTATCTAAACTAGGTCAGTTTTTGGGGGGGGGGGGGAGATGCTTATCAGCGGTTCCCAAACTGCGATACCTGATGGGTCAAGGAGATTCACGTGTTGATTACTTAGAACAATGGTTCCCAACCAATTAACATCCGAGGGCCACTTTTCAGTATTACTTACACTGTATAACTCGCAGATCACAGTATTCGCTATAGTGTCACGAAGCCTTACACCTTTTACATTTTTTTTTTACTAAAGATATGAGCCCTTAATGCCTAGACACAGCCTAGGAACACCTAATAATGTTCCGGGGAACAGTTGCCGGACAGCATATTGGGAACCACTGATACAAGAACTGTGATTTTTTTTTTAATCTGTAAATACCAAGTGATGGAGGAATGAGGAGACTGCGGACAATTTATCACTGACTTTAGGGGGTCCGCTACCTGAAAAAGTTTGGGATCCGTTGGTATAGATCATTTATATGTAGCAAAAGTTTAAAAAAAAAATAAACGTGAAGCTTTTAGATGTTCAAAACGCCACTGAACAAGTTTTTCAGCCTTGGTAATGACAACAGCTCCTGACGATTTTGTCCTCGCAAACGTTATCGGAACAGCCACCCACTTAGAGATGTGTCCACATTCTTGCTGTGAAATATTGCGGTTTATCTGCGTCCAAGAGTTTGCAGGCGCTGAAGTTTGGCGGTGGTTAAGTTTAGCTTATCTGACGCAGGTCGCAGCGAGATCTTCAGTAAACGGTCACTGCTGTTGGATACTAAGGTTTTCAATCTCCAGAGCACTTCCTGCACATCCTGCAGGTCTGCCCATTGTACCGAGAACCCCGAACCCAGCTCAGGCCACAGGGACCTACACAGGGAGACATACTTTAAGGGCGCAAAGCAGGACCTCCTAGAGGCGGCACAGTTTACCCTGACAGTAAAATCTGAGGCTAGAACTGTGTTGATGCTCTGTGCTCACTTACCTGCAGTGATATATAACTTCGCAATAATTGTCTGTTCAGGGGAGATAATGAATCTCAGCGCAGAGACTGAAAGTTCCAGTATAAAATTAGACGGGAATTTTGGACGTGGTAATCGTTTTTTTTTAAAATATAAAACTATACCTAGGTCAGAAAATACCATCAGCTTTGCACTACGGAGACATCCATTTCTTCTCCAGTTCCCCCCTCCAAATCAGTATCTTTATAAGTGTGCAATAAGTATAAAATCATCCATGGGAATCTAATAAGATGAAAGATGTAGACACGAAAGTTGCTCGTGAATCTAATAAGATGAAAGATGTAGACACGAAAGTTGCTCATGAATCTAATAAGATGAAAGATGTAGACATAAAAGTTGCTCATGAATCTAATAAGATAAAGTTTAGACATGAACGTTGTTGGAGGCGTGAAAGAGGCCGAACAGATAGTCACTCGACTTCTCGGTACGAAGGAAGCGTGTTCTGTCCTTGCAGTCGTCGCCATCCAGCAGATAGAGTTTCTCTGGTGCTAGTTTCGTGAACCTGTGTTCAAGTCATCACTCCAAGAAGAACATCGGAGAGTACTTGGAGCACGATGATGATGATGATTCTAGAAAGCACAGACACAAACTTCAGACCAAAAGTATCTTGGTAGTGAATGCAGGAAAGCGTACAAGTCACCGAGACATGGCCGGCCTTGGCGTGGCTTGTTTTTAAGTCCATTCCCTTTCTTCTCTTATTACATGTGCGCATGCGCCGCCAACTGTGGAGTACATCCTCCAGAACAGCAGCGACACCGAGACACACCTACTGGCCATGTGAAACAACCCAAGAAGATTTATCCAAGGGACAGAAATGCAGATACAGACAGAAAATGCGGACGAAAAGGAAGAAGAAGTTTTTTAGGCTCGTGATTTCCTGAAATTATCTTTATAACGCTTCATTCTTCCTGTTTGTTGATGCTGCTTTGTGGTGCATTTGTTGTTCTTGTTGCCACTGCTCATGTTATTTCTGAATGGTTTATGTTTTACTCTTTTGTCTGTTTAGTGGTTAAGTTTCTAGCTTAAGTAATGGCTGGTTATGTTTCTAGCTTAAGTAATGGCTGGTTATGTTTCTAGCTTAAGTAATGGCTGGTTATGTTTCTAGCTTAAGTAATGGCTGGTTATGTTTCTAGTTTAAGTAATGACTGATTGAGTTTCTAGCTTAAGTAATAACTGATTAAGTTTCTAGCTTAAATAATAGCTGATTATGTTTCTAGCTTAAGTAATGGCTGGTTATGTTTCTAGCTTAAGTAATGGCTGGTTATGTTTCTAGCTTAAGTAATAGCTGGTTATGTTTCTAGCTTAAGTAATGACTGATTGAGTTTCTAGCTTAAGTAATGACTGATTAAGTTTCTAGCTTAAGTAATGGCTGATTATGTTTCTAGCTTAAGTAATGGCTGATTATGTTTCTAGCTCATGTTAAGATTGATTATGCTTCTTACTTATACAATGACTGATTAAGTTTCTAGCTTATATAATGATATATTTCACAAAAGCAAATAAGTGCGGTGCATTATTGCCTATTCAGTTAGCTGCACTTTCTGACTTCTTAACAGGCTGCACTATGCTAGGGATCATGTGGACCCATATCTTCTTTCCCATACTATTGTGACAGTTGGTTTTTCCCAGCACGACTGTGAAGTTGGTACGTGAAATGTTACAACTTCGACTTCTATATTTGGTGGCCATCTTCAACTTCGTGTCCTTTATAAGTGGTTTTTTTTTTTTAACCTAATCCGATATCGATTCTTAGTTCCACAGCCCTAGTTCCTAGGAGACACTTCGAAGATATTACAAAGGGTTTTGATCATCTTCCGTCTGCCATCACTTACACCAAAACTGAAAGCGTAACTCGCCGCCCGGTCCAACAATTCCAAGTTCCGTCGACGTTCCGAAGCAGGTTGCATCACACTGTTCGGGTCAATCGATCGGAATTAAGACTTCACTTGCTGTCATAGCGGGTGACCTCCAATTTTTTTATTTTGTCGGAGTGTCCTTTCAGACAAGCAAAGTAACGCCCGACAAAACTAGACACGCCCTGTTGCTGTTTTCTTATTTCGAAGCTAAGATTGCTGGATTTTGTCCTGAGAAATGTTGGATTGTACGTGACCTAGTTAGCCAGTTTGTCTACAGCGCTCGTCTGTGCTCCCCGTCGCCAAGAATTGTGATATTCTTATGTATGATGTAAGTTGTATTTCTTTCTTTCTTCCTCGTTCTGACAGATACTGCTAAGTTTTGGAACATGTGGATCACGGTAACTCTACACAAAATTTACTTCCAACTCAGGAACTGCAACTCTGTTGGAAATTAATTATTTGTACACAGTAAGCGTGGTCACCCTACCTCATACGCTGATGACCCAGCATAATGAGGTCTCTAACGCTTCACCCCCTACGGCATTTGCTATGGGACTATCTTTACTTTTTTTTAAAGCGTGTAGCAGGTCTGCCTGAACTTGTTTATTATGAAGGCGAGTCAGAAAGTAACCGCAGATCAAGAGACGTAACCATTGAAAAGATGTATGGAAAAACTCGAGGGCGCGACAATCTTTTCAGTGGTTACATCCCTTGATTTGTGATTACTTTTTGACGCGTCCTAGTATAAGGATGAAAACACATTATTGTGAATTACCTGAATTCAGTACACTATATCCGCTTAATGCCGAATTTAGACTAGGTGAGGCCCCAGCTTGGAGGCCCCTTGTTTAAAAATGTTACACATCTCACAAGGGTGCCCACCAAAACAGGAAATTCTGAAATTTTGTAAGACCCCCCCCAAAGCAGTCTCAAGGTTGTTTAGCGTATGGCTAAATCTGGCATTTAACACGCTACACGCTAATACTACACAAAGTGTACACAACACACGGTCAGTGCGCCGGCAGTATACAGCACATATCCATAGAATATATAATCTTTTCCCCAATAGCTGTGTCATACATATAGTGCAAGAAATGTGCATTATGTTTCCGCAGTAAAGAGCTTTTCATTAGCACACACCTGACTACATGTGAATGATGTTTATTCCCTTACATACGTAGCGCTGTGTCAAAGATTTACGTAGAAGAAGTATTGAATTTATTTATGGATCTTACGAAACGTAAAGTACTCGATAGGGCGTTTTCGACGTATAAATACTCGGATATAAATACCATTTATGCTCTGGGTTGGCAGAGTTTGTAGAAATGCAACAACGTAACCGGTACCAAACCAATAGACATTTTTTTATGGAATCCCGCGATGGTAAGAATTTACGGCATACAGACTAAAATATCTTTACAAAGATTTTAAAATCTAAGCTCTGGAAACAAGTTTATTGATTTGTCTATGCGAGGACGCAGATTCGAGTTAGCGAGTCCCTCCTTCACAAGAAAAAAAAACAGAGAGATAGCTGAATATTATTCTAACTTTAGATCTACTTACATTTGTCTATATCATTGAATAATACACATATTATATCTTGAGAACCCTGGAGCAATGTTCACAACCCATACAGATTTACACACATGTATGTATGTCATTGAAAATGCCATATCAACAGTTCGTGACTTATAATCCTTCCAGCTCATGATGATGATTAATCCAAGGCGGAATGATGGTGTAGTCAGTCATTTGTGTGTCTCTTGCAGAACTTTGCCTCCCTAACAGCTCTCCTGTAGGCCTCTCGGTTGTAAGCAAGATGCCCTGCCGCTGAAGCACCCATTTTCAGATTATCAACGATGTCTTGCAGCCATTTTCGCCTTAGTCCTTCTCTCTTTCTTTTTCCTATTATGTACCCTTCTAAGAAGGTCTTCTCTAAATTCTCATGACGTTTAATGTGTCCAAAATATTTAAGTTTTCTCTGTTTAATTCCTTTTACTAACCAACCTTCTTCAATATTAAGTTCTTTTAGTGTAGGTATATTTGTTCTTTTGTGTGTCCATGATATTTGAAGAACTCCTGTACCATTTACATTCAAAGGCATTTATGTGTTTCTCGGGTGTTTTGTTAAGTGTCCAGGTCTCGCAGTCATATGTTGCGATGAAGTGATACCTCAAAAAGTGCACGAAAACAAGAAGAATAACATAATCCACGCAGGGTTACAGTTCAGTCCGCCATAGGAGTGAAAATATCGACACTCTAACGGGACAAAGAAATCCACAAGTTCTGTCAACATTTGGCGAGATATACGGACTCCTCCACTAGAGTCAGAACTAGACACAAAACTAACCTTCTCCCACAATATCTAACATCGAATCTTTAAATTCACACACCAAAATCACACTTTCTCTCCAAACAAATCACAACACAGATTCGACACAAAAAGAAAAAAAAAACCGTGGGACATTGAGCAGGTTTCATAGACACTGAAAGCCTAGGACATCTTGACCTTGTCTCGAGAGTTATTCAACTTTGTTTACACACATTCTGTTATATCAGTAAAGTAAAGGTAGGTAAAGATAGCCTTGCCATGACTTACAGGCACATGGGGATATGGTGTTAGAGCCCATATTTTCCGTGACCTACCAGCACACTAGAGAGTGATGTGGTCAGCATCATCCCTGGCCGTCTACCCTTCCCCAACTCTTTCTATAGCTGGGTGACTGAGGCGCCTCCGGTCGGATTCGAACCCCCGACCTTCACCACGAGAGACTAGTACACTAGCCACTTCACCACTCAGGCACCATATATCAGTGGTAGAAACTTTTTTTTTATATCCGAGAACCACTTTTCCATATATATATATATATATCTTCTCTTATATATTATATCCATCCCGTGCCGTTAAACATCACATAGGGCTCGCAAGGTAGTTCGCCAATTTTTCCTGTCTTCGGCGAGTCTTTCAACCTCATCAAAGGATTTTATGCCTATTAATTTGGCCTCTCTTAACAGTGTCCTCTTCAGAGTTTTACGCGGTCTGCCTCTTTTTCTTTGGCCTGTTGTGTGTGTTCCATTTTATAACTTGTTTTGGGATTATCTGACTGTTTCTTCTCATCACGTGACCAACATATGTCCATCTCCTTTTCCTGATCACCCATGAGACTGGTTGTTGTTCAGTCATCTGTCTTATCTCGACATTGATCTTGAATTTGTTCCACTTGATGCCGAGTATTTATATGCACCATCTTTTTTGTGATATCCAAGTTCCCTGAATCTTTAACTGATTTTATTAAATATAGATTGCACCAAATATCACGTAGAGCCGGGGGTGGGGTGGGGAACACCTGGTTATGTTTGGATGATTATTTATGGTCTCCGGAGTGCATGTTTGGCACCACTGGTCTGTATTAATGAAAAACGGAAATGTGTTTCATTAGAAAAATATTTCCAGTAGGAAAGGCATGCCAAAAGTTTCATGTTTACAGTATGGTTTTCTTTATACATGGCCGCGGCGGTGATCCGTACAAATAAGACATTTTGAACTGATATACATGCGTCTTAGTGACATCACGTGTATCACCAGCAACTGTCTTGTCAAATCTACTGACACCGAAGTCAAGATATGCACGTCTTATCCAGATGTGCTCTAGCTTTCAACTGGTCAGTAGTTTGAGATGTCAGCAAAGTGGAAAGGAGGGGAAAAAAAGTCAGTTAGAAACGAGTTTTTTTTTCGTGTGTAGAGTGTAAAAGAGTTGGATTTCTAAGAATGTGTAGCTAAGTACAGGTACCTTTTATTTTGCTTCTCTCTTAAAAAGATTGAGGCGGATCTTGTGTTTCTGAAGAAGGTCCACCCTTGTCAGGCTTTATATTTCAGTCATAGTTTCTTAAATTTCTTGGGTATTGTTTATTTATTGACAAAGGATGAACTCTGAATTCTTGTTGGAGTTTTGTTTTGGAAACTTATCAGCCTTGTGAGTGTAAATATTATCTGTCTGTCGTCTAACTGTCTGTTTGTCAGTCATTTGTCTGTATATCTGTCTGTCTCTGTGTCCATCTCTCTGTCTACATGTCTGTCATATGTCTATCTCTGTATCCGTCTCTCTGTCTACATATCTCTCATATGTCTGTCTCTGTGCCCGTCTCTGTCTACATGTCTGTCATGTCTATCTCTGTGCCTGTCTCTGTCTATATATCTGTCATATATCTGTCTCTGTATACGCCTCTCTGTCTATATATCTGTCATATGTCTGTCTCTGTATACGTCTCTCTGTCTATATATCTGTCATATGTCTGTCTCTGTATACGTCTCTCTCTATATATCTGTCATATATCTGTCTCTGTATACGTCTCTCTGTCTATATATCTGTCATATGTCTGTCTCTGTGCCCGTCTCTCTGTCTACATGTCTGTCATATGTCTGTCTCTGTGCCCGTCTCTCTGTCCACATGTCTGTCTCTGTTCCCGTCTCTCTGTCTTCATATCTCTCATATGTCTGTCTCTGTGCCCTTCTCCCTGTCTTCATATCTCTCATATGTCTGTCTCTGTATACGTCTCTCTGTGTACATGTCTGTCTCTGTGCCCGTCTCTCTGTCTTCATATCTCTCATATGTCTGTCTCTGTGCCCTTCTCCCTGTCTTCATATCTCTCATATGTCTGTCTCTGTATACGTCTCTCTGTGTACATGTCTGTCTCTGTGCCCGTCTCTCTGTCTTCATATCTCTCATATGTCTGTCTCTGTGCCTGTTTCTCTGTCTACATGTCTGTCATATGTCTGTCTCTGTGCCCGTCTCTCTGTCTTCATATCTCTCATATGTCTGTCTCTGTGCCTGTTTCTCTGTCTACATGTCTGTCATATGTCTGTCTCTGTATACGTCTCTCTGTGTACATGTCTGTCTCTGTATCCGTCTCTCTGTCTACATGTCTGTCATATGTCTGTCTCTGTGCCCGTCTCTCTGTCTACATGTCTGTCTCTGTGCCCGTCTCTCTGTCCACATGTCTGTCTCTGTATATGTCTCTCTGTCTACATGTCTGTCTCTGTATATGTCTCTCTGTCTACATGTCTGTCTCTGTGCCCGTCTCTCTGTCTACATGTCTGTCTCTGTGCCCGTCTCTCTGTCTACATGTCTGTCTCTGTGCCCGTCTCTCTGTCCACATGTCTGTCTCTGTATATGTCTCTCTGTCTACATGTCTGTCTCTGTGCCCGTCTCTCTGTCTACATGTCTGTCATGTGTCTGTCTCTGTGCCCGTCTCTCTGTCTACATATCTGTCATACGTCTGTCTCTGTGTCCGTCGTTCTGTCTGTCGCATGTCTCTGTCCGGCTGCCGTCTGTTTACTTGTCTGTGTGACTGCCTGTTTGTCCGTCCGTCCCTCCCCCCCCTTAAAGCATTATCTTTGTTTAATTTTCCTTGATCTTCTGTGTTCTAACACACAGCACAGTTCTCACGGAACCACACTTTGTACGGGCCCCACCCCCTCAATGACCAGTCAGAGCCCCGACACGTGTAAATTAAACAAATCCCCGAAGAAGATCAGGTGGATGCATATTAACAAAAAAAAAAAAACTGTATCTAAGACTCTTGAATCCGGTCTGTATCGATTTCCTTGGCTAGATTTTGAAAGCCGTCACGGTTCACCGATTATTGAAGCACTGCCGGCGTTCTGTGTACAGTTTAAATAGCGCGCGCCATTGATGTGGTCTGGGTCTTTTCAAGAGAAACACTACTACCAGTAAAGGTTAAAAAAAATTGCATTGAATATTAGACCAGTTTTGTTCGCTCAAAAATTTGTTAGAAAATATTTTCACAAGCGAGATATACACACTCTTTGTATCTAGGTTAAGCCGTTTTTCGTATTTTCTAATTTTCTTTGTTGTGTCCCTTCGTTCGAGTATTGTTATTCCTTCCCTTGCCTGTCCTGTACGCGTTTATCTGTACTGTAAGCACAAAGAACAGTTGATGCCTAGATGGGCATCACGCAGCACAGCTGGAGCACCGTGCAAAGACTGGCTGCAGCATTATTGGATCGTGACTGCTTTGTTGATAGGAAGTACCAAGAACATAAAATGGAATGTAAGAGTGTTCGCTTGTAATGATCGGCCGGGTAGTCTTTCTGAGACTGTATCTGCAATAATCAGGAATGCCATATACGTTTTGCACAGTTACTATCTATCTCTTTCCTTGCGTCTGTCTGTCAGTAAGTCTGCCTGACTGCATATCTATCTATCTATCTATCTATCTATCTATCTGTCTGTCTGTCTGTCTGTCTGTCTGTCTGTCTGTCTGTCTGTCTGTCTGTCTGTCCGTCCGTCCGTCCGTCCGTCCGTCCGTCCGTCCGTCCGTCCGTCCGCCCGCCTGCCTGTCTGTCTGTCTGTCTGCCTATCTGTTTCTATCTATGTGTCTACCTACCTGCCTATCTATATGTCTATCTGTCTGCCCACCTGCCTGTTGGTCTATCTGTATGTCTACCTGCCTGCCTATCTTTTTCTGTTCTATCTATCTATCTATCTATCTATCTATCTATCTATCTATCTATCTATCTATCTATCTATCTATCTATCTATCTATCTATCTATCAGTCTGCTTGACTGTCTACCTATGTGTCTACCTGCCTGCCTATCTGTCTGTCTTGTGTCTAACTGACTGCCTGTTTGCCTGCCTGTCCAAATAACCTGGTCACCCACACACCTGACAAGCTCTCTTACAAGCTACCTAGCTATATATAGACCTACCAATCTATCTTACAAGCTACCTAGCTATATATACACCCACCAAGCTATCTTACAAGATACCTAGCTATATATACACCCACCAATCTATCTTACAAGCTACCTAGCTATATATACTCCCACCAAGCTATCTTACAAGCTACCTAGTTATACACACACCCACCAAGTTGTCTTACAAACTACCTAGCTATACACACACCTACCAAGCTATCTTACAAGATGCCTAGCTCTACACACACCCACCAAGCTGTCTTACAAGCTGCCTATCTATACACACACCTACCAAGCTATCTTACAAGATGCCTATCTATACACACACCCACCAAGCTGTCTTACAAACTACCTAGCTATACACACACCTACCAAGCTATCTTACAAGATGCCTATCTATACACACACCCACCAAGCTATCTTACAAGCTGCCTAGCTCTACACACACCCACCAAGCTATCTTACAAGCTGCCTAGCTCTACACACACCCACCAACCTATCTTACAAGCTGCCTAGCTCTACACACACCCACCAAGCTATCTTACAAGCTACCTAACTATATATACACCCACCAATCTATCTTACAAGCTACCTAGCTATATATACACCCACCAAGCTATCTTACAAGCTACCTAGCTATATATACTCCCACCAAGCTATCTTACAAGATACCTAGCTATATATACACCCACCAATCTATCTTACAAGCTACCTAGCTATATATACTCCCACCAAGCTATCTTACAAGCTACTTAGTTATACACACACCCACCAAGCTGTCTTACAAACTACCTAGCTATACACACACCTACCAAGCTATCTTACAAGATGCTTATCTATACACACACCCACCAAGCTGTCTTACAAGCTGACTATCTATACACACACCTACCAAGCTATCTTACAAGATGCCTATCTATACACACACCCACCAAGCTGTCTTACAAACTACCTAGCTATACACACACCTACCAAGCTATCTTACAAGATGCCTATCTATACACACACCCACCAAGCTATCTTACAAGCTGCCTAGCTCTACACACACCCACCAAGCTATCTTACAAGCTGCCTAGCTCTACACACACCCACCAAGCTATCTTACAAGCTGCCTATCTATACACACACCCACCAAGCTATCTTACAAGCTGCCTATCTATACACACACCTACCAAGCTATCTTACAAGCTGCCTATCTATACACACACCCACCAAGCTATCTTACAAGCTGCCTATCTATACACACACACCTACCAACTCCCCATTTGTTATTTTCCATGGTGTGTCAGAATACATACTGTGTAGCAGTTTCAGTATAAAGAAAACAAGAGGAAGTTACTGTATAATTTTAAAATATAGGTTGGGTTTGAAGTGTGCTACTTTTCTGTTTATTTAGACTTTGCCTACATATCACTCTGAGCACTGATTGGCATAGGATGACAGGTGTCGAAGATCAGCTGACACTGCCAGTGTTACTTTGGAGGAAAAGTGTTAACCATCTATTACCTTTTCACTAACCCAGCTATTTACTTACTCATTAAACCACTCACCTATCACCTTTCCACCAACCCAGCTATTTACCTACCTATTAAACCACTCACCTATCACCTTTCCACCAACCCAGCTATTTACCTACCTATTAAACCACTCACCTATCACCTTTCCACCAACCCAGCTATTTACCTACCTATTAAACCACTCACCTATCACCTTTCCACCAACCAGCTATTTACCTACCTATTAAACCACTCACCTATCACCTTTCCACCAACCCAGCTATTTACCTACCTATTAAACCACTCACCTATCACCTTTCCACCAACCCAGCTATTTACCTACCTATTAAACCACTCATCTATCACCTTTCCACCAACCCAGCTATTTACCTACCTATTAAACCACTCATCTATCACCTTTCCACCAACCCAGCTATTTACCTACCTATTAAACCACTCACCTATCACCTTTCCACCAACCCAGCTATTTACCTACCTATTAAACTACTTACCTACTCATTAAACCACTCATCTATTACCTTTCCACCAACCCAGCTATTTACCTACCTATTAAACCACTCACCTATCACCTTTCCATCAACCTACCTATCTACCTTTCTATATACCCAGTTGGCAGTGTACTTAGCTACCTAACAAATTATTTACCTTTCTTTCCACCTGTCTGCTTAACTCATTTATCTACTGCCAACTACCTACCTACTAAGCTACCTGTTATCTACTCACCAATCATCCTACCTGCCCAAGTACTCACCTGTCACCCTGCTTCTTTTCTTTTGTCCAGAAGCACATGTTTCCTCCTCCCCCCCCCCCAAGCCCACTGTCATCCCTTTTATTGTGTCATCTCTGTACAGGTAAATTATGCCATCATTTTATCCTCATGTCACTGTACTTTTACAGGTAAACTAGTGTTTAGTCGACCTCGTGTAACCCATCAAGATGACTCTGGAACGTAACGTGACCCCACCAACCCCTGGACACACCACGATGTCTGCCAAGCCCGCCACAACCACCATCACTGGTTGCGAGAAAGCCATCTTGCACCAGTCCACACCGGCGCTGGATGGGATGCGCAAAGATGAACCCATATACAGCCGAAACAGCCCAAATATGCTCAACATCCTCACAGCTAGTTCGGATATAGAATTCTCCAACAGGTCTGTGGCTCAATTTTTTTCACACAGAGTGTTACATGTACTGATCAAATTGACCTTGGTATGTTGACCTTTGCACTTTGTATTCCAAATTTATTAACCTCTTACTGCCAAAGACTAACTCATGCTTACTCACATCAGCCTCAAGATTTTAGACTCAGACTAATCCACTCATTATACAAGGTGTTCCAAAAATTCCTTTACACTTCCCAGAGGCCACAAATGCATCTACATGGATAAAGTGTGTGTTATTTTGTAGAGAAATACTTCTCAAAGTCTTAGGATATACGTTACAGGGACTCAATGTGAGGATGTGCGCTGTGTTGCCACAGAAACTCACTTTGAGTCCTTGTAAGATATGTATAAAACTTTGAGAATTTTTCTACAAAATAACATACACTTTCTTTATGTAGCTACGTTTCTTTTCCTACAGTGGCCCCTGAAAAGTGTGAAGGAATTTTTGAAACACCCTGTATGTAGATAACTTATCCCAAATTGTGTTGAACTGTATGCATGTTTTTTAACTTACAAGTTAAAATGGTGGCTGAATGTTTTACTTGGTAACAAGACAACTCTGTGATGCTTCAGTTCTTACTGCCACCAGAGAACAATAAGAGAGATTATAATGGGCTAGGGGGAATGTGTCTTTAAGACAAAAGAAAAGAAACCGGCATAAAGATTGGTACATTGCTAGGTGGGAGAGTTGGTAGGTAGCTAGGTAGTAACTTGATAGGTAGGTAGGTAGACAATGGGTAAGCAGACAAATGCTGGGTAGGTAGTTAGTGAGTAACTTGGTAGGTCATTAGTGAGGAGGTAGATTACTGAGTAGGTAGATAGTTGGGTAGAGAGATAAGTAGACTAGAGTATCTAGGTGCTTAGGTAGGCAGGTGGGAAGGTAGATAACTGGGTAGGTAGGTCGATGGCTGGTGGATAGTTAGATTGGTCAAGAACACTGATTCAGTAACTGAGGAGTGGGGGGGAGTGTAAAAAAATAAGGAGTAACTATACCTTCACTTTTATTTCTTGTCTTCATCAGCTATAGACTCATGCAAATTCCCTTAAAGGTTCATGAAACTGGCTTTACATAGTCTCTTCCCATCCTTCACTGGCAAACAGTCCGTCTCACCACATAAACCTATAGTTCTGAACCTTTTCTTGCCCATGGATCCCCTTCCAGACATGAGAACACCTGTGGACCTCTCATTAAAAAATAAGGCAAGAAGTAGAGCTCAGATGGTGCTAAAGTTTTTTTTAAACTGAGCCAACCCTTTAGCAGTTAATGCCCAAGAATGAGCAAACAATCCATGGGCCCCCAGGTTAAGCACCACTGGTATAGACATTCTCTATCCTTCAAAGAAAGATTTTCCCAGATCTAGTGCTGGATGACCAGTCCAAAAGCTGGGTTGATTGGAGGTCAGCTTTTGCAATAAGTCACTATCTGTGGGAGTCAGGAAGAGAATGCTACAATGTTACGCTGAACCGGTCATGTTTTCTATGGATGTGAGGCCTATGCAGTCAGTAAAGAGATATAAAGAAACCTGGAATCAGATGAAATGTGGTTCTTGAGAAGAATGCTGAAGGTATCATGGATAGTGAGAAAATCAAACAGGAAATTCAGAAAGAGACACAAGAAACAATGACAATTATAACGAAGATCAGAAAGCGACAATTTAAATTTTTGGGGGCATATTCAGAGGAGAGGCGGGCCAGAGCAGCTAATGGCAACAGGGAAGATCGAAGGTGAGAGACAGAGGTAGACAGAGAGACAAGATATTTAATAACTTGGCATCTTGGCATTGGAAGTGCTCCGAGACAAGCCTGTTGAGATGCACAAGGGATGGAGGGTTATGGAAGGACATGATATCCTACGCCTGTCAGCAGAGGCCTTGAGAAAGAGAGAGAGAGAGAGATAGAGAGAGATAGGAGGATACCCCATGTGGGTTACACAGCTACAACCCTTTGAGTGACAGGACAGATCACTAATGACTTGGCAACACGCTGAATCCTTAGTCTCAGTATTTGAAAAAGGGGGGGGGGCCCAAAATCTTTCAGGCACAAAAGTGTCATGGATGCAAAGATTCTCTTATTTGGCTAAAACAAAGAGAGAAAATGACAGCAGAAGTAGCACAGAACAATAGAGAACACAAGAAGATCAATAACAGAACTGATATAGAACAATGAAGAACAATAAGATCAGCGAAAGAACTGATGTAGAACAATGAAGAACAATAAGATCAACAACAGAACTGACAAATAACAACAAGAACAGCAAGATCGGCAACAGGACTAACATAGAACAATGAGGATCACCAACAGAACTAACATAGAACAATGAAGAACAACAAAATCAACCATAGAACTGACATAGGACAATGAGGAGCAACAAGATCAACAAAACTAACTACAGACTCATGAAAATTTCTGACAAACATCATAGGAGAACTCCATTAAAGAAAGGATATAACTACATCTCTGCAAGCTTTGCTAACAAAGAATCAGTTGTCAGTCATCATTTCTAGCAAAGCTGATGAAGTTCTTGTAGGAATCAAATAAATGAGTAAGTTTATCTTTTATCTAAGGGTCTAAATATATAGTATGTGTGTGGGTCTTATTACATATAAGAGGCTGGAAAAAAAAACAAATTAGTGGCCTTATGAATTTGTTAATATTTCATTTTTTCTCCATGGGAGCATTTAAGACTTTTGTTTAATCAAGAAATCCTCACTCTTTAAACTATTTTTGTGCTCGGATAGTTAATGTGATTAACAGGCTTATAAAAAACTGGCACATAGAATATCCACAGAACTTCGGAACACTGTCCTTGTATGTGTAAAAGTGGTCACACAAGAGATTCAGACATTCTGAAACTTTCCCCAATAAAAGAGTTTTTTTTTTTTTCATTTAAAAAATACCGGGTAGAATCTTTTAAACTGCTAAAAGGCTTTACAGTAACCATGTAATCACAGCACAATTGTCTGTATTTGGCTGTGAATATTGCAGATTATTCTGTGC
Organism: Achatina immaculata; assembly: GCA_009760885.1. Lineage (NCBI taxonomy): Eukaryota > Metazoa > Mollusca > Gastropoda > Stylommatophora > Achatinidae > Lissachatina > Lissachatina immaculata. The sequence goes on from CM019712.1 coordinate 844,766, forward strand.
TGTTTGTTACATGGCTGCATTCTTTATGTTGTATTATGATGTAGATTTATTATGTTTGTTTTGTAGTGTTTAGTGTTTATTTTCTTTGTTTTGAAAAGCTTCATAATTTTATATGTTAAGTATATTTATGTGTGTTTTATGTTTTTTTCTTTACCTATGAAATATATTTTAACAAAATATATGTTTACATGTGCATACATATTGGTATCTTTGCCTGTGTGTTGCTTTAAACAGAGGCTTTATGTAAACAGATATTTGTGTTTATGAAAACACAGAAAACACATCACACAACCATCATTACCGACTCCCAAAATCTGTTAAAAAAGTGGAACAAAGAACCATAAGAAGTGAATAGCAGGAAATAGTTAATAAACCCCACATCAAAAACATCACATGGATATACTGTCAAGGCCATGGTGGAGTGGATGGAAACAACAAAGCCAACCAGTTAGCAGCAGGGGTTAAACCAGAGGGCCTCATCAAAATGGACAAATTGGATCTGAACAAATCCATCAAGCAGTGCCTTGACCAACAAATGCAAGGCAGCGTCCTCCAAAGTACCTATCACATGCGTCTCAATGTATTACATGTAGCCAAGGGCAGTGGTTGCAAATCCCAGCTAAATGCTAGATCACGGGACAACATACAGTCAACACAACATTGGGGTCATCTCCCTAAAAACACTGAAGGAAATCCTGATGTCGAAGGCCATGTGGGCCCTCCCAGAGTGTAATGAAGCCACTCCCTAGCACCAGCAACAGAGCTGGATCCTTTTTTTTTTACAGTTACATAAATCTGCTGCCGTAGAAGCAACTCTTACATCAAAGCATCTTATTATGACATCTGACATTAGGAAGGTAATGTTTATGCATATTCAGTCAGCAAAGCCAAATAAAGTTACATTACAGTTACAACATATTTACTTTTAGTTCCATTTGAATGACTTAACGTAAATTACAAATTCATTTTACCTTAAAAATCTTCCACATAATTACTCCATTTCAACATTTACAAGACCTGATTTTTTTTTTTTTTTTTGTCAAACCAGAACTTTGCTTTATTAAAGTAAATGAGTTAAAACATTTCACTGTCATTTTTCTACACAACAAAATGGAATTTTGGGATTCAAAAGAGTTATAGAGTGAACTGCACTGTGATATTTCAGGACAGAAATAGGAATTCTACTTTGTCCAATGTGAGTAGTTACAGACTATTATCTATCAAATTAGCATACATTGCCTGGGAATGTAATAAGGTGATCGAGGGTTAAGGGAAAAAAACTCTCTGTGCCAAGGTGCTACAGTGTTTGCTTATTCCCTTTTTTGTTTCTGCTTTTTTTTTTTTCTTTTGCTTTCTTCTTTTTTCCTTTTTTTCTGCCATCTTTCCCTACTTCCTGTTTCTTCCACCATCCATTCCCTTTATGCACAACCATTTCTTTCTTTCTTTCTTTCTTTCTTTCTTTCTTTATGTCTTTCTTACTTTCATTATGTCTTTCTTTCTTTCTTTATGTCTTTCTTACTTTCATTATGTCTTTCTTACTTTCTTTCTATTTTTCTTACTTTCTTTATGTCTTTTCTTTATGTCTTTCTTACTTTCTTTATGTCTTTCTTACTTTCTTTCTGTATTTCTTACTTTCTTTATGTCTTTCTTACTTTCTGTTTTTCTTACTTTCTTTATGTCTTTCTTTCTTTCTTTCTTTTTGTCTTTCTTTTCTCAGTTTCTTCCCAGACATTTATCATTTTGGATTTTTAAAAAATGTATCTTTTATTTTTTTTTGGTTTTATTTGTTCTTCTTGTCTCCTTCAGCTCCCATATTTTGTTAGACTTCTGTTTTGTATTTTTAAATATGTATTTCTAGCTTTCTATAATTGCTACATGTATGTGTACTTCTCTGCCTGCTGATGATTAATCTCTGTTTATGTTGGTGTCCACCATGCCAGTCTTGGTGAAGTAAGTTGAACTGATGCTGTACTTTCAGTCCATCTGATACTGAGTTGGTTATCCCTTTAATTTCTCCTTTTCTTCCTTCCATCCATCCCTCCCTCCCTTCCCCCCTCCCACCAGAAGAGGTTTGGAGGGGGGGGGCCCAATCATCGTGCTGTAATCATTTCTACATCAGATAATCTGAGTAGCAGAGCATTTAAGTGCATTAGCTTCTCATCCCGTGGTCACCAGTTTTAAAGTCTGTCCAGAGCTATCCTCGGTCGCCCTGCTCTAGATATGGGGACCTGGCTCTTGTTGGGGCTGTAGAAGGAGAGGTAGCTGGGTGTGATGCTGGCCACGTCATCCTCTAGTGTGTGCTAGCTGGTCAAGGAAAATACAGGCTTTAATGTCACATTCCTTAAATGCCTTTATGGCATAAAAGGGCTACCTTTACTTTTCAGTATCTGCTGTCATATGCAAAATCTGTCGCTGGTTAGCTTATTCTTCCCCTTGTCTTGCCCACAATTTAATAAAAAGCTTTACTTTCATTCAAAAACTTCACCACGTCTTTTGTTTGGCATATGTTTTCTGCACTTAGCTGGGGCTTGTTGATGCATGCATTTGCAAGTATGCTATTTATAGTTTTGTGTTCTTTGTTAACGTGCACGACAGTTATATATATATATATATATAAATTTTTCCAGGATAGCTGCATCCCATTATTATTTTGTTGTGGATAATTTTAGAAAATGATGCATTAAGGAAGATTGTTGAAATATTTTATCATTTTGTCTGCATTTTCAAGAACGCATTGAGAAGCTGGTTTTTTTTTCTATTTTCATCATTAGGTCTTTTTACGTGATGGTCATCTAAATGTCCTCTTATCTGCTGATAAAATTGAATGTGTACCGTGCAAAATCAATAATCCAGTAAAATGAGTTTGTTCTCTTTTTTGTAAATTCGTTTAAAATCTTTTCCTTGCATTAAAGCTGTATTGTTATAATAATTAGATAATATATTTGTTTTTTTTTTGTGTGAGGCAAGAATGTGTATTTTTATGTTTTTATAACAAAATCCTAAAGAAAATAAGGTCAGTGGAAAAAAGAAATAATTAATAATGCTTTTTTTTTTTTTTTTGCTTCGTTTTGATGAGTTACAGTGAGGCACCAACTTCATCTAAGTTATATGGGAAGTGATCACTGGCATCATCATCATCATCATCGTCATCATCATCATCATCGTCATCATCATCGTCATAATCATCATCATCATCATCAATTTTTATTAAAAATGACACAGTCTAAAACAAAGAAGATGCTCTAGAGCAAAAAAAAAAAAAAAAGTCAAGCTTTTACCAAAGGAGAAGTTTCATAAAGAAAACAAACCATCCATGTCTCTATTCAGTGGAGCTGTCATATCCTAGACAATGAAGAACGTGTCATCATGACATCTTTTGCTGTGAGACTCATTGACTCTGATTCAGTCTGTAACAAATGTAGAACAAAAGTTATTCTTGAAGCAAAGGGCATTTGAACTTTGTTGATGACAATGATTGACAATATATCAGTGACAGTAGCTCAACAGTGTTACAGTATAGCAATGACAGTGATCAAAGAGTTTTTTCAATATAGCAAAGACAGTGATCAAAGAATTTTACAATATAGCATTGACAGTGATCAAAGAGTTTTACAATATAACAATGATGGTGATCAAAGAGTTTTACAAATAGAAATGTGTATGATCAGCCAGTATTACAATATAGCAGTGACAGTTATCAAAGAGTGCTACAATCTAGCAGAGTGCATGACCAGAAAATAGTATGATATAGCAATGACAGTTATCAGTGTTACAATATAGCAATGAATGTAATCAGTATTGTAATATAGCAGTGATTATAATCAGTCAGTGTTACAATATGGCAATGACAGTGCTGATTTGTTACAGTATAATAATGACTATGATCAGACAGTACTACAATATAGCAATAACAGTGATCAAAGAGTGTTACAGTATAATAATGATCTGCCAAAATTACAATATAGCAATAGCAATATGTATGATCAGCCCACGTTAAATTATAGTAGTATAAAGTGTTAAGAGAGGCCAAATAAGTAGCCATAAAATCCCTTGATGAGGTTGAAAAACTTGCCAAAAACAGGAAAACTTGGTGAACTGCCATGTGAGCCCTATGTGACATTTAGTGGCATGGGAAGGTGTAAGTGACAGTGATTTTTATTACAATATAGCAATTGATATTGATCAGTGTTTTAATATAACAGTGATTGTGATTGGCCAGTGTTACAATATAGCAGTGATTGATCACACAGTATCACAGTATAGCAATAACTTTGCTCAAACAGTGCTGTGATATAGTAATAATATAGAACTGTTACAGTATAGCTGTGACTGATCAGCCATTGTTACAAAATAGTAATGAATGTGACAGACCATTATGTTACAGTATATCAATAACAGTAATAAACCAATATGTTACAGTGAGAAGTAATCATTCACATTTACAATTAAGGCTTCACTAAGTCCAGCAGGAAGCCCCAAAATTTAACTTACAACTTACAACACACTGGATTTTGTTTTTTTTTTTCTTCTTGCAGTACCAGCATGCTTCATGTGATGACCACAAGCTCTGATGTGGAATTTGCTAACAGGTTAGAGAACTTTTTATCTGTAAAGGAAGAAGAAGATAAAGAATGGGCAAGTAAGAGAACACAGTTTCGTAGGATTAGACCTCGAAAAAATCATAGACAAAGCACTTTAGTGAGACGTGAGAGAAAGAAAAATCTCAAGAGAATTATCTGGGATTTGAACCACGGACTCTGGTAGGATGAGCAGCTGTCTAGCCATGAGAGAACAGCGTACTAACGAACTGCGCTAACTAGCACCTCAAAAAAAAAAGGCGTTTTGTAAGCATAGTCATTAGTAACTGTAGACACAAGGGATCACGACACCCAGAAAGAAACAAGGTCATGACAGAAATTCCATAGCTTAGGCTTAGTCTCTCTGGCAGGTACCAACTTTTTTAGAGTGGGCAGAGTTTATAGGAGAGTCATTTAGGGAGACATATGATTAAATACAGTATGCAGGAAACTCTCTACCGTAGAGAGTGGAACAACAACACAACTCCTTCAGATCATCAGAGGAAGTACCCTGTATATTAGTTAGTTAGTTGATCCTCTTGGGCCAAAGGTGACGCTTAGGATGGAGGACAAGGCTCTCCATGTCTGGCGATTCCTTGCTACTTACTTTAGATCTTCGGTGTTTCTGATGAGCATTGCTGAACACTCCTTGGTGATAACTCTTCTTAGTGTGTCTTTGGGTCTTCCCCGCTTTCTTTTACCCCCTGGTGACCACGTAAATGCTTGGTGCAGGAGTTTTTCGTCCATTCTAAGTACATGGCCAATGTAGTTCCAGCGACATCTTCTGATAAAGTTTGATACATAGTCGTGTTTAGTTTCTAGTCTTGTTGATGTAACCGATCTGAAATCATGCCAACAGATATTTAGCAGTCTTCGAAGACACTTATTTTCAAAAGCGTCTAGTATATAAGTATATAAAAGGTGAAAATTGCAGTTTCCATACTATTAATGCTTTTTGAGGACATGGTATTAGGGCCCATATTTCGAAGACCATCAGGCCCGTATTTCCAAGACCATCAAGCTTATATTTTCAAGACCATCAGCACATGAAAATATGATGTGTTGAGCATCATGTCTGGTCACATTTACCTTACCCAGATTTATCTGGTTCCCATTTTAAGAGACTGGGTGGACCCCAGGGTCTTTTTTTTTGGTGTGGTGGTACCAGAAAAATCCCTGTAACTGGGGGTTGAACCCACTACCACTGGATAAGTAAACCAAACAAGGGGAGTGTAAAAGACTGGGTGAAGATATAAATGTGAGAATCATGGTAGAGTAGAGGTAGAGAAAGCAGCAGAAGATATAAAAGAGCAACTCTTTATATATTACAGAGAGAAATAAAGAATGAATAAAGATTATAAAAGAGACATAAAGGATTGCGTTTTTATATGTGAAGAAGGAAAACAATCTTTGGATATAATGGAAATAATCAAAAAAGAAAAAAAAGTTTTTATATGCAAAGGAGAATAAAGAAAGGATGGAGGTTATTGGGAAGTCTTAAAAGAAACATTTCTTAAACATAAAAGAAAAGGATAAAAAAAAGTTAGATTATAACTAGATTATAAGAGATTTTAGATTTTATTTTTGAAAGAAAAATGGTAAAATCTCTTAGGTGGAGATAATGGGAGAATTATAGGGAAAAAAAAAGGAAATTGTCACATATCTTTTCTTCCATTCGTAGTAATCAGTAGTTTGAAATGCCAAGATCAGCGAATGTCAGACTGTGAAAATGAAAGGTTACAGTTGGTCATGTGGCAGATAGATATATCATGCTTGTCTTACTGGAAAGCCAGAATTCAGTTCTCAGTTATTTTCTTGCCACTTTTCTTTCTCTTGATTTCTGTGTACTTTGCCTCCTTCATTTATCAAACTGCACACCTTATTGTGACAAATTTTCGGTCATATTTAAGCTCAGAGTGAAAGAAATTTCATTGAAATATATACACACACACACACCACACTCATATATGCGCGCGCACACACACACACTTAGTGCCATACATCTTTGTAGCACAGGTACTGTCACCAGAAAAGAAAGGGGGGGGGGGTGGGCACTTGGGAATAGGCTTTCTTCTCAGATTGACAGATCCCGTCTAAGCATAAGCCTGACCTCCTACATATTGACGTCACCATGTACTGTTTTTTTTTTCCTCTCTCCTAAAGCAGCATTATTTATTTATGTGTGATAGAAAGATACCTGTGCACGCACGCACACATACACACCGTTTCTTCTGACCGACAAAGACAAATTATTTGTTAAAAAATCAGCAAAAAATGGAGACAGAACATGGCCTTGACAAGCTGAGTTTCTGGTGCCCTAGTGAGACAGCGCCATCTTTGCTCTCAGAGTACTTTTCAACAGATACGGTCGAAGAAAGAATGCGGTTGGATACCTCGGCAAGTTACCTTTGCAGTTTATGTGATATAAACTTGCTGCAGTATCATGTTTAACAAAGTTAACTGGTTGTATAAATTTTAACCAGTGTCTTTTCAGTCATCCAGGATATAATTGCTTAAAAAAAAAAAAAAAAGCATGAAAACTGAAATGTTTGAATATTTAAGAAGTACTTATGGGTATTAAAAATGTATTGAAGAGCTTACACAATGTAAATTTCATTGTTCTAACCAGAATTTCTTAGAACGTAAACACTTTAGCAGTTGTTACTGCTATCTGTCACAAACACTTTCTATCATTATTTCTTTTATCTGTCATAAACACTTCTGTCATTGTTTCTGTTATCTGTCAAAAACTATTCTGTTGTTGTTTCTGTTATCTATCACAAACACTTCAGCCATTTTTTCTGCTATCTGTCACAATCACTTCTGCCATTGCTGTCTGTCATAAACACTTCTGCCAACTTTTCTTCTATCTGTCACAAACACTTCTGCCATTTTTTCTGCTGTCTGTCACAAACACTTCTGCCAACTTTTCTTCTATCTGTCACAAACACTTCTGCCATTTTTTCTGCTGTCTGTCACAAACACTTCTGCTGTTTTTTTCTGCTGTCTGTCACAAACACTTCTGCCAACTTTTCTTCTATCTGTCACAAACACTTCTGCCATTTTTTCTGTTATCTGTCACAAACACTTCTGCCGTTTTTTTTCTGCGGTCTGTCACAAATACTCCTGCCATTGTTACTGTAGTATAATCCACAGCAGTCTTCTCCTACTGTTAATATCATCTGTGACAGTAATGCTTCTGCCACTGTTAATATCATCTGTGACAGTAATACTTCTGCCACTGTTAATATCATCTGTGACAGTAATACTTCTGTCACTGTTAATATCATCTGTGACAGTAATGCTTCTGTCATTGTTAATATCATCTGTGACAGTAATGCTTCTGTCACTGTTAATATCATCTGTGACAGTAATACTTCTGTCACTGTTAATATCATCTGTGACAGTAATGCTTCTGCCACTGTTAATGTCATCTGTGACAGTAATGCTTCTGCCACTGTTAATGTCATCTGTGACAGTAATGCTTCTGCCACTGTTAATGTCATCTGTGACAGTAATGCTTCTGCCACTGTTAATGTCATCTGTGACAGTAACACTTCCTTCATTGTTTTACTGTCATTCACAGCATGCTTCGAGTTGACCATGATGGTGACCGTCATGGAGGGTTGTCATCCTCAAGTTCAGTGGTCTCCCCTGGCCCAACCACTGCACACTCAGCTCCAGCCACTCCAACCCACAACCAGGATGGAAGTGTGCATGTTGGGTACAGGGCAGGGTCACAGCGTGGGTTTTTCCAGGGTCTTCTGGGCTGCCTGCGGCCAGTGTGGACAATATTGGGCAAGGCAACGGCAGCAGAACTGAAGCAGCAAGGTCGAGGTATGTAACAACATAAGCCTGTCTTATGGTATCATATGAATACTTAGCTGTACATCTTACATCCTTTCTGTGCTGTTAAACATCACATAGGGCTCGCATGGTAGTTTGCCAGGTTTTCCTGTTCTCAGCGAGTCTTTCAACTTCATCAAGGGATGGTATGCCCACTAAACTGGCTTCTCTTAACAGTGTCCTCTTTAGAGTTTCACTTGGTCGACCTCTTTTTCTTTGGCCTGTTGTGCTCCACTTGATAGCTTGTTTTGGTATTCTCTGATTGTTTCTTCTCATCACATAACCTACATATGCCCTTCTTCTTTTTCTGATCACCTATGAGACTGGTTGTTGTTTGCTCATCTGTCTTATCTCTGCATTGTTCTTGAATTCGTTCCACTTTATACTGAGTACTTTCTTAATTGTACAGCATACACTTTTCTGACTACTTCCATTCTTCCTTCCTTGTCCTGTATTTCCTTTCCTTTTTTTTTGTTTTTTTCATCCTGTCTTTTCCTTGTTTTCTCTCACATTTCTTCATTGCTAACCTTTACCTATGTCAAAGATTTCATAGTCAAATCAGTTTTGATATTCTAGCCTAGAGAATCAGAGTTTTCTTAGACAAACTGCTTATTTCAAAATCACATATAATTATTAATTCTAAATAATTATTATTTAAGAAAAATAATCTGTTCAGGCTTTTTATCACTTCATTTATTATATTATCTTTCATAAATCCTATCTGCTAATCAGAATACACATAGCAAAAAATACTAATGATATATGAAATAAAATAGGAAAATAAAGCTATAAATAAACTGAATGGTCTTCAGTTAAAAAAAATAAATCAGAGAGGATTATTACATAAAAAGCAAGTGTCTTTGCTAAAACTTGTTTCATTATCAATTTATAAATTTATAAATTGTCTCTGTACATATAAAAATTTAACACTTTTAGGAAAATTGTGTCTTTAGTTACAAAACATTAGGTACAGGATTACCATTTCTTTCTAAACACGTGATTGCCTCTCTTCCACTCAAAGTGCACTTTTGTTACAGCGTATGGTATTATGGATGTAACAGCATTTTGAATAAGCTCCTTAGCTATATATATATATATAGATTTAAGAGACACCCTGTAGTTTGAACTTTAATATTATTCTGTAAAAATTTTTATCATATCAGATTCTGTTATAATATTTGTTCAGTTAAATAACATTTTGATGCTGTCTTTGCAATAACTTTTGTCAGATGATTGGGAAATTCCATTTGAGAGTATAACTGACCTCCAGTGGCTAGGCAGCGGTGCCCAGGGGGCTGTATTCTTGGGTAAACTTTGCAATGAAGAGGTTGCTGTGAAGAAGGTCCGAGATGTCAAGGAAACCGATATACGCAACTTGAGGAAACTTAACCACCCTAACATCATTTCTTTCAAGTAGGTTGAGGCATTTTGTCAAACATCCCCATCATTTCTTGTTACATAACATACGGTTCTACAGAATCTCCCCATCATATACTTTGTGTTGGAATCTCAATCTTTGGGTCTGCTTTCTTATACCTTAGACTCCTGCTAAACTTAAATCAGCATCATCTTGTGGCTTCAGATCTGTTCTTGTGAAATTAAGTCTGTTAGTTATCTTAGTTGTCTGTTTTTTGTCTCTTTTTTTCTTTTTTCTAGTGAACTGAATCACCTTCTTTTCCTTAGCTTTATTTCAAAGTTTATCACTTATCATGATTGTTCTGAAGTATGCATCTGACTCTCTCATCCATGAGAGCACATCACGCACCTGTCTTTCCTACAAGGAGGAGACCAAAAAAAAAGGCTAAGTCTATATTTTTCATTTTTTTTATGTGTGTTTTTTTTTATCTGTTGTGTTGTTTTTGTATGTGATACTTATAAAAGGCTTTTGCCTTTGTTTTTTTTTTTTTTGTTGCCAATCCAGTATTGGATTGCTGTGTGTTCTTCATTTGTATGTGCTCATCTTGTCTGTCTGCTGTTCTTAGTTCTGGCCACTTTCCTCACTCTTTCTATCTTTTTTGTGAAGCTGAACCATACACCTCCATCTACTTTACTCTAAAATATCCCAGCTTGTTGCTTTATTCTAAAATATCCCAGCTTGTTACTTTATTCTAAAATATCCCAGCTTGTTACTTTATTCTATATGCAGGAAACTCTACTGTAGAGAGCGGAACAACAACACAACTCCTTCAGATCATCAGAGGAAGTACCCCCCCCCTCAGACAAGTGTTTCGGCCCTTTAAACTCCTGACACTCTAAGGGGGTTGGGCCCCTCTGGGTCATGACTCCCAGAGGTCTTGTGAGTTGTTCCTTTTTTTTTCGGTCCCGGGATTGAACCCATGATCTTCCAGTTGCCACTGCACTTTTTTGAAGTGCGTCTATAGCGATTTAGCTACGGAGGACTGGTATTGGTTGTGGCAAATGAAATTACTTATGTTCCCAATGCTTTTGCAATACTTTTGCCCTGATTCCTGCCCCCTGCCTCAGTTGCTTGACCAGGTCATTGTACTTCTCCACTTTGAATAAATGCTGTTCCTCTATTCTAGTTTCGTATGGGACCGTAAGCTCGATTATTATTAATTCCTGTTTTTCTGTGGAGTACACTACAATGTCCGGTCTAAAATATCCCAGCTTGTTTCTTTATTCTAAAATATCCCAGCTTGTTGCTTTGTTCTAAAATATCCCAGCATGTTACTTTATTCTAAAATATCCCAGCTTGTTACTTTATTCTAAAATATCCCAGCTTGTTGCTTTTTTTTTTCCCACATTATTCCACATTTTCTGAACATTCTTCTCAGTTCTTTTGTGGACAAAACCTCCAGGCTGTTTTGTCATCTGCTTCAGTTGGTTCAGCTCAGTCTGGGAAGTCTGGGAGAAAATGCTTCATAAAATCTTGGTAAACTTGAAACTTCTACAGTTTTTACCTAGTATATTAATTACCAGGTCTGTTGTCTCAATTTGTACTTCATTTTCTGCACGCAAATTGCCATTTGTTAGCATTGGCTATTTAGGTATTTGAACAATTTATTTGTTAAATTGCTGTGAGTTCTAATTTATTGATCTTGAAGGTGTGAGTTTGTGAACCAGCGTCATTGCACATGGTCAAACCAGAAGCTGCCAACTAGTGCCACCGTCAGGACAAACCCCGTAGCTAGTGCAGTCACTCCTCTTCCTTCCCAGAGTGTTAGCCCCAGTACTCATTTTTTTTCTTGGGGCTGGGTGAACCCCTGGAGTTTTTTTGTGAGCCATGGTCTGACCCCTGCCGTGGTGGCTTAAAATCGAAACCAGGTCGCCTGGTTGTCTAGCGAGTGTCTAATCCACTACACTAGCACGGCTCCCCTTCTTGATCTTAATCTGTAGCCTCTAGAATTAGTTGTTTCTTGGTATCTACTTTGGAGGCTTCACCTTGTGGTGGTAAACACAGATGCTTTTTTTTTGGTATGGTTTTTTTATATGAGTTAGAAGAAGTGTGTACTGTTTAGAGGTTGAGTTTTAAAAGACAGCCATCAGTCTTGTCTCTTAATTGATTTGCATATTTCAACATCATCACCGTCTTCATCTTTGGTATTATTTTACAATCAGATGTGTACATTTTCAAGAACTTCCACCATTGGCTGTAACTTACAAGGTTGGTCAGTCCTTATCTCAACTTCTGAATGTCTTTCCACTTTTTTTGTTGTTGCTGTCATTAGAGACAGTCTACAGTCATATTCATTTCATGAATGATGATGGCATCCATCTTGTACAGATTTGCCTTCATGCAACAGTGCCCAGCTCTAAAGCAGCTTTCGCCATGAGAGAAGGAAAATATCATCTGCCTTGAGTCCTCATGCTTCTTTTTCCAGTTACTGACCAAGTTTGAGGAAGTTGCTTCTATAAATCAAAGTGCTTTGTGAATATTTTGTTGTAAGAATTTTCATGAGATAATTATTATATTCAAATTTTGTAACACATCCTCCTAAACTGCAGCAACTGTGAAACAATGAGACAGACCTACTGGCCTTATGAAGTGATCCAGAAAGTCCATCTCTACAGTTCTGTGGGGGGCAAAAATGTCATTTTCTAGAAAAAAAAAGTCAATCAGTTTATATTCCAGACAAAACTTTAGATATAGATTATAGATGTGTATGGATCAAAAGAAGAAAACATATAAACTGGGGAAAAAAAAAGAATAATTTTTTATCTTTTATATTTTCAGAGGTGTTTGTACGCAAGCTCCGTGCTACTGTATCATTATGGAGTACTGCCCTTATGGTCAATTGTATGAGGTCTTACGTGATGGCAAGGAGATTCCACCAGCTCTTGTTCTTGAGTGGGCCAAACAGATTGCAAGTGGCATGAACTACCTTCATTCACACAAGATCATACACAGAGATCTTAAATCTCCAAAGTTAGAGAGCTTTCATTATATTCTTAGCAGAGTATTTAAGTTTTCATTTCATTATTTTCACAAGCTGTCACTCTTGTGTGTGGACTTACTGCCTAATAGGACTGTGTTATTTAGCTTTTACCTTTCCTTTGTCAAAGTTTTCTTAGATAAATTATGTTTAGAATTACTGTTTTATGTCAGAGTTTAATTATTCAGGTACTGAAAATCATACAAGAAACAATAATTCATCAAGACTGATTATAAACTGTAATCCTGTCAAACAACATCCATAACACACAAACATATTTTGTTAAAAAACATTATGACCACTTTGTTTTACTTAGTAAATGACATACTGTCTATTTTTAGCATTGATGGCAGTTTAAAATTGCGATATAAAAATACCCCAAATGATTGCATTTATATTAGAATTTATATTTAAATAACTTTATATTTTAAATAACTTCTCTTAAGGTAAGAGTTAATTTAGAGTAAATGCTTTTATAAATGTCACACATTAAGCAGAAAAATGTAAAATGTGGAAAGACAAATGAAATTTAGTTAAATTGTATTCTGTGGGACTTTTTTTTAAACAGCAAAAACTAAACAGAAAATGATTAAACTGTCTCTTATGTTTAAAAAAAAAAGTTCTGTCATATATTTTAACTCAGTCCATCAAGTGCTGTGCCGCATGGCATAGGCGATCATTTCTCTCCACAATTCCCTGTCTTCAGTCTTGATTATGAGATCCACCGGTGACTTTCTTCCTAGTCACACTAACAACCTATCCAGTAACTTCTCTCTCTGTCTTCCTCTGTCTCTTATTCCCTCAGTTTTTCCAGTTGACACAATGTGTTCCAATTTTCCTCTTCTCAGAAAATGTCCTACAAATCTCACTTGTCTGCCTCTGATCTTTACTGTAATTTGCGTTTTAACTCCAGCCTCTCTTAAGACTTCTTCGTTGGTTTTCTTAGCTGTCCATAGTACTTTCAACATCCTTCTTATGAACCACATTTCCATGGCCTCCATTTCTCGCTGTACTCTCTTATTCATGGACCATGCTTCACATCCATAAAACAAAATTGGCTCTATGTAACATTTAAGTACTCAGAATCTTGTTTCCATCGATATGGATTTGTTGAACAAGATGTTTCTCATTTTCTGGAATGCCGACTTGGCCTGAGCACGTCTGCTTTTTATTTCGTTGTGACATTTCTCATCAGCTGTTATAATAGTTCTTAAGTACTTGAATCTATCAGTTTGTTTCAGTTCTGTGCCATTGTTGATAATGCTACATTTTGGTGGTATTCTTTTGTTTGAAATGACCATCACTTCAGTCTTCTTTTTATTCAGGCTGAGACCTTTACTTTTACATTCATGAACCACAATGTCCAGAAGTTCCTGTAGCTTCCCTTCACTTTTAGCAATCAGAACTGTTTTGTCTGCATATCATAAGTTGTTATGGTTGTACCCGCCATTTGATATTCCGGCATGTTCTCTATATTTCTCATTATGTTTTTGCTGTACAAGGAGAAGAGGTCAGGAGATAGAACATATCCTTGTCTCACTCCCAATTTTATGTCTTGGAATGCTCCTATTTGGTTCTCAACCCTCACTGCTGCTGATTGCTGCCAGTATATGTTTTTGATGAGTTTCAGATCTTTCCCATCTATGTTGATGTCTTTCAGCATTCTTATAATTTCTGTGTGTCTCACTTTATTGAATGCTTTACAGCAGTCTGTGAAACATAAGTATAGGTTCGTCTTTACTTCTATTGATCATTATGAATTTTGAAGCCGATAAGAGAATTAATAATCCAAGTCTCATTAAAAAAAATAAAAATAAAGAAAATAAAGTTTTGGTTTTTTTTTTTTTTTCTCAACAGCGTCTTAGTGGCATCAAATGACATTGTTAAAATCTCAGACTTTGGAACTAGCCGTGAGTGGAATGAGAAAAGCACCAAGATGTCCTTTGCTGGCACCGTAGCCTGGATGGCTCCTGAGGTCATCAGAAACGAGATGTGCAGTGAGAAAGTGGATATATGGTGAGTAACTGAACTGTATGCAAGACAGAGTTCTAAATGCTGGTGGTTAGACATCTGCAAGAACTAGGAAAGTGATTATACAAATTATTCTTCTTCTTCTTCTTCCGAGCCATTAAGGCTCATTGCTGCAGATAACGTTCTCCTCCATTCCTCACTATTCCTAATCTTCTCTCTCCAGTTGGTGACACCAATTTCTTTTATATCCTCTTCTATGTTGTCTTTCCATCTCTGTCTTGGTCCACCTCTTGGTCTTGTTTGATTGTACAAATACACATCACAAATTATATTTTAAAACACTGCTCTAGATTGAACAGTGACAAAATTTAGGGGGCTATGAAAGGACAGGGAGCAGTAGGGGGGCATCAAAACCAAGTGAAAAAAGTTTTGTGGGGGAGGGCACTAGGGATATGGCCTAGAAAGAAAGTTGGTGGCAGGTCAGAGTAGTTTGAGAACCACTGCTGTAAAAGAAGCTTACACTGGATAGTTTGCTGGGGGTTTTTTTCCCCCCTCAAAATTAATTCTCCAGATGGAACCAAAGAATTCTTCAGTTTGTTTATGTAATAACTTTTAACTTACATCTTAATATTTTGAAAATATGTTAAAACAATGTTTTTAAGAAATGTGAAATTGGGTTTTTGTTGCTGAAAATGAAGCCTCCACTGAGAGGAAAAGGGGATAGTCTGGATAGGAGGGCTGTGTAACAATGTGCCCTGTAAAGTTTTGTGATTCATGAGCAAAATTTTCAACCCATGTGAACTGTAATGTCAGATTACAGAGTATACTACAAAGTTCTCATAGAAAATATACTAAAATCCAAAGAAATCAGGAAAACAAACTCATGTAATGCTATCATATTTTTCTTAAATGCTTATGTAGCACAGTGTAGTGTGCGGGATGATTTATTTACTTGAGCTGTAACACAGCTTAGAAGGAACATTGCTATGGGGGAGAAGGCAGATTAGATGGGCTGTAAAGTGAAAAGTGAAATAGAAAGGGATTGTAAGAGAAAAAGCAAACATGAAGACTATGAAAGCAAAATAGAAGGATTATGGAGGAGAAGACAAAATAGAGGAATTATGGAGGAGATTGATTGATTGATTGATCTTTATTTCAAAAGGGTTAATAATTGGACACGCAACCCCATCTGACATTCTGCCCTTTATCATACATCTTGCATTCTCTTCCAGACATTGTACAAATATGCTGTTCATGTAACGAACATAATTAACATTGAACCTGAGAGACATAAAATAAAATATAACGTTTATGTTTCACTCTTATCCATTCACTCGGTACAGAAGTAACTACATACATATATAAATGACTATCTCATTCATTCATTCATTCATTCATTCATTTGCATGTCCCTTGCGGAACTTTGCCTCCCTAACAGCACCCCTGTAGGCCTCTCGGTTGTGAGCAAGATGGCCTGCTGCAGATGCATCCATTTGCAGATCATCAACAATGTCTTGCAGCCATCTTCGCTTTCGTCTTCCTCTCTTTCTTTTTCCTATTATGTACACTTCCAAGATGGTCTTCCCTAAGATTATCATGACGTTTAATGTGTCTAAAATATTAAAGTTTTCTCTGTTTAATACTCTTTACTAGCCAGCCTTCTTCAATATTAAGTTCTTGTAGTATGGATATATTTGTTCTTTTTTGTGTCCATGATATTTGAAGAACTCTTCTGTAGCATTTACATTCAAAGGCATTTATGTGTTTCTCAGCTGTTTTGTTAAGTGTCCAGGTCTCACAGGCATATGTTGCGATGGGAAAGATGCATGCCCTTAAAAATCTTATTTTTGTAGTTCTGTCTGCTCCTCTCCACAGATTCTTTAGTTGTTTTACTTTATGAAGAGCGATAGATGTCCTCCTTTTAATTTCACTCATTGTATCTCCATTATTAGTTAGTAGTGATCCAAGAAGCAAATGGATGCATTAGCAGCAGGCCATCTTGCTCACAACTGAGAGGCCTACAGGAGTGCTGTTAGGGAGGCAAAGTTCCACAAGGGACATGCAAATGAATGAATGAGTGAATGAGTGATCCAAGATATTCAAAACTCTCCACTTCTTCCAGTTTTTCCTCATTGATGCATATTTCAGCTGCCTTATTTGTTTTGTCAGTTGTCATCAATTTAGTTAGAGGTTTTGCTCTTCGCTGTTCTTACGGACTGACATAATTATTTTTTCCATTCCTTTTTGTGTTGAGGACAGTAATACTGTGTGATCAGCTTATCTAATATTTGGTATTTCATAACCTCCAGTTGTTATGGCATCGTAATATTCTTTGTCTACATCTTCTTTAACATTCTAATGACTATCTACTAAACAAAAATTTTGGGACTATTCAGAATAAACAGTTAATTGTATTCGGTGTCTGTAAGAGCAGTCTAAGATAACTTTTAAATTTTATGATTCATGGGGGCATGTAATCGACATCAAATAGATATTGGGAAAGTTTGTAGTTGTAGGAAGGAGTATAATTTATATTTTTTATACAGGATGGGAGAGTATTCCAAAGATGAGCAGCAGAATAACTAAAGCTTTTCTTGTAAAGACCAAGTCTAGATTTTGGAAGACGTATGTTGTTCAAGCGTTGGCTGCGCTTTGGGCTAAATTTAAACAGGTTCTATAGATAAAACAGAGAAGACAAAATAGAGGGACAATACTTGTACAGGAGGCAAAAAAAAAAAAAGACCATGAATAAGAAAGCAATATAGCACAGCTATGGATAATGAAGCAGAATAGAAGACCATCTACAAATAAAACAGAGTAGAAAGATTATGTGGAAGGAAGTTGGTTGTTTACACACAGAAAATAGGAGGACACCAAGAGCAACAGATGATTTAGGAAATATGTGGATCACTTGGAGTTCAGATGAAACTTTTTTTTGTTGTCTTTGAAAGAGATGTTGGAGTTGAAGCCTGTTTTTAGCAAGTTTATTTTGACATCCCCTGTAATTTCTGAAATTTCTTTCAGGTCATATGGTGTTGTCTTGTGGGAACTGCTTACTGCAGAAGTGCCATACAAAGACGTTGATTCATCCGCCATAATTTGGGGAGTTGGCAGCAACAGTTTACACCTGCCAGTTCCTGCAACTTGCCCAGAGGGATTCAAGCTGCTAATGAGACAGTGCTGGTCAGCAGAGTTATATTCTTTTTAGTAAACCTAAGTGTTTGTATGTATTTATATCAAGGTATTGTTGATTTATTTATTATTATTATTATTGGTTTTTTTTTGTATGATATATGGCTACATGAAGGTAATATTTTACCTCCCCCTTTTTTTTTTATTCTTGTGTGTTTATTTTGTTTTCTTTATTTGTTTTATTCCCTGGCAGGAGTGCCAAACCTCGAAACAGACCATCCTTCAGACAGATTCTCATGCACTTGGAGATTGCATCCACGGAACTGCTGAACTACAGTCGTGAGGAATTTGTTAAGTCTCAGGTATACATTATGACTGTCTTTTTTTAAAAAAATATTATTTGTTGAGTGTTATATCATACAAGTAGTCTTCTTTTAAAGTGTTATTTGACTCTCAGGTATGCACAGTTGTTTTCTGAAGCATTGTTTGAGTCTTTGGTGTACAAATACTGTTTATTAAAGCACTCTTTGTTGTCTCTGTTGTGGGTATACAGCAAGCCTGCTCTTTGTCTTGATGTTTGAACAAGCTCTTTGTTCATGTTATTGTTTATACATCAGTACTTTGTTGATCTTTCCTTTTCTTTTTTTACCCTGGACTTTTCTGCAGAGTTGTTTTTAGAAAGTTGTTTTTACTTTAGTTGTTTCTTTTTTCCAGTTGCAAGTTTCAAACATTTTATTAGTTTTGTAATTGTCTTTTTTATGTTTATCATAAAATTAAATGTTTTATAAGTTTCTTTAATGGTTTTTTTTAAAATGTAATGTTTTGCCAATTATGTTTCATTATTCTGTGTATCCTCATTTCCTGTCTTGCTTTTCTTTTCCTTTATGTTTAATGTTGATGTTTCTACATCTCTGAGTTGTGCCGAGTTTGTGCAGCATTTGATAACTCTCAGCTTTACTTGTTTTGTTTATTTATTTATTTTGAAAGTAACATTTTTATATCACCTTTAACTAGCTACACCTTATATGTGTGTAGTATGTTATGTAAATGTAATATTTTTTAATTAATGCACTGATATGCACAGTACGTGCCTTCTCTGCATGTGAGTGTCGTTTGTTTCCAGAAGCAAAAGTTGCTTCACATTCTGTTTGAAAGTATGTTCAGCCATTCATATTCTGTTGATTTCCATTTCACATTTTTCAGTCATCCCTTTTTTTGTGTGTATATTCAAGTGACAGTGTTTCCAGACTGAAACAGGCGTGAAACAAGGATGTATATTATCTCCCTTGCTTTTTGGAATCTCCATAGACTTCATAATGAAAAAATGCTGCACAGGTGAATCGGGCATTGATTGGGTACATGAGAGCCAACTGGAAGATCTTGATTTTGCAGTGAGTGCTACAGTGCTACAGTCCTGTTCTATGGATGTGAAGCATAGATGGTCAATAAGAGATACAAAGAAGGCTGGAATTAGCTAAAATGTGATTGATAAAAAGAATGTTGAAGGTAGGATGGATAGTGAGAAAATCGAATGAGGAAGTTCTGAAAGAGGCATAAGAAAAAAGGAAAATTATAATGAAGATCAGAAAACGACAATCCAGATTTGTGGGGGCATGTTTGGAGGAGAGGCAGGTTAGAGCGCCTGATAGCGGCAGAGAAGATCAAAGGAGAAGAGACAGAGGTAGACAGAGAGAAGAATTGTTCAGTGGCTTAGCATCTTGACATGGGAGATACTCGGTGACAAGCCTATTGAGATGCATAACGGATCAAGGGTTATAGAAGGACATGATGTCGTATACCTGTCGGCAGAGACCTTAAGAGAGAAGCAACCATGAAAACTGAGGTGGCAAAGATAAAGATTGCCACAGCTATTAGGTTCAGAGTACTGAGCCTCTTATCTTCCTTGTTAATGATGCTTCTGAATATGGAAGTTGTGGTTCTTTGGCATGGTTAATGAAGATAAAGATCTCTTGGTAATGGAGTTTGCTGAGTAGTTTGTCTTCTTGAATCTGTACCAGAGCTTCTGACCGTTGCCTGGTTGTTTGGTGCAAAGAACCCAGAGCTTCTGACCGTTGCCTGGTTGTTTGGTGCAAAGAACCCAGAGCTTCTGACTGTTGCCTGGTTGTTTGGTGCAAAGAACCCAGAGCTTCTGACTGTTGCCTGGTTGTTTGGTGCAAAGAACCCAGAGCTTCTGACCGTTGCCTGGTTGTTTGGTGCAAAGAACCCAGAGCTTCTGACCGTTGCCTGGTTGTTTGGTGCAAAGAACCCAGAGCTTCTGACCGTTGCCTGGTTGTTTGGTGCAAAGAACCCAGAGCTTCTGACCGTTGCCTGGTTGTTTGGTGCAAAGAACCCAGAGCTTCTGACCGTTGCCTGGTTGTTTGGTGCAAAGAACCCAGAGCTTCTGACCGTTGCCTGGTTGTTTGGTGCAAAGAACCCAGAGCTTCTGACCGTTGCCTGGTTGTTTGGTGCAAAGAACCCAGAGCTTCTGACCGTTGCCTGGTTGTTTGGTGCAAAGAACCCAGAGCTTCTGACTGTTGCCTGGTTGTTTGGTGCAAAGAACCCAGAGCTTCTGACTGTTGCCTGGTTGTTTGGTGCAGATAACCTAGTTGTGCAGTTTCAGAGAGATCCATAAATCCACTAAATTTTGTAATAAAAAAAAAATTCATCTCATGTGAATGATAGTTTAACTTTCTCTATTTTTTTCTCCATTACTTCTTGCAGGTGATTTGGAGGGAAGAGATCAGAGAAAACTTTCAGAAGATGAAAGCTGAGGGTTCCAACTTGCCTCAGCTGGAGGAGGAACTTATCAAGCGAAGGAAGGAAGAGCTCAGGTAATAGGAAGGAAGAGCTCAGGTAGTAGGAAGTTAGAGCTCAGGTAGAAGGAAGAAAGAGCTCAGGTAGTAGGAAGAAAGAGCTCAGGTAGTAGGAAGGAAGAGCTCAGGTAGTAGGAAGGAAGAGCTCAGGTAGTAGGAAGGAAGAATAATTTTCTAGCTGCACTCTGCAGATTTGGAATTGTTTTATGATAAAATTTACAATTGTAATCTAGAACACACCTCATTTTCATTGTAATCTAGAGCACACCTCATTTTCATTGTAATCTAGAACACACCTCATTTTCATTGTAATCTAGAACACACTTCATTTTCATTGTAATCTAGAACACACCTCATTTTCATTGTAATCTAGAACACACCTCATTTTCATTGTAATCTAGAGCACACCTCATTTTCATTGTAATCTAGAACACACTTCATTTTCATTGTAATCTAGAACACACTTCATTTTCATTGTAATCTAGAACACACTTCATTTTCATTGTAATCTAGAACACACCTCATTTTCATTGTTCACTGTCATATCTGTATCATATTGTTCACTGAGTTCTAATGCTGAAGTTAAAATGGAAGCAAAATTGTTATACTTAAGTTCTTATTGAGTTGTATGTTTTCTCTGCTGGCTGAGAATCTGTCACATTCTTTCATATGTGGTTTCAGTCTCATATGTGCTGTTTTTATATGATTTCTTTTTATCATTGTCTTCTCTGTATGTGATTTCTGTTTCAATTATGCTTCTTCCTTCCATGATTTCTAATATGCTGATCCATCTATGGTTTATATTTCATGAGTGCTTTCTCCCAAAGTTTTTGACATTCTGATCCATATGTGGTTCAAAGTTCAGAATTCAGACTCTGGCTTCACTGCATTCCAGACAACCCCGTATAAGCTCAGCCACATGCCGCAGCATCCAAGAGTAGGTTTGTTAATAGTTTCTGTCAAAAGTTTGTTGTTTACCAACTATATGTGGTTTCTGTGTCATATAAACACTTCCAGTTGTTCTTTCTAACATACACATCCCCATGTGGTTTTTTTGTGAGTTTTTTTTCTATGTCTTGCTTGCAGCAAAGCTTCGAGACTTCTTCTTCTTCTACATTTGCCCTCAAAAGGATGCTGGCTCAAATGTATCATGGTCTGCAGCTAGACTGTCATATTTGTGCCTTTCAGCTTGACACATCCCAGCTTCTGCATGACATATTACCTGATTAGCCTTCTCACTTCAAGTCCTTTTCACTTAGCCAGACAACTCCATGGAGGTAGAGTAGCATCTTGGTTGGATATAGTTTGCCAGCCCTGATACAGTCGGCTGTGGGTTGACAGCTTGGGTTGGTACTGCCTTCAGTGCCCCCCTCACTTCGATATTTTAGAGCAGGTTTTGTTTGAAGTCGAATGTTTTTCTTTCATTTTTTTGCAGGCATGCCCAGGATGTGCGGGAGCACTATGAAAGGAAACTGGAACGAGCCAATAATCTGTACATGGAGCTCACAGCCTGTATGCTACAGCTTGAGAAGAGAGAGAGAGAGTTAATCAAGTGAGATTTGTGCAGCGTGTAGACATTTGTACATCTTTGTAAAATGGCTGATTTGGATAAATTCACTGTTGTCCAGTATTTCTGTTCTGTTGTTGGGAACTGGATACGATAAAATATAGTGTGTCCATAAATTAGTCACATGTTGAAGCTTTGCTCCCTTTTGGGGTAATACACTACCTGTACCTGGAGATCCAGCCCAGCTGTGGACTTGTAAGTCCAGATGACATTATTGTTTCCGATATTGTTATATCGGAATGAACATCAGGTACCTTAGACTGTCAGCCTCCTGCTTCTTCATTGATCATGATCCCCGATGATTTCAGTTGATCCTTTTGGTGGCTTTCTATCATGCCAACAAATAAGACTGCCTGTGATCTCCTGAGCATAAATAACACTGAATGTTTAAGTTATTATGTTATAAGAGGAACTTGCTTGATAAATCAAATGCTGATTGAATGAGTTTGTATTTTGTAAAAAACGGAATGAGACTTTGTGATAAGTAACCGCTGTTTATTGTTTCTTTTGAGATCTTTTGAGTCTCCTTGGAACTGCGAGCTGGTGTTTTTTTACAGTTGATGCAGTGAAGATGTTGAGGCGCAGCATCGGATCACTCTGGGAGCAGGTTATGGTGGTTTTTTTTTCAGTTTCTGAGTGGAGTCAGAGCAAGGAGTATGGACTGCTTCTTTTGCAGGCTCCACCACCTTGGAGACTTTCGCATATCCCAGACCTGTTAGCCAGGGGTACTATGGCATATCCCTGCCCTGTTAGCCAGGGGTACTATGGCAAATCCCTTCCCTGTTAGCCAGGGGTATTATGGCAAATCCCTTCCCTGTTAGCCAGGGGTACTATGCCAAATCCCTGCCATTTTAGCCAGTGGTACTATGGCAAATCCCTGCCCTATTAGCCAGGGGTACTATGGCAAATCCTTGCCCTTTTAGCCAGTGGAGAGGTAGGACAGGGACTTGGTCAACCATGGTTTGCAAATCTTGATGCTAGCATGTTTTGCTAGGCTCACTGACTGTCAAATCTTTTGAGATAACTATTATTTACTTTTCTCTCTAGTGAAACTTTTGTTTACTCTTTTCTTTAAAAATAGTTATTTGTTTACTATTTTCCTAAGAGATATATTTTTTTCTTTTGAGGAAACTCATATTTAGTTTTTAAGAAAACTTTTGTTTACTTCTTTTCAATCATTTTTTTTTTTCTTTTAGAAAATTTGTTTACTTTTTTCTGCAGACGGGAGCAGCAGCTCACCCTGTACAACAAACGCAGGAAGAGCATCGTCCGACCAATCATCAAAGCTCAGGAAAACCTGGACAGACTTGGCAAAAAACGAACACATCGCTCGGGCTCAGAGGTCACAACGTATGTAATCCAGTTCTACATTCCAATGAAAAAAATTTTTCCGATGATTTATGTTTCACATTGTGATTTTGCTGGTCATTAGTGTAAGATGTGTTTTTTTTCTTTACTTGTCTGTTTAGAGTTTTGAAGTAGTTTTTATGCTTTTGCTAGGAGGAGAGTGATCAGAGTTTTTCCAAGCACTTAGAATGGGAGCCAGGGAACAGTTGTATTATAATAAGAGCACGATAAAAACTAAGACACGGAAGAATGACAATAATACAGTGTTATGCACCCATGAACGATGCAGATGATGAAGTAAAAGACAATTTCTATCATCAACTACAGCAGCTCAAAGTCCCTAAACATGACATCCTGATTGTCATGGGAGACTTCAATGCTAAGGTAGGGAAAGATAACACAGACATCGAAAAAGTAATGGGGAAAGAAGGAATTAACATGGTAAATCAGAACGGAGAAAGATTAATTGAAATATGTCTAACGGAGGGCATGGTCATTGGAGGCATAATATTTCCACACAAAGAGATACATAAAACAACGTGGATATCTCCAGATGACAGAATCAGAAACCGGATAGATCATTTTTGTATTAGAAAGCAATTCAGAACATCTCTGATAGACGTAAGAGCATATAGAGGTGCAGATATCAACAGTGATCACAATCTGTGTATAGAGAAAATAAGACTAAAATTGAAAAGCCAACACAAGAAATCAATACTCAGAAAGATAAACAGCCACAGCCTACAGGAAGAAAATACTAACAGTAATTTCAATCTGGTAGTTACCAATAATTTCGCAGCACTCAGTGAGATAGAGGAGATAAATATAGATGAATTATGGAACTTTTACAGCACAGCCATAGTCACGGCAGCAAAAGCAAGCGCTGGACTGAAAAAAAAAAAAAATAGAAAAGCATGGATATTGAAAAACACATGGAAGTAATACATGAAAGACAAGCCACCATATTAGCCACGTTGAGTGTAAAGACAGATCTTGGAAAAGATCTGGCAAAAGCAACATTCAGAGAACTAGACAATAAAGTAAAAAGTTCAGCTAGAAGAGGTAAAAGAAAATACATAGACGTGGTGAAAGAAGCAGAGAAAGCAGTAAAAACATGAGACAGCAAAACTCTATACAACATACAAAAGAGGCTAACAGGTACTGTTATATCCAAAGAGAGACCAATCTTTAACAAAACTGGCACCCTATTAACATCAAGTAAAGACCAAAAACAATGATAGGCCAAATACTTCCAAGAAATACTTAATCAACCACACCCAAAAGAATTAATAGACCTTGAAACTGACTGACCAGCCCCACAACTAAATGTCAACCTAGATGAAATTACATTGAAGAGACAGCAGTGAATCTAATGGCTAACAACAAAGCTGCAGGTGAAGATGAAATAACAGCCAAAATGTTAAAAGCTATCAATAGTGACAACATGAGACAACTACAGAGAGTGTTTAATAAAGTTTAGAAAGAGAAAAGATCCCTTCAAAATGGATAAAAGGAATCATTGTTAAAATACCACCCAAAAAAAAAAAGGCAACCTTAGCAACTGCAATAATTGGAGAAGAGTACCCTTACTATCAGTTGTGTCAAAAATATTTTGCAGAGTCATTCTAAATAGATTTAAAGATACAGTGGATGCTGCAATGAGAGAAGAACAAGCAGGATTTTGAAAAAGGAGAAGCTGCCTTGACCAGATCTTTACTCTAAGAATAATACTTGAAGAACATATTTAACTCTTCCCGTGCCCCTGGAAGAAACACGGACGTTCAGATGGGTGCCAGATTAAAAGCACGGGTCTTGATATGTATAGGGGGGGCATATTAGTAAAAGTGAATGAAAACACAGTTTTTCCGTGTGAAAAGTGTACTTATTATGTTTTAAAATAACTAAATATGAAGATTTCATAAATGCAGGGTTTTTTTAGGAAAAAAGAGGTAATGTGATGTTTTTAGACAATAGTTGTGCCCTACTTACCGTCGGCTAGGTCTAGATGTACAGTACGTACCATCTGAGATGCCTAGAACTACTTGTTGGTCTTGTCTTGTGATCATATGGGCCATCCTCACAAAAAAATAATGTCTGAAATAACCTTCTAACTACTGCTTCATTCATTTAATATGTCTAGATCTACTTGGGATACATTCAAGAACAGTGGTCTGGTCACAGGGCATGTCCATACCCTGTATCTACATCACCAAAAATTGAAATTTCTTGATCAAAATCTTTGATTTTCATGTTTGACATCATTTGGTTACTAACCATGCTTCGGCCATTTTGAAAAGGGTCACGGGGTATGTGCACTAAATGTTTACATTCTAAACATTACACAGGTTTTTTAATGGAAGAAAATATGAATCAGTTTCTCGACGGAAGGCACCGTGTCAGAAACCAGAAGCATCGGAAATTCGACTAGAGACACGGAAAGAGTTAGAAGCAAAAACTATTAATCCTGAACTTCATAGACTTTAAAAAGGCATTTTATAGCATACACAGAGATTCATTGTGGAGAATTTTAAGACTATGTGGAATACCATCTAAAATTGTCAACATCATTAAGTATCTCTACAATGGATATGTATATGCAGTCAACACAGAAGAAGGAATGAGCAAATAGTTCCAGACTGAAACAGACATGAAACAAGGATTTATATCTCCCTTACTTTTTGGAATTACCATAGACTTCATAATGAAAAAATGTTGCACAGGTAAAACGGGCACTGATTTGGTGCATGGGACCCAACCAGAAGATCTTGATTTTGCAGATGACATAACTCTTAACAATGCAAAAAAAAAAAAAAATACCCTGTCTTCAATGGCTAGCAAAATAGGTCTTGAAATGAACAAGGAAAAAAAATAATGAACCTTCTCATTAATCAAGATGGAAAATATACACAGAAAGAACAGCTGTTGATGAAGTAAAGCAATTTGCATATTCAGCAGCTACATAGACCAGGATGGTGACACCAGAAAGGAAGTTAGAATTGCAAAACCAGCATTGACCTTCAAGAATCTTGAGAACATATTCATTCATTCATTTATTTGCATGTCCCTTGTGGAACTTTGCCTCCCTAACAGCACCCCTGTAGGCCTCTCGGTTTTGAGCAAGATGGCCTGCTGCTGATGCATCCATTTGCAGATCATCAACGATGTCTTGCAGCCATCTTCGCTTTCGTCTTCCTATCTTTCTTTTTCCCATTATGTACCCTTCCAAGACGGTCTTCTCTAGATTGTCATGACATTTAATGTGTCCAGAATATTAAAGTTTTCTCTGTTTAATACTCTTTACTAGCCAGCCTTCTTCAATATTAAGTTCTTGTAGTATGGATATATTTGTTCTTTTTTGTGTCCATGATATTTGAAGAACTCTTCTGTAGCATTTACATTCAAAGGCATTTATGTGTTTCTCAGCTGTTTTGTTAAGTGTCCAGGTCTCACAGGCATATGTTGCCATGGGAAAGATGCATACCCATAAAAAATCTTATTTTTGTAGTTCTGTCTGTTCCTGAGAACATATAGCACTCAAAAATTATAAGCACAAAAACCAAGCTAAGATTATTCAATTCAAATGTAATATACACTCATTTATGCATGTGAAAGCTGGAAAACAACTAATGAAATAAACAACAAATTAGACTGCTTTGAAAATAAATGCCTAAGGAAAATAACAACACAGAGATAAGGCAGATGAGTGAACAACAACCTGTCTCATGGGTGATCAGGAAAAAGAGATGGATATACATTGATCACGTGATGAGAAGAAATGATCAGAGAATCCCAAAACAAGCTATCAAGTGGAACACAACAGGGCAGAGAAAAAGAGGTCAACTACGTGAAACTCTAAAGAGGACACTGTTAAGAGAGGCCAAGTTAGTAGGCATAAAATCTGTTAGTGAGGTTGAAAAACTCTGTAAAAACATGAAACCATGACGAACTACGATGCGAGCCGTATGTGACGTTTAACGGCACAGAAAGGATGTAAGATGTAAGTAAGAAATGTCCCCAGAAGTAAACTGTCATTTTTCTTCAGTCTTGCTAATGATCTTCTTCAGCCTCCTTGGAGCTGTGAGCTGATGTTCTTTGCAGCCAGCATGGTAAAGATATTGAAGTACAGCATCGTGCTGGCTTGGGAGTGGGACTTGGGAGCGGATCTTGGCAGCTAGTTCTTCAATCCCTCAGTGGAGATAACAAGCAGGGAGTGTGCAGTACTTCTTTAACAGACTCCACCACCATGTGGACTTTGATGATCCCTGCCCCATTAGCCAGGCTATTACTGAGGGTACCAAAAGATAGTTGGTATAGGGTCTTGATCAGTTTTAGTTTGCCATCTCTGACACCAGCATGTTAGCTATGGGTCACTGACCCATTGACCCATGACTAGCCACATTTTTTTTTTACCTATTTCTGAAGTTGAGCAGCTGAGCTGCCTCTGTCCAGACTTGAACAGCTGTCCTTTCACAAGGGGATGATTGTACTGTGCCACTCAGGCACCGTCAACCAGTGGCTTTTTCTTCTTCATACGCACATTGACAATGATGTGTGGTACCATGATTTTTGCGATGCACCTTTTGGCTGGGTACCTCCGACTTCAGCACTAACCTGTGGCTGAATGAGAGTGTTTTTGTGTGCTCGGTGAGATATAAACTGATTGTTTTCTTCAGGGTAGCTGCTGGAGCTGAAAGGAAAGAAGTACTCATTGCAGCAGATTGATTATATTAACATTTTCTTTCTCTTTCAGCCCTGACTCAATGAAAAACACAGAGGGCAGCATGACAACTAGCTCAGAACTTGTGCTTCCATCACCAACCAAGATGCGGGCACGGAAATCACGTCATCGTCGGAATAACAGCCGCGGATCCATGAAAGACATCGTCTCACCTGTCAGATCGCCTTCCTGTGAGGCTTTCCAAGACGGCAAAAATATAGACCATCCACGACCAGCAGGCCTGCACCGCATTGAGCATGGCGCACATGCACCATATCCGGGCAGTTTCAAGTATCTGGGCCCTGGTACTGCCATTAGAGAGCATCGAAGTGAAGATGAGATAGAGGGCGCTGAGAGCAAATCGGGTCAATCAGAAGAGAGTGGTAAAAACTGCCATGGCTTTCATGACAGAAATTGCTCTTCAGGTTTTGCTTCTGCACACACGACATCTTCAAGATGTCAAGGGAGTGAGAAAGACAACAATGTGAATGATGTCTGTTTTGGGTGTGATGGAGGTTGTAGTGATGCCACTTGCAGCAGTAAAAGATCATCTCAAGTCAGTGCTGATGTTGAAAGCACATGTGACATCTCACCTCTCCCAAGCCCCAGGCATCCACCGTTAGAGACAATGAGTGAAAAATCCTCGCCGGAGGTGGACACCTCATCACGGCCAGACACGGCTTCCGGCTCATGTTCCTGCTCCCCCATGGTATCACCTGCTGAGCTGCAGTCAAACACTCAGTCAAATTCAGTCCGAGAAAAAGACTCAAATGAGAACTTGAACTGTCCTGCCATTACCTCAGATTCTCAGTGTGACACATCACAATTTACTACCACTTCACAGCATGAGAGCACCACAAATGTTGACTGCTGCACTACCACAAATACCAATGCTCTCAACACCAGCATCACAGAGAGCATTGGTAATGCGGGAACCAATAACCAGATTTCGTTAATTACCCAAATGGGATCGGGAGTGAAAAGAGTGCACAGCAGTCAGGATATGTCAACCAGAAAACAGAACAGGAGTCCATGCAGAAGGCGGAGTTCTGACATCCGTGGGGAAAGAAGTTATGAAAATGGTAGGAGTTATGTTGTGGCTGAGAACAGGCCACAGGAGCGTAGCCCTGGCAGCCGGTTTTCACCACGAGCTGCGAAAAGAGAGAGCAGTGAATCTTCACCACACAATTCCACCATGAGATTTAGAAAAACAAAAGTAAGTTGATTTGTTTCATATGAACAGTAATGAAGATCTGATTCTGACTTTTAACATCTTTTCTTGTTTTTTTATGAAGAGAAGTTATGTATTTTCGTTAAAAGGATCTTTTTTTTTTTTTCAATTTCTTGGTATCATTTACTTCTTGAGGAATGATTTTCTTGTTTTTTTTTTTTTTGAAAAGCATAGCATTTATTAAATTTGTGTAGACTTTCATGGCCGGCATAGTTTTTATTAATCTTTTGAAATATTTGTGTATTCTATAGTCTTTTTCTGAAATATATGATAGAGCTTAAACAACCAAAATTTGTTTTTTTAATTTCTGTCACTCATTTAACTGTTTTGTCACAGGATTATATTTCTATAAAAACTCATGTAATCTCTGCTTCACTTACAGCATTCAGATCTCTTGGAAGGTAAAAAACTTTGCCAGATTATGGCATTTACCTATAAAGCATTAATTTCTCTATACTAATTTCTTCCGTCATACATGTTAAGAACTAATGAAGAAACCGCAGCTTACTGTAAAATGTTTCTTTTATAATTTATATCCCCCAGCATAATTATGTTTTAACTAAATTTAATTGTCATAAATATTCAATGGAGAATTGCATAGTAGAAGTAATTTAAAAACTATGCAATAATAACAGTGGATATAAGCTGATGTGATACAGCACACGCACAGTGCCACTGGTCATACAGCACTCTGCCCTTAGTTTAATTGAAACCAAGGTCAAATGAACATGGACGCTCTGATGTGGGATTGCACCATTGTTAACTGATTCACCGTAGTGAGAATTCTTTAGGTGGAGAATTCATCATGTTATGTTGACTAATGCGGCATTCTGTGGTATGCTTAAATGAGAAACTGAAACCTGAAATTCACAGCAAAAGAAGAAGAATGCTGTCCAGAGTGTTCTTTATGCATCAAGACAGTACATGTCCCCATGCAGCTGCCACAATGGTGGGGGGGGGGGATCTGTGCAGCACATGCAGTGTTTGAACATTTTCCACATCCTCCTTACAACCCAAACCTGGCACCATATGATTATCACATACTTGGTCTACTTCAAGAGGCTTCCCCCAGGTCTGACAATGAGGGAGCAGGGCAGACCTGGATTAGGGAGCAGCTAAAGACCTTCTTCTCCCAAGGAGTGAGGAAGTTGGTAGAATGGTAGAAGAAGCATATCAACCTGCAGGAGGACAGTCTGGAGAAGTGATATGACCATTATGTTCATTTATGCACAATTACCAGTATTTTAAGGGTATGTTGCCTGTACTTCTTGATGCTCTCTTGCATTTTAAGATCATAGCCCAGGTCCAAGAGGGTTTTTCTCATCATTGTTTTTTGTAGGCTATAGAACCAAGCTGTGAGTTCTTCCAGACACTTCAGGCACAAAAACTATGCTTATTTTACTCCTCTGTGCTTGTCATTTACAACAGTGGAGTGACCTGCTTAAATCCACGTTTATAGCACTACCAAAGAAACCAGGTGCAAAGGAATGTGATGACCACCAGACTATCAGCCTCTCATGTCACATAACGAAGCTACTTCTGAGAATCATCATGAGAAGAGCAAGGAAAAAGATAAAAATGGAAATAGCAGATGAGCAGTTTGGATTTGTTGAAGGAAAGAGAACACACAATGCCATTTATGCTTTATGAATACTAACAGAAAGAGCTTTAGAAGTACAGAAAGATCTCTACTTATGCTTCATTGATTACACCAAAGCATTCGACAAGGTGAAACATAGTGAAATTATTAAAATGCTTGAAGACATCAGTATAGATGGCACAGACCTGAGGATTGTAAAGCATCTATACTGGCAGCAAGAAGCAGCAATTCAAGCTGAAAATAGAACTGGAAAATATCAACCTATAAAACAAGGGGTGTGACAAAGATGTGTACTATCTCCAGACCTTTTTTCTCTGTACAGCGAGAATATTCTAAGAATGATCATCACAGAAACAGGCATAAAAATTGGAGGATACAATATTAACAACCTTCGGTATTCTGATGACACAGTACTGATAGCTGAGAACCAACAAGACCTGCAAAAGCTCTTAGATAAAGTTGCTAAACAAAGTGAACAGAAAGGTTCAAAGTGTACTTTGAACATCAAAAAGACAGAGACTATGGTTATATCTAAGAAACAGAACCCACCAGCATGCAGTGCAACTATTCTAAAGCAGGTGCAGAAATTCAAATACCTTGGAGCAGTAATAACTTCAGATGGGAAATGCAGAACAGGAATTAGGAGCAGAATAGGCCAAGCACAGACTGCATTTCGGAGAATGAGAAACATATTATCCAACACATCCTTATCCATGAATGTTAGAAAACGAGTCCTAAAATGCTATATAGAACCTATCTTGTTATATGGAAGTGAATCATGGACAATAGGCAAGTCTGCACAAAAATCATTGGAAGCAGCAGAAATGTGGTTTATTAGAAGAATATTGCGAATCCCCTGGACAGCAAAACTAACTAATGAAGAATGTATGAGAAGAGCTGGAGAGACAAAAAATCTTGTAAAAAAATATAAGAGAGAGACAATGTAGTTTCATAGGACATGCAATGAGAAGAGGGGGCATTGAAAATATTATAACAACAGGAAAAATATAAAGAAGAAGATCAAGAGGAAGACCAAGAGAAATGATACTGGACAGTCTGATGGGATGTTGTGAGAGGAGATCACCAACTGAGCTGATGGTCTGCATCGTGTACTCTGGAGAAGCATAATAGCCAACGCCAGTCAGCATGGCACCTGATGATGATGATGATGATGCTTATCATTGGCCATACAGGAAATCTTAATGCAGCTCTCGAAGATATTAAAGAATATTTTAAAACTAACCTTGTTTTAACCAGTTTTGAAGTAGCAGTGTTATAAAATTTCACTTTTTATGGCCCCATGTTCATATTTAGAGTTTTTATTTATTTTTTTTTAAATGAAAGATTCTAAGTTTTACATTTAACTAAAAAAAAAATTGTTTTTCAAAACTGTATGAATGTCTTCACTTTGTTATTTGTATGCTCAAGAAGCCTTTTACGTACTGAAGATACTAGAAATATCATTGGAAAAACCATTATATTAACACAGTTCTCTGAGGTTGGTTTGTTCATATGTTATTTTATCTTTTAGGAATCTCATATAGCATTTATGTAAAATGCACAAAAAATGATACTGATGTGAAGAAAAATGTGTGAATTAAACTGTGGATAATTTTCATGGGATTATACTAAAGAGCTTGGGTATGAAAGGGTTAATTGTTTGTTTTAATATTATTTTAGCAACAGTTTCATCAGAGCGTAAGTAAGCTGATGGTAAAGACGGCAGCATGTGATATTTACTTCATCTGGTAATTACTGATCTCTAAATTTGGCAATTGAGCTTTTTACCTTCTTGAATGTAATGTGGATTTGTTCTTAAATTTCAGCGTTCTGAAGATTCCTGGTCTGAGGAAGAAGAAGGGGAGGTAAGCGATGATGAAGATTCAGCACGCCGTCCTCCCTGTCGACAGTCGTTTTCTACCCTCAGCTCGGAGGGAATTTTTTCAGAGGAGGACACAACAAGTGACAGATCTGGAAACAGAAATGGCAGCGCAGATGGGGATAATGGGCTCTTGTCAACAGGCAGTGCCGAGAACCTGCAGGCGGAGCTATCCAAGTCTACGTATGTGTCAGATGGCCTGTCTGATAAGGAGAAGACTGTGAGAAAGATGAAGAACAAAGTTAACTCTCCTGATAGAATATTTGAGGTACAGTTACTTTTCCTCACAAAATTTCAATTTTTAGCATTGAAAATCATTTATTGATGACGTGGGGTTTGTGAACTTTTAGGGTTTTTTCATGTCGTCTTTCAGCTTCCTCTTTCTCCTTTTTTTCTTTTAGATGTTTGTTTTGTTTTAATTTTCTGCAAAATATCTCCGGATAGCAGATAACTTTGAAGCTCTTTGACAAACGAGGTCAGGGTTAAGGTCAGGTACCACAAATATCTCATCACTTGGGGGCTGAGAAAGACTGGCTTCCATTAATTTTTTTGTAGCAAAGCTAAGAAGCTGTTTTCTCAGTAAACTTCGCTACAGTTGATCCTTACCTTACTGATCAGGCTGTAATATACCAACAGTCTTTTTTTTTTTTTTCATGTTCCACTACATTGAAATGGGGTTTTGGCCATTCATTCATTCATTTGCATGTCCCTTGCGGAACTTTGCCTCCCAAACAGCACTCCTGTAAGCCTCTCGGTTCTGAGTAAGATGGCCTGGCGCTGATGCATCCATTTGCAGATCCTCAGTGATGTCTTGCAGCCATCTCCGCCTTGGTCTTCCTCTCTTTCTTTTTCCCATTATATACCCTTCCAAGACAGTCTTCTGTAGATTATCATGACATTTAGTGTGTCCAAAATATTTAAGTTTTCTCTCTTTAATCCTCTTTACTAGCCAGCCTTCTTCAATATTAAGTTCTTGTAGTATAGATATATTTGTTGTTTTTGGTGTCGACGATATTTCTAGAACTCTTCTGTAGCATTTACATTCAAAGGCATTTATGTTTTGGCCATAGTAAAAATATATTGTCCCTTATGATGATTGTCAAAAGTCATCTTTAATTCTTTACAAAATTTTTAACATGTCTAACCAGTCTTTGATTACCTTATAATTTTTTTTTAAAGATGCAATCAGTCTATTTGTAAGTGGAACACAACAGGCCAAAGAAAAAGAGGTTGATCGCATGAAACTCTAAAGAGTTTGTTAAGAGACGCCAGTTCAGTGGGTATAACATCCCTTGATGAGATTGAAAAACTCGCAGAAGACACAAAATCTTGGTAAACTACCATGTGGGCCCTATTTGACATTTAGCAGCATGGGAAGGATGTAAGATGTATTTGTAAAGGTAATCTGAAGCACAGATATGGTTAATTTTCTTATCTTTTT
Organism: Achatina immaculata; assembly: GCA_009760885.1. Taxonomy (NCBI): domain Eukaryota; kingdom Metazoa; phylum Mollusca; class Gastropoda; order Stylommatophora; family Achatinidae; genus Lissachatina; species Lissachatina immaculata. Next base: position 879,281 of record CM019712.1, read on the forward strand.
TGTAGTTAGAAAGTCTTGGCTTCATTTTTTTTTTTCACCATTGTAAGGTCTATTTCTTCATTTCAGGTCATATTTTTCTATAGAAAATCTTATACTGTTCTGTTTTTATGCCCCATAATATTGTGATCCATTCCATATAAGCAAAACATGTGAAGGTGAAGCAAAATTGATTGATTCTTATATTTTAAATGATTGCAGAAATGCCACACAGATACAAGCACAGACTCTGACGAATGTTCAGACATGACAGTGTCATCAACGATTCACAAAACTCGATCTCTGGAGGGCAGCACACACTGGTAGGAGCAGCAGCAGAAGATGCAGAACAAACCAGTGGCAGCCATGACCTGTGTGAGGTGCACAATTGCAACTTGTTATCTTTCTGATGTAGACCTTGTACTCTCAGCCAACATGACATAAACCCTCAGAAATCTGTCAGTGGTTGCTGATAATTATAGCAACGGTTTCTGCTGATTTGATTCATCTTTACTTTTTTTAGTCCAGGCATTTAAGGTTTAGAAGCCGGGATGTTTGTATCGATGAATGTTGGTAAACGAAACATTTCTTGAATGATTTACATCTTGTGTGGAGATATCTTCAGTGACAAAACATGAAGTAATTACCTTACATCTGTAGTGATCTTGTTACCCGTGTAATCTCTGCACATCATGATGATATCTTCACGTGACTTCACATGAGTGATAATCTCCAAAAATCAGTTGTGATCTCAATGGAGATTTCATGTCGCTGGATTTTGCCTTGTTTGTAATGTTCTTACCAAGCCAGTGGGCTTCAGTCTTCAGTGATGGTTGCATAGCAGCAAGATGAAGTTTATAAAGGCAACAATACATGTTCTTCTAAGCCCATTGTTCTTCTAAGATCATTACCACAGAATTCCACAACTTAAACAAAAGAAAAAAAAATCTGGCATGAACTAGTTTCAATAAGGCCAGTTAGTTGCTACCTCACCAATGGAATTTTTACTGGCCTGCGGTTTGAATTCCGGTGCTTTTGGGTGTATGTTTGATTATTTTCACATTTTTATATGTATGAGCTCGAGTCATACAAGATGGATGCCAACCCTGCTTAAGCATCTTCGGACAGGCTGTTGTTTTCACTGAAGTGGTCATTGGAAGAGTGAAAAATTATTGTAGTTAGATGAGACTGAGCCTCAAGATGATGATTAAGAATGTGAGAGGAATGATGCGGTGACAGTTTCAACACGTTGTCATAATAATTTTGACGCTTGATGCGCTTGGCTCATATGAACACAATTGAATGTCGCAGAAAAATGAAATTGTTATTGAGATATTTGACTTTCACAAAATTATGAAGTTGTGACTGTAAAGATGACTGACTACAATTAAAATTTTTGAAGTTGAAATGTTGAAAATGGTTGTCCCCAGAATGGATTTTGAAGTTGTGAAAGATTCAACATTAACTTTCATGTCACAACTATCATGATAGCTTTCTGTTGTTTCACAGTCACAAGGAGATAAGTGATAGAACATTTATTTTGACAACTGGAACATTTGTGATTGTTTGGAAGAGAAAACTTTCTTGCCTCATAAAATGATGGCTGACTTGGGACTGACTGCTGATGTTCAAAGTGGACTGAGATTATCCAAAGAAATTGAATGCCATTTTGTGAAAAAAAAAAGGAAAGATTCATTTGCAAGTAGAAACAATATAGAAAAAAAATAGCTGAGGACAGATATATGAAATCTGATCGTATGTCTCAGATCTTCCAAGTGTGTAGGATGTGACCGAGATAGTCTGATTTAGTCACACCAGATACTGTACGAGCAAAGTCAGTCACAATTGATGCTGTACTATCAAAAGTGTAGTCACAGTTAATACTGCATTTTTGTCAGAGTTGCAAAATGTATTCAGTCACAGTCAGTCGCAGTGTTCAGTTTTAGGTTGTTTGTATCATCGCGAACAAGATAACTCCCATAATTGCTCCACCACCTGTTGCCAGTGAATATCACATAGAATGTTCATCGATGGTCCTTTGTGTCAGTCCTCGATGATGAGCCACCCAGTCCGGAGGCCATTTTAGGAATAACAAGAGTCCAAATGTGAAACTAATTAACGTTGCTATCGGCACAGACTCCATAGCTCAGGGCCCAAGCTGAACCAGGTCACACAAAGACCATCACAGTTCATCATCGGCTGAGTAGATATAATGAACAATTGTTCATCAATGCTCTCTATGTCAAGTTCACAGCTCACAGTTGTGCCATGGCGCTAAGCTCAGTAGCTTGGCAAACAGAACCGACCCCCATCTTAATGCGGTGACGATACTGTTGCTAATTTTGACACATTTGCACATTTCTGTTTTGCACCACACTTGATCAAACAGTGAAGAGCCACATCAGGACACAGGCACTTTCAACCAGTAGTGCAGAAATACAGCTCCAAATCCAATATCATAACAATCACAGTGTCGCTTGTGAGAGCGTGAAATGGTCAGTTGTGACCTACTGCCATTGCTGAACCGTAAGTCCTCAGTTGGCCGCAGTGGGGGAAGCCAAGATCCCAGGCTGAAATAAAAACACTGATATAACTCGGCAGAAATGAATTAGGAAAGGAATACAGCATAAATCGATGTAAGGTTTGTGGGATGATCTGATATATGGAGAAATATTTTCTCTTGAAAAGCAAAGTAATAGCACAGAATAAAGACAGTGTTCAAGATATGGAAGGCACATCAACACAAATGACTACAGCTCAAAGTTTATGAATAGTTTTTTCACGAAAGCAGTGAAAATAAACAATGTCCAATGGTTGTCTTCTTTTCTCAGAATTGTTGTGGATATAGTATGACCAAGGACACACATTGCTACTGCTGTCTTCAAGTAACTAACACCAAGTTCAGCTTTTGGACCTCTTGTTTTGTTCCAGAACTAAACTTATGTTTTTTGTTTTTTTTTTATTTTAAAGAGACAGATCAGTGCTTTTGTGGTTTCAGTGACACACAACTGAATTAATGTGTACACAGTTGTTTCATTCCTTTCTTTTGTCTCATATTGTGAGAGTAGTATAGGGTGCCGTGTCTGTGAAATTTCAGTCCAAAATATTTAGAAAGTGTCATAGAGTTTTAAGAAGAGCCAGCAAAGTAATATATGAAAGTGCATGTGTTGTGTAAGTAAAATTAGGTAAAATAATATATATGTTTATTATAAATATAGTAATGATTATTCCTTTGTGCCAAATTGTGAAATTGGTACTGGACTTCTCTTATGAAATAAGAATACTGGATGATCATGGTATTTTGTGTAGCAAGAGATAAAAATAGACAACGTGTGTGAGTAACCTTTAGAATTCAATCATAAAAGTAATGAACGGTGAGAGTTTAAAAAAAAATAATTAAATATGCTTTAATAATTGGGAAAAAAATACAGCAAGGGAGTGAACTACCTAGTACATTTCTCTCTCATGTTGATGGTCAGAGATTTGATGTTAGCCTAGCTGTGAAACGAGTCTCTCATCTTGAAGTTGGAGAAGAAAGACAGGCAGATATGATACTAATGTCATCACCCAGTAGTGATGTCAAAGAAAATATGGGCACTAACATCATATCCTGTAGATGCTGCGATGGTATGGATCGAGGCTATGAAGTCAGTTAAATCTAGATGCTGCATAAATACATTTAATCAAGAAACGGTAAAACTGATTCCTTGGTGCCACTAGGTAACCAATTTCAGCAGCTGAGTTTTCCAGGCACCTGTGAGTGTCGTATGATCAGATTGTAGGAAGCTACCCATAAAGTCAGATGATGGCTAATGAGCAGAAAGGAACAAGTCACTATTTCACACTTCAGAAAGGGACACAAATGACTCACATGTGCATACAGTTTAAGATTGGCAAGACATTCATGTATATTTGTGTTATCAGACATACAAGGCCATGGATTATATCTTCTAATCTTTTTCTAACAGTTATGGACCCTTAGTGGACTTCCTATTATCTCCCCATACTCCCATCACCAGACTTAAAATCATCTTTATCATCAGCCTTGTTTGACTTTGAACGATGTCGCTATCTTGATTTTATTGCACACATGGACAGAAAGAAACAGAATGGCTGAAAGGAAGTTATAATCTAACAACAATTTTTCAGAGATCAGATTTATTCGGAGATCCGCAGATTTGTTCGGAGATCCAAGCCCCATGACTCTGATCATTTTCTCTCCTACCCCCATGGTGTATGGATATCTCCAGTCGAGAACTTTTGTTCTTTGTGCACACTTTGAAGTGTATATTTACTTCCTCTTTCGATTGCAGACTCTTTGATTCTACAGAAATTAATACACCTGCTATGAGAGAAGTCTGTTTATAGTTGTACTTTCAGTGATAGAAGAGAACAAAAGAATTTCTGGACGGTCAGCTTAATTACTAACAGACTTCCTACAGACACAGACCTTGTAGCAACCATTTTACTTGAAACATCAGTTTGGCTCTAACTATTTTACATTTGATTGAAGTTAGCCAATGTTTGGTACATGAGGAAGTGTAGAGAGGAATAAATGATCTGAGGAATTTCTCCTGTTAATAATCTAAGTACCACATGCATATCATCTCAGTTCAGACAGCAAGAATTACAGTATTACAGTGTTGTCTCCATATATCTGCTGACCTCAGTGGCACACAATTCAGGTTTGAATCAACATTCGGTATCACAAGTCCATACATTGTATTTACTCCTTCATCACATACGTACATGCATGTTTTCAAAATTCTTTGTTTTGATATGAATCAGTAGTTTCAGAGAGAAATACAAAACATTCCTTTATGTATGTTCTAAGACAAATTTATGCAATAGCTGATGTGATGACTGATACATTGACATGCAAGTGTGAGACATTTAGTGACCATCATGAACATTACAGTACAGGTCTTTTCTTCTCTTAAAAATCAAATCTTTCCTGGAAATAAAATAGTGGAAATATGAGTGGAATTAGTCATTCGAAGAAAAGAATGTTGAACATTTGAATGATATCAGTATTTCAAAGAAAGAATATTGGAAAGATGAATGATATCAATCGTTCAGAGAAAGAATGTTAGTGAAGTTGAGTTAACTCAGTCATGTAGATAAAGAATGTTGGAAAGTTGAGTTAAACTTTCTGAGAGAGAATATTGGAAATTTTAATGAAATTAGAAAGATAATCAAGAATTTAAATTAAATTTGTGAATGGAGCAAATGATCATATACAAATGAGCAGGTAACAAATTATGGAGTGTTTTATATATATATATATATATATATATATATATATATATATATATACACTGTTGGGTTAAAATAGAATTTATTGTGTTACATGAAGAATAAATTTTAACAAAAATTTGTAATATTTAAGGAGAAGTGGAATGAGTGGGACCTTCCTTTGGTCATCTGGCAAAGCAAGGCTTTTTTCTTTGGAGAGTTTCCTGCCTTATCAAAGAAATAAGAATCAAATGAGAGACATAAATATTTCTGTAGCTACAAAGATGGCCATAGGATGTGTTTACTGAATTTCAGATTTGTAGATCACAAACTAGGCCATTTTATCTCACACTGACTTCTTTTGTTAGAGGCAGTTCTATAAAGTTTCTATATGTTATCAAAAGTGTATTTTTAAAAAAAAAAAATTCAAATCTTAGCTTAATTTTTGAAATAGTAATGACAGTATTTCAATATGGGTTTTTTTCCCCATTTCTTTAGAGAGATTATTTGTGATGTAAGGTAAAATGTATACATCCTTTTTTAATATTTATTTATCTATCAGAATATCCCATGCTTGTTTGTGAGTGGTTTTGAAAGTCATTTTGTCTATGTTAGTTGTTTAATTTGTGTCATTAGTCTTTTTTTTTTTAGAAATGTGATAGAAGAATTAACCAGCAGCATTCTGGGAGTTTTCTGTGTTTTGGGACAACAAAGTCACATCAGTATTCACAGTATTTGTTCTTTTGTTTTGTTGTTTTATTTTGCAGAATCAAGCTAACTGTAATTCAGCCTTTTGTGACTGTGTGAAATATTTTAAAAAAAAACATTTTTTTAGATAAATTGTCTATTACAAAATTATTGTTAATATATTTAGGAGTAAAGCATTTATTTTATTTGTTAAATTATCTTTGTAAACTTCAGTTTAACAGTTAGAAAATAAAAGAAATCTACACATTGTTTAACTTTCAGCTTATAACAATCATGATGAAAAACAACAGACTTAGGTGGCTCGGGCATTCAGAGAGAATGGAGGAGGACAGACAAACAAAAATGATCTATGCAGAAGTGATGCAAGGGGATAGACCAAGAGGTAGAACTAGACAACAATGGGAAGGCAATCTAGAAGAAGATATGTTCATTCTTGTAATTGACAGTTGGCAAGAAAAGATCAAGTGAAGCAGAGAGAAAAATGGAGATGTGTCTTGTCTGCAGCAGTGAGCTTCACTGACTTGGAAAGCTACTGAATTCAACAGTTGCTTAAAGCAGAAGAATAATTACAAAATAAGAAATGAGGAAAAAAAAAATCAATGAAACACAATCAGCAAAAGAAGGTGTAATAAATTAGGTTCTACAGGGCCTTAGTCATTGGTTAGGAAAGAATTTTTTAAAAAGTCTTGGCAAAAATGATGGAGCATTTCTTAAATGAAAGTATAAAATTGTTTTGTTTAAGCAGTTCATCCTTTTCTTCCAGTTTCTTGTGATTTTTCCCAAGTCTCAACAACTTTTTGTCTTTGTAAGTAAAACTGTGTACAGATTAACAGCAATTTGGTATGGTGAAAGTACCACTGCTTGTTTCAGCAACTGACAGTTTTTCACACTTGTGTAGGGATACAGAGAAGTAATGTTTTTTATGATACAGAGAAGTAATATTTGTATTTGGTGATTTCTTTTTCTGTTCACCCAGTAGTGTCTCACTATAATATCATGTGTACACAATATCTATTTATAACATCTATAACACATCTCACTATATAAAGCCTCTGTATACAATAGTATCTAACTATAACATCCAGTGTACATAAAAGTACCACACTACAACTTCATGTGTACACATGTCTCATAACATTCTGATGACACAGTAGCTTCTTACTGTAATGTCATGTGTACACAACAGTGTCTCAACATAACATCCTGTGTACACAACAGTGTCTCAGCATAACATCCTGTGTACGCAACAGTGTCTCAGCATAACATCCTGTGTACACAATATTGTCTCAGCATAACATCCTGTGTACACAACAGTGTCTCAGCATAATATCCTGTGTACACAACAGTGTCTCAGCATAACATCCTGTATACACAACAGTGTCTCAGCATAACATCCTGTGTACACAATAGTGTCTCAACATAACATCCTGTGTACACAATAGTGTCTCAACATAACATCCTGTGTACACAATAGTGTCTCAACATAACATCCTGTGTACACAATAGTGTCTCAACATAACATCCTGTGTACATGACAGTGTCTCAACATAACATCCTGTGTACACAACAGTGTCTCAGCATAACATCCTGTGTACATGGCAGTGTCTCAACATAACATCCTGTGTACACAACAGTGTCTCAACATAACATCCTGTGTACATGGCAGTGTCTCAACATAACATCCTGTGTACACAACAGTGTCTCAGCATAACATTCTGTGTACACAATATTGTCTCAGCACAACATTCTGTGTACACAACTGTCTCAGTATGACATTCTGTGTACACAACATTGTCTCACCATAACATTCTATTTACACAACAGTGTCTCACTGTAACATGTATACACAACAGTGTCTGACCATAACATTCTATATACACAACACTGTCTCACCACAGCATTCTATGTACACAGCACTGTCTCACCACATTCTGTGTACACAACACTGTCTCACCACATTCTATGTACACAACACTGTCTCACCACATTCTATGTACACAACACTGTCTCACCACATTCTATGTACACAACACTGTCTCACCACATTCTGTGTACACAACACTGTCTCACTGTAACATCCTGTTTACACAACAGAGTTTTACCATACCATTCTGTGTACATGTGTCTCAATATAACACATCTGTACACATATTCATCTGTTTTATGTACAGAATTTAGAGAGAAAAAAAATGCTCACTGGAAAAAAAAAGAAAACATGTACAGACATATTGTGCATGAACTGTCAGTAAAGATGGTTTTCAGTGAACTTCATTCGAACTTGTTCAGAATATTTGGAGACAGCTATCAGTAGCATATGTATTTTCTTTAGTGGAGAGTGGTTCCATTCATTTGTGTACAGTACTTCATAGTTTAATAGCGAACCATTGTCCTCTTGAGTACTGTATTTCAGTTTCTCATAAAATATTGAGGCATTATAGCACAGTAAAATATTGAGGCATTATAGCACAGTAAAATATTGAGGCATTATAGCACAGTAAAATAGCTCTATTTTCAAAGGAAGTACTTCTGTCTACCATCACCTCTTGTTGGTGAAAACATGATTGTCATTGCTAAGATGGGTTCAAAGACAGGTTTGTTTGCCTATCTTGTAGTTTTTCCCAAATCAAGAAGGGAATTGTGGGAACGGATAAGACTGCGCGAAGAAACAAAGTAATCATTGGTGCCAGAAAATCAAAGATGGTCATAACTTAGCCTACCTACATGATATACTCATGGGAAGTGGCTGTGAGAGTAAAACCTAACAAGATAAGGATGGATAAGTTTCATATGATGGAGCCTACAAAGCAGCTTGCTTTTAGCACCTTGAAAGTGATTGTAGCCAGACTTTCTGTTTAATATGATGCTTTTATTACAGTTTCATCCTCCATCTTCAGCATCAAGATTTCTTGACAAGAACAGTGACAAGAATACTGATGACGATAATGATTAGATGGGTACATTTGTTTAATTCTGTGATTTAAAGGAAAAAAAAAATTACCAGAAGCATCAACCATTTTCTTTCAATCAGTCCAAATTATGAACTTTATTTCAAGAAATTCAGAAAAAATATTTAAGGATATCCGATTTCTTCACAGCATTTGGTGCTCGAAAAGAATATTGTTCATAAAATTTGTGAAAAAATTCACATCTTTTCTTCAGTTCTTCAGTGTATTTCTGTGATTTTCAATCAAACAAAAGGTGGTTTTTTTTGCTTTTTTTTTTCCAAGTTAAATCATTCCTATTCTGTGATTTTGATTGAGTCTATCTCAAGCAGTGAGTTATTTATCCAGCAGTCTGGCATACAGAGGTTAATGGACCAGAATTTTAAAAAATGACTTTTGGACTGTGTGTCCAGTTATCATACTTGTGAGGTTGTTCATTTAAATGCAGAAATGGTTTCAGGCAACTTATCCTCTGTTTATCATCACTGACCTTTGTTTAGATTTTCCATGATTGTTACGGGGCCCCACCCCCCCCCCCCCCCTTCAAATTTTAAAATGTGAATCTACATTCAGAAATAAAGTGTAGATTCGCTTTTTGTGTTTCACCACTGGTGTTTCATGTGATGTTTCATTGTTATGTGTGAATATTTGTCTTCATGTGTCATTTCTCCTGTGATTTCAGTAGAGCTTCTTATCTTTTTACTTTAAAAAAAGAAAATTTAATGATAACATTAAATCTATCTTTTTTTTTTAATCCATACATGTTGTGATAAAAATGTATATTGTTTTATACGTATTTCAGATTTGTATCTGTAATAAAATTGCCCTTGTTTTTCTTTCTGCTTCCTGATACTTTGTTCTGTCTTGACTTGACACTTTGTTCTATATCTTGACTTGACAAAATATGACATAAACAGCAGAAAAGTGAAAATAATCTAATTTGACTCCATATTTCCAGCTCCTAATGTACTTTCTGCCAGCTTAGACAACCAATTAATTATTGCCAGATTGGACCTGGGGCTAATGCCTCGTTGTTATCATAGACTATATAGTTCCAAATGTATCCGAAATAATTATTGTTAAAGATATTTTGTGACCCATCCTGAAACATTAACCGAAGTGCATCATATCTCCTCCCACCAAAAATGTCATCTGTGATCTTTAAAAAAAAAAAAAGTGTGTTATGGATTATGTTTGGTTTGTTAAGAGTTAACTTGTGAAAAATAAGAATCTAGACAGAATAATATCACAGCTGGCATGTGCTATATGAAAATTACTGTAGCTCATATCACAACATTTTCATATCATTGTAATCTGTTTTTATGGTTGGATGATTTTGTATATACAGAAGTATTGTAATCATTCCATGTGGTCTCAGTTTATGTAATATATTACTGAAAATGTAAGATTTCTTTCTTTTTTTTTGTTTGTTCATTTTAGTTTATACATTTGTTCTCCAAAGTAATTTGTTATGATGTACAATAGAGTGGCACAGAAGTCAGTAGCTACACACTTAAAATTCACTTAAGCACAAAAGTTTATTAGCAAAACATTATGTATTCATTTGTTGTGTGTGCTATCATGATTAATGATTAATTTATAGTTACATATCAGTGATATCATTCACAGTTAAAGGCTGTCTTATTAGTTCTGTCCTGAGTAGTAGAGTGGTTAGCACCCTAGTCTTTCAGAGTGAGGTCAGAGGTTCAAGTCCCACCCAAGGCACCTAGTCACCCAGATGTAGTGATGAGCACCTGGGTGCTCTTGGAGCTGTGGATTTAAAGGCAGCCACACATGATGCTGACCACACGTTGACCTCTATTGTGTCAACTGGTCAAGGAAAATATGGGTGCTAACTCTAATGTTCTGTGGGTGTCTCCATGGCATGGCAGGACAACTTTTAACTCTGTACCAGTCTGTGCTGTATGATACATATGTTGTAGTAATCCTGATGCATCTATGAGTTTGATGTCAGAGCATGCCAGATATCTGTGAAAGTACTGACTCTTTCCCTGAATTAATTTCTGTGCTTAGCCATGATAAATTTTGATGACAAATTTTGGTAAAAACATACTGGAAAGAATTCTGTAATTTAAAATTGTGAGTTCAGTTATAAACGTGCTACTTTTTATTTTATTCAGACTATCTAAATACTGCTCTGAGCATTGTTTTGCATAGGTGTGTTGCCAGTTGGAATGAAAGAGTTAACACGCTATGATCTCTTGAAGTGACGACTCTTCTTGTAGAAATTCTAACACAAACAACTATAAATTTTCACCATATAAATGCTGTTAATCTTTTTTTTCTTCTTCTTCTTATGTTTCACTGCTGGAACATTTTTTAATTTCATGTCAATTTTTAACAAAAAACGTTTGAAAGTTTCTCAATTTCTTTGTTGTGAGACTGCATTTTCTGTGAAATATTTCAGCCCTTGTTTAATTTTTACACTTTGTTATTACTTGTTAATATGACAGACATAACAATATCAAACATGTTACAAACAAATACCTATGCTCAGAAGTTTTTGAGATCAGTTTTTTTTTTTTTTCCTTCCCCCTTTCAGACTATAAAACATTCCTAGTGGTGCTCTGAAGTTCAAAATTTGAGCATTTCATTGGTTGAAACATATTTTTTTTTTTCAGATTTATTTCTCCTAACTTACCAGGTTGAAATATTTCCCCACATAACTACGTTAGTTTTTTTTTTTTATTATAAGAAACATTCTGACAGCTACTGATTTTTAAAAAAATGATTATTCCATGGTGCACCATGTGAACTTTGTTGATTTGCCATTTTTATTTTTTTCTACAGTTTTACATTCAGTTTGATCGTTCTTGTTTATGCTGTCACCTCAAGGATCTAACAGAAGAATCCCTCACCAACTGTTAGCAGAAACAATAAAAATCTGTCACTGTGGATTAGCAACTGATTCCTGATTTATTGTGTGAGCTGTCCTTTTTGCCAGTTTGGACACACAGTTAATTTGTAATTGTCAGACTAGACAGAGCGAAAATTTGTTTGGCATCCTAGTACAGGGAATGCTCAGTAACAAGCCTGTTAAGATGCTCAAGGGATCGAGGGTTATGGACGGTTATGGTCTTCTATGTCTGTCGGCAGGGACCTTGAGAGAGAGAGAGAGAGAGACTTGTAGATGTATACTCTTTGATGAGTATACTTGTATAATTCTAAAATCACCAGAAATGACTTGATATATAATTCTTTCAGTGTTAGACCAGTTAGACCTTTGTTGTATTCACTGACCATTTAAAATTTTAAAAAATAATAATTGTAAACTTTTCAGTGATTGAACCAGCAATTTATACATGTATAAATACTTATTTATACATGTATGTAGAATAAAAATAGCAGTGCTGTTTTTCATTTGTACAAAAAGCTTTGATGCTAAGTGTTCACATTCTTTTTATATCCTTCCCGTGCCGTAAATGTCACATAGGGCTCACAAGGTAGTTTGCCAATTTTTCCTGTCTTCGGTGAGTCTTTCAACCTCATCAAGGGATTTTATGCCTGTTAATTTGGCCTCTCTTAACAATGTCCTCTTCAGAGTTTCACACGGTCTGCCTCTTTTTCTCTGGCCTGTTGTGTTCCACTTGATAGCTTGTTTTGGGATTCTCTGGTCCTTTCTTCTCATCACGTGACCAACATATGTCCATCTATTTTTCCTGATCATCCATGAGACTGGTTGTTGTTCAGTCATCTGTCTTATCTCTGCATTGTTCTTGAATTTGTTCCATTTGATGCCGAGTTCACATTAGAGTGATCTAATATGGTAAACATAATGATTAAAAGAATACACAACATATTCAGGTCTATTTCCCCATCTTCTCCTTATTCAGCACAAGATGTAAACAACTCTGCTCTGTTCAGGGGGAGAGGCATGCCAGTTTATTCTTAGTTTTTCCTTTTATACTCTTTTGAACAGCAACCTGGTTGACTGAGTGGTTAAGCACTCGGTCTGCTCATCTAGCACTACCAGTTCAGGTCCCAGAAGTGGGGATATTTTTTCTGGTACCACCACACCAAAAAAAGCCCCTGGGATCCACCCAGCCTCTAAAAATGAGAAATCTGGGAAGGTAAATGTGGCCAGGTGTGATACTGACTACATCAGACTTTCATGCGCCCAAAGGTCTTTGAAATATGGGCCTATTGCTGTATCTTCAGCATGCCCTACATGGAAACAGAGATTTGACCTTCTTTTTTAAACTCTTCTGAACACTTTGATAGTATTCTCAGGTCATAGAGAAGACATGTAGAAAAAAATAGGCGTGAGATATGAGTACTTCATCAATAAAAATTTTGCAAATAAAAGAAAAGTTCTTGCACAGTAAAGTGATCTAGCACAGTATTATATGGTTAGCATTCAGAAAATGGTAGACAAAGCACTTTAGATGTGACAGAAAGAAACATGACAAGAGGATTACCTGGGACTCAAACCAAGGTGTGAAATGGCAGAGTGGATAGTGCACTGTTTCTCATGGCTAGGCAGCTGGTCACCCTGCTGGAGTCCATGGTTTGAGTCCCATGTAATTCTCATGTCATTTTTCTGTCTCTCATGTCTAAAGCCATTTTATCTACCATTTTTCAAATGCTAACCATAGAAAATTCAGACTCTGGCTTCACTGCATTCGGGACAACCCCATATATGTCCCGTCACATGCCGCAGCATCCATCAAAGAGTATGTTTGCTAATAGTTCCTGTCAAATGTTTGTTGCTTACGATGCATTTTCTGTGACACAGTTCAGATTTCCTGCCAGCATCTTTAATTTGTCCTAGCTCCAGCAGTCTCTTCACAGCTACATTGTTCTTCCATTCCCCCTCTTCATTTTCCCGCAGTCTGCCCAATACAGCTTTAGCAATGTCCCCCTTGTCCATTGTCAGTCTGCCATTTATTTTATCCTGTCCAGCAAGTCTATCAGCCACATCACTGCTGTGTGTACTCCGGCATGGCCTGGACAGTAAAGCCATGTTAGGCTTGTCACAGTTGACCATACCGCACTGTGCTAGATCACTTTATCAAATACGAGCGTCATTTACGTACACAGAGGGACCCTGCCTTTAACATAGTTGTGACATACATAGATCTAGACTTATGTAAAAAAAATTTACCACGTACACAAACCTCATAGAATTTTACATGACAGACTGATAATTTAAAATACCACATAAGGAGTATAATAAAACTTGGCTCCAAGTTACACAAAATTTGATTTGTGCATAGGGTTACATAATGATCCACTTACATAAGTCAGGCACTTTCTGGATAGTTCCTGTGATTTTTTACAGTTAAGATTTAATAACAGGAAATGTAGCATTAACTCATTTTGGTCATGATTTATATTTCTTTGCATGAAGAAAAAATTGTTAGTAATTGTATTTTATTCTAATAGTACCAGTTTAACATCTGTTGTCATTACACTTATTTTCCATCATTTATTCAGAAAGTTTTTTGATTTCAGTATCTCTTTTTTTTTTTCCTATATCTTCTCAGTGCCCTTCTGTCAAATCTGATAATGTTTTCTGTTTTAATATGCAGGAAGTGTCTTTATCACTTCTGATCTACACAAACATTTTCACAAAGTCCATAATAGTTGCAGGTTTTTGTATAGTGTATTGCCAGATTAGCTTATTTTTAGAAGTTGTTAAGTTTAGAAACTCTGAGTGTAGTTCTAGATTTTTCTTTTAGATGTTTGTAAAGTTTTTTTTTTAATAATTAAATCACAAGTATACATATCAATTTTTATCTTTTTTTATATATATATATTTTTCTTTTGGGTGCCATTTACCTCAGATTATTTGTATTTTTTTATGCATGTCTTTATTAAAATCCATGAATTCGCTGTAATTACAATGTTACTTTTGAGGATTTTGTCTGTAAATGATTAAAATGAAATTGATGTAATGGGAACAGGTATAAGAAAGCATGATAGAAGCAAAGGCAAGGATTTTAGAGAGACAAGAGAGAGAGAGAGACAAGAGAGAGAGATAAGAGAGAGACATGAGAAAGAGAGATGAGAGAGACATGAGAGAGAGATGAGAGAGAGACAAGAGAGAGAGCGACAAGAAAGAGACAAGAAAGAGAGAGAGACAAGAAAGAGAGAGAGATGAGAGAGAGACAAGAGAGAGAGATGAGAGAGAGACAAGAGAGAGCGACAAAAGAGAGAGACAAGAAAGAGAGAGAGACAAGAAAGAGAGAGAGAAATGAGAGAGAGATAAGAGAGAGAGATGAGAGAGAGATGAGAGAGAGACAAGAGAGAGAGATAAGAGAGAGAGAGAGAAATGAGAGAGAGACAAGAGAGAGAGATGAGAGAGAGACAAGAGAGAGAGATGAGAGAGAGACAAGAGAGAGAGACAAGAAAGAGAGAGATGAGAGAGAGACAAGAGATGAGAGAGAGATAAGAGAGAGAGAGAGAGCAGTGGATAAGGTCAGAGGTGGCCACTTCCCTTGACAGCCTCAGCATGGTGCTCTGTCACTTATATGTTGCTTCAGTCAGTGCTAACAGGATGAGGACTGATTTATCCCCCCAAAGGTGGTGGAGCTGATTAAGAAGAAAGCTTTTTGGATTCACCCTGGGAATTCAAGGTGCTTTTTAGCCCCAATGTAATCCAACATCTATAGCTGCGGTGGCTGCAAAGAATGTAAAGCTTGCTGTTCCAGGGAGATAATACTGACCATTAATAAAACTTGACGGAAATAGATTAGCTATTTATACTCCTGTAATTAAAGATGGTACTAATTGGTGAAAAAAAAAATTACTGACACTGAAATGTCATAATTTGAAGATCTAATGGGTGATGGGTATGACTTCACCATCAAAAAAAAAAAAAAAGGAATAAGAAATTGCAAAAGTTGCTTTGTGCAGCAGATTTTGACTTGTCACAAAATAGATGAGAATTGTTTAAACAGATTTTTACCTGTTACAAAAACAGATAAGACTGGTTCCACAGCAAGTTTTTCATTTGTTAACCTTTTCGCTGCTATAGACATTTTAGACATTCTGGCGTACCACTGCTAAGGACGTCTTAACATGTTCCAAGAGTTCCATGCTTCTGCTGCTAACGACACGTTAACACATTCTGCCTTTTACTAGTTGCTGCTATAAACTGCTATGGTCATTTAATATCACAGTGACTATTTTTAGCTGTACGTGGCCTATTTTCAGTAAATGGGACTTGTCACCAAGTTGTACTAATGTTTTTTTGCCTTGTAAGAGAGGAGGGGTTATAAGTCATGTACATGTGCTCTTTGCGTTCCAGCGTTGATCTAATTTTTTTATGCTACACTTCCATTTTATTAATCATCGAAGGAAAAAGGTCCATTGAGAAAGCGTGTTATGTGTGCAAAAATTAAAAGACAATAGGAAACAAGACATATGCTCAAAGACTGTGATGTTGCGCATGTTATGCCATATTTTAGAACATTTCACATATAAAAACATTCTTGAAAAATTTTTTTTGTTTTTTTTTATGTAAAAATCATTCACTGAAGAAGATTTGTCATCAAGAAGATAAATAGTAATATATGACATGAACGGAGACAAATAATCACAAAGGGTTGTGGTAACTCTTAGATTTTCATACAACATAAAAAAGTATTCAGCACCAGGAGACAGGTCACAAATGGAAGTATGTAGCATAGAGGGTCATGGCGTGTGAGGTGATCATAGCAGCAAAAAGGTTAAAAAATGGATAAGAATGGTTTCCACAGCAGATTTTTCATTTGTTAAAAAAAATGGATAGGTAATGGTTTCAACTACTTAAGAAAACATGTCACATGATAAGTTTTAATAAAATTAGCAAAAGAGTGAATGAGAATAAAACACACAGAGAGACAGCAGTTTACTGGGTGTAAGGACAGAATATGCAGACGATACATCATTATAGGAATGATACTTGATCAATGAATGTGACAGTGTTCGGTCAAGACTTTTTTTTTTCTTTCTTTCTTTCTTTCTTTAAAAAAAAAATACAGCTCAGGGTGTACACATCTTTGAACTTTCACTTTTGATGTAAGTGCTTTGAATTGCCGTCTTGACCATATCTCTTTTTTTGTATATACATATGTTTTGGCCTTTCTTGGCGGAGAATTTGGCAGGAGGATTTGGCAAATGCAGTTTCTCATTGCCAGCTTTGTTTTTTTATTTTTGTGTATGTTCTTCAATTCTTAGAGAAGTTTCAGTAATTTTTATTCACTTGAAAATGTTTGAAAGATTCATTAATATTATAAAACCATTCCTGGTAATTTAAAGTAGAAGTTGTTAATGACTGGTGGATGTATGATTAGCATTCCAGATATCATTTCAGACTTTTATAGCATGAAATATCATTTTTATTGACTACATGTGCTGGCATATTTGATTTCACTTAATGTCCTTTGCATTAATTCTGAGATGTTGAGATTCTTTTCCCCCTGACCAAAATAAATTAGTTAAAAATGTCATTTATCATTTTTTTTTAAATGCCACAATACGTCCAAGTGAATGACTGCAAATATGTTTCTTGTGTAATTGTTCTCTTGTAGATCTTTAAAGTATATTTTTCTTTTGTTATAAACTGATTTGTTTGCAGTTTTTTTCCACAACGCCCCCCACCACCGACCTATCAAAACAGTAAAACAAACAGACAGAATTTCACAAAATGACTTGTTTCTTGCCAGGTTTTCTAATGCTTTTTGCACACCTTCAGTATCTGTTGATATTTTGCTGTGGCATTCTGATGATTTTAATCATCACACTTTGGAAGGTGTACTTGAAAGTACATGCAGTAGATAGAATGCAGGGGTGGTACTTTGAAGAGTGCACTTGAAAGTACAGTAGACAGAATGCAGGGGTGGATTTTTGTGGATTGCCTATGCACCACATGGAAATGATAATAATGATAAGTATGCAGGATTTTCGCTAAATCAGCACAAAAGTATTCAAAACATACTAGTAAAAGCAGTTTTGTGGCAAGCCATTGAGGCATATATGGAGTCAATGTCCATAGTTCCTTGATGAGTTTCACGCCATTTGGCATACAGATGATACAATATTAGTGTCCAGATATAGCCTTGAGAAGATAATGTGACCAGCATTAAGCCCAGCTGCCTTTGTTTCTTAAGTGTTTGGGGGATCCAGGTGATTATTTTATACAGCCTGGTTGACCAGGGTGCCACTTAGTGAGGCTGAACCATTGGCCACTGCCGTGAGAAACCAGTCGGTCATTTGCATGTCCCTTGCTGAACTTTGCCTCCCTAACAGAGATGAGCGCGCTATCCTTTTCACTGCTAGGTGAAGTCACTTTCTAGTAACACTGATTTTTGTATAGTAGTAATTTGTTCTTCTTTTCATCTTTCCTTCTTTCTTTTCATCCTTCTTTCTCTTCCTTTCCCTTCAGATAAAAGCACTTGCGTGTCACAGCATAAACTTCTGTCACATTTACTGCCTGCTGTAGTGGAATGTCATCTTATATTGTAGCAATGTGACATGATATATCACAGCAGCATTGTCAGTTATGCTGTGACATCCTGATTCTGTAACATGTACTATAACATTGAAACATCTCTCTCATGTGCTGAAGAAATATGCTATTTGTCATAATGTTTTGTAATAATGATGATAATTTTAATGATGTGCATATATATGATGTATGAAACATCAGTGGCTAAATGTCTTGGATAAAAAGAGATGAAAACTTTAGACTGTGGGACTGACACTGCTATAAAAACTGCGTCAAAATCAAAAGGCAACGCACATTTTTTCCCCCATATGTTTGTAAGTAATCATGACATTTTGTTCAAATATAAGGTTCTCGTTCCTATATGGGAGTGATTTTGACATTACATATTTCTGCGTTCAATTTTCACTCATGGACTGAACTATTCCGACTATGTAATGCTCATAATTCACGTATAATTTTGATTACGTTTGCGATTTTGAAAAAAAAAAAAAAAATTACACATTCCGTTACTGGGGGCTGTTATCCTGATAATGTAAGTATGGAGTGGGAGTTTTTGAACTGCAAGTGATGTCAAATAATGACCTATGATTGTGACATCGTGACAAAGCACTTTTTATTATTTTCAATGTAGAACCAGAGTACAACACTGTCTACAGAATATAGTGACACACATATACACCAGGACAAACAGTGGTGAAGTATATATATATATACTTCCTTTAGGAATAACAAGCTAACATCAGTAAAGTGTATGTTAATAAAACATATATTTACATACAGCCTAGCTTATGTCAGCAAAGTATATTTTTGCATGCAGAATTTTACTTCATACTAAAATTTTGTATATTTTAAAGTTGACTCAATTCATGTGTCTGGTCAGTACTTTATAAACAAAATGAATGCTGCCACTTCACCACTCTCCCGTCACTTTTGAAATGTACATTTGGTTTTTTTAATGTTTATACTTTTACTTTCCCAACAGATCTGGCAAAAAATCTGGCATATGTTATCGTTCACTTATGTTTTTCAGAAATTAGATTTCAATGATAAGAACTGTAATGTGATAAAGGTAATGAGATGCAAAACCAGGATAATGCTTGTTGTTTGTGACATGAAACACGACCACAGACATGGCAGCGAATGGGGTATTAGCCTACTTCTTTCACAGATTTTCACAGCTGTCATAATTTCACTCATATTTATAAAGCACATACAACTGAGATACCAAACTTCAGATAACATACATTCATTGTTCATTTCATAATGTTGGTAAAGTCTATGTGAAAATAGTATGAGTTGGCTTTATTAAGATGTACTTCCCTAACACAATTTATCATGTACCCATTTTAATGACTGTAAACTACAGCACAATAAACTAGTTTACAGGCTACTCTTTTGTCTTTGAGAAGTGGATTAAAAGAGTAACTTTATAACGATCTTTTGTAACATGAATTTCAGGTGACTTTTATGTTGGCGTAAGGTGGGAATTTCTACAGTTCACAAACATTTATCATTGTTATCATTGCCTAGTCATACAGGGCATCAGTAGCTGGTCTTATTCAGAACAATTCACACACATCACTGCTTGCTTTTATCTTAAACAAGAACTTTGGGATCATAAAATGTAATACCTTTCAGAGCTTTATATTCACAATCATTACCCATCACCATTACAGAATGTTTCACATACAAGTGGCCAGCACTGTTCACTTATTTTAGAACTTTTAAAGTCATCATGAATAATTTCTACAAGTAACAATTTCATTAGTCACATGCATATAAATAATGAAATGTCACATGGTTCAAGCATTTTTTTTTCCTCTTTACTTTTAAACTATCTTGCAAACTGTTTTCATTTTAATTATATTAGTTTACCATTGTTATTGCTGTTTCTGTCATTGTTATTGCTGTTTCTGTCATTGTTATCTTATCAATGAACTGTCAAATGAATAGTTGAACTTAAATACCATTTGTCATTGTAACTACTGTTGTACACAGTTTTTTTTTCCGCCTGTTTATAGATAAACCATTATGTCAATTAAACAAAAGCAATTTGATGGGATGATTGCTTTCTTTCAGTGTTTATACTTCGTTTGTTCCCAGTACTGAAAGTTCGTTTCCAATTCTAAAAGTAAGATGTTTGTTCCCAGCACTGAAAGTTCGTTCCCAATTCTAAAAGTAAGATGTTTGTTCCCAGCACTGAAAGTTTGTTTCCAGTTCTAAAAGTAAGATGTTTGTTCCCAGTACTGAAAGTTTATTTCCAATACTAAAAGTAAGATGTTTGTTCCCAGTACTAAAAGTAAGATGGCTGAAACACGTAACGAGAATGGATGATGACTGCATTAGAAAACATACATTATTGAGGGTGGCCTAGCTGTGTTCTTTGAACATTGGCTTCTATCTATGAGGCACAGGTTTGAGGTTTCAGGGGGTTTTTTGTTGTTTTTGGGAAGGAAAATTAAAAAAAAAACCAACATGTCTGCACACTCCACAGCAACTGCTCTAGGCCATTATCCCTTCAGCCTCAAGTAACTTATAATAATATATAACAATCATCAGTGTAAGAAAAGATCTTGTAACACATCTATAGCTTGCTGCTACTGATTGATTACTTGATAATGTTAAACATCAGCAGGAACCAGTCATGAGAGAAACCATTCAGATAATGATGGTGACAAATTTCTAGAAATAAAACTTTCTTAAATTATATGTATAATTTTGACAGAGATCATCTAGCTAGTTTGTTCGGCATGCAAGAATACATCCTCGATGACGATGCTAATCAGCAGGAAAATAAGATGGCTGTGCCTTGTAAGCAAGACAGGATGACAAGTGTATATGCCGACACGAATGCTGCATGTAGGAAAATTGAGGCACAAAGCGTCCAACCTAATCAGAGTACAGATCTGGATCAGGGGAGAAGATCTGAAAGAAGAGCTCTGGGACTCCCACTCAAGCCTTGTGAAGACAGCAGACTTCATCAGGGTAACATGACCAACCAATACTCAGATGAAGATGTTGGACGAATTCCATCTGAAGGATTGGGAAGAAAAGGTTGAAGACTTTATCATACACAAAATGGAACAATTTTTTTATAAATAGGTAACAAACAAGGTTTTCTTACGGTAAAGTAAAAGCACAGTTTTGTAGGATTAGACCTCGAACAAATCGTAGACAGAGCACTTTAGTGAGACGTGGGAGAAAGAAAAATCACAAAAGAATTACCTTGGATTTGAATACGGACTCTGGTAGGACAAGCAGCTGTCTAGCCATTAGAGAACAGCATACTAACCAGCTTTGCCAACTACCAACTACACTTTTGAGTGTGAATGCAGATGAAGAAGAAAAATGATGTCCTGCAACCTTCACAAACACCCAAACATCCTTCTGCTTAAAAACTCTCTCCGACTCACAACAAGCTTTTCTTTCATAAAATGCGCTCTAACTCAGTTATTATACATGGGATCAGATTAATAAAAACAAAACTTAGCAAACCAAATGTCATGCATTCCTTACACAATACAATTTTCAGCCAGCAAAACATCCATCAATTATTTGTGTGTATAAACAAGCTGCCATTAATTGAAAATAGCAAACACAAAAGTCCAGTAGTCTCAGAAGTGTGTTCAAGTAATGTGAAGTGCTGTCAATATGACAAGTGTGCTGTGAAATTAGTCTCAGTTTTAGTGCAGCCACATCGATGCACCTCATCACTGCATTTCCTCACAATATGAGCTCATTCCATCTTAAAACAAAGTGAACTCATTCCATCTCGTCATGGTGTGATTTCATTCCATCTCAAAACAAAGTGAACTCATTCCATCTCGTCATGGTGTGATTTCATTCCATCTTAAAACAAAGTGAACTCATTCCATCTCGTCATGGTGTGATTTCATTCCATCTCAAAACAATGTAATCTCGTTCTATTTCAGAACAATGTGATCTCATTCTGCCTCATCATGATGTGATCTCATTCCATCTCAAAACAATGTGATCTCATTCCATCTCAGAACAATGTGATCTCATTCCATCTCATCATGGTGTGATCTCATTCCATCTCAGAACAGTGTGATCTCATTCCACCTCATCACAGCATGAGCTGAATACTGCACTTCATCAATGTATCTCATCACAGCATGAACTGAATACTCCACTTCATCAATGTATCTCATCACAGCATGAACTGAATACTCCACTTCATCAATGTATCTCATCACAGCATGAACTGAATACCCACTTCATCAGTGTATCTCATCACAGCATGAACTGAATACTCCACTTCATCAGTGTATCTCATCACAGCATGAACTGAATACTCCACTTCATCAGTGTATCTCATCACAGCATGAACTGAATACTCCACTTCATCAGTGTATCTCATCACAGCATGAACTGAATACTCCACTTCATCAGTGCGCCAGAACTCCACAGCTGCACCTCATAACCATACAATTGTTACTGTGCCTCGTTACAGTAACAGTCTCATTTTCATTTCACCTAACCAGGCAGCAATAACAAAATGTCATCACCGTAACGTGGCAGACCCTTCCTTAGCTTTTTTTAATCTTGTAGGACCAGCAGAGACTTAAATAGTTTCCTCTCATCACTTTCAACCTGGCTTTGTGTACATTCTTTCACGCAGACAAGCAAAACAGCAACTCCAAAGTCTCAAATCTTCAGACTGTAGATAACGGGAGCTCTTTCAGATCTTGCTGTCTGACAAGTTATTTGCTCTCTCCTGAGAAAAGCTAGTGAAGGAAACCATGTATAAACCATGAAGAAACCACTTTCACACACAAATCCCTGGGGACACTGTGTTTCAGGCTATCCTGAGGTGACATACCTTACATAGCCAGATAATCACTCACAAGGAAAACTAAAAAAAAAAAAAGAAGGCCAAAGGAAAAATATCTTAATGGTCTGACCAAGTGACAGTGGAAGAAAATGCAACCATACTGGAAACAGCGAGGGCCGGCCAGCCAGAACAGACAAGCATGAACACTAAGTGTCAGCATTTCCCTGGTCGTTTTTTTCCTCCTTGCTGAGAAAGGCAGAGCAAGGTAGAGAGATGACTGAATCCTGTGAGGTCAGGTCAGATGTGTTCATTATCAGAAAGTGTTAGAAAAACTAAAGCCATTTCTCACTTTGGACTTTCTAACAGCATGTTCTTTTCTCTGTCTGTTGTGACTGACTGATGGATGATGGTGACAGCCTGATTGCCATATCTTTGAGTGGGACACGGGCTCCATGGAAGAGTTCATTCATTTTCCTCTCCCTGATTGCTGTAGCTGAAATAATGTTCAAATGAAGAACTTTCAGTCATTTTTCTATAGCAAAAGTTGCTCAGGCAATAAATAGATCTTAAACTTTAGCTCTAGTGATACAGAGATCTTAAACTTTAGCTCTGATGATAAAGAGATCTTAAACTTTAGCTTTGGTGATAAGAGATCTTAAACTTTAGCTCTGGTGATAAACTAGCTTTGGTGATAAAGCGATCTTAAATTTTAGCTCTAGTGATAAAGAAATCTTAAATTTTAGCTCTGGTGACAAAGAGATCTTAAACTATCCTGTGTTTATAAGACATGGCCAGAGATTGTGATAAAAAATGATGGTTATAACTGAAGCAAAAGTTTTATCTTTGAACTATTTCTAGACTCAGATCCATATTTCAAGCCATCTAGACAAGGTGATGGACAGCCTCTACTCTCATTACCAGAAGGAGAGCTTCATGCATACTTTACAATGCCAAGTTTGGACTTTGAATCCTTACGTCACTAACTCTATACCAGCCATTTAATTTTTTATAAAGGAAGACATCTTCTAGAATAAAGTTTACTTAAAATCTTTGGACATTAGTTTTGTTTCATTTAGGTTTTATTTTTTTTTTTAGTTCACTTCCTTTTTGTTCTGTCTCCTGGCAACTGCAAGCATAATGTTCTTTGCTGCTAAGACTGTGATGAGACACAGCACCATGGGTTCAGTCAATCAGCCAGTCATTTGCATGTCCCTTGAGAACTTTGCCTCCCTAACAGCTCTCCTGTAGGCCTCTCAGTTGTAACCAAGATGGCCTGCTGCTGATGCATCCATTTGCAGATCATCAATGATGTCTTGCAGCCATCTTCGCCTTGGTCTACCTCTCTTTCTTTTTCCTGTTATGTGCCCTTCCAAGACAGTCTTCTCTAAATTATCACGATGTTTTAATATGTCCAAAATATTTCTTTGTTTAGTCCTCTTTACTAGCCAGCCTTCTTCAATATTAAGCTCTTGTAGTATGTATATATTTGTTCTTTTTTGTGTCTTTGATATTTGAAGAGCTCTTCATCATGGCTATTTTATCAGTCCCTGTTTGGAGCTTAAAAGCAGCAGTCATGTAGTACTTCTTTAAGAAAGGGAGTGTAGTGATCCCTGCCCCATCACCCATAGCTCTTACTTGAGGCACAATCAGAGAAGAGGGACAGCATCTTGGTTAGCTATGATTCACCAGCCTTGACACAAGCATGTCAGCTGTGGGTTGCTGAATGTCACACTGGACAGCACCTTCACCCTTTTTAACTCCCCCGTGTTTACTGACCGCCCTGTGAAATTTATATAATAAAATTATATCACTTCTCTTCTTAGAAGCAGTTCTGAAGATTATCAAGTTGATGGTTAACTCTTGTAGAACTTTATCACGTTGATGGTTAACTCTTGTAGAACTTTATCACGTTGATGGTTAACTCTTGTAGAACTTTATCACGTTGATGGTTAACTCTTGTAGAACTTTATCAAGTTGATGGTTAACTCTTGTAGAACTTTATCAAGTTGATGGTTAACTCTTGTAGAACTTTATCAAGTTGATGGTTAACTCTCGCAGAACTTTATCAAGTTGATGGTTAACTCTTGTAGAACTTTATCAAGTTGATGGTTAACTCTTGTAGAACATTATCAAGTTGATGGTTAACTCTAGTAAAACTTTGTCAAGAACTCCCTGAACATCATTTTGCTGAGTATTTTCTTCCCTTGTGACTGACTATGAATATCTGATGTGCATAATCAGTCACATTAACTGCAAACAATGTTTGTGTTGAAATGTTCAATCTCCCTCCTCTTGTGTCTTTTATCCTCTGTTCTGGTCCTCATTTCCTTTTCTCCTCAAAATGATGCTGCCAGAATGTGCTCCTCATGTAGCTCAGTCTTTTTCCAGTCCCTCCAAATCCTAATGGCTGTTTGGAAAACAAACTAATCCCACAGAATCAAGTGACTGTCTTGGAAAAGCAAGAGAAAAAAAATGCACAAATATGAATTCTACTTTCACAATAATAGTGTAATGAGAATGGTATCATGCTACTCACACAATTGCTCAAAAACATTCTTGATTCTCTCCCCTGTTACTGCTGATGTTTCCAGGAAGAAGGAGTTGCTTTGTTCAGCTTTTCCTTTACCTTCCTGGAAAATTTGAAATAAGATACAAATAAGATGCAAATAAGATACAAACAAACACAGCCCTACCATAGCATAGAAGTAACCAGGGGATATGGTGCCCATATTTTCCTTGGACTGTCAGCAAATGGCAGGGCAATGAGGTCAGCACTAAGCCTTGACTTCCACAGCCCCAGTAGAAGCCAGGTACCTATTTCTAAAGCTAGATGACAGAAACACCCCCTGGGCCAGTCTTTATCAACTGAAATCTTCATCAGAGACGTGCAGATAAAACTCAGCCACAAACAGGATACAGATTAAAAAGAACAAAGAAAAATTGGTTAATCTCAAATGGATGATGTAGAAAAATTAGAATATTTTCTTCTTCAGAGTTTGAGGAAGGCTGGTCATCCTAAATCTTCAGCCCTGTCGCCCTGACCAAGTCCGCTGTCTTCCCCAGGCTTGAGTGTGAGCCCCGCAGCTTCTCTTTCAGCTCCTCCCCCTCGGGCCAGATCTGTGCTGGGAGGTTTGAGTGGGTTGGACAGGTTTGCAGGATGTTTTCTGGTGCCTGGATACCAAAACCGCATGGACACTCATTTCTGTGTGATAGATTGAGGTGATAGAGGTGGCCTAGATGTCCTGTTCTTAGTTGAAAGATTGCGCTTTGCTGGTATCTCTGCAGTTGATGAATGTGGTCTTGTTCAGATTCTGTTTTCATTTTTATTTTCCTGTTGGTGTTTAGTTTGTTGTGGATGGTGGTTTTTGCTTCTTGGTATGTTGCTGGGTAGTTAATCTGTCCTATTTTGCTTCCTGCCTCTTGCGAACGATAAAGAAGAAGAAGCTTAATGCCTTGGAGAGCGTACGTGCTTTCTAAAATCAAAATAATCTCTAACACATATCCATGACATCCTTTTCAAACAGATGTCTTTGTTTCTTAAACCACTTCAAATGTGAAAGCATTTACTGAAGTTTTTAGAAATATATATATATATATATATATTAGAAATATATAAATATTTAAAAAATTAGAAAATGTAAAGATGGAAATGGAAAGGATGAAGATCAACATATTAGGAATGAGTGAAGTTAGATGGACAGGTGCAGGGAAGATAAACTCAGATAAATATACAATAATATATTCAGGAAGTGAGAAACATGAACGAGGAGTAGGAATTATATTTGATGAACAAACAGCAAGGACAACTGTAGGATATTTGAACATCTCGGACAGAGTCCTGCTAGCCCAACTGAAAGGACAACCAATAAACATAAATATTATACAAGTGTATGCTCCAACATCTGAAAGTTCTGAAGAAGATCTACAGATATTTTATAATGACATAGAGACAGCACTAAAACACACAAAGTCACATGAAGTTACCATAGTCATGGGAGATTTTAATGCCAAAGTTGGTAAAGGAAGAACTTCAGACATCGTTGGTGACTATGGACTGGGGGAGAGGAATGACAGAGGTTATAAATTAATTGAATGGGCAAGAATACATAGTATGGTTGTAGCAAACACCTGGTTTAAACAACATCCTCGAAGACTGGCAACGTGGTGCAGCGAAGACAAAAAGACGTTTAACCATATAGACTACATATTAATCAACAAACGATTCCGCAATGCATTACTGACAACAAAAACCATGCCAGGAGCTGACTGCAATAGTGACCATGACCCACTCTGTGGAAAAGTTAGAATAAAGCTAAAGAAAGCAGGCAGAAGAGTGAGAAACATCAAACTGAATACAAAACTTCTTAAAAATGACCAAGAACTGAGAGAACAATACAAAGTTATTATAACAAATAGATACAATGCAATAGCAAAGATAAATAGTATAGATGAACAATGGGAAATGTTAAGAGATTCTATTCACCAAACCGTTAAGGAGATAATACCACCAAAAAAAGAAGCCTCTAAAAATAAATGGATGACAGACAACATCTTAGGACTGATGGACAAGAGGAGGAAGAGTAAAAATAACGAGGAAAAATATAGCAAGATAAATAAAGAAATAAGACGCAAATGCAGAGAAGCAAAAGAAGTGTGGTTAAATGAGCAGTGCAGACAGATAGAGGACTCTCATAATAAAGACAGCAAAAACATGCACAAACGAATTAATGAACTCACAGGCAGGAAAACAAAATATACCACAGGATGCCTGAAATCAAAAGAAGGTAAAATGTTAATGGGAAAAGAAGACATTGTGGACAGGTGGACAGAGTATATCGGTGAGCTATATGGAGGAGAAAGACCAGAATTAACACCAGATACTGAAAACTGTGATGGACTGCCAATACTTGAAGATGAAATCATAGATGCCATCAAACACATGAAGAAAGGAAAAGCGACTGGGCCTGATAATATAACAATAGAAGAAATAGAGGCACTAGAGGAGACAGGAATAAAAATAATAACCAAGTTACTGAATGACATTTACAATAGTGGTTATATTCCCAGTGACCTGATTAAACCCACATTTATAGCACTACCAAAGAAACCAGGGGCAAAGGAATGTGACGACCACCGAACTATCAGCCTCTCATGTCACATAATGAAGCTACTTCTGAGAATAATTATGAGAAGAACAAGGAAAAAGATAAAAATGGAAATAGCAGATGAACAGTTTGGATTTGTTGAAGGAAAGGGAACACACAATGCCATTTATGCTTTACGAACACTAACAGAAAGAGCTTTAGAAGTACAGAAAGATCTCTACTTATGCTTCATTGATTACACCAAGGCATTTGACAAGGTGAAACATAATGAAATTATTAAAATGCTTGAAGACATCAATATAGATGGCAAAGACCTGAGGATTGTAAAACATCTATACTGGCAGCAAGAAGCAGCAGTTCGAGTTGAAAATAGAACTGGAAAATATCAACCTATAAAACAAGGGGTGCGACAAGGATGTGTACTATCTCCAGACCTTTTTTCTCTGTACAGCGAGAATATTCTAAGAACGATCATCACAGAACCAGGCATAAAAATTGGAGGATACAATATTAACAACCTTCGGTATGCTGACGACACAGTACTGATAGCTGAGAACCAACAAGACCTGCAAAATCTCTTGGATAAAGTCGCCAAAGAAAGTGAACAGAAAGGCCTAACTTTGAACATCAAAAAGACAGAGACTATGGTTATATCTAAGAAACAGAATCCACCAGCATGCAGTATTAAATTAAATGGAACTATTCTAAAGCAAATGCAGAAATTCAAATACCTTGGAGCAGTAATAACTTCAGATGGGAAATGCAGAACGGAAATTAGGAACAGAATAGGCCAAGCAAAGACTGCATTTCAGAGAATGAGAAACATATTAGCTAACACATCTTTATCAATGAATGTTAGAAAACAAGTCCTAAAATGCTATATTGAACATATCTTGTTATATGGAAGTGAATCACAAGTCTGCACAAAAATCATTGGAAGCAGTAGAAATGTGGTTTATTAGAAGAATGTTGCAAATCTCCTGGACAGCAAAAATAACTCATGAAGAATGTATGAGAAGAGCTGGAGAGACAAAAAACCTTGTCAAAAAGATAAGAGAGAGACAATGTACTTTCATAGGACATGCAATGAGAAGAGGGGGCATTGAAAATATTATAACAACAGGAAAAATAGAAGAAAGAAGATCAAGAAGAAGACCAAGAGAAATGATACTGGACAGTCTGACGGGATGGTGTGAGAGGAGATCACCAACTGAACTGATGTCCTGCATGAAGGATCGGGTACTCTGGAGAAGCATAATAGCCAACGCCAGTCGGCACGGTACCTGATGATGATGATTTATATATAAATATATAAATATTTTATATATATATATATATATATATAATCACATATTTAAATATGTATTTAGAAAAGCTCTGAGGTAATTACATTCTACAATAGGTGCACTTAGAAAAAGAAATGAAATGGACATTTTTAATGGAAAATGAAATTACAAAGCTGATTGCTGTATATGAGATAGAACAGTAATCTACTGGCATAATTATATTGTATTTGATACTCATAACAGAAAACATCTGGTAACTCTAAATATAGAACTGAATTAAATGTCACAGTCCTATTTTTAAATATCAGATAATGAACTTTGAAAAACATAACAAAAAAAAAAACCTTTTCACAGATGCATACCTCTTTCAGGACTTCCCTATACTGACATATGTCAATCTTGTTTCCCACAATTATAACTGGTACCTCATATGGCAGGTGGTTGGTCACAAAGTGTAACCATTTATCCACATTTTGGAAAGATGCCTGGAGATAAATGAGTGAAGTAAGATTTCAAAATATTCAGTTACATTTCATGGACAGAGGAAAGCAAACAAACTACTAGTGCAGATGAAACTGAAATGTTAACTCTACTTGAAAGCTTGAGAGTTATGTTTTGTGTGCAGCTGGTGCGGTGAAGGTGATAAGGCACATACATCTTGTCAAATGGAAAGTGGGTCACTGTAGCTGTTTTTTTTTTCAGAAGAAAACTGGAGCTAAAAAGCAGGGAT
The DNA here is from genome assembly GCA_009760885.1 of Achatina immaculata. NCBI lineage: Eukaryota > Metazoa > Mollusca > Gastropoda > Stylommatophora > Achatinidae > Lissachatina > Lissachatina immaculata. The sequence goes on from CM019712.1 coordinate 909,512, forward strand.
GTGCAACACTTCTTTAGCAGACTCCAGTGCCATGGGACCCCTGTCCCATTAGCCGGGCTGATCCTGTTATAGTGGGTAGAAATGGTGAGGTGGGACAGGGTCTTGGCTGACTGTCATTCACCAACCCTGGTTGGAACAGCTATTGGCTGACTGCTACATCAGGCTGCCTCTTCATTCCCTGAGGCTGACACAAGAAAGAGTGACAAAAAAACACAGAAGACAGTTAGTTAGAAAGGGCCATCACCCATGCACTCCAGACACACTCATAGCTGTTCTTATTTCCTCTTCAGTATCTCTTTCACCGTACAGTAACTGGCCACACCCATCTTGTGTTGGTTGACCATCCATCTGGAGCTCTTGCTGAATCGTTCATTACCCCAAGTTTCCCCCCACCAACTTCTTTATTCTTGACAATGATGCCAGTTAACAGTTGTCATGGAAATGTTTTATTTTACCAGCTCCTCTCATATCTGACAAGAAAACAGTTAAAGTATCTTGGCTACATCAACAAGCATAAACTGAAAAAAATGGTATCTTGACTGCATCAACAAGCATAAACTGAAAAAAATATATAAGTCTTGAATGGTAACTTGAAGAAGAGAGAGCAAAACAGGGACATTACAGATGAGTGAACACACAAAACTGAATTGTGAAGAAGAATAAGAAGATAAACTATAGATACTGACAATTTAGGTAAGTTTTATTTTCCCTACAGTTTTGAAGATATGTTCTGCTGTTTATTTATATGTCAATGTCATAAAAGAAGGTTACCCTGTTTGTGATGTCGTACACAATGACAACAGCATCCATGTTTCTCACAAAGTTTGGCATGATCCCTTGAAACCTTTCTTGTCCTGCTGTGTCATAGATGGTATATCTCACTTTATCGCTGTTTGCGTATGTTTCTAACTTTGAGGAAAGTTCAAAGCCTGGACACAGAAATAACTGAACTTCAGATTTTTACGAAAAAAAGCAACTGAATATATAAATATTTTGTTAAAATAGAATTTAGCGTGAACAAAGATAAATTTGGACTACAAGTTTCATAAAGAAATGTGTGCTTGAATAAGAGTACAATCCTATCATGCCATTGGGGCAACTTGCAGACATGGTGCCCATACTTCCCTTGACCTGTCATCACAGGACAGTGTGATGTGGTCAGTGGGCCCTGCCACATTCTCCTTTCCAGCTCTAGAAGGAGCTTCAGTCGGTCATTCATTTGCATGTCCCTTGCGGAACTTTGCCTCCCTAACAACTCTCCTGTAGGCCTCTCGGTTGTGAGCAGATGCCCTGCTTCTGATGCATCCATTTGCAGATTATCAACGACGTCTTGCAGCCATCTTCTTCCTTCCATCTAGAAGGATCAGGGCACCTAATTCTACACCAGGTAGACAAGGACACACCTCCAGCTGGACTTCGCCATCAGCCTTCGTGCACAAGGCCAGCACACTAACCACCACACAACTCACACCCAGAACAGAGATAAAATTAGACCAATCATTTAAGTCTAGTGTATCAGTATCAACTAGACATATGGCCTTATAATATTTAATGTGTGTTCTTTTTTCCATATGGGCACCTGAATATAAAATAACAGACACTTTACCCCACAAAACGATATTGTTAATTAAAGACAGGATCTCCGGGAGGGATTCTGGAAGATGATGCAAACTATGCTCCCCACCCACGTCTTACATCTTTCCCGTGCCGCTAAACGTCACACAGGGCCCGCGTTATAGTTCGCCAAGTTTTCCTGTTTTCGGTGAGTTTTTCAACCCCATCAAGGGATGTTACGCCCACTAAAACTGGCATCTCTTAACAATGTCCTCTTTAGAATTTCACGTGGTCTACCTCTTTTTCTTCGGCCTCTTGTGTTCCACTTGATAGCTTGTTTTAGGGATTATCTGACTGCCTTTTTTTTTCTCATCACGTGACTGACATATGTTCGTCTCCTTTAGCCGTTCTATTTTCATCTACTACTATTCTCCCCCCCCCCCCCCACCCCTTTTCAGGTCCCAGAGTAATGTGCCTCTCAGTAGGTCTGGCTACACAGGTATGTATTCGCTTTTGTGTGTGTATGTGTTTATTATTATCTAAACCTTTCGCCTGATATGATTATCCTGCCCCCAATGGTTGATCTAACATACGAAACAATCACTACACAAACAGGTAATGATCTAACATACGAAACAATCACTACACAAACAGGTAATGATCTAACATACGAAACAATCACTACACAAACAAGTAATGATCTAACATATAACGAAACAATCACAACACAAACAAGTAATGATCTAACATATAAAACAATCACTACACAAACAGGTAATGATCTAACATCCGAAACAATCAGTACACAAACAGGTAATGATCTAACATCCGAAACAATCACTACACAAACAGGTAATGATCTAACATCCGAAACAATCACTACACAAACAGGTAATGATCTAACATACGAAACAATCACTACACAAACAGGTAATGATCTAACATACGAAACACTCACTACATAAACAGGTAAACTTGGACCACAAACTTACAGACAGTTGATTTAGGGTCTGGATCAAGAGGTCTATCAAGGAAAGAAGCTGTTATGCTGGTTTTACCAACAGAAGCGTCTCCCAGCAATGATACTTTGATCTCCAAAACCGCTTTTTCAACAGCGTCCCTCAATGCAAACGCACTATATAAAAACAGCATAAAAGAAATGTCATTTACAGTGGAAAAAAAAACTCACTGAAAGTGATATTAGCACTGAAACTGATATTGTTGTTTGAACTGCGTTTTTTTTTTTTTTTGCTTTTGTTTTGTCCGTGAGTGGAACTAAAAGGCAAGGGAGTCAATCACTGCCTTTGGGGATTGTAGTGACCCATGCCACATAAGCCAGCTGGGCTTGTTTCTTTTGATACCAACGGAGAGGTGGAGCAGGGTCTTGGTCGGGTATGGTTCAAACAGCTCTGACGCCAGCATATCAGCTATAGGTCCTCGTGTGCTATACCGGACGGTATCTTCTTCCCGGAAACATAGAAGTAAAGTACTGTGTCTTTTTATTCATTGCTAGGGCTAACATCTCTTCCAGTTTTTATAAACAATTAATTGACGTTTAGCTGAGCATACAACCCCCACCCCTCTCACCTTCTTCCCCCTCTCTCGTTTGTTATTTTATAATGAATGTGATATCGCACTTAGGTTTATTTCATGTACGAGGGGAGTTCAGAAAGTAATGCACCACATCGTTTTTTTTTCAGCTAATAATGAAGATAGAAGCATGAAATTTTGCAAGCTTTAAATATGGCATGTACTGATTGTATGAACCAAATTGCACGGCAACCGGCCAAAGAATATGGCTGCCTTAACCGTTGAAATGGAGCGTGTTAGCAACTTACGGTATAAGCAGCGAATTGTGATAGAATTTCTCGTTGCAGAGAAGGAAACTGTTGTGAACATTCACAAGCGTCTATGTGATGTTTATGGAAGTTTTGCAGTAGACATGAGTACAGTCAGTCGCTGGGTTCAGAGAATCAAAGAATCAATAAGTGGATATAAGGAATTGCATGATCGGTCGCGCTGTGGACGTCCTGCCACAGCCATCAAGGCAGAAATGTTGAAATGCGCTGAGGGCATTATTCTTACTGATAGGCGTATCACTACTCAACAATTGGCCTTAAAGTTGTCAGTCAGCAATGGCAGTGCAAATGCAGTTATAAAAGCTCTTGGATTTTCTAAGGTTTGCGCAAGATGGGTTCCTCGAAGTCTCACAAATGAACATCGACTGAAAAGGAAAGCAATTTCTTCTGAATTATTGGAGCGTTTTAATGCTGAGGGAAAGAACTTTTTGGCTAAGATTGTAACAGGTGACGAAACCTGGGCACATCATTTTGAACCTGAGACAAAAAGACAGTCAATGGAGTGACATCATCCGCAATCACCACGAAGAAAGAAATTCAAGACAACTCCTTCAGCTAGAAAGTCGTGATCACTGTCTTGTGGGACACTGAAGGTGTGATTCTTGTGTATGTTATGCCAAGAGGAGAGACAATCAATTCGCAAGCTTACATTAAGACATTGAAAAAAACTAAATCAACGTTTTCGCAGAGTTCGGTCGCACAAGAATCCAGCAGATCTGATTCTCCTTCACGACAATGCGCACCCTCATACAAGTCTGGCAACACGGGAAGCAATCACCAAATTAGGTCGGACTGTACTACCCCATCCACCCTATAGTCCCGATTTGCCACCCTCTGATTTACATCTGTTTGGTCCACTTAAAGATGCACTCCGAGGGGGTAAGATTTGAAGATGACGAATTCATTCATTTCCATATCCCTTGCAGTACTTTGCCTCTTTAACAGCACTCCTGTAGGCCTCTCGGTTGTGAGCAAGATGGCCTGCTGCTGATGCATCCATTTGCAGATCATCAACGATGTCTTGCAGCCATCTTTGCCCTGGTCTTCCTCTCTTTCTTTTTCCCATTATGCACCCTTCCAAGACGGTCTTCTCTAGATTATCATGACGTTTAATGTGTCAAAAATATTTAAGCTTTCTCTGTTTAATCCTCTTTACTAACCAATTTACTAGGAGTGATTCATGCAGCTGAATTCTCAATAGTACTACTTAAGAACCGCTTCAGTGTCCTACAAGATGAAGCAGAAATGTCCATACTAGAGTTCAATAAAACACTACAGGAAACAGCAAAAGAGGTGCTGGGATATCGGAAACGGAGAAAAGAGGAATGGATAAGCAAGACCACATGGGAAAAGATAGAGCAAAGAAAAGAAATCAAGAAAAAATTACTGAACACCAAAACACAACGGAGGAATGAATAAGCAAGACCACATGGGAAAAGATAGAGCAAAGAAAAGAAATCAAGAAAAAATTACTGAACACCAAATCACAACGGCTTAAAGAACAAGTTTTAAGTAATTATGAAATTATAAAAGACAAAGAAGTGAAGGAATCATGCCGTCAAGATAAACGTCAATACTATAACAACTTAGCGAAGCAGCAGAGAAAGCAGCATATACAGATGATATGAAAACCATATATAAAATCACAAAGCAGACGACAGGTAACTTCAACACAAGATGTGAAAGTGCAGTAACGACAAAAAATGGACAACCGGTCAGTGGAGAAAGAGAAAAAAATTGAAAGATGGAGGGAACACTTTAACACCCTACTAAACAGAACACAAGCAGCACAAACAATAGACATACCTGAAGCAAAAACGGAAATAAACATCAATACAGGACCAATAACAATAAGTGAAGTAAAGGAGGCTATAAAGAAGCTAAAATCAGACAGGGCACCAGGTGAAGATGAAGTGACTGCTGAGATGTTGAAAGCAGAAGAAACAGAAACACCAAAACAACTTTGCCGGATATTACAACAAATTTGGGATCTAGAAAAAGCCCCAGAGAAGTGGAAAACTGGGCTTATAGTAAAACTACCAAAGAAGGGTGACCTCAGAGATTGCGGGAACTGGAGAGGCATTACCCTACTTCCACTCACCAGTAAAGTATTTTGCAGAATAATCATCAACAGAATTGTACCAACACTTGAGGAAAAACTTCGGAAAGAGCAGGCAGGATTTAGGAAAGGAAGATCATGCATAGACCACATATTTGTACTTAGACAAATATTAGAACAGGCAAATGTGGCATAGCACAACATATGCATTGTTCATAGATTTTGAGAAAGCCTTTGACAGTGTCAACAGAGATGCAATGTGGAAAATCCTAAGATGGCATGGCCTCCCCCATAAGACAGTAAATGTAATCAAAGCCCTATATGAGGGTTTTCAGTGCAAAGTGATCTGTGAAGAACACACCTCCAGCAGCTTTAGGGTACAAACAGGAGTGAAACAGGGATGTGTACTATCACCAACATTATTTATCTTGGCAGTAGACTGGTTAATGAAGGAGGCAACATCAGACAAACGCAGAGGATTACAATGGACCCTTGACACAGTGCTGGAGGACCTTGACTTTGCGGACGACATTTGTCTATTATCAAACAGTCACAAAGATATGCAAGATAAAATAAACAAGCTAACTCAGAATGCAAACAACATAGGACTAAAGATCAACGTAGGAAAGACAAAGTTAATGAAGCAAAATGTGAACAACAGAAATGTACTCAGAGTAGACAGAGAGTTAGTGGAGGAGGTCAACGAATTTGTATACCTTGGCAGTAGAATAGTAGAAAATGGAGACAGCACAGAGGACATCAACAGAAGACTTACTAGAGCAAGCCAGGCTTTTGCGGTGCTGCAGACTATATGGAAATTTAAAAAAAAACTAAGCATAAATATGAAAATCAGGATATTTAAGAGTAATGTTCTAAGTGTACTACTCTATGGAAGTGAATGCTGGAAAATCACCAAAAACATAGAAAACAAGTTGAATTCTTTCCAGACTAAATGTTTACGAAGAATTAGAAAAATATTTTGGCCAAACACCATAAGAAATAACATCTTATTGGCAGAAATGCAGATGAAGCCACTGAAAGCAATTATTGAGGAAAGACGCTGGCGATGGTTGGGACATGTGCTCCGAATGACTGACAACTCACTACCAAAAATAGCACTAAGATGGACACCACAGGGGAACAGAAGTAAGGGTAGACCAAAAGAGACATGGAGAAGAACAACAGAAAGGATGTTGAGCAATAGAGGGCTCACCTGGACAAGAGCAGAAAAAAAGGCGAAGGACAGGCATTTGTGGAAAACCCTTACAGAAGCCCCATGTGCCCTGGGCACTTAAGGTTCAGAGAGAGAGAGAGAGAGAGAGAGAGAGAGAGAGAGAGAGAGAGAGATTCATGCAGCGAAGAAATGGCTACATAATCAAGAGAAAATCTAGTACTGGCTAGGAATACATGCACTTGTTTCGCGCTGGCGTAAAGCCGTACAAGTTGACAGGGATTATGTTGAATAATACCGATGTTTACATGACATATCCATGTATATTGTTTATAAATGTAATGTTTTTTGAATAAACAGCTCCTGAGAAAAACGATTTTCAGTGCATTACTTTCTGAACGCCCCTCGTAGTTACATAAATCAGAACTTTGAGTCTATGGACAAGAAAAGATTGAATAATTATTTATCTATTCATTTGTGTGTGTTTGGGTTATTCGTGCATATTATGTTCAATAACAAATGCTGAATGTCTGTGACTGAGTGAAAGGTGTGTGATGAAGGGCAGAATGATAGACGGGCCTGCGTGCCCAATTCTTAACCCTTTGAACGTATAGTTTTTTCGCTCGTTTATTCTTCAGTTTGTTCGCTCGTTTATTCTTCACTTTGTTCGCTTGTTTATTCTTCCCACCCAGGCTATAAACCACCGACAGATACACGTAATGTATACTGCCCTTCAAATAAGCCTGGCTTTCCCACAGATACGCTACGCTCTGTTTTTCATAGGCAGTTTCCTAAAATATAAACGTTAGGTACCCGTTTCTGCATCACAGTTGACAGCAGTATACCGGACACGCCACTACTCAAGTTATAACACGCTCAGCTTGTATCGGTAAGGCAGCCTACAGTTGCTGTGCTACTCTTAAGCTCAGTTATTACCGTAAATGTTACTGGTATCACCAATGACACTACAGTTACTACCGTTGATAAATTCTACTACTGCTGCTGCTGTTACTCCTGCTACTTACCAATAGTACAGCTACTATTACTATCACTGCAGCTGCTACTACGACTACTACTACTACTACTACTACTAATAATAATAATAATAATAATAATAATAATACTTCTGCTGCTGCTACTACTCTTGCTACTACGGTTGCTATCGTATGTTAACTTTTCTATTTATGCACATGGTAATACTGTTAATTTTAAACAGAGTTAGATAAACTACTACTACTACTACTACTACTACTACTACTACTACTACTACTACTACTACTACTACTATTACTACTACTAACAACAACAATAATAATAATAATAATAGTAATAATTCTTTCTTTCTTTATTTTCGCATTCTCGGCACTGTATAACACCACCCCCTCTCCAACCAATGTTTTATTTTGTCCCCAAATTGGCATCGTCCCAGTCGAAGTACAGTAATTACTTTCTATGTTGTGTTGACACGCCGGGAACCCAGCACCAGCTTCTACTCGAAGAAACAAAATAAACTGGCTGCCTGCCAAGCTCTACATCAGGCAAATCTTTCAGGATGGCATCAGTTTCAATATCATTATTTATTGAAACTGAACGATATTTTACTAGGAAACTTTTTTTTTCCCAGCTGGCTTTTCCTCATCGAAAGACTGTTCCGATAACCTGGTTTTATTTCTTACAGCGAAACAAAAAACAATCTCTATATTGATATCATTTTTATGAATAACTTCACAATATTACAGTCACTATGATTATAGACAGACATTACTTTTATTTCTCTTCAAATCACTTGCCGTATAATAAGCAGTTAAAAACAATAATAATAATAATAATAAACTGACTGACTGTATGCGAATTACGTAAGATACAATAATGGTAAATACTTTCGTCGCTTACCTTGTCGCTTCCATTGCCACAAATCTAACACCAGGAAATAAAAGCGAAGAAGCAACATGGAACAGTCCTACACAGTCATAATATTACAGTATTCCGTCACAGCTTTCAAAACCTGCAGAACGCCTTCTCCGGCTAATTGATTGATTCTGCTTACTTTAGCGGAAATTATGTATGAATTAAGTATCGGTGTAGTATCTATCCATCGTGGCGGAGCTCAACTAGAAGCCAGACACTGCAGTTTGCTGGGAATAGCGTTCTCCTAGCTCTTAAGTGCACAGATAACAGCACACGGGAAGATATTTGTGTTCATGTAGGACTCCCATGTAGTTATCTCGAGCTCACTTATTTGCAGTCTGCGCCACGAAGATACTGAATTTACGGGCAGTGAGTCGGACAGAGAGTGGACTTAAATTTCTGGAATGGTCCCAAGTACTAATCTTGACCATGAAAAGCACATGGAAACGCCTCCTCTTAGTCAGGCATGACTGGGAGCACCACGAAGAGGGTGGAAATCAATCGCCCAGTTCCAACAGTACTTTGCTTTAAAACTTCATAGAAGGAACTAAATCTGAACGTGACAAACTAAAACAAACAAAACTGGTAGTCCCGCCCTCCCCTCCAAACTATTAGCTAACCCAGCGAACTATATCATAAAGAACTATATCATAAAGCGGATACAGATGTTTAAAAACAATACAAAAGCACAATGAACTCAGGAAGACAAAACAAATCTATCCGCGCGTCCTCACGAAACATTTCTCGCAAACTTTTCTTACGGAACTAAATCGCCTCTCAAATCCACATCTGCTGTATTATATCACTACACCCGAGCGCCTCTTTAATATAAAGTTATCCACGAAGTCAGGCACTTTAAAGATAACTCTAAGCTGAAACTCGGAAACAACCTACTAATCCAAACATGGCCCTTATCCACACAAATGATATTTAAATCCGCCACGTGGAAACCCAGGTATATTCATACACACTTAAGCACGTGACACACTTTGAGATACACGTTTAAATGACACTCGACAAAGTCCGCCCAGGTTAGGAAACAAATTACATCCCCAGGAAAGAAATCGTTTTGCCCAACTTTACCGCAGGCTATGACGAACAAGTGTAATTTCCCAGGAAACTGAAAGCGATTGACAAACGGATTACTTCAGTGCTTCTCAGAACAAGCGGTCGGCTTGGGTGGGGAAAGCCGGAGGGTGGGTGGTGAGAGAAAGTGGAGCGGTAGAGGGCGTTATGACACAGTGTCTTTCAAACGGTGTGCCCCGACACGCTGGTGTGCCACAAGATAGCCATAAATGTGCCGCCACAGTTTTGATGTAAAAATAGTTTCCTTCAGTTTAAACATGGTTCGGTGTAATGTAAACAGCAAAACAGCGCAAAGTTCAAAGTTCAAAATTCAGATTCCGGCTTCACTGCATTCGGGACAACCCCATATATACCCCGTCGCATGCCGCAGCATCCATCCAAGAGCATGTTTCCTGATAGTTCCTGGCAAATGTTGGTTGTTTACCATGCGTTTTCTGCCACACAGTTCAGATTTCCTTGAATTTGTCCTAGCTCCAGCAGTCTCTTCACAGCTACATTGTTCTTCCATTTCCCCCTCTTAATTTTTCCACAGTCTGTCCAATACAGCTTTAGCAAAGTCTCCTTTGTCCACTGTCAGTCTGCCATTTATTTTAGCCTGTCCAGCAAGTCTGTCTGCCACGTCATTGCCATGTACTCCCGCATGCCCTGGACAGTAAAGTCACGTTAGGCTTGTCATAGTTGACCTTACTTAACAGATGAACCCATTCTTTGCGAAGCAAATTCTTCTCAATCTTACAAAGCATACCCCGTGAAACCGTCACAATGACGCCATTAACCACACCATGAACAACTAATAGCTCCTCAGCTTTTACGTTTAATTTGAATGAAGCACATAGATGTGCCACGATAGGCATTTGCATTGCCAAGTGTGCCAAAGTCTGCAAAACTCTGAAAACCACTGCTATAACCAACTTGGAGAAAGAAAAAAAAAAGTTTTTGTGGCGTTAGGAATGTGATTTGGGAGGCAACGGGGCAGCGGCGTGAAAAGGTTTGACAACCACTAGATTAGAGTTCAGATCTTTCTGTGGCTGAAGATATTGCATTACTTTTGTTATCTTTCGTGACCAGCATGTTCAGCCTCTTTCCTACTGCGCCTTTTCTTGTCGAAGCAATCATCCCATTGTGTGACAGATACTTCGGGATATCAATTCCTGCTATTGACTGACTTTTGATAACACGGTTTGATACTTGTAAAAGATTCCCTCTTTAATGTTTTGTTTTGTTTTGTTTGTAATGTAGTGGTTCTCAAAATATGCCTAGAATCTGGTCACCAGCTCAGAATTTCACCAAACAAAAAGCACATAATACAAGTATCAGAACAATTGCAAGTGCAACATTAACTCTCTCTCTCTCTCTCCCTCTCTCTCTCTCTCTCTAAAAAAATAAAGATCAGGAAAACAAAATACTTTGGCCAACGATTGCGTTAACCGGCAATTACCGGTAAATTACCGATTTAAAGAGAGAGAGAGGGGGGAGAGGAAAAGAGAGAGAGAGAGAGAAAGGGAGGGAGAGAGAGGTGAGTGAGAAAGAGTGGGAGAGAGAAAAAGAGAGAGAGAGGGAGAGAGGTATAACAATGTAATGGTGTGAACTATCATATTACTGATGAAGATCGAAGATGATTAAGATCTTCTTTTGATCATAACACATCAAGATCTCACAGCATTACCACATTCACTAGATCAGAGCAAGTCCGATGAAATGTTCACTGGATTATTTAATTCTGACAAATAAGTTCAAGATGTATTGTCTACAACATTACCTGGATTGAATCACTTAATCATTTGTTCACGATATCAAACTCTATCATATTCTACATGCAGCATTTCTCAATGTTCTTCAAGATATTCTACACTTGATACGAGAACATTTCCTAACTCAGTATTATATCAGATCTGCAACACGTGGTCAATTAGTTTCTCGTCTAAAATCTCTTTACTCGAGGTTGTTTCAAAAGTAACAAATCTTCTTAATCACTTGAATCACTTGAAACACATCTTCAGTCTAACACAGCTTCTGATTCCATATCGTCTCGTTCTCGTTCTTGTTCGTCTGTGTTTCGGTTCCCTCCGTGTCTCCTAGTGAGTGTTTTCGAATCGTGGCATGGACTCTCTTCCATTTATGTCTGGACCGGTCTCTATTCACTGACCATCCTTGTTCCTCTGTCTTCGGGCTCCGTCCTCTCCAACTGCCCCGTGACTTATATGTCGTCAGTCAACTGTCCAATAGGCCACTCCTCTAAATATTTAATTGGTCAGCTGGCCGAGTTGGTAGCTCCTTTATTTAAAAACCGTGTGCAATAGCGTCCTAACGCTAATAAGTGTCACGCGTGTCAGTCTGCATCAATTCCTTCTACACAATTTTCATTTACCTAAGTCATTATCTTGCTCTTTCATTTCGGAGGTTTTATTGTGTCCTCGCTTTTCAATGTGTCTGCCTTTTCTATTCTGTTTACTTGTGTCAGCCTCCAGTCATACTAATGTCATGGAAGTTTGTTTTTCTACCTTGCTCTTATTTTCCTATTTCCTTTTTTTCTGTTGCTATTAGATGTTACTGTTATGCCTACAATATATTCATATAATAATAATAATAATAATAACAACTATAATAATTAATTACAACGCCATGCTACAGAGGGGGGAGGGAAACCTGGTTATTCAAAAAGTAAGTGTTTCATGCAAGATGAAAAAACAGGTAAAAAACAAACAACCTAGGTAGAATATAGTAATATGATTCAGTTTTACAACAAGATAGAAAGAGTGAAGGAAGTGAGGAAGACTAATAATGGCAGAAAAAAAAATGAGATGAGCACATATAAATGAAGGATCGCATATAAAAATAAGAGAACAGATATAAACACGAGAAACAGTTTGTTTCTCCTTCTAGTAAGAAAGATGGCCCTAGCGCTTTCGCAGCTCGATGAAATTCTGTCAGGAGTCAAGATTAGGTTTAAGAGCAGCGACTCCTGCTATGTGCAACATGATCAAACAGTTTTCTCACTTTTTATTTTATTTAATTTAATTTTTTACATTTATATAAATTACTATTTTAGAAAGAGCACAAAAACGTTGCACATAGGAAACATTCATGTTATTGTATGGTGAAAAGTAAAACGTGTACTTGCGGGGCTATAACCAGATCAGTGCAACAAGACAGTGGTTTCTCATACAAGTTATGAACTTGACCATGAGATGTCGTCCAAGGAACATGGAGAACTTCATGACACCATTTTTAGTTCTGACAATGAGCATTTAAAGGAGTGTGTGTTTGTGTGTGTGACGACAATGGTAGAATCTAGAACAGACAGATAGACAGACAGACAGACAGACAGATAGATAGATAGATAGATAGATAGATAGATAGATAGATAGATAGATAGATAGATAGATAGATAGATAGATAGATAGATAGATAGATGGACAGAAAGAAAGAAAGAAAGAAAGAAAAATATAGAAATAAAGAAAGAAAAAAAGAAAGAAAGAAATCACTGAGCAAAAGAAACATAGCTTTCGAGTACGTATGAAATACGAATAAGAACTGTATATTGTAGTTTAAAAGAAGTTTCTAAAGAAGGTTTTCAAGTTGTCATCTCCGTTGTCTGCAGAGTCTAGCCACATCTTTAGAACAGTTGAGGAATATGACGACCCTGAATAGGGTCTTGGAAGAAAAAAAACATATTCTGCCAAGCTGTTAGGCTCCCACGTGAGCGTCCACCATGTCTATGACGTCACATCCGGAGTAGGTCCAGGATCTTGACGTCACAAAACTTGTGTAAGAGGTCTCGTGTGTTCACCGACCCGTCTGCCGCCATCTTGAGGTCATGTTAGACAGGCCAGCTGTTGACATGTCTACTTTTTTTGACTTGGTTGTCTCTGTTTCCGTTTGCAGATGCCACTGGGACCGCCGCTGACAAACTTTGGGATTCTGTGACGCGGATGCTTGAGTCTGTTGTTTTTATCAACGAAGACTGGAACCCCATCTCCAAGGACATATCGGCCGTACACGCCAACCTTGCAAGCCCACTCTGGTCTTGCCAGCACGCCCGCTTTCAGTCCGACAATCATAGCCCGACGAAGACAGGTTTCCTTGGTGATAACCCCGACAGAACACAAAGCTTTCCTGATGTCTTTGAGCGTCGAGCCTCGCCTGTCGTTTAGTGCGACGATTGCTGCAACGATCAGGCGTAACTGGACTTCCACTGGGATTTCCACACTGCGGCCTCCGTTGGAAACCTCCATGGAACTAAGGCGATGTTTTTGGTTTTTGTTTTTCAGGTTTTTGGTTTGCAGGATTTGTAGATGACTTGCTTGGCTGGAGGAGGCAGAGTAGCAGACGGCCAAACTCGGGTGCTGTGATCACGAGAGCCTCGTTCAGAAGCGGGCGTCGTGGACAACCACGAGTGTTTCCATGGGAACCTGACGTACTTGTCACTCATTCGCCTGACGTTGCTCGCGTTCCCTTCTAGTCTGGGTACGCCAGCAGCTAAATATAGTCGCATACTGACATCCTCCCGTACATATGTACAAGCCTGCTCTCTCTCTCTTCTCTCTCTCTCTCTCTCTCTCTCACTCACTCAAGTCACATGATTCATGCGTCATCTTCAACTAATGCATATAGTAATTAATTATTTATTACTTATTTGTTTATTTGTATTTCCATCTTCACAGCGTGCACACACATATTTGAGTCACACAAACATTACTTTTTCTTGTTTCAAATTATTCATCTCTATTATTTCCAGTATTTGTCTTCTTTCGAATATGTTCTTTTTTTTTGGGGGGGGGGGGGTGTAAGATCACACCCAGCGCCATTTTGCTTTTCGGATCTGCTCGTTTCTCCCTCCTACAGACAGGTCATCATACTCTGCCAGTTCTCCCAATACTTCACTTTTTTTCTCATTATATTCGGACCGAAATTAAGCCAATTAATAACCGCATAATTCTCTCCCCTCCCCACACTCCAAAAAAACAAAATTGCATTTGGCTGCAGTGTCAGATGATGGAGATTAGTAATAAAGTCATTTTAAATTGTCGGTACACTGTTTTATTTTCGCAGACATCTGAACACTTCATACACTGCAGCAGGAGTTTTCAAAGTTGCTGTTACATCCTTCCTGGGGCGTTGGAAAGATCCAGTGGGGCGGTGAGGGTAGAGAAAGCAACAGGGTCCATGAGAACTAGCTGAATGTAAAATGTTGGGGGGTGGGGGTGTTGGTTAGCAGTGGAAGGGGGAAGGGGGCGCTAAAAATGTGACCTTTTAGCCAAGCTCTCAAATACGATGGGGTGATTGATAAGTTCTTGGCATAAGGTACAAATACTTGAAACGTACAGTTGACATTATTTGTAGATCAGGTTAATGTAAGATTAAACACCAAGTTTCAGGAAATTAACTGCAATTTCTCATCGAGCAGTCATTCGCTACCTCTGCATCAAGGGCTTATCATCGAAGGAGATCCATGAAGATGTGGTGGAGACTCTATGGTAGAGTGCCCCTTCTTACAGCACAGTGAAGAAATGGGCAGCTCATTTCAAACATGGAAGGGAGAGTCTGGAAGATGATCCCCGTCCAGGAAGACCAAGAACGGTAACCACCGATGAAACCACCAGCAGAATCCATGAAATGATAATGGAGGATCGATGACTAACTGAGCAGTACATTGCTACTGAGTTGGGCATCTCCCAGGAAGGCGTTCATGCCATTATTCACAATGATCTTCAAATGACAAAGGTCTCTGCTCGATGGGTCCCAAAATTTCTTGGAGCTGATCACAAACGACAGCGAATCAACATGTCAAGAGACAATCTTGGCCATTTTTCTGCACATCCTGAAAGGTTTCTTCAGCAATTTGTGACTATGGATGAGACTTGGGTTCATCATTTTCAACCAGAAATCAAAGAATAGTCAAAGCAGTGGAAACATCATGGATCCCCACCTCCAAAGAAAACAAGGGTGGTTCTGTCTGCAGGCAAAGTGATGGCTTCCATCTTTTAGGATTCAGAAGGTGTGCTATTGGTAGACTATCTTCAAAAGGGCAGAACGGTCACCGAGGCATATTACGCTAATCTTGTGAAGCAACTGCGGTCAAACTGAAGGACAAGCGTCGAGGGAAATTGACGAGAGGAGTCATCTTTCATCAAAACAATGCTCCAGTTCACAAGTCGGTGGTGGCAATGGGTGCCATTCATGAATGTGGCTTCCAGCTTCTTGAACATCCTCCTTATTCCCCAGATTTGGCCCCTTCGGACTATTACATGTTGACCAAACTCAAAAAGGAGCTCAGTGGTCGCAAATTTGCTTCAGATGATGACGTCATTCATGCTGCAGACTACTTTCTACTGGCACAAGATGCTGACTTTTACAAAGAAGGGATCCGTGTGCTCCAAGATCGCTGGACTAAGTGCATAAACTTGCAAGGGGACTATATTGAGAAATAACCCCAAAAAGTTGTCCACAATTAATCAGTTGTACTTTATGCCGAGAACTTATCAAGTACCCCTCATAGCTCTTAAAACGAGCAGCATTGGAAACAAAACGAATGGGTATGACTCTTTATTATAGCGGTCCAGAACCCAATCGGCCAAAATCTCCCAGGTGTATGCTGTGTTCTTGTGGGTGTGTGTATATATATATATATATATATATATATATATATATATATATATATATATATATATGTACTCACGTAAAAAAGTAAGTGTGCAGTGCTGTCAAGCGCACCAATCACGTTGTCATGAATGAAATGAAATCAAATTTCGCTCGAAGTTTTGTCTGAGTGTTGTCCACTTCCCCTTGCTAAACGAAGTTGATCGCACTATTCATGGAGAGACAACCACAGCTCCAGTGAAACCACTTGCAGTGATCCATGATTGGTTACTGACCACGGATAAAATGAGGGTGAGTGTGTGATTCTGTTCTCAGAGATCTCTTCACGTAATCATTGAAGAGACTCCAGTAGCGGAATTCCAACATAAACATCTTCTATCATCATGCCAAGATTGAACGAACATCAGCGAGAAATAGCTGTTGGGATGTTAATTGCTGGATCAACAGTAGCAGCAGTATCTCAACATTTCAATGTTCACAGAAACACAATATCACCCCTTCAAAGTCGTTTTAACCAAAATGGTTCCGTTGCTGACCGCCATAGAAGCGGTAGACCACGAGTTACCACCCTTGCACAAGATCGCTACATTCACCTCATGCACCTTCGTAACAGGTTTCTCCAGGCAACATGGACTGCCAACAACACTCCAGGTTTAAGACGTGTGTCAGGCAGGACAGTGCGGAACAGACTTAGAGAGGTAAGTCTCTTACCTATTAGACCTGCAGTTAGACCAGTACTGACAGTTCGCCACAGACAAACCCACTTGACTTGGGCCAGGCACCACGTGGCATGGCTCTATCATCAATGGAGACGGATCCTGTTCACTGATGAGTCCAGATTCTGCCTGCAAGGCCATGATGAGCGTGCTTTAGTGTACATGCAGAGGAGAACGTTTTGCGAATAATCGTGTGCTAGAAGAGGAGAGGAGGCAGTGTAATGGTTTGAGGAGATATTTCCTATGCTGGCCGAACAAACCTAGTCTTCCTCAATGGCAACCTTACAGGTTTACGATATAGGGGGGAAACCATTACACGCCACGCAATGCCTTTTCTGGATGCTAATGGACAAGTAGTTTTTGTTGGTGGATAAAACAATGTGGATATCTCCAGATGATAGAACTAGAAACCAGATAGACCATTTTTGTATTAGAAAGCAATACAGAACATCTTTCATAGATGTAAGGGCTTGTAGGGGTGCAGATGTCAACAGTGATCACAACCTGTACATAGGGAAAATAAAACTAAAATTGAAAAGTCAACACAAGAAATCAGTACACAGAAAGATAAACAACCACAGCCTACAAGAAGAACATACTAACATTAATTTCAATCAGGAACTTGCTAATCATTCCAAAACACCCAATGAAGTTGAGGAGATAGGTATAGATGAATTATGGAATTCTTACAGCACAGCCATAATCACAGCAGCAAAAGTAAGCGCTGGACTGGAAAAACCAAATAGAAAAGCATGGATATCAGATAAAACATGGAAGTATATACATGAAAGACAAGCAGTCAAATTAGATATGTTGAATGCAAAAACAGATCATGAAAGAGATTTGGCAAAAGGAAAATACAAAGAAATAGACAAGAAAGTAAAAATTTCAGCTAGAAGGGATAAAAGAGAATAAATAGACAATATGGCAAAAGAGGCAGAAAAAGCAGCAAAAACAGGAGACAGCAAAACTTTATATAACATACAAAAGAGGCTAACAGGTACTATTACATCTAAAGAAAGACCAATCCTTAGCAAAACTGGAACACTATTAACATCAAATAAAGACCAAAAGCAAAGATGGGCTGAACACTTCCAAGAAATACTCAATCGACCACACCCAAAAGAATTGTTAAACCTTGAAACTGACTTACCAGCCCCACAACTAAATGTCAACCTAGATGAAATTAAATTGCATGAAATTGAAACAGCAGTGAATTTAATGGCTAACAACAAAGCTGCAGGTGAAGATGAAATAACAGCCGAAATGCTAAAAGCTATCAATAGTGACAACATGAGACAACTACAGAGAATGTTTAACAAGATTTGGAAAGAAGAAAAGGTCCCTTCTAATTGGAAGAAAGGAATCATTGTTAAAATACCAAAAAAGGACAACCTTAGTGACTGTAACAACTGGAGAGGAGTAACCTTAATATCAGTTGTGTCAAAAGTATTTTGCAAGGTCATTTTTTAATAGACTCAAAAATATAGTGGATACTGCAATGAGAGAAGAACAAGCAGGATTTCGAAAAGGGAGAAGCTGTCTCGACCAGATCTTTACTCTCAGAATAATACTTGAAGAACATATTAAAAAGCAGAAACCATTAATACTGAACTTCATAGATTTTAAAAAGGCATTTGATAGCATACACAGAGATTCATTATGGAGAATTTTATGTCTATATGGAATACCATCTAAAATTGTCAACATCATTAAGGACTTATACAATGGATATGTTTGTGTAGTCAATACAGAAGAAGGGATGAGTGAATGGTTCCAGATTGAAACAGGTATGAAACAAGGATGTATACTGTCTTATTTACTTTTTGGAATTACAACAGACTTCATAATGAAAAAATGCTGCACAGGTAACATAGGTATTGACTTGGTACATGGGACCCAACTAGAAGATATTGATTTTGTTGATGACATAACTCTTATCAGTAATAATGTGAATTTCATGCAAGAAAAAACAGATAACCTCTCTTCACTGGCTAGCAAAATAGGACTTGAAATTAACAAGGACAAAACAAAAATAATGAAAATTCCTCTCAATCAAAATGGAAAAATACACATAGAAGGGACAGATATTGAAGAAGTCAATCAATTTGCATACCTTGGCAGCTACATAGACCAGGATGGTGACACTAGAAAGGAAGTTAGGATCAGAATTGCAAAAGCAACATCAATCTTCAAGAATCTTGAGAACATATGGAATTCAAAAGTTATAAGCACAAAAACCAAGTTAAGACTATTCAATTCAAATGTAATATTCACCCTCATTTATGCATGCAAAAGCTGGAAAACAACTAAAGAAATAGAAAAGAAATTAGACTCTTTTGAAAACAAATGCATAAGGAAAATACTCGGCATCAAGTGGAATGAATTCAAGAACAATGCAGAGATAAGACAGATGACTGAACAACAACCAGTCTCATGGGTGATCAGGAAAAGGAGATGGACATTATGTTGATAACTTGATGAGAAGAAATGATCAGAGAATCCCAAAACAAGCTATCAAGTGGAACACAACAGGCTGAAGAAAAAGAGGCAGACCGCGTGAAACTCCGAAGAGGACATTATTAAGAGAGGCCAAATTAACAGGCATAAAGTCCTTTGATGAGGTTGAAAGACTCGCCGAAGACAGGACAAATTGGCGAACTACTTTGCGAGCCCTATGTGACGTTTAACGGCACGGAAAGGGATATAAGATATAAGATAAGAATGGACAAGGCGTGATACTGCAGCAGGATAACGCTCGTCCACATGTCGCACATGTGACACTTTCAACAGCATCAGATTACTGTCTTGCCACGGCCAGCAGTTTCACCGGACCTATCACCTATCGAACACATTTGGGATGAACTGGACCGCAGGTTGCGAAGACGACACAATCGGCCTGGAACCGCCAAGAATTAGCCCAAGCGTTGCAAGAAGAATGGAATAACATGCCTCAACAACTGATACAACGTGTATCAGGTTCGATGAGAAGACAGTGTCAAGCAGTGATAACTGCCAGAGGAGGACACACACGATATTGAAACCCTGATTTTCTTTTCTTTGGATGATGAGCCACATTAGGTGAGTTGTTTTTTTTTACCACTTTTTTGTGTCATATGACCTGAAAGTTATCATTTTATCTGTTATTCGATAATCAAACATAATGTGTGCCAAATTTTATTTCAATCATCAGCTGAGTACATTCATGGCGCACTTACATTTTTCATATATATATATATATGTGTGCGTGTGTGTGTGTATTGGTGAGTGGGTGAGAGAGAGAGAGAGAGAGAGAGAGAGAGAGAGAGAGAGAGAGAGACCGCCTGTGAAGAAATATTTGTGTAACATATTTATTTTGTATACTTGTATTTGTCGCATTGATTGCTACATCTGCTTGTTGATTGAAACTTATGATAACTGATTTAACTGTGAATGCACTTGAACAATACTAATGTCGTTTTCGCTCTTCTCTACCTCACTTGTACTACCGCACTTAGATAGAAGGTGCTATACATAAATAGGCATTCAATCTTCACTACTCCATGCTACTTCGCACACAACTCCTTTTTACTGATGCTCAACAGCCAGGAATTCCTTAACAATTACTCTGAGTCAATCAACTAACTGCATCCAATGCTGATCACATAAACAATTAATTAACGACACATGATGATGATGATAATGGCTGATGAATTCATGTTGGGGAAATATATCATGCCATACCTCAAACTGATCAGGAAAACAAGAGCAAGAAATCCAGGCGGCTTGCATCTCAATATAAGATACCCGCAGCAGAATACCAAATGAAATATGACACTATTCCTACACAAGAAAACTCTTTGATCACAAACATCCCAACCGACGCTGACAATCACTAGTTCTACAGTTACATTACTAACTAAAACAATCACTAGTTCTACAGTTACATTACTAACTAAAACAATCACTAGTTCTACAGTTACATTACCAACTAAAACAATCACTAGTTCTACAGTTACATTACCAACTAAAACAATTCTACAGTTACTAACTAAAACAATCACTAGTTCAACAGTTACTAACTAAAACAATCACTAGTTCTACAGTTACATTATTAACTAACACAACACGTCATAACACGACAAAGCCTAACTCTCAACTCATCAAAAACTAATGACCTGTCTAACATTCCCAGGGACTGGACCCTCTAGAAAAAAAAACACGAGCAGCAGGCCTGGTCCATGCAGAATCTTCTCGACTCTTTAAGCATTAGTATTCTGGGGGACTTTAAAAAATAATTTCATTTATCTCAGAAGGTTTACACGAGTCGCTTCCATTTAAGCATGAGCAATATTCCTTACATCAGCACGCCCCCCAGCCCCACCCCTCAACAAAGTAAGTCTGCAAGGTTTATTACTTCAAGAAGAAAATTTATTTGAACATAACACACTGCGCTCCATGATGGAGATCTTATGTTTCCACGTAGTTGCCATGACGACTGCCACGTTTTTGTAAACGCAGATGAAGCTTGTGAATGCCCGTCTGGTAAAATGTGGTGTCCTGGACATAGAGTCGGGGAGAGCCCCCGTGTTGCCGCTTATCAGACATCCTCGCAACTCTGATACCTGTGGCCAGCAAGATGTTCCTTCAGAAGAGGCGAAGGTCACTTGGCGCCAGATAGAGACTACACGGCGGATGGTCCAACTTCTCCCAGCTAAAATACTGCAAGACTTCCCTAATCGAAGCGGGGACGTGTGGGCGAGCGTTATCATGGAGGAGCAACGCAACTTTTGTCAACAGCTTCGGAAGACTGTGTTTGATGGCAGTTCATAAACGTAACAGTGCTGTATCGTACACAACTGCATTATCTGTTGCTCCCCTTTCAAGGAAATCGATCAAGAATACGCCTTTCTGATCCCAAAACGTGGTGGCCATAACTTTGCCAAAAGAAAGCACAACCTTAAATCGTGCACACATCTTGTGAAATCCTAACTGCACAATCATTCTGGAAAATGTTCCACGTAGCTTACTCAAGTCATGCGCCAGTGTGTTCTCCAATATCGCACGTTCAACGCGCGTTTCTGTTCGCTGCCGTACCTGCTGTCATGGGTCTGCCACTTCGCGCTACGTCAACGGCGGTCACTTGCCCGGTTCGGAATTCTGCGCATCATTTTGCCACAGCTTGTCAACTTACTATCTCTATAGACTTCCACTAATCGGTGATGAATTTCCCCAGCTGTGACTTGCTTCACTTTCAGAAATCTTATCACAGAACGGACTTCCTGCTTGGAACACTGCTCCATCTTTAGTCGCCCCTCCGTCTGTAACTGATGCTCCCCTAGATGTTGCTGCACACTGGTGCCATCTGGTACAGTGTTGTTACTTGACGAATATGGACACTTTAGCAGCCATGTGTAAAATATAGTGATGTTTATTTGATGTTCTCTCAACTCTTTTATTACTTGTATTACTTTAATCTTCACTCTTATTTCTGTAGATCTCTTATCTTTAGAATCGTCACGGAGATTTCTCCGGCGCGCATGGCTTAAATCTCTAGTCTAATATAATGATTTGGTGCCCAGTGAAGTACAGCTGTGCCTGGAACAATTGCCTGTACCGCTCCTGACGAACCCTTACCCCAAGCTCTTTTGCCCGGCCAGTTAATGTCCATATAAGGCCTTCCTAAATAAACTTTGTGCTGGAAAATAAACTTATAATCTCAGTCATTCTCTAGCTCCTCCAACAGTACATAATTACTCACAAGGCATAAACTGATGGAGGAAAAATAAAAGGTTGGTTTATTGACAACGCCAGATGCCACACACGTTTACATCAGGTATCATATAAACACACACAACAGGTATCTCACTGCTCAGTATAAACACGTGCACAACACACGAAACAGGCAGGACGACATTCAGTGTTTAATATCAAAAGGTGAAACATATAAAAATATGAAAGCATAGTATGTGAAACCTACATTGATGAAAAATATACATTTTCAATTCTTAACTTACTGAATACATCATTAAACACTTAACGCGGAACACTTAACACAGTTCACCCACAAAACTCCACATCCGACACAAGAAAACTTGCATATATCAACGTTACCAACATGGGTCGTCCTGGACAGCACCTGGGTTCATAGCTTGACAGTCCATTCATCCAACATCACCTTACATACGAAAAGTGCAGCAGACACGTCCAGATATACCACGACCACTGCTCTCCCAGATAACTGTGCTGCCCCGCCAATAGGCCCCGTGAAGACTGAACTAGCTGACACGTTACCTCTACCTGACCAACACAACACGTGACCAGGTAACCCAGAGCAACTACCAAGTAGGTTAACCCTTGACACCCCTCCCCCTCAAATAGAGACCGATTTCGAATATTTAGGCTCAACCCACTTCACAATCATCTCCCTTTCCTTCCCACAAAATGTCTTTGAAACAAATTTTCTCGTGTGTCATCCGAAGTGACACAACATGACTAAAACAACCAAAATAATACACACTAACTACAAAACAATATGATACATAACCACTTACTTACACTAATTACACAACCACCTACTTACACTAACTACACAACCACCTACTTACACTAACTACACAACCACCTACTTACACTAACTACACAACCACCTACTTACACTAACTACACAACCATCTACTTACACTAACTTAACGACAACATTTAACTACTGCTGAGGAGAGAGGGAAAAAACAAAAAGAAAGCAAAAATATTGTCACATTTCATCATCCTTGAGATTAGTCCATAATCCTTAAAGTGTCTTTATCCTTGAGTTAATCCGTAATGGATGGTGAATTATAGAGTCTTACTTCACAAACAGTTGTTATGACTGTCTCTGTAAGGAGTGAGTGACGTATCCAGGAAAACGCCGCTGTTCTTGCAAGAGTTAATGTTCATAATCCCAAGTTTTGTTTACTGTGGACGGTCATGTGACTTGTCCTCGTTGTTCGGCTCAGAAACTTGTACAACGCCTGCTCGCAGTTTAACTGTTTCTGGCGTTACCTTGCTTAGTCCACGTCACACATGCTCACTAGTACATCATTCTTACACTTTTCTGGACATTATATATATATATATATATATATATATATATATATATATATATATATACAGACACAGAGAGAGAGAGAGAGAGAGAGAGAGAGATGGGAGGACATAAACTAAACAAAAGAGAGAGAGAGAGATGGGAGGACATAAACTAAACAAACTAGATATACTAGATATAGATAAAAACTAGATACAGATAGAAACTAGTTATGATTAGAAAGAAACTAGAGATGGATGGACCAGATGATGGCTAGAAATGGGTTAATATTGTTAATGATCATGTTGATGAAAAACGGAATACCGATGATGATGATGATGGATGATGATGATGATGACGACGACGACAACGATACTGTGGTGATTATGATGACTGTGTAATTCATCCCTTGTCTTTACAGTAACTGTCAAAATGATTGTCTCTGACAGATAAAAACGCTTGCAGTATAAAATGTGGCCATTACTGCCGCTGACGTAACATGGTGATAACAGTGATTCTCAAGCCCACGGCCCCTCTCGTGACTGCCAGGCAACATCTCTGGCGCTACCCCCCACACAGTCCGAGAACTACTGTCTCAACAGAATAAAATCACAAGCAGTAATTCCCCAAGCTGTCGTCTCATTTCATAACAGCTGCCCTTTAAAATATAAGAATATTTGGATGAGAATATTACTCCGGTGATATAGAACTGAAAAAAAGGTAAGTAACATCTGTCTGTATTATCTGTTTCTTTCTATTCTTTTCTTGTCAGTACATAACATTATACATGTATCCTTGTGTCCACTGGTTTTTTTTTTGGGGGGGGGGGAAGGGAGAGGCAGAGAGGAGAGAGAGAGGAACGAGAGAAAAACTAAGATTCATAGGAGCTTAACTTTTAGGCATGTCCCGTGAAGTAAATGAAATAATCATAGCCCACTCACAATCCGACACAAAAACTTCTTCATGATCTTTACGGCATTTTTGTAAATGTTGGTAGTCTCAGGTAAGATTATTTTTTCTTGGTGCCTTGGTTTTTAGGCATGTTCCTGGGGTTATTTGGGGCGCTGATTCAGAAAATTGTAATGGATAGACCACTTCAGCTCTAGTTTCTTAGATATGGTTGGCATCAGCCCTAGTTTCTTAGATATGGTTGGCTTCAGCTCTCGTTTCTTAGATATGGTTGGCGTCAGCTCTAGTTTCTTAGATATGGTTGGCGTCAGCTCTAGTTTCTTAGATATGGTTGGCATAAGCTCTAGTTTCTTAGATATGATTGCATTTATAAAATTTTAGTCCGTTCTTTAAAAAAATCTCTTCTGCAGATTTGAGATGTCGTAACAAGCTGTCTTATTTGAATGTAAGATTTATGTATTTAATTTACCCACATTTCTGTGTGTATATTATGGCCTTTGTTTCACAACTATTCGTCTACTTCCTTTCCTATAATGCGCACTGGCATAAAATGTATAGCTCAAATTACAAAATGGCTTTTTTATGTTTTATTATATAATTATGTGCCAAAATTAAGATGGTAAATCATGGTTTTCATAGACTATATAAATTTGTATTTCAAAGGTTTCTCAACCCGATCTGTTTAAAACAGTCGCACTGTATGATAGTCTAGGGGGTGCCTGTATATTTCCACTCGTATCATTTCATTTTTGCAAACCGAGCACCGTAGAGGTTATGGCTACTTCATGTCGGAGCTGCTTGAATTATCCCGACGTATTTTGATATATTTGTGGGGAGTGCACACTGAAAGCAAGTAGGAAACATATTTCTGATTTTATTTTAAAAAAAAGCTTATATGGGTCAAGCTTGGAGATCAAGATAAGCCATGGGCTCTTCATATTGGATGCAAAACTTGTACGGAGTATTTGGGCCATTAGACAAATGGAAAGAGAAGCTGCCTGAAATTTGGAGTACCAATGGTGTGGAGGGAACTGAAAAACCACTTCCATGACTCTCATTTTTGTATTGTTAATATCATAGACATCAGTGGAAATAATCATGACAAGTTGTCTTACCCTGATCTACCCTCAGCCAGGAGACCTGTTCCACACTCTGATCTTTTACCCGTTCCACCTTTCCTTGGACTACCACAGCTCTCAGAGGATGAGTCTTGCATGTCTGATAGTGCACAAGGTAAAGAAAGTGGAGGCAGTGACAGTGAATTCCAAACAACTTCACATAGTGATCGTTTTGATCAGGATGAATTGAGTGATCTGATCAGGGACTTAAATCTTTCGAAGAAGTCTTCTGAATTACTTGCCTCCAGACTAAAGGAAAAGAATGTACTTCAGCCTAGAATGAAAATGACATTTTATCAAAGGAGAGAAAAGGATTTGCTGCCATTCTTTACCGAAGACAACAACTTAGTGTTCTGAAATGACATCGGAAACCTTGTGAAGAAAACTGGTCTTATAGAATATAACCCAAGCGAATGGTATCTTTTCATCGACAGTTCAAAACGTATTTTGAAATGTGTTCTTTTACATGATGGCAACAAATATGGTTATATTCCAATCGGTCACTCCACCAGGATGAAAGAAGAGTACAAGGACATCTATTTAGTCTTGGAAAAGATAAATTACCAAGAACATCAACGGCTGATTTGTGTAGACTTGAAGATGGTTAATTTTCTTCTTAGTCAACAAAGTTGCTACACAAAGTATCTTAGCTTTTTATGCCTTTGGGATAGTAGAACCAAATATGAACATTGGGCAAGAAAAGATTGGCCTCCAAGGGAATATATGCTGGTTGGAGGACAAAATGTAAGAACCTCTGGTAGCACGAGGTAGAATCATACTGCCACCACTACATATAAAGCTAGGTCTAATGAAACAATTTGTATAGGCTTTGAATAAAGACATTTCGAGCATTGAATTTACCTGGAATTACCTTGGAAAAACTGAAGGCATGAATTTTCGATGATCCACAGATCATACAACTTATAAATGACCCACATTTCCTAGCATCAATGAATGAAATCGAATCATATGCCTGGTCTTCATTTGGTCTCGTTGTGAAAAGCTTTCTTGGTAACAAGAAGGCAGACAACTACACACAATTAGCAGAGGATATGCTCTTTCATTTCCATAGGCGTGGCTGTAACATGAGTGTTAAAATCCATTATCTGCACAGTCACTTAGATCGCTTTCCAGAGAACCTTAGAGACTTAAGCGAAGAGCAAGGTGAAAGATTTCATCAAGACATAAAAACAATGGAAGCCAGATACCAAGGAATATTGGATGCACACATGATGGCAGACTGTTGTTGGAATCTTATGTAGGATTGTCCTGGCAGATCCCACTCTTGGAAGTCTTACAATAGGAGCTTCTTGTGTGCCTAATGAGTGGAAAGTTTGTATCATAAACTTGTGCTTTTGGTATGAAATAAGTGGATTTTCGTGTAGTACACTTTTCTTTTAATTTTTAATATGTTTCCTTCATGCTTAAAAGATATTAATTTAAAAACTACATTAAGATATCCTGATTTGTTATGGGCGAGCAGAGTGAAGAATGGTATATGGCATATGTTCTGTATGTCAGAAACTAGAGCTGATAGGGGAAAAGTTGTGAATCAGCAGGTCTAACATTTGAGGCACCAAAATGTGTGTTGGCAAGTGTGGTCAATGAGCAAAACTTGCTACAAAATAGAACGGGAAAATTATTTTGACATAGAAGACGCAAGGATCCGGGCACTGGGTCTACCAACATAAACACTGTATGGGGTCATTGTGGCCAGCAGGGGTGGTGGCACTGTCCGATATGGCGGGGTCAGGGATCCGTAGCTGGCATCACCTACAGGTACACCAGCAAACTACAATCTCTCGCGTAAGAACGGGACGCTGTAGGCTTAGTAAGCCACCTCTATCATCTTAGTAAGCCACCTCTATCATCTTAGTAAGCCACCTCTATCATCTTAGTAAGCCACCTCTATCATCTTAGTAAGCCACCTCTATCATCTTAGTAAGCCACCTCTATCATCTTAGTAAGCCACCTCTATCGTCTTAGTAAGCCACCTTTATCATCTTAGTAAGCCACCTCTATCGTCTTAGTAAGCCACCTCTATCATCTTAGTAAGCCACCTCTATCATCTTAGTAAGCCACCTCTATCATCTTAGTAAGCCACCTTTATCATCTTAGTAAGCCACCTCTATCGTCTTAGTAAGCCACCTCTATCGTCTTAGTAAGCCACCTTTATCATCTTAGTAAGCCACCGTTATCATCTTAGTAAGCCACTTTTATCATCTTAGTAAGCCACCTCTATCATCTTAGTAAGCCACCTCTATCATCTTAGTAAGCCACCTTTATCATCTTAGTAAGCCACCTTTATCATCTTAGTAAGCCACCTCTATCATCTTAGTAAGCCACCTCTATCATCTTAGTAAGCCACCTCTATCTTAGTAAGCCACTTCTATCGTCTTAGTAAGCCACTTCTATCGTCTTAGTAAGCCACCTCTATCATCTTAGTAAGCCACTTCTATCGTCTTAGTAAGCCACTTCTATCGTCTTAGTAAGCCACCTTTATCATCTTAGTAAGCCACCTCTATCGTCTTAGTAAGCCACCTCTATCGTCTTAGTAAGCCACTTCTATCATCTTAGTAAGCCACTTCTATCGTCTTAGTAAGCCACTTCTATCATCTTAGTAAGCCACTTCTATCATCTTAGTAAGCCACTTCTATCGTCTTAGTAAGCCACTTCTATCGTCTTAGTAAGCCACCTCTATCATCTTAGTAAGCCACCTCTATCGTCTTAGTAAGCCACCTCTATCGTTAGTAAGCCACTTCTATCGTCTTAGTAAGCCACCTCTATCATCTAGTAAGCCACCTCTATCATCTTAGTAAGCCACCTCTATCATCTTAGTAAGCCACCTCTATCATCTTAGTAAGCCACCTCTATCGTCTTAGTAAGCCACCTTTATCATCTTAGTAAGCCACCTCTATCGTCTTAGTAAGCCACCTCTATCATCTTAGTAAGCCACCTCTATCATCTTAGTAAGCCACCTCTATCATCTTAGTAAGCCACCTTTATCATCTTAGTAAGCCACCTCTATCGTCTTAGTAAGCCACCTCTATCGTCTTAGTAAGCCACCTTTATCATCTTAGTAAGCCACCGTTATCATCTTAGTAAGCCACTTTTATCATCTTAGTAAGCCACCTCTATCATCTTAGTAAGCCACCTCTATCATCTTAGTAAGCCACCTTTATCATCTTAGTAAGCCACCTTTATCATCTTAGTAAGCCACCTCTATCATCTTAGTAAGCCACCTCTATCATCTTAGTAAGCCACCTCTATCATCTTAGTAAGCCACTTCTATCGTCTTAGTAAGCCACTTCTATCGTCTTAGTAAGCCACCTCTATCATCTTAGTAAGCCACTTCTATCGTCTTAGTAAGCCACTTCTATCGTCTTAGTAAGCCACCTTTATCATCTTAGTAAGCCACCTCTATCGTCTTAGTAAGCCACCTCTATCGTCTTAGTAAGCCACTTCTATCATCTTAGTAAGCCACTTCTATCGTCTTAGTAAGCCACTTCTATCATCTTAGTAAGCCACTTCTATCATCTTAGTAAGCCACTTCTATCGTCTTAGTAAGCCACTTCTATCGTCTTAGTAAGCCACCTCTATCATCTTAGTAAGCCACCTCTATCGTCTTAGTAAGCCACCTCTATCGTCTTAGTAAGCCACTTCTATCGTCTTAGTAAGCCACCTCTATCATCTTAGTAAGCCACCTCTATCGTCTTAGTAAGCCACTTCTATCATCTTAGTAAGCCACTTCTATCATCTTAGTAAGCCACTTCTATCGTCTTAGTAAGCCACTTCTATCGTCTTAGTAAGCCACCTCTATCGTCTCAAACTATCACACACAAATGAGTGTCCCAGCAACTTTGGGATCCAGGCACCAGAACACATCCTGCGACCTGTCCAACCCAGTCAAAGCTCCGAGGACATATCTGACCCGAGGGAGAGGAGCTGAAAGAGAAGCTACGGGGCTCACACCCAAACCCGGAGAAGATGGCGGACATGGTCAGGGCGACGGGGCTGCACATGTAGTCTGAGCAGACTTTCTCGAAAGCTGAAGAAGAAGAAGAAGAAGAAGAGCAGACATGATCGTGTTAGAGTTGGCGAGTCCTAGCAGATACTTTATTCAGTAACAGGCTTAGTCTGACTAACAGGGCAGGGGTCGCTATAGTCGCCATAGCGACGGAGTCTGCTAATAATGCATTAACCCTCTTCTTCCCCACCCAGCCTATTAGCTCCACTCAGATTTTAAAAAAGCCAGTGTAACCCAGATCCCATTGGAAACGATGCTGTGATTCAACAGCCTTACCTCATCGGCTGTAGAAAAAAGAAAAGAACAGCAACTGGCAGTCCTAGGTAGACAAAGCGACAAGTACTGGGACCAGTTATTGAAATGTACTTGTTACCACTTACGACAGAACAGTGCTTTCTCAGCTTTTTTTTTTTTGTTGCTCCACATACCCTTTTCAGAATTGTGACCTGGTTGGCTGAGTGGTTAGGCGCTCGGTCTACCAGTCCGATGGTACCGGGTTCAAGTCACAGCGGTGGGATTTGTTTGTTTGTTTTTTGTATCACCAGTGTTAAGAGAGACCAAATTAGCAGGCATAACATCCCTTGATGAGGTTGAAAAGCTCGCCGAAGACAGGAAAACCTGGCGAACTACCATGCGGGCCCTATGTGACGTTTAACGGCACGGGGAGGATGTAAGATGTAAGATCACCACACCAGACAGGCCCCGAGGTCCACCCGGCCTCTAAAAATGGGTACCAGAGAAATCTGGGAAGGTAAATCCGGCCAGGCATGATACCGACCATGGTCACGGAAATACGGGCCTAACACCGCATCCCCCAAATGTGAATTAAAGGTACGTAAACGGGGATTTTACCTTACTCTTTCCTGCATGAGTCAAAACCGCCCCTCCCCCCCCCCCCAAAAAAAAAAAGAAATCCGTCTATCTCAGCCTTCCTGGACTATCTGACTCAAAAGCTGTGAAAGACCAGGCGTAATCGAGCCCCAGTGCTACAAGAGTGACATCGCAGAATGCCACAGTTTTGCTCCACGAGAATAATGTCATGTCCTATAAGTTTCAGAAACACAAAACTAGTACAAACAACTATACATAACAGAAGTGCGTTATTTAAAAAAAAACCAAACAAACAAAATAAATTTCAGTTGCTGGACACTAGCGTAAACAAATCTTTTAAGAGGTGCTACAAAGTGGCATAAACTGCTAATGCTTGGTGATATTTATATGCAAAAATGTTAGGATCATGACAAGATGCTACACGGGCTGCCCACATATCCACTCAGCTGACGATGAAGTAAATGTTCCACGCTGGATTACCTTTCACCCGATTACAAAACCCACACAAGCTACGTACAGGTTTAGCAGCTTCCTTCTTTCCTAGAATTTAGAGTGTACATGTCAAAGTCACTTATTATACTTCTCTAGAAACATCGTCTGCTTCATAAGCTGCACACCTCTATTAACTGATGTTCTATCTCATGGCAACTTTAACTGAAAATCCAATGTTCTGATATCTGTGCTATCTTAGGAAAAGCTGACATATCTGGTATAGTGCTGTTCCCAGGTCACTGAGGCTTTCGGTCTCGTGACTCTTGAATGTGGTAATTACCGACATTGTGTGAGTCAGCAGCAGGGCATTTTCATTAACTCTTTCTTTGACAATGGACAATGGGCCATCTTCTACGCTTTATAGGGGTTCCGCCTCTGCTCTGTAATAGCTGTTGCTAATGACATTGTTGCCCATTGTTTAGTACTAAGGGGGCTGCCCCCTCCCCGTCTCCACCGTTTCCTGTTGCACTAGTTGACCAGACCAGTTAGTATAGGCAGGTGTCCAGCTGCTGGTTCCGAAGTTCTCCTCAACCTACTTGACAGACAGAGACTTCTTTTGTGTATCTCTTGTTATCCCTGTGACATTCTCGATCACTTCCGGGAGTTGATGGTTCCCCCCCCCCCCCCAAACTTGGCACGTGCTAGAGAGACTGGGTGGTCTAGGCATAGCTTCAGCACATGTTGGGTGTTCTCTCATCATTGCTGTAGTTAAATCTGTAATGGTAGCCCGTGTAAGCCTGCCGCTTCCTAGCCCGTTCATTCTCTTGTGCATCTGATGGCTTTCTAATCTCATGAACTTTTCCGCCAGCGTCTGTGCTCTGCTATCTCTTAAATTTTCTATAAATTGCAGGCCAATAATCTGTTATATTTCTTGTACTGGTGCAGCCCTTATTTTTCCTATAATGTTTCTCGTGGCTTGATCCTGGAACCGGTTGACTTTGATAATGTTGGATTGTGCTGCAGTTTGTACCTGGTGCTTGGTAGATAAGGAAAACATTGTATGAGTTGTCTTTCTTTCATTGAAAATGACCAGGCATTGGTCCAATGGTGTGAAGGTTTGCTACATTCTGTTAAGTCTGGTTATCCCTCAAGCGCCCACAGGGCCAGGTCGTCAGTATACAGGGCATGATGGATTCTCCGTGATAACATTAAAGAATGTAAGAACGAGTGTTGATGAAATCAATCCTCCCTCTAGGATCATCTTCCAGCTAGTTTGTCCATAGACTTTAGCAGTTCTATTCTAGGATCATCTTCCAGCTAGTTTGTCCATAGACTTTAGTAGTTCTATTCCAGGATCACCTTCCAGCTAGTTTGTCCATAGACTTTAGTAGTTCTATTCCAGGATCATCTTCCAGCTAGTTTGTTCATAGACTTTAGTAGTTCTATTCTAGGATCATCTTCAAGCTAGTTTGTCCATAGACTTTAGTAGTTCTATTCTAGGATCATCTTCCAGCTAGTTTGTCCATAGACTTTAGTAGTTCTATTCTAGGATCATCTTCCAGCTAGTTTGTCCATAGACTTTAGTAGTTCTATTCTAGGATCATCTTCAAGCTAGTTTGTCCATAGACTTTAGTAGTTCTATTCTAGGATCATCTTCAAGCTAGTTTGTCCACAGACTTTAGTAGTTCTATTCTAGGATCATCTTCCAGCTAGTCTGTCCATAGACTTTAGTAGTTCTATTCTAGGATCATCTTCAAGCTAGTTTGTTCATAGACTTTAGTAGTTCTATTCTAGGATCATCTTCAAGCTAGTTTGTTCATAGACTTTAGTAGTTCTATTCTAGGATCATCTTCAAGCTAGTTTGTTCATAGACTTTAGTAGTTCTATTCTAGGATCATCTTCCAGCTAGTTTGTCCATAGACTTTAGTAGTTCTATTCTAGGATCATCTTCAAGCTAGTTGTTCATAGACTTTAGTAGTTCTATTCTAGGATCATCTTCAAGCTAGTTTGTTCATAGACTTTAGTAGTTCTATTCTAGGATCATCTTCAAGCTAGTTTGTCCATAGATTTTAGCAGTTCAATTCTAAGGATCACCTTTCAGCTAGTTTGTCCATAGACTTTAGCAGTTCAATTCTAAGGATCACCTTTCAGCTAGTTTGTCCATAGACTTTAGCAGTTCAATTCTAAGGATCACCTTTCAGCTAGTTTGTCCATAGACTTTAGTAGTTCTATTCTAGGATCACCTTTCAGCTAGTTTGTCCATAGACTTTAGTAGTTCTATTCTAGGATCATCTTCAAGCTAGTTGTTCATAGACTTTAGTAGTTCTATTCTAGGATCATCTTCAAGCTAGTTTGTTCATAGACTTTAGTAGTTCTATTCTAGGATCATCTTCAAGCTAGTTTGTTCATAGACTTTAGTAGTTCTATTCTAGGATCATCTTCCAGCTAGTTTGTCCATAGACTTTAGTAGTTCTATTCTAGGATCATCTTCAAGCTAGTTTGTTCATAGACTTTAGTAGTTCTATTCTAGGATCATCTTCAAGCTAGTTTGTTCATAGACTTTAGTAGTTCTATTCTAGGATCATCTTCCAGCTAGTTTGTCCATAGATTTTAGCAGTTCAATTCTAAGGATCACCTTTCAGCTAGTTTGTTCATAGACTTTAGTAGTTCTATTCTAGGATCATCTTCAAGCTAGTTTGTTCATAGACTTTAGTAGTTCTATTCTAGGATCATCTTCAAGCTAGTTTGTCCATAGATTTTAGCAGTTCAATTCTAAGGATCACCTTTCAGCTAGTTTGTCCATAGACTTTAGCAGTTCAATTCTAAGGATCACCTTTCAGCTAGTTTGTCCATAGACTTTAGCAGTTCAATTCTAAGGATCACCTTTCAGCTAGTTTGTCCATAGACTTTAGTAGTTCTATTCTAGGATCACCTTTCAGCTAGTTTGTCCATAGACTTTAGCAGTTCAATTCTAAGGATCACCTTTCAGCTAGTTTGTCCATAGACTTTAGCAGTTCAATTCTAAGGATCACCTTTCAGCTAGTTTGTCCATAGACTTTAGTAGTTCTATTCTAGGATCACCTTTCAGCTAGTTTGTCCATAGACTTTAGTAGTTCTATTCTAGGATCATCTTCAAGCTAGTTTGTTCATAGACTTTAGTAGTTCTATTCTAGGATCATCTTCCAGCTAGTTTGTCCATAGACTTAGTAGTTCATTCTAGGATCACCTTTCAGCTAGTTTGTCCATAGACTTTAGTAGTTCTATTCTAGGATCATCTTCAAGCTAGTTTGTTCATAGACTTTAGTAGTTCTATTCTAGGATCATCTTCAAGCTAGTTTGTCCATAGACTTTAGTAGTTCTATTCTAGGATCATCTTCAAGCTAGTTTGTCATAGACTTTAGTAGTTCTATTCTAGGATCATCTTCAAGCTAGTTGTTCATAGACTTTAGTAGTTCTATTCTAGGATCATCTTCAAGCTAGTTGTCCATAGACTTTAGCAGTTCAATTCTAAGGATCACCTTTCAGCTAGTTTGTCCATAGACTTTAGTAGTTCATTCTAGGATCACCTTTCAGCTAGTTTGTCCATAGACTTTAGCAGTTCAATTCTAAGGATCACCTTTCAGCTAGTTTGTCCATAGACTTTAGTAGTTCATTCTAGGATCACCTTTCAGCTAGTTTGTCCATAGACTTTAGTAGTTCATTCTAGGATCATCTTCAGCTAGTTTGTCATAGACTTTAGTAGTTCTATTCTAGGATCATCTTCAGCTAGTTTGTCATAGACTTTAGTAGTTCTATTCTAGGATCATCTTCAAGCTAGTTTGTTCATAGACTTTAGTAGTTCTATTCTAGGATCATCTTCAGCTAGTTTGTTCATAGACTTTAGTAGTTCTATTCTAGGATCATCTTCAAGCTAGTTTGTTCATAGACTTTAGTAGTTCTATTCTAGGATCATCTTCAGCTAGTTTGTTCATAGACTTTAGTAGTTCTATTCTAGGATCATCTTCAAGCTAGTTTGTCCATAGATTTTAGCAGTTCAATTCTAAGGATCACTTTCAGCTAGTTTGTCCATAGACTTTAGCAGTTCAATTCTAAGGATCACCTTCAGCTAGTTTGTTCATAGACTTTAGTAGTTCTATTCTAGGATCATCTTCCAGCTAGTTTGTCCATAGACTTTAGTAGTTCTATTCTAGGATCATCTTCAAGCTAGTTTGTTCATAGACTTTAGTAGTTCTATTCTAGGATCATCTTCAAGCTAGTTTGTTCATAGACTTTAGTAGTTCTATTCTAGGATCATCTTCAAGCTAGTTTGTCCATAGATTTTAGCAGTTCAATTCTAAGGATCACCTTTCAGCTAGTTTGTCCATAGACTTTAGCAGTTCAATTCTAAGGATCACCTTTCAGCTAGTTTGTCCATAGACTTTAGTAGTTCTATTCTAGGATCACCTTCCAGCTAGTTTGTCCATAGACTTTAGTAGTTCTATTCTAGGATCATCTTCAAGCTAGTTTGTTCATAGACTTTAGTAGTTCTATTCTAGGATCATCTTCAAGCTAGTTTGTTCATAGACTTTAGTAGTTCTATTCTAGGATCATCTTCCAGCTAGTCTTCCATAGACTTTAGTAGTTCTATTCTAGGATCATCTTCCAGCTGGTCTTCCATAGACTTTAGTAGTTCTATTCTAGGATCATCTTCCAGCTAGTTTGTTCATAGACTTTAGCCGTTCTATTCTCAAGTTACTGGCAGAACCATGTGTACATTTTTATGTATATCAAGCTTCTGTTGGGTTTTACTTTCAGGCTGGTTTTCCACATTTTGTCAAAGGCATTGCCAAAACCCACCCACATTGCAAGGGTAATTTTTTTTCTCTGGGAAAGCATCTTCTATTTCCTGAGCTCTGTATGTTAAGATCAGTTTAACAGATCTACTGATCTATGTTGCCTGAAACTAGCGTGCGGTGGAAGCAGCAAGCTCTTATCTACTGACCTATGTTGCCTGAAACTAGCGTGCGGTGGAAGCAGCAAGCTCTTATCTACTGACCTATGTTGCCTGAAACTAGCGTGCTGTGGAAGCAGCAAGCTCTTATCTACTGACCTATGTTGCCTGAAACTAGCGTGCTGTGGAAGCAGCAAGCTCTTATCTACTGACCTATGTTGCCTGAAACTAGCGTGCTGTGGAAGCAGCAAGCTCTTATCTACTGACCTATGTTGCCTGAAACTAGCGTGCGGTGGAAGCAGCAAGCTCTTATCTACTGATCTATGTTGCCTGAAACTAGCGTGCGGTGGAAGCAGCAAGCTCTTATCTACTGACCTATGTTGCCTGAAACTAGCGTGCGGTGGAAGCAGCAAGCTCTTATCTACTGACCTATGTTGCCTGAAACTAGCGTGCTGTGGAAGCAGCAAGCTCTTATCTACTGACCTATGTTGCCTGAAACTAGCGTGCGGTGGAAGCAGCAAGCTCTTATCTACTGACCTATGTTGCCTGAAACTAGCGTGCGGTGGAAGCAGCAAGCTCTTATCTACTGACCTATGTTGCCTGAAACTAGCGTGCTGTGGAAGCAGCAAGCTCTTATCTACTGACCTATGTTGCCTGAAACTAGCGTGCGGTGGAAGCAGCAAGCTCTTATCTACTGACCTATGTTGCCTGAAACTAGCGTGCGGTGGAAGCAGCAAGCTCTTATCTACTGACCTATGTTGCCTGAAACTAGCGTGCTGTGGAAGCAGCAAGCTCTTATCTACTGACCTATGTTGCCTGAAACTAGCGTGCTGTGGAAGCAGCAAGCTCTTATCTACTGACCTCTCTCTCTGAACCTTAAGTGCCCAGGGCACATGGGGCTTCCGCAAGGGTTTTCCAGAAATGCCTGTCTTTCGCCTTTTTTTCTGCTCTTGCCCAGGTGAGCCCTCTATTGCTCAACATCCTTTCTGTTGTTCTTCTCCATGTCTCTTTTGGTCTACCCTTACTTCTGCTCCCCTGTGGTGTCCATCTTAGTGCTATTTTTGGTAGTGAGTTGTCAGTCATTCGGAGCACATGTCCCAACCATCGCCAGCGTCTTTCCTCAATAATTGTTGTCAGTGGTTTCATCTGCATTTCTGCCAATAAGATGTTATTTCTTATAGTGTTTGGCCAAAATATTTTTTTAATTCTACGTAAACATTTAGTCTGGAAAGAATTCAACTTGTTTTCTATGGTTTTGGTGATTTTCCAGCATTCACTACCATAGAGTAGTACACTTAGAACATTACTCTTAAATATCCTGATTTTCATATTTATGCTTAGTTTATTTGATTTCCATATATTCTGTAGCATTGCAAAAGCCTGGTTTGCTCTAGTAAGTCTGCTGTTAATGATCTACTGACCTATGTTGCCTGAAACTAGCGTGCTGTGGAAGCAGCAAGCTCTTATCTACTGACCTATGTTGCCTGAAACCAGCTTGCTGTGGACGTAGCGGGCCCTCTTCTTCAAGGTGCCACACTAGTCTGGTGTTAACCAATCATTTCCAGTGCAGCCGTGCAGATTGAAGAGTCTGCAGCTGTTGGTGTTTTGTCCTTCTTTACGGCGAGTATTAGGCTGCTAGTATGATGCCTTTTTTTCCAGCTGCAGCTGAAGATTTCAAGTCTTTAGGAATAACTATACACCATACAGGACTGAAGAGCTGCAACAGCTGCAAGACAAGCTAACAAGAGCCAGGGACACGGTTGAGCAAGAGCAAACAACTGAAGCTAGCATCAGCCTCTAAACCATCTCTGCTAAATATGTGAGAACATTAAATCAAAATGCAGAACAGGATAGAGAGAACAGGAAGCTGAAGGGGAGGAGCTGAAGAACATTTGACTTGAAAGTTAACCACGTATGAAAAAGAAGAGGCACTGCGCTGAGTGAAGAAAAGAAAATCATCAAGTGCCAAAGGAATAATAAATAGAATGTTAACAGCATTGGGGAAGAAGGTAAAAAAGAGACTGCTAGAAATCTTCAGCTGCAACAGCAAAAAAAAAAAGGCATCGTACCTGAGGGATGGAAGGAAGGAATCCTAATACCTGTCCTAAAGAATGACAAAATGCCAACAGACCCCGGCAGCCCACGGACCCTTCAGTCTGCTGAGCCGCACAAGAAAGCTGGTTGAGAACATGGTTATCACCAGACTGGTGTGGCATCTTGAAGAAGAGGGTTGGCTGT
This sequence comes from Achatina immaculata, assembly GCA_009760885.1. NCBI lineage: Eukaryota > Metazoa > Mollusca > Gastropoda > Stylommatophora > Achatinidae > Lissachatina > Lissachatina immaculata. Next base: position 947,992 of record CM019712.1, read on the forward strand.
CTTCACAGCAAGCTAGATTCAGGTAACATAGTTCTACTTGAGATCAAGTAACATTTTTAGCTCAGGAAATAGAGGACACTTTTCAAGAGAAGAAAAATATCTTTGGAATGTGGGCGGACTTGGAGAAGGAGTTTGACAAAATCTGGAAAATTGGTCTAAAACTACGCAGAAGTCAGGTATGGGGAAGAACGGACTTGCCAGGACTTTGAGAACAGAACTACCAAAGTTAAAGCATGGGCAAACTAGTAGGAAGATGATCCTGGGGCAAGAAGTCCCACAGGGAGGAGTCCTATCTCCAAGACTCTTTCTGACTTTCATTAATGATATCACAGAGAACATGCCCAAAGGAGTCTGTTATGCCCGGTACGCTGACGACATGGCGCTGTGGACTTGTGAGGGATACACCAGCACGGCAGCTAGCAGAATACATCAAGCTCTCACATAACTAGATCAATAATGTAACTCACTGAGAGTCGCTGAAAGAAGGACGACATAGGCAGTATTTTCCTTAACCAGCAAGCACCTGAGCACACACCTGGCACTACATGGCCAGGCATAACACCATGAAGAAACTCCCATCTACCTGGGGGGGGGGGAACCTTTCATCATAGCGTGACGTGGAGGGCTCATATAGAAAAAAATAACCAGATTCCAGAAAGACTTTGAATGGCAATGGCGGCACAACCTGGGGAGCAGACGAAAGTGTTTTTAAGAAGCTCTTTGCTTGATGCGTGCGACCTGTCCTTAATTATGAGACCCCAGTATGGGCGGCTGCAGCTCAGTCCACCATTCTTCACAGTCAAGTAGATACAAAATCAAGCCATGAGAATCATTACAGGAGCAGTAAAACAAGAAATGTAAAAGGTTGCTGGTCTGCAACCAATGAGAAGACGCAAGAGGCTGCAGAGCAAAGAAGCCAGCAGAAAAGTTCATGAGATTAGAAAGCGATCCAATGCACAAGAGAATCAAGGGGCTTGGAAGAAGCAGACGTAAACGGACTACCTTTATAAAGACATCCGAAGCTATCTCCTAACCATTCAGTTCCTCTTGTACATGACAAGTATGGGTGAACCATAAACTGCTGGGGATAATAAGCGAGAACATCACAGGGATAACAAGGGAGAACAACACAGGGATAACAAGGGAGAACACCACAGGGATAACAAGCGAGAACATCACAAGGATAACAAGCGAGAACATCACAGGGATAACAAGCGAGAACATCACAGGGATAACAAGGGAGAACATCACAGGGATAACAAGCGAGAACATCACAAGGATAACAAGCGAGAACATCACAGGGATAACATACATAAAGGAAATCTCTGGATATCAAGTGCATAGAGGAAAACTACCCAAGTAGCAGCTGGACACATGCTTATACTGACGGGTCTGCAGAAAACGGTGGAGTTGAAGTCTTCTTAATATTAAACAATGGGAAACACAGAAAGCTGTCGTTAGCAACAGGAAAATTTTCCAGCAACTATAGGGCTGAGACAAAACTACTAAAAAGTGCAGCAGAAGCCGCACTATAAAAAGAAAGAGTTAGAGAAAATGTAGTTCTCCTGACTGATGTAGTGTCAGTAATCACTGCATGAAAGTCTCAATGTCGCACGAAAAGCCTCGTAGAATTAGATAGATAACTGGGTTGGATAGAAACAAAATAGTAGTCTCCCCTGTAAAGAGTTAGTTTTAGATACTTATAAAAAGCCCAAATATATAACATACGTAACCAGATAGATTACATTATGATCAACAGAAGATTCAGGAACTCACTAATATCCGTGAAAACAAGACCAAGCGCAGACTGCAACAGTGACCACATCCTAGTCGTAGGAAAAGTGAGAATCAGGCTAAATAGGTTAAAGGTAGCAGCTAAAAACAAAGAATTAGATAGAGAGCTGTTACTGAAAGATAAGGCAATACAAGAACAATATAGGACCATAGTACATAACAAATATAATGTTATAGAGAAGACTGAAACAATTGATGAACAACGGAATATGTTGAAAGCAAACATCTATCGAAATCCTACCTCCAAATAAACGATACGCTAAACAGGGGTGGATGACAGAAGAAATTTTGCAACTAATGAATCGGAGAAGAACTCTTAAGGAAGATAAAGATGAATATGACAAAATAAATAAAGAAATAAGACACAAATGGAATAAAGCTAAGGAGGAGTGGCTAAATAAGAAATGCAATGAAATAGAGACACTCATGGAAGCGCAAGAAATATGTAGAAACAAATAAAAGGGTTAACAAACAAAAGGACATACCACAAGACTGGTTGCCTGAAGTCAAAGGAGGGGCATACAATAATGGAGAGAGATGAAATAATGGCAAGATGGAGCGAATACATTAGAGAACTCTTTGAGGACAACAGAAGTGAAATAGATACACGAAATGATACTGAAGGGCCTCATATATTAAAAGCAGAAGTGGAAGAAGTCATCAAACATATGAAGAATAACAAAGCACCAGGACCAAATAAAGTCGCCAAGGAAGAACTGGAAGCATTAGGAGAGCTTGGCATAGAAATAATTACCAGATTGCCGAAGGACATCTATAACAGTAACTATGTCCTATCAGACCTTTTGCAATCAATATTCATTGCCCTGACAAAGAAACAAAGTGCGGTTGAATGTGACGACCATCGAACCAGTGGTCTTATGAGCCATGTTACCAAAATCTTGTTTCGTATTGTCATGAGAAGAACCAAGAGCAAAATAAAACTAGAAATCGCTGAAGAATAGTGTAGCTTCGTGGAAGGAAATATACGACTAATGCCATATATATATATATATATATATATATATATATATATATATATATATATATAATGAGAACATTGAAGGAGAGATCAATAGAAGTAAAGATGGACCCATACTTATGCTTCATAGACTACTGTAAAGCTTTCGATAAAGTGAGACACACAGAAACTATAAGAATGCTGGAAGACATCAACATAGATGGGAAAGATCTGAAACTCATCAAAATCAAAAACATATACTGACGACAATCAGCAGCAATGAGGGTTGAGAACCAAATAGGAGCATTCCAAGACATAAAATTTGGAGTGAGACAAGGATGTGTGAAACCATAATGAGAAATATAGAGAACTTGCCAGGAATATCAATTGGCGGGTACAACCTTAACAACTTAAGACATGCAGACGACACAGTTCTAATTGCTAAAAGTGAAGGGGAGCTACAGGCTCTTCTGGACGTCGTGGTTCGTGAAGTAAAATTAAGGGTCTCAGTCTGAATAAAAAGAAGACTGAAGTGATGGTCATCTCAAAGAAAAGAATATCACCAAAATGTAGCATTATCATCGATGACACAGAACTGAAACATGTTGATAGATTCAAGTACTTATGAATGGTTATAACAGCTGACGGGAAATATCACAATGAAATAAAAAGCAGACGTGCTCAGGCCAAGTCAGCATTCCAGACAATGAGACACATCTTTTGCAACAGATCAATATCAACGGAAACAAGATCCGAATTCTTAAATGTTACATTGAGCCAATTCTGTTTTATGGGCGCGAAGCATGGTCTATGAATAAGAGAGCACAGCGAGAAATGGAGGCCATGGAAATGTGGTTTATAAGAAGGATGTTGAAGGTACCATGGACGGCCAAGAAAACCAAGGAAGAAGTCTTAAGAGATGCTGGAGCAAATTATAGCACAGATCAGAGGCAGACAAGCGAGATTTATAAGACATTTCATGAGAAGAGGAAAATTGGAACACTGTGGCAACTGAAAAAACTGAGGGAAGAAGAGACAGAGGAAGACAGAAAGAGAAGTTACTGTGTGGCTAGGAAGAAAGTCACCAGCAGATCTCATAATCAAGTCTAAATACAGGGAATTGTGAAGAGAAATGATCGCCGACGCCACGCGGCACGGCACCTATAATTAGAATTAGAAAATTGGTATTTGTGAACCATGGAAGATGATATCCATGTTGTAGAGCCGCCCTGAAGCTGAACATACGGACCTACACAAGCAACAGTCAGCATGTTTTTAGAAGTGAAAGTTTCCTTATAGTCAGCATGTTTTTAGAAGTGAAAGTTTCCTTATTGTCAGCTTGTTTTTAGAAGTGAAAGTTTCCTTATAGTCAGCATGTTTTTAGAAGTGAAAATGTCCTTATAGTCAGCATGTTTTTAGAAGTGAAAATTTCCTTATAGTCAGCATGTTTTTAGAAGTGAAAGTTTCCTTATAGTCAGCATATTTTTAGAAGTGAAAGTTTCCTTATAGTCAGCATGTTTTTAGAAGTGAAAGTTTCCTTATAGTCAGCATGTTTTTAGAAGTGAAAGTTTCCTTATAGTCAGCATGTTTTTAGAAGTGAACATTTCCTTATAGTCAGCATGTTTTTAGAAGTGAAAGTTTCCTTATAGTCAGCATATTTTTAGAAGTGAAAGTTTCCTTATAGTCAACATGTTTTTAGAAGTGAAAGTTTCCTTATAGTCAGCTTGTTTTTAGAAGTGAAAGTTTCCTTATAGTCAGCATGTTTTTAGAAGTGAAAGTTTTCTTTGCCCTGCAGCGTCATAAGTAAGCGGATATAGTATCTTGTAGATCATCATCATGTTAGTTTGGGGGTGAGATATGAATAATATGATAGATCTCCCCATTGAAGATGATTTTCAAATGAAGTTCATGGCGCAACTGAAAAGCACAAGAGACGCACTGCAGATTCATGCAGGAGCTGTTGCTCTGATGATGATGTACACTATGCGTTTCGAGGTATAGTTTGCGTTTATCTCCAGAGAGAGAGAGAGAGAGAGAGAGAGAGAGAGAGATTACTGATGGTACCTTTTGTTGAAAGGCTGAATTGTCTTTACTTAATTGGAGTATATACTAGTTCGCAACTGTTGATCCCTGATGTGGGCGTAAGTTTGTCACTTTTGTCTGTGGATTGAGTTGTCTAAACAATCTTCCTGACTGAGACTTGGAGTTTAACAGTTTTTGTTTTTGATGTCGTTTGTGGGTTTGACTGGACGCACAGATGCGCCAGCAAACATTTCAGCGATAAGTGGTTAACTACTCCCTAAATGTATGTAGATCCATGCAATGAGGTGGGGATACATATGGATCCATGCAATGAGGAGGGGATACATATGGATCCATGCATTGGTGTTCGATGACTGCGGAATATGCTATGCGCTGTTCCAAGTTCTCGCATGTGGATTCATGCGTGAAGGAGGCATGTGGTATCATGCGTTGACTGGGAGGCATGTGTTATGATGTGTTGTCTGTGACATCTAGCGGAGAGACCACATATATTAGAACGTAATAAACGCGGATGCGTTTGCTCTAATTTGACTTATTCACATTAACCGGACTTGGAGTTATTACATATTACTTACTATGTTTAGAAGAATTATGATGTCAGATATTTGACCGGCAAATCTCTTCCTTGGGGGAGGGGAAATATGTAATAGAACAGGATAAGTAATTGGGTTGGATAGAAATAAAATAGTAGTCTCTCCTATAGAGAGTTAATTTTGGATACTTATAAGCGTGCGCAGCGGGAAAATCCGTTGTAAAGCTCGCACGAATTTGTACTCATAGTGAACGAATTTGGAGGAGACGCACAGAAATTAAGCAGACAAAAGGAAGAACGGTTGAGACGGGCAAGAGAGGAGGTTCAGGAAATGTAGCCACGCAAGTTTTTCTTCAGAGTCAGTACTTTGGTTGGGCTTTGAAATAGTAGAATGTAGATTGTAGTCTGTCCTTTGTAGGAATGCTTAGTACTGGTTAAATTTGTCATTTTTAGGACAGTTTCTTCTGAATTCAATTTTCGAAAGAGTATGTGGTGTTGTCTGTTGTAAGAAGCAAAAAAACGTCCTTCAACATCCTTGCCGCGTGAGAGGTCGTCCTATGGCAGCCCCAAGTCGCTCGGAAACTTTTTCATGTATTTGTGAATTCCATCAGCGTTTTCATGCCACTTCCATGCGGCAACATCAGCCAACAAATGTGGTTTCGTCAATAAATCCGTTCTATTGTAACGTCTGGAGTTAAGTGATTACTGACTCATGTTTTGTGTCGCAGATGTGGGGTGGGGGGTGGTTAGTTAATTTTTTATTACACAGTTCACAAGTCGTGTGTGAGCTCTGTTTTATTGATCCTGAGTTATTGAAGTTGCATAAAACATATCAATATAACGAAGCGAGGAAAGTGTGACAACTTCACGATGTTATGTAAGTTCCCCCAAAACGTTCAAGGCACTCTACGGCCATCAGCATAAAGAATACTACGTTCAAACGTTGAATCATCGCACAGTGCACTAGCTTAAAAAAAAATACCCAAGCTCAACATTCTAGTGCTGCAAACAACAGATTAGTCAAGGCTGTTTATTATTGTTAACTTCTCGTGCACACTAAAACATTATTATACAGCAATATGCCAGAAATATAAGCTTGTCTCACGAGCGGTGATGCGCTGGATTCCATCCCACTGCGGTAACGAAATGCCTGACATCGTAGCAAAAGAAGGTGCCAGGTTATCACAGGTAGATACAGGGCGTGACATATGAGGAGGATAAAACAATGATAAAAATAACATTACAGAATAAATGGGCAAAAGAACAGTCTTGTGGCAAGATAAAGGATGACCACTACTATCTCAGCAGAGAAGAGCAACTGACCATTTCCCATCTCCGTACGGGTCACAACAGACTGAGCTGCCACCTTCTTCAGCAAGCTCAAGATCGGCCTGACCAACATGGTGGGCTGATAGCAGAACATATTCTGCAGGTAAGGCCAACATACGAGGGGCAGGGAAGACAAATGTGGCCAAGGCATTATATCAGCTCAAGAGAAGCTTTATGGGGATGTACACCAACTCCAGCAGAAGTATATGTGCTGACGCTTCAGAATGATCCAGGAGGAAGTATGTCGGGAAGTGGAGTCGGAATCGGGCGGCAGAAAAATGAAGAAACTCAAAGCCCTGATTTTTAGGTCCGTCCTCACAGCGCACCAGATTCTCTTCCGTGTGAGTTCACTTTTCTGCTGTTTTTCGTTTCCCGGTGCGCGTTCCTGGCTTGTGTTTTATTTGTGTCACAAGATTCTGTACACCTTCCTGCTACCACCTTCTCTGTGTTATCCGAGTATCACAGCTTGTTGGCTGTTGTTCCATTAACGAACAATCCTCGCACCTCACTAACATCATTGTGTTTGATGATATATAAGTATGTGTGTGGGTGTGTGTGTGCGCGCGTATTCTTCTTCTTCTTCTTCTTCGTTCGCATTGTCTGTCTATATCTGCTGTCCTGTCTCTTGGATAAATTTCACTGTTTTTTGTAATTCATGTATGGAACCGTAGAGCTTATCTTCTTTAGTGGTTTCACTGGGCCAGTAATTATTTCTCAGTGTTTCATAGTTGGTGCAGTTCTGGAGGATATGTTCCACAGTTTGGGGCACATGGGCACATGTACATAGATTAGTAGTACCAACCTTAAACTTTGTATACATATGACTTCGGAGTCGGCTGTGTCCTGTTCGGAGACGGAAGATGGTGACTTGTTCCTTTCTGTTTAGCATGTGATAGTCATCATGTGGTGGTGTTTGTGGCTTCCTGTAGGTTTTTATCATGCTTTTCTTCTGATTATAGGTGATTGGTATGTCTGGTTGCTCCATTTCAGTGCCCTCTTTGGTCAGATGGTCAGCTTTCTCATTGCCTGGTATCCCACAGTGGGAGGGAATCCATTGCAAAGTGACTCCATGTTGTAAGCCAATTTTTGACAAGGCATCCTTAAGGTGTGGTAGTTTGTTGCACTGAAGAGCTTCCAGTACTGATCTTGCATCTGTGAGAATTACTACAGGACATGTATCAGTTCTGGAGTCTGATAGTTTTTCAACTGCAGCAATAATTGCCCTAACTTCTGCATCAAAGTTGTTGCAGTATTTTCCAGTGGGTATGGAAATCTTGTCAGTGGTGTTGTTTGGATATTCAATATGTGCTACTGCCCCTCCATTCTTTATGGCATTGTGTGCAGATCCGTCTGTATACACACGTATCCAGGTGTCACATGGATATTTGTCATCTAGCACACTAAGTGTGGCTGTTGATCTTACAAGGCTGCTTTGCATCTCACCATTCTGCACACCTTTCACTTCAATCTGAATAGTTATTTGTGTATAATCTGCTTCTTTCCATGGTGTATGCTCTGGTACAGATGATAATGGAGCGACTACAGTTGGAAGGTCAGGTATCAGCTTACGCGTAAGCTTGGCCTGGTGAATGAAGCTGCTTCTTTTAAGCCGTCCTAATGCCAAGTTATTGAATCTCTCCTTCAGGGGATGGCTTACAGAGCTAAGGAATTTCTCTCCCATGGTCATGACCTTTGTGTCTCTACGTTCCTTTAGCGCTTGAACATCAACTATTTTCTGCATTTCTACTATTGGTGTGGACCTCATGGCACCTGTGATAATCCGTAGTGACTGATTTTGAACTTTGTCTAGATTATGCAGCTTAGTGTTTGATGCTGTGCACCAAGATGTTGAGCCATATTCTAAATGTGGTAGAATACTTTGCTGATATACATTCTTGAGGATTCTTTCACTAGCTCCCCATGTGGTTCCACTTAATTTTCTTAATATGGCTAGTTTTCTTCTGGCTTTTGCTTCTGCACTGTTGATGTGTTGCTTCCAAGTCAGTTTTGAGTGCACGCGTATTCAAATTTCTAGGAATACTAGTAACACAAGACGGAAGATGTGAAAACAAAATAAGGAGCAGAACAGCCCAGGCCAAGTCAGCATTTATGAAAATGGTAGAAACATACTGTGCAATAAACCTCTGTCGATGAGCATCAGAAAGAGTTATTCAGTGTTACCTTCAATCTGTATTAATGTATGGATGCGAAGCAAGGACAGTAACAAAGAGCACTCAGAATCTACTGGAAGCAGCAGAGTTGTGGTTCCTAAGAGGAAATGATGAGAATACCATGGACAGTCAAGAAAACATGACAAGGAGGTTCTAAGTGAGGCCAGGCAGAAGAGAGAAATTATGACACAGTTCACCCGACGGTTATGATTTGTAGGACATGTTTTAAGAAGAGGCAGTATGGAAAACCTAGCGACAACAGGAAAACTTGTAGGACGAAGTGACAGAGGAAGACAAAGAAACAAGATATATGACAGATTACAAGAGTTGACTGAGCAGGGTCAAACGCACATCTTACACAAAGAGCAAAAGATAAGATGGTTGTGGAAATCAGTGACAACAATCGTCTAATTGGCATGGACGAGAGAGAGCGCCTTGGTCTTCCTCTCTTTCTTTTTCCCATTATGTACCCTTCCAAGACGGCCTTCTCTAGATTATCATGACGTTTAATGTGTCCAAAATATTTAAGTTTTCTCTTTTTAATCCTCTTTACCAGCCAGCCTACTTCAATGTTAAGTCCTTGTAGTATAGATATATTTGCTCTTTTCTGTGTCCATGATATTTGAAGAACTTTTATGTAGCATTTACATTCAAAGGCATTTATGTGTTTCTCAGCTGTTTTGTTAAGTGTCCAGGTCTCACAGGCATATGTTGTGATGGGAAAGATGCATGGCCTTAAAAATCTTATTTTTGTAGTTCTGTCTGTTTCTCTCCACAGCTTCTTTGGTTGTTTTACTTTCTGAAGAGCGAAAGATGTCCTCCTTTTAATTTCCTTTTAATTTTTGGAGTGTATCTCCATTATTAGTTAGTTGTGATCCCAGATATTCAAAACTCTCCACCTCTTCCAATTTTTCCTCATTGATACATATTTCAGCTGCCTTGTTTGTTTTCTCCAGTTGTCATCAATTTGGTTTTCTTCACATAAAGATAAAGGTTTTGCTCTTCACTATTCCTACGGACTGACATAATTGATTTTTCCGTTTCTTTTTGTGTTGTAGATAGTAACACTGTATCATCAGCATATCTAATCTTTGGTATTTCATAACCTCCAATTGTTATGGCATCGTAATATTCTTTGTCTACACCTTCTCTAAAATTCCTCATTATATTTTCAGTATACAAGTTAAATAAGTAAGGCGACAATATGCACCCCTGACGGACCCCTTGTTTTATGTAAAACCAAGTTGTTGTTTCACCATTTATTCTTACTGCTGCCTGTTGGTCTAGATATAGCAGTGATGTTATTGTATCATATGTATTAGAAATCATGCGTCTTGCTACGCAAATAAATACTTAACTACATTGACAATAAACAAACAAAAAAAAAGAAGCTATTTAATAATGCAGAAATTAATCACGTGATCAATCTATCCCCAGAACTTCAGAAATGTTTACTGCGAAGACAATTTTTATTGTTTTGTGTATCCTTCCTTGCTTTTGGTCTCATCAAGAAGGTAATATTTTCTTTTTTTTTTAATTTGTAATATCTATCTGTAATACTATCATTCTAAAAAAAGCTGTAAACTATTTGTAAGAAGAAAAGTGAAGGTAAAAGAAATAAAATGTAATTTAACAGTTAAGCATTGCCATCCATGGGGGTGGGGGTGAGGAACATAAGGGGCCTGAGAAAAATACACTATCTAGTGATTATTGCTTCCGAAAATCCCATGACATTCTCTCTGAACTCTGCTGATTATATCTGACTGTGAGCTTAAGCTTGGTAGCCCAGGAGAAATAATCTGCCAGCTTTACTCTGTCCCACAACTCTGACTCTGAGATCCTGCACAGATTACAGTCTCAGTCAAACAAAAACAAAGATGGACAACCGGTAGACAAAAAATAGATGCTGTGAATTGTGTAATTAGATCAATGGTCACCAAATTTCCATGTAACACTTCCTTTGTGGCGTTGTAAACATCGATCTATAATCTCATCATACTGTCCATTTGTCTTATATCCTTGTCATACTGTCCATTTGTCTGTATCCTCGTCATACTGTCCATTTGTATCCTCGTCATACTGTCCATTTGTATCCTTGTCATACTGTCCATTTGTCTTATATCCTCGTCATACTGTCCATTTGTATCCTCGTCATACTGTTCATTTGTATCCTTGTCATACTGTCCATTTGTATCCTCGTTATACTGTCCATTTGTATCCTCGTCATACTGTTCATTTGTATCCTTGTCGTACTGTCCATTTGTATCCTCGTTATACTGTCCATTTGTATCCTCGTCATACTGTTCATTTGTATCCTTGTCGTACTGTCCATTTGTATCCTCGTCATACTGTCCATTTGTCTTATATCCTCGTTATAACGTCCATTCGTCTATATCCTCGTCATGACGCCCATTCATCTATATCCTCGTCATACTGTCCATTCATCTATATCCTCGTCATACTGTCCATTCATCTATATCCTTGTCATGATGTCCATTCATCTACAACGTCGTCATACTTTACAACCATCTATATCGTTTCCTTATGACCTTTCTGTACATGTGTTGTGTGGTTTTGTGTATCAAACTTTTACTTCCTGTATCATTTTCATTATTAATACATGAACGAACGCTAGCATAAAGAAGTAAATCATGGGACCATAAGCACTGAAAAAAAAATGCGAAGACTTTTAAGATCACCCTGAAGTTTTTACTAATTTTTTTTTTCTTTGGTGTGATTACATCCATTAATTTACGGTTACTTTTTGACTGGCTCGTATAGTTAGCGCAGGTATCCCGTTGTAAGTGAATAGCCAAGATGAACCTCAGCACCATTTAGTGACAATGGGGAAAAACCAAGTAAGACATTAAAGAAACGACAACTGCTGTAAAACTGGTGTCCAGTAACGAAAACAGATGGGCGTATGGTTCAGTTTTACAAGTCTTTTTGTGCGTGTGTATAACTGAACCATATGCCCATCCGTTTTTATTGCTAGACACCAAGTGACCAGACTACAGATCTAGTCTCTGCATACCTACCTACGTATCGATTAATTGATCGTCTGCAAGTTCACGTATTCATATTCGTTGTTTGTTATAAGGTGGTTAAAATGCTGATAGCCACAGTGCAAGAACAGCAGATCACGTGATAATCGCTACCAGGGGCATCACCAGACAATGACTGGCATTTTCTGTAGCTGTCAACTGAAGAAGACTCACACTTCTGTAGACACAAGGGAGTTGGGGGGGGGGGGGTGGCAGGTGTGTGAGTCTGAATGTATTTTCTTGATCAAACGCCGCGTCTGAAATAGTCGCCTGCCTCAATTAAACCCCGACTGGGGGAGGGGGTTCATGTTTCGAATAGACGCATGCCTCAAATAAACACCCGGTCTGAAATAAACGCCGGATCAGTGCATCGTATCTGTCTTTCAGTGGAAAGACGTGCGGTACAGGCTAATACTGATGCCGCAGAACTGTAACTGGCATTTTTGGAATAAACGCCTGCCTTGAATAGACTAGACACCGAATGACGAGGACGATTCAAGGAAATACGGTGATACAGATATCATATTATAGAGATAATATAAAGATTATCAGTATTTTATGATGACAGTTATCTGACTCTGCTGTGTGTTTATAGTGAAATGTTCCTTATTACAGATTCTCGCTGCCCGATTGGTTTCGAAATAGTGCAGACCTTGTGCGTTCAGTTTGAAACATATCCAGCAACTTGGAAAACTGCTCAGGCGAGTTGTAACTACTTTTAACAGCTTCTTGCTCTTATTCTTGTTCTTATTCTTGCTCTTATTCTTCTTCTTCTTCTTTTATCTCCTTGGGACATCAAACATTTGTTTTCCCCTACAGCCCTCAGTCGTGATGCGTGCTGGGCTTGAAGTAGACGCACCGGAGTCGGATTAGAAGTGCGTTATGAGGTGACTTTCTTGAAGTGCTAGATTAGATGAAAGAAGCAAGAGGCCAGTTCATCGGTAGACTCTGTCGTCATAAGCATCAGACAGAGGACTACAACACCAGGCCATGATAAAGTAGCGGGTCAGCCTGCTACCACTCAGTGCTCACGAACAAACAAACCACACAGAGGACTACACCAGGCCAGGATAAAGTAGCAGGTAGGCTTGCTACTACTCAGTGCTCACGAACAAACAAACCACACAGAGGACTACACCAGGAAAGGATAAAGTAGCGGGTCAGCCTGCTACCAGTCAGTGCTCACGAACAAGTAAAATGAAGATGTGGCACGTTAAATCTCTGAAAAAAAAAATCGTGGAAACATTTAAATGACAAAAACAAGAGAAGCCAACGACGCCATCAGCAATGCAGTCGTACACTTGTACATAAAAAAATGTACAAAACTTAGTTCTTCATTAAATGAAACGGGGTTTTTTTTTTCTACGTGAAGGAAGGAAAGTGAAAGCCGCTCATAAATCATACATAAAAAGCTGACTGTTTACAGGCGCCGCCCTGAACTATTTGTAGGACAGTCGACGTCTTATGAGTATGATGTCTTTCTGTTGCACTGCTGTTAGGAGCTCGGCGCACATGATGATAGTGTAACCTTTCTGTTGTAACAAAATGATCTTCTAAAATGACCAACTGACCGTGGGTACATGGTTGTAGCCTAATGTTCACGGAACTGACTTTAGTCTCATCTTCCCTCAATGTTTCCACTTGCCATGGTGTGTTCCAATTTTCCTCTTCTCATGAATTGTCTTATACATCTCGCTTGTCTGCCTCTGATCTTTGCTATAATTTGCTTTTTAACTCCAGCATCTCTTAAGACTTCTTCATTGGTTTTCTTGGCCGTCCATGGTACCTTCAACATCCTTCTTATAAACCACATCTCCATGGCCTCCACTTCTCTCTGTACCCTCTTATTCATAGACCATGGTTCACACCCATAAAACAAAATTGGCTCGATGTAAAATTTAAGTACTCGGAATCTTGTTTCCATTGATACGAATCTGTTGCACAAGATGTTTCTCATTTTCTGGAATGCTGATTTGGCCTGAGCACGTCTGCTTTTTTATTTCATTGTGACATTTTCCATCAGTTGCTATAATCGTTCCTAAGTACTTGAATCTATCAACTTGTTTCAGTTCTGTGTCATCGATGGTAATGCTACATTTTGGTGGTATTCTTTTCTTTGAGATGACGATCACTTCAGTCTTATTTTTATTCAGGCTGAGACCTTTACTTTTACATTCACGAACCACGATGTCCAGAAGAGCCTGTAGCTCTCCTTCACTTCATCAGAACTGTGTCGTCTGCATATCGTAAGTTGTTAAGGTCGTATCCGCCAACTGATATTCCTGGCAAGCTCTCTGTGTTTCTCATTACAGGGTCTTAAGGGATAGGGGGAAAAAACCGACCTCAGAAATACCTCCAGCCAAGTCGGACGTTTCGATTTGCAAGCTGCATGACTGCAACACAACGTATGGAGGAGAAGAAGAAGAAGGAGGAGGCGGAAGAAGAAGAAGAAGGAGGAGGAGGAAGAAGAAGGAGGAGAAGGAGGAAGACGAAGAAGAAGAAGGAGGAGAAGAAGAAGAAGAAAGAGGAGGAAGAAGAAGAAGAAGAAGAAGGAGGAGGAAGAAGAAGAAGAAGAAAGGAGGAAGAAGGAGGAGGAGGAAGAAGAAGAAGGAGGAGGAAGAAGAAGGAGGAGGAGGAAGAAGAAGGAGGAGGAGGAAGAAGAAGGAGGAAGAAGAAGAAAAAGAAGAAGAAGAAGTAGGAGGAAGACGACGATGAAGAAGAAGAAGAAGGGGGAGGAGGAGGAAGAATAAGAAGAAGAAGAAGGAGGAGGAAGAAGAAGAAGGAGAAGAAGAAGAAGAAGAAGGAGGAAGAAGAAGGAGCAAGAAATCGAAGAAGAAGGAGGAAGAAGAAGAAGGAGGAGGAGGAGGAAGAAGAAGAAGAGAAGAAGAAAAAAAGAAGAAGAGGAGGAGAAAAAAGAGGAAGACGAAGAAGCGAAAGAAAGAAAGAAGAAGATCTGCTGAATGATTTTCTCCTACCAAATGTTCGTTTGGCTAAGACCAGGATATGAAATCATCTTTTCTGCAATTGTTCTGGCTTAAAGGAGAAGGCAGCGGACCTCATATTTCACAAACTTCGCATAATACAGTAATTCCTGGGGGGGGGGAGGGAGAAGGAGGGGTAGTGCAGTGAAAAGTGCACTGTCCTCTAGTAACTCGTACTACTAGTTCTAGTAGAACAAGAAGGCTTCATACTAGTTAGTGTAGCAGAAATGCCTGGTTGGCCGGCAAGAAGGGACCCAGGTGACTAAATGACCCAAGTACTACAGGTATATAGCCCCCACCAAAAGAGGACAGTAGGGAGGGAAAAAGGACAGACAAGGCAACGATCTGCCGCTGCTGCCAAACATGAGGCTCGTTATCTTGCTTACATCAGGGTCCCAGTTTGCATTCTTATTCATTTACTTGTCAGTTTTCTTTCCTTCTCTGTCATCATCATCATCATCATCATCATCATCATCATGTGCCGTGCCGACTGGCGTTGGCTATTATGCTTCTCCAGAGTACACGATCTTTCATACATGCCATCAGCTCAGTTGGTGATCTCCTCTCACACCATCCCGTCAGACTGTCCAGTATCATTTCTCTTGGTCTTCTTCTTGATCTTCTTCCTTCTATTTTTCCTGTTGTTATAATATTTTCAATGGCCCCCTCTTCTCATTGCATGTCCTATGAAAGTACATTGTCTTTCTCTCTTATCTTTTTGACAAGGTTTTTTGTCTCCTCAGCTCTTCTCCTACATTCTTCATTAGTTATTTTTGCTGTCCAGGGGATTCGCAACATTCTTCTAATAAACCACATTTCTGCTGCTTCCAATGATTTTTGTACAGACCTGCCTATTGTCCATGATTCACTTCCATATAACAAGATAGGTTCAATATAGAATCCTTCTCTGTGCCTTGTCTAAAACAGGGGGTCAGCAGTTAAGCTGTTATTATTACATGACATTAAGTATGAGAAACAACTTCTGTAGATAGTTTTATACTCCTTTATTATTACGTTAATTTATTAGTTACAGACGCTGATCTCTAGTGTATATACAGTGGCATGCGACCCTTCTGTAGAAAAAGTTTAACTACCGAGGTCAGTCAGTCAGTCAGTCATTTGCATGTCCCTTGCGGAACTTTGCCTCCCTAACAGCTCTCCTGTAGGCCTCTCGGTTCTGAGCAAGATGGCCTGCTGCTGATGCATCCATTCACAGATTATCAACGATGTCTTGCAGCCATTTCCCGCCTTAGTCTTCCTCTCTTTCTTTTTCGCATTATGCGCCCTTCCAAGACTGTCTTCTTTTAAAATCTCATGACGTTTAATGTGTCCAAAATATTTAAGTTTTCTCTGTTTAATCCTCATTACTAGGCCAACCTTCTTCAAAATTAAGTTAAGCCTATTAAAAAATAATGGTTATGTCCCTTTGGTTTTCACGCTTTAGATAGGAAGGTAGTCTACTCCTGGATAAACTTTTCCAGCGTAATCTTGTGTATGAATTTACACTTGTTAACAAGAATTCAGTTCAATATTGCTTGTTCTACACCCGCCCTTAATAATGCTACATCTTGTTGGTGTGACAGCATCTGTGTAGTAACAGACGAGCCTACCTGGCTGAAATCCCAGACCACAGTACACAACGAGAGATTGCCGATCAGCTCTTCACCAGAAGTAAGCAATTTAAAACACACTGGTCACGTGATTTTTTTTTTTTCAGTGAAAATAATAACGATAACTAGAGACGAAAATGATAACAATAACACCCAACTGCCATTTGCTTTCTTCATTTATTAATAACAGTCAAAATAAAGAAAATTTGGAGACAAAAAAAAAGCCAACTTTTTCCAAATATAATCTACTCTCATTTTAAGCCCGTTTGAATCTCCTCAAATAAAAAAAAAATCTAAAAAATGTAACATTTTTGTGTAGTTCATATGTTTCTGCTGGTAGCGCCACGGGTGCAGTTTCCAGCAATTAGCACAAAACTAAGGCGAGCATTTACAAACGTGATCTCTTCCTCTTGTTTGCTGCATGCCAATCTTTGTGAAGAGCTCGCGCTTTATCCCATATTAAGAAACAACAAAAGACCTAATCTTCAAGTTACGAACTGGACCCTGAAGACTCATCGCCCATCTCCACAAGCTAAAGGCGGCACAACAGCCCCCAGACACCTGAACACATACTACAGACTTTTACCATGTACAGAGAGCTCAGAGCCCAGGTATGCCCCCCCCCCAGAGAGAAGCACGAAGGAGACACTCCTACAAAGATCTCCCGAAGAGGAAGAAGAAGAAGAAGACTATCTTATGTTTTGGAATGACGCGTGTTATATCCTAACAAGTGAAAGACTTATTCATGTAGCGAGTACAAGTGTTATTCTGCTACTTCGAGTCATATTCTGTGACTTAATAATGATTGCAACCAGTGTTTTTTTTTTATTAGTATTCCAAAGTGTTTATTATTCATATGATATTTTATTAAAGTGAAGTTCTTATGTAATAATAATATATTTTACCAAATAACAGTCATGTCAAAGAAGAAGAAATTAGTGAATCCAAATGCCCAAGTTTGTTGGCTGAGTGTTCTACTAATCCGGTGGTACTGGGTTCAAACCCAAGTAGTGGGGAATTTTTTTTTTCCCTGGTAGCACTACACCAAAAAGGTCCCCAGGGTCCACCCAGCCTCTAAAAATAGGTACCAGAGAAATCTGAGAAGGTAAATGAGGTCAGACGTGATAGTGACCACATCACACTTTCATATCTCGAAGGTTTTGGAAATATGGTATGTCTTAATGGCATGGAAGTGGGGATTTTACCTTCTAAATGTCCAACTGGTTAGAAAAAAAATCACGCTGACCCATAACTTTATAAATGGAGGTCATTGGCCGAGTGTAAGACGTGGAGGTGTGGCCTAGTGTTTGTATGGCTCTGATTCTTGCCTCCGCCCACTGTAGCGAAGATCATGAACAGTATAGACAAAATAAGACGTTCAACGCCAGAAAGCCAGCACAGCAAGTGCCACACAATGTGTTATTCTCGTGATAAATCACTGGAACAAACGGAGAAGCTATTAATAACATTGTGGGTGCGAGACTTAAGGCAGAAAGACATTCTACTGAGACAAGCTATAACTTGTGATAAGTCTATTTTTTAATAACAATAACGCAGAAAGAAGGTGGAGGTAGTAAGAGCTGCTTTTCTGGCTCCAAGAGACGCACTAAGTGTTACAGTGTTCAGATAACTACCGCGGCAGCAAGTGCGGATATCCATGCAAAGAAAGCATTCCCTGTAGGATTTAAAGACACCGCACAGTAATGTGGTACCCAGGGGTTAAGACACTGCTGGCGAGATTCTTCGGATGCGGCGCGTGGAGTGAAACTCCTCCCGGCCAATGAAGAAAATGTGAAAAAGCAATAAGGGTTGGCGTGCGACGCCGATGTGAAAAGGTGATGGAAGGTATAAAGAGAAACTTAATCGATATGTCCAGTTGTCTCGCGGTGAGAGCTATTCATACCACGGCACCTCTGCTCTAGAGGTCAGCCACGTCTGATATACACCCATACTGGTGAAATATGCCTATACCGGCTTAAACCAGGGATGAAACTTGATGGATACTCATGTCACGGTACCTCCGCTCTAGAGGTCGGTCATGTCCTAAACACGCCTATACTGGGATAACACGCCTAAACCGGCTCAACCCAGGGGTGAAACTTACTATTGGCGAGGATTCGTCCTCCTGGACAAAAGCTCCGTCCTGGTCACAACTAGGAAGGGTAGCGGCCACGACCACAAAATGCTGAAGTCGGAGACACTGGACCAGTGCAGTCTAGATAGGCAACAACCTCTCACCCGGCGGGGATATACTAATATCCAAAACACGT
Source organism: Achatina immaculata (assembly GCA_009760885.1). Classification (NCBI taxonomy): domain Eukaryota; kingdom Metazoa; phylum Mollusca; class Gastropoda; order Stylommatophora; family Achatinidae; genus Lissachatina; species Lissachatina immaculata. Next base: position 966,724 of record CM019712.1, read on the forward strand.
CGAGGTTTTCCGGTGAGAAAGTCCAACTGTAGATTAAACTGATGCAACGAAAACCACGGTGTCACGCAATCCCGCTTCTGAGACCCACCAAGAATACAGGCTAAAATCGTGCCATACTCTGAACCTCTTGTGGTCCTCGCAGGGATCTCGGGAGGACCATGGGACCTATCGGGGAGCACAGGAATAAATTCATTAGGATCACGGGGCGGTCTTGGTGGTAGAAGCGAACAAAGAAGAAGAAGAAGAGGATGGCAGAGATGAAGCGGGGCGTGTTGTGAAGATAATAAAAACTGACGCCTTTAAACGATTTCTTGCTAGTGTTTACATCCTGAGTGAGGAGTGTTGTGAAGTGTACCATGACTGGGAGCCAAGAGTACCATGACTAGGAGCCAACTGTACCATGACCTGGGAGCCAACTGTACCATGACTGGGAGCCAAGAGAACCATGACTGGGAGCCAACTGTACCATGACCTGGAAGCCAACTGTACCATGACCTGGGAGCCAACTGTACTATGACTGGGAGCCAACTGTACCATGACCTGGGAGCCAAGAGTACCATGACTGGGAGCCAAGAGTACCATGACTGGGAGCCAAGAGTACCATGACTGGGAGCCAACTGTACTATGACTGGGATCCAACTGCACCATGACTGGGAGCCAACTGTACCATGACCTGGGAGCCAACTGTACCATGACTGGGAGCCAAGAGTACCATGACTGGGAGCCAAGAGTACCATGACCTGGGAGCCAAGAGTACCATGACCTGGGATCTGAGTGACTGTGGTAGAAGTTTAAGTGAAGCATCTTATTATGGAGTTCTTAAGGAGAGGAAAAGAAAAGCGGGGACAGAAAATTATTGATTCACGTTTAGAAAGGAACATGGTCCCAGTTTGATCCCATCGGTGTATAACCTTCTACCAGGGCCATCATCAACATGGCGGCGCTATAAAACTACATCATCGATTTCGGCTATAAATAAGTAATATGCTAGTTATTTATTTTGTACAGTAAAACAACAAATGACATCGATCAGTAAAAAAATGTGGGTTAACAAGCTTTTAATGATAAAATATAACATTTGGTCGCCTGGCACTCCATAATATTCGTATGAATTGATTTTGCGCCGAATTAGTTTAATGCTGCCTCCTTTAGGAATGCATTCCGTGTGTAAAAATCAGGGACGCCTGTTTATATTCCATGCAACCCACAAGAAAATAGGGAAGAATGTGAAAAATGTGTCGACAACCCTCCCCCAGTCTAAGGGATTCAACTGTGGTTGAATCATGATCGGGTTTTTTTCCTTCAATAACGTCCCCTAGTTTGCTTGACCAATAAGATTACACTGACAGATCACGTGAACAGAAAATCTGACAGTTGAACCGAGTTAGAAGAAAGTACGGTAAAGTAAGAGAACACAGTTTTGCAGGATTCGTTCATTCATTTGCATGTCCCTTGTGGAACTCTGCCTCCCTAACAGCTCTCCTGTAGGCCTCTCGGTTGTGAGCAAGATGACATGGTGCTGATGGATCCATTTGCAGATCATCAACGATGTCTTGCACCCATCTTCGCCTTGGTCTTCCTTTCTTTCTTTTTCCCATTATGTACCCTTCCAAGACGGTCTTCTCTAGATTATCATGACGTTTAATGTGTCCAAAATATTTAAGTTTTCTCTCTTTAATCCTCTTTACTCAATATTTAATTCTTGTAGTATGGATATATTTGTTCGTTTCTGTGTCCATAATATTTGAAGTACTCTTCTGTGGCATTTACATTCAAAGACATTTATGTATTTCTCATCTGTTTTGTTAAGTGTCCAGGTCTCACAGGCATATGTTGTGATGAGAAAGATGCATACCCTTAAAAATCTTATTTTTGTGGTTCTGTCTGTTCCTCTCCACAGATTCTTTAGTTGTTTTACTTTCTGAAGAACGATAGATATCCTCCTTTTAATATCACTCATTATCTCCATTATTAGTTAGTAGTGATCAGGATATTCAAAACTCTCCACTTTTTCCAATTTTTCCTCACCGTTACATATTTCAGCTGCCTTATTTGTTTTGTCAGTTGTCATCAATTTAGTTTTCTTTGCATTAAGATAGAGGTTTTGCTCTTCGCTGTTCTTACGGACTGACATAATTAGTTTTTCCATTCCTTTTTGTGTTGTAGACAGTAATACTGTGTCATCAGCATATCTAATCTCTGGTATTTCATAACCTACAATTGTTAATGTCATCGTAATATTCTTTCTCTATATCTTCTCTAACATTCCTCTTTATATTTTCAGTATATAAATCAAATAAGTAAGGTGACAATATGCACCCCTGACGGACCCCTTGTTTTATGTCAAACCAAGTTGTTGTTTCACTATTTATTCTTACTCCTGCTTGTTGGTCTAGATATGGCAGTGATGCTAATTGTATCAAATGTGTTGGAAATCCCATTTTTTCCATTATTTCCCAAGGTTTCTGGTGTTGTGCACAATCAAATGCCTTTGAGTCTATAAAAGATAAATATAGATTCACATTAATCTCTGCATTTCTCTATTATTAATCTTATATTGAGTATATGATCTCTTGATTCTCTTCCTTGCCTGAAACCAACTTGGACCATATTGACTTCTTCTATTTTCTTATGAAGTCTACCCATTATGATTTTTAACAGAATTTTATTGGCATGACTAATCAGGGCAACAGTTCTGTAGTTTGTTCATAATTTCAGGTTACCCTTTTTTTGGCAGTGGTATGAAAACAGTTCTTCTCCATTCTTTTGGCCAAATACCTGAATGCCATATCTTTTTACATAGTGCATGATAGATTGTTGCACATTCCTTTCCTCCTGCTTTAATAAGTTCGGCTGTTATCTCATCACATCCTGGTGATTTACCATTTTTCAGATTCTTTATTGCCCATAAAACTTCTTCTATTGTCGGTTCGGGTTCTTTCTCCACCAATAATAATTCACATTGTTGATTTCTGCTTTCATTGTCCGTTGTTTCATAATTCCTTTACAATATTCTTTCCATCTTTCTAGAATTTCCACTGTCTCTGTCAGGGTATTCCCCATCTCATCACAAATTACATTTAGCTTAGGTGTCATATTTCTCGTCAATGTCTTCATTTCTTTAAACATTTCACTATCTCTTCCACACTTCTGATGTCCTTCTACTCTTTCACAACAATCTTGTATGTATTGTTTTTTTTTGTTGTCTTTTCTTATGTTTCTTCGTACTTCTTTTGTTAAAGATTTATATTCCTCCTTGTTGTTGTTTAGACTTTTAGACAAACATAAACACGGTCTCCTGCCATGTCTGGTGCATACTTGAACAACAACAAACGAAAGAACACTTTTTACATGAAGTTAGTTTCATGTATAGTTTCAGAAACAATTTTTTTATAAATAGGAAACAACGAGGCTTTTGTAGGGTAAAGTAAAAGAACACAGTTTTGTAGGATTAGACCTCCAAAAAAAATCGTAGACAAAGCACTCTAGTGAGACGTGAGAGGGAGAAAACTGACAAGAGAATTACCATCATATTACTAAACTAGGGGCGAATGATCTACACGGTGTAGTGCTCAGCGACTCGTAGCTTGCATGCCTGAGCTAGGGTTGGCGAACCACAGCCGACCAAGACCATGCCCGATGGTATTCCCAGCAACAGCCCAGACTGGCTATCGCGGGACGGATCGCCACGGTCCTCATGACGGCGGAGTCTGTTAAACAAGGGCTGCACGGCCTCCATCGCTTTTCTTAGTTCCACTCAAGGACCGAGGAAACAGCCGGCGTAACCATCTCCCCATCCACCACGAGGCTGTGTTTCCACAGCACTGGCTGCACAGAACATGGTGTTTGCAGTTCCGTGCAAATATAACACCAACAACATACAACTATTATATTTCTCCTAGATTTCTGAGTACTTCCATTAAAATATATTATTCTTTTAGTCCTAGTGTTTCCTTTACAAAGAACCTCAACTTAATTTGTTTAATTTGTCAAGAAGCTCTGTTTTTATACACAGATGATTCCCATTTACACTGTCTTTTCTGCTGTTTTTATGTTGTGCAGATCAGGGTTTCACTGGCTGGATAGGTGGCTTTCGCTTAAACCTCATGGATGACTGGATTTGGGGCGACAGTGAAATACCCGTTGGTTCAAATACCTTCTGGGCGCATCGTGAGCCCAAGAACAAAAGCAGTAAGTGTCAAAGCTGATATGCCAGCGTCAGGGTTAGCGAACCATACCTGACCAAGACCCTGTCCCACCTCTCCGTTTGTACCTCCAGTAACAGGCCTAGCCTGGCTAACAGGGCAGGGACCACCATAGTCCCCACGGTGGTGGAGTCTGCCAAAGAAGTATTGCACACCTCCTGCTTTTTAGCTGTACTCCGGGACTAAGAAATAGCTGCCATAACTCGCTTCCAAGCCGATACGATCCTGTGCCTCTCACAGCATCGACTGCAAGGAACATCAGCTGGCAGTTACAGGGAGATAGCACAAGACAAGACACCATCTTGACGTACGCACAAAACAGTTCCGATGGATTATTTAGGAAACTAATTTCGGTGACTGTAAATATCTAAACTGAGGTATGAGAGTAAAACAATATATTAACTGAAGCGAAAATTCCGTTCCAACGCCTTTTACGACAATTATGCATTATTTCATCATCAGGGATATATGCGCCATTACCTCTCTCATACCGATGTTGAAAATGTTAATTTATATTTTAAAATTCCCCCATTTTATCTTGAATGTTATCAAAAGGGTTCAATTTATTTGGTTCCTTATGTCTTCTTGGTATTCTAGTTACGTTCTGAAAGTTGTATTTAAAAACCAAATACAGCTGATCCAGAGACTAACCTCGCCGAATCTTTTCTTTCTTACAACATTTCACAGTCTCCTACACGCTATCAGCTTTTCCGTAGTAGTAATGCAGACCGACCTTAGAACCAGGCAACTTAGACCTGTCTGGGCCTGATGCTGCCATTCACGTGAATCTCTCTCTCTCTCTCTCTCACTCTCTCTCTCTCTCTCTCTCTCTGAACCTTAAGTGCCCAGGGCACATCGGGCTTCCCGCAAGGGTTTTCCACAAATGCCTGTCCTTTGCTTTTTTTTCTGCTCTTGCCCAGGTGAGCCCTCTATTGCTCAACATCCTCTCTGTTGTTCTTCTCCATGTCTCTTTTGGTCTACCCTTACTTCTGTTCCCCTGGGGTGATTTTATTCACGTGAATATATATTTTTAATTATTTATCTTCCGATAATGTTAATTTTATTTATCCTTACTCCTGTACCATGAAGTGTCGAGGGAGGAGAAAAAAGGGGTGGGGGGTTACATCTGGCATTTTCGGGCCAAATTGGTGGCCCCAGTAATGGCCAGGCAATAATTAGCGAGTGTTTCTCTGATACCATCTATCCATCTATTTCTCTGATACCATCTATCCATCTCTTTCTCTGATACCATCTATCCATCTCTTTCTCTGATACCATCTATCCATCTCTTTCTCTGATACCATCTATCCATCTCTTTCTGGGTCTTCCTCTTGATCTGCGTCTTGTAGTTCTTTGGTTGAAGTCTTTTACAGCTGGGTGTGAGTGTGCCGTTTTCATTAAGTGCTCGAACCACGTGATTCTTTGCTTCTCTACTGCAGTGAATAACATTTTAATATCTCTATGTTTGTATCTTTACTATGATCAAGAGTAAAGTTAAATGCATCTAGAAGCGACAATAGATCTCGTATTGTACGTTTTGGCAACATCTGAAATGCTTTCACTGATCTTAAGTCTCAATATCTCCATGTCTTGCGAGTTGTACAGCATATTCTACTGTACTGTTTATCATATAACGGCTGTATGTACTTGAAGTCCGACAGCCTTTGGACATAAAATATTGGTAATTTATGTAATATTTAAGTACTGTTTTAAACATTTGGTGTGAAAATAGTGGAATTTTCTAAAGTTTGTTGAAAAATATAAAAAGTGGAATTTTCTGGAGGCTTCCTCGAAAATATAAAAGAAAACATACAAGGGAAAATTTCTAAAAGCTTTCTGGAAAATATAAAAGTGGAATTTTCTAGAAACTTCCTGCAAAATATAAATGTGGAATGTTCTAGAACTTTCAAAGACAACATACAATTTCTATGCATTAGCTCTTTCTGTACAGTACATAGGTAACATTTTATATTGTTAGTATTACTGCAATACAGAAATTTCTCAAGAAATTTGTTTCTAGAAAACTAGTCAGGAAATACCCACTAGACTGAAGCTTCTGGCGGCTGCTTGGCATGTTGTAGTGACAAGTAAAGTGAGTCTATCTGGCTGCAGTCAGGAGTAAGAAAAGAACTGTGCACTGTACTCTGGTCTTTCTGCTCAGCTTTCCAGAGCGGGTTCGGTCCACAGTAACGCCCACATCACAAGTGTACTTCCTTTTGTATGATGGACTATTTACAAATCTAGGTCCAGGAAAACGGATCGATACCGATTTTCCAGCTTCTTGAGACGGATCGATACCGATTTCCCGGCTTCTTGAGACGGATCGATACCTATTTCCCAGCTTCTTGAGACGGATCTCAACCTTTGGAAGTTGTATAATAAGGCCTCTTTCTGTTCAAATTTACTGAAAATATACGAAACAATTCATGCGAGAAACTGGGAAAGATAACTAATTCATGACTAGTAAAAGTCTAATACTGGCAAAGACGAGATAGTACTCTTGCATTATTTTCACCTGTATATGAAGAAAAGGCCCCAAGGTCCACCCGGCCTCTAAAAATTGGTACCAGAGAAATCTGGGAAAGTAAATGCGACCAAGCAAGATATTAAGCACTTCAGACTTTTATGTGCCGATGGCCTTGGAAATACGGGCCTAACACCGTATCCCCGATATGCCTTAATGACATTGGAGACGGAGATTTTACCTTTACCTTTCAGAAAACTTAGAACAATCAGTGTTTTGAAATATATTACACGTTTGTAAAGTATTTCCTGATCATTATTTGGTATACTGTAACGTAAGGGCTTGGTTGTAGTGTGTAGTAGATTGTAAGGGAGACTAGCGGATCCAGGGAGCAAACATTAAGTCAACGCTTGGGTAATATCTTCAGATTCGTCACGTGGTTTATAACCAAGAACTTATAGACTTCTAGGAGCCATGATCCAGAGCCCCCCCCCCCACTTCTTTTAGACAGCAGTTTAACTGGACTTGCGGTGAGGGGTGGAGGGGATGTTCTCTGATGATCGGAGAAGTTGTTTCTTGGCCGTCTACAACAGATAGTTTTCAGCTGACGTTTATAATAATACAAGTACAGCTCTTCAGGTTATGCCTTATTATGCCCCCAAAATATCATGCCGCAGGGCCCCAGCTCTTGCTAAGTCCCCATCTGATCACAGCTATAGGTCATTATTCTATATATATATATATATATATATATATATATATGAACGTGTTCGTGTGTGTTTATGTTAGAGCATCACGGTGGAATGACTGGAATAATTTCAACCAAACTTGGCCAAACTATGACTTATAATCTGGACAGTGCACCGTAGGGGTTAGATCACCCCTAGGTTACCACTATGACCCCCTAGGGGTTTGGGTGGCATGTAAAAAATAATCGAAAATGAACGATGTTAATGGCACTCCCGATGCCGTTTAAGTCCAAGTTCAGCCCTCAGCGGCATGGAGGGCCCTAGGAGTGGGGGTGGCATGTATAAATAATCGAAAAACAACCGATATTAGTGTCTAATCCATAGTTTTCCGTGTCGCTGAGATGAATAGTGGCACTCGTAAGTTCAGCCCCCATCGACATGTGGGGGGGGGGGGGGGGTGAGAAGTGGTGAAAAATAAAATGTCCAAATTGACCGAGATTAGTGTCACATCCACAGTGTTCGGGGTCGCTAAGCTGATTGGTGACAGTCCTTATGACAATTAAGCCCACGTTTAGTCGAATAGAAGTAAAAGAACTCTGTAGAACCTTCTAGAAGATTGCGGAAATGAATAGAATTTTGTTGATTGGGATAAATAAATACCCAGACAAGGCCGGGTAATCAGCTAGTGTGTGTATGTATGTATGTAATTATGTATGTATGTATATATATAGTGTATGAGATAAAATGATATAGATGTATTTATGTTTAACTCCCTGTGCTTTCCTCGTCTTTGACGGAATCCAGGTAACAACTGCATGCTGTTTGACCAAGCGCAAGGATCCAAGTTTGCTGAATGGAAGACTGCTAACTGCGAGCGATATTTTCCGTTCATCTGCCTGAAACTGTGAGTTAAATACGTGCATGTGCAAATGTATCGAGATATCTTTTCAGACTGTAGATTACAGGTTTTTCTCCAGTTAAAGTCCGCTTCTATTCCACATGTTTGTCTCTGGTTCTAGAGTCCACTTCTATTCCACATGTTTGTCTCTGGTTCTAGAGTCCGCTTCTATTCCACATGTTTGTCTCTGGTTCTAGAGTCCGCTTCTATTCCACATGTTTTTCTCTGGTTCTAGAGTCCGCTTCTATTCCACATGTTTGTCTCTGGTTCTAGAGTCCGCTTCTATTCCACATGTTTGTCTCTGGTTCTAGAGTCCACTTCTATTCCACATGTTTGTCTCTGGTTCTAGAGTCCGCTTCTATTCCACATGTTTGTCTCTGGTTCTAGAGTCCACTTCTATTCCACATGTTTGTCTCTGGTTCTAGAGTCCACTTCTATTCAACATGTTTGTCTCTGGTTCTAGAGTCCGCTTCTATTCCACATGTTTGTCTCTGGTTCTAGAGTCCACTTCTATTCCACATGTTTGTCTCTGGTTCTAGAGTCCACTTCTATTCAACATGTTTGTCTCTGGTTCTAGAGTCCACTTCTATTCCACATGTTTGTCTCTGGTTCTAGAGTCCGCTTCTATTCAACATGTTTGTCTCTGGTTCTAGAGTCCGCTTCTATTCCACATGTTTTTCTCTGGTTCTAGAGTCCAGTTCTATTCCACATGTTTGTTTTTGGTTCTAGAGTCCAGTTCTATTCCACATGTTTGTCTCTGGTTCTATAATCCGGTTCTATTCCACATGTTTGTCTCTGGTTCTATAATCCGGTTCTATTCCACATGTTTGTCTTTGGTTCTATAATCCGGTTCTATTCCACATGTTTGTCTCTGGTTCTATAATCCGGTTCTATTCCACATGTTTGTCTTTGGTTCTATAATCCGGTTCTATTCCACATGTTTGTCTCTGGTTCTAGAGTCCGCTTCAATTCCACATGTCTGTCTCCGGTTCTGCAGAGCACAATCCATGTATCGTACTGACACCCTTCTTCACATGATGAGACTGAATCAACTTACAGACTTGTCTGAGGTACAGTGCTTGTTAAAGTGTTTTTCCCTTCATCCGCGTATGTTAATTTGAATTCTGTCTATTTCTGTATTCTCGCTATGAAACCTTATGCGTATATGAAACAGATTTTTCCATGGATAATCGTTTTCCTTAATATATTGACTGTAGTGCATACAGTAGCTCTAAAGGTTGAACATTGATAGGGAGAAGATCTGCGGTGGAACAATATAGGTAACTTGATATGCCACATTTTACACAGTTGGGTAACTTTCACACAGATTTATATAGTGATCACTGTACGGTGTACACATGTGGACAGATATACACCGCATTACGGAACACCTGACCGACTTTACAGTACACTATCTTTCGGTACATCTAGCCCACTTGGCAGTATACCATATTACAGAACATCTTATCTTCTTGGCAGTACACCGTATTACGGAACATTTGACATTCTTGATAGTACACTATATTACGGAAGGCATGAACTTCTTGATAATGTACCATATTATGGAACTTCTGACCTTCTTGATAGTACACCATATTACGAAACATCTGACCTTCTTGATAGTACGCCATATTACGGAACATCTGACCTTCTTGATAGTACATCATATTACTGAACATCTGACCTTCTTGATAGCATACCATAGTACGGAAGGCATGACCTTCTTGATAGTATATCATATTACGGAACATATGATCTTCTTGATAATACATCATATTATGGAAGGTATGACCTTCTTGATAGTATACTATATTACAAAACATCTGATTTTCTTGATAGTACATCATATTACAAAACATCTGACCTTCTTGAAAGTACATCATATTATTAAACATCTGACCTTCTTGACAGCACATCATATTAGGAAACATCTGACTTTCTTGATAGTATACCCTATTACGAAACATCTGACCTTCTTGGCAGTAGAACATATTATGGAACATCTGACTTTCTTGATAGCACATCATATTACGAAACATCTGACCTTCTTAGCAGTAGAACATATTACGCAACATCTGACCTTCTTGATAGTACATCATATTACGTAACATCTGACCTTCTTGATAGCACATCATATTACGAAACATGTGACCTTCTTGATAGTACACCATATTACGAAACATCTGACCTTCTTGATAGTACGCCATATTACGGAACATCTGACCTTCTTGATAGTACATCATATTACTGAACATCTGACCTTCTTGATAGCATACCATAGTACGGAAGGCATGACCTTCTTGATAGTATATCATATTACGGAACATATGATCTTCTTGATAATACATCATATTATGGAAGGTATGACCTTCTTGATAGTATACTATATTACAAAACATCTGATTTTCTTGATAGTACATCATATTACAAAACATCTGACCTTCTTGAAAGTACATCATATTATTAAACATCTGACCTTCTTGACAGCACATCATATTAGGAAACATCTGACTTTCTTGATAGTATACCCTATTACGAAACATCTGACCTTCTTGGCAGTAGAACATATTATGGAACATCTGACTTTCTTGATAGCACATCATATTACGAAACATCTGACCTTCTTAGCAGTAGAACATATTACGCAACATCTGACCTTCTTGATAGTACATCATATTACGTAACATCTGACCTTCTTGATAGCACATCATATTACGAAACATGTGACCTTCTTGATAGTACATCATATTATGAAACATCTGACCTTCTTGATAGTACATCATATTACGCAACATCTGACCTTCTTGATAGTACATCATATTACGTAACATCTGACCTTCTTGATAGCACATCATATTACGAAACATCTGACCTTCTTGATAGTACATCATATTATGAAACATCTGACCTTCTTGATGGTACATCATATTATGAAACATCTGATCTTCTTGATAGCACATCATATTATGAAACATCTGACCTTCTTGATAGCACGTCATATTACAAAACATCTAACCTTCTTGATAGTACATCATATTACGAAACATCTGACTATATTGATAGCACATCATATTATGAAACATCTGTCCTTCTTGGCAGTAGAACATATTACGCAACATCTGACCTTCTTGATAGTACGATATATTACACAAAACCTGGCATTCTTAAGAGTACACTATATTACGCAACGTAATGTTCTTAAAAGTACAGTATGTTACTGTACAACTGGCGTTCTTGCGACTACACCATATTATGGAACATATGGCGTTATTGGAAGCATATGATCGCTTTCATTTTTTAAAGGATTTCATGCATTTATCTTTTCGAGTAGGAAAGTTCCGTGGCAGATACTGAACACATTTTGTTGGACATACATCTCTGTACTAGCCCCTTTTAATGACTTGTACCTTCAGTCGGTATGCTGACGACACAGTACTGACAGCTGAGAACCAACAAGACCTGCAACATCTCTTGGATAAAGTCGCCAAAGAAAGTGAACAGAAAGGTTCAAAGTGTACTTTGAACATCAAAAAGACAGAGACTATGGTTATATCTAAGAAACAGAATCCACCAACATGCAGTATTAAATTAAACGGAACTATTCTAAAGCAGGTGCAGAAATTCAAATACCTTGGAGCAGTAATAACTTCAGATGGGAAATGCAGAACAGAAATTAGGAACAGAATAGGCCAAGCAAAGACTGCATTTCAGAGAATGAGAAACATATTAGTTAACACATCCTTATCAATGAACGTTAGAAAACGAGTCCTAAAATGCTATATTGAACCTATCTTGTTATATGGAAGTGAATCATGGACAATAGGCAAGTCTGTATAAAAATCACTGGAAGCAGCAGAAATGTGGTTTATTAGAAGAATATTGCGAATTCCCTGGACAGCAAAAATAACTAATGAAGAATGTATGAGAAGAGCTGGAGAGACAAAAAACCTTGTCAAAAAGATAAGAGAGAGACAATGTACTTTCATAGGACATGCAATGAGAAGAGGGGGCATTGAAAATATTATAACAACAGGAACAATAGAAGGAAGAAGATAAAGAGGAAGACAAGAGAAATGATACTGGACAGTCTGATGGGATGGTGTGAGAGGAGATATCACCAACTGAGCTGATGGCCTGCATGAAGGATCGTGTACTCTGGAGAAGCATAATAGCCAATGCCAGTCGGCACGGCACCTGATGATGATGATGACCTTCAGTATGGTCATACTAATTTTGGCATTATCCATGAAGGTAATAAAGGTAGATAGAGGTATATGGTGCAGTTTTACAAAGTGGCAGAGGGAGTGAGTAAAGTGAGAAAAAAACGAATAGAAAGTATGAGAATGTATAAATGAAAAACTTACAACATCCGATATTTCGGCGTGAATACCGAAGATTACATGCACAAAAGAGACAAAAAACAAATAACTAAACGAAGAACTTATCTCACTATTGCCTCTTCCACAAGTAGGAAACAGAGAAATGCGTGTCCACTAGAAGATGCATAGAGACCACGCGGGCCACACAGAGGATAAGCTGATAGTGCCAATCGTAAAGAAGAGATGGAGAGAGAGAGGAGGAAAACAGGTGGTTGAAAGGGGAGAAGGGAAATAGAAACATGACAGCCGCTAGAGGAGAAGGTGTTGGGGGAGGGGAAAGGGGAAGCGGAGAGATAATAAACGAAGAACATAAACACCTGCAGGGAGAACATGTGACAACTGGTGAATATGACAAGACCCCATAAACACTAATATATTGCCAGAGAAGAAAAGAGGGTGGTGGTAGGGAGAGATAGCTAAGAGAAAGAAAGTAGAGTAAAAAAGAGGGAGGAGATGGAAAACTAAATAAGTTACAGAAAGCTGAAGACATTGTTAATTCCAGCTGGGTGGAGACAGTCAGTCTGGAAAATAAGGCGCTGTTCTAGGACCCTCCGAGATCGTACATCAGCAGAACAAGAGCGGATCGCACTAACAGAAATGTCCTATTTTCCCCTGTGGTTGCTAAGGCAAAAATGTTTAGCCACAGGTGTCCAGGCCCTCTTAGAAATATCATTAAGATGCTGGCGAAAACGATTTCCTAAGCGTAAACCGGTCTCCCTTATGTACTTCATATCACAACGTTTGCACATAATATCATAAATAACATTCCGTGAAGTACAGGTGAAACCCTCCTGAACTGATAACGTGGACTTAGGGAAGGAGATCTGGCTGGCCTCGACAACAAACGGACAAGTGTTGTGTCTACGGCGTCCGCAACGTCTGGTACCATAAAAAGTGTCATCTGTCTTAAGGCGACTACGAACTAAAAGGTCCCCGAGGATCTTGTCCCGTCTGTAGGTCACATTGGTTCCCCAAAAAGTTCAGTGTATCAGGCTCGGTCTGGAGGAGATGGAGATAGCGAAACAGTATGTTCTTAACTGCCAAACTATGGGGGTGGTACAGGAGTACCAGTTTAACTCTGTCCGAGCTATAGTGCGGTTTAGGAGTGATGGCTTATTGCGATATATGGCTGATGCGGTTCCAAGATGACGAGAGAACATGTTCTAGATTGCCACGCTGACGGAAGAAACATAGCATTTTATGACGTTGATCCTGGAAATCCAAATCCTCATTACACAAACTTCGCAACCTAAGAAACTGATAAAAAGGAATAGAGTCCTTACACGATCTGGGATGGGAGAAAGAGTACAAGAAACAGCTGTGAGAGTCTGTAGGTTTATATTGGATAGAAGTAGTAAGCCCGATATGGCCAACAGTAACTGCAATGTCGAAAAAGTTAGCGGAAGTAGCAGAGACATTGGACGTGAAAGAAATAACAAGATTGTACTCTGATAAAGTTGTCAAGATCTTCCTCTGGCACTGATGTGACCCCAATGCTGTCATCTATGTAGCATCTATAGAAGAGAGGAAAGAGGCCTCTAAAGGCTCTCAGAACCTTGTGTTCGAAGTGGCCCATGAACAGACATGCATAACTGGGGCCCATTTTGGTATCAATAGCCACACCACTAATCTGCACTTCACGCAATGTTATTTATGATATTATGAGCAAACGTTGTGGTATGAAGTACATAGAGGAGACCGGTTTACGCTTAGGAAATCGTTTTCGCCAGCATCTTAATGATATTTCTAAGAGGGCCTGGACACCTGTGGCTAAACATTTTTGTCTTAGCAACCACAGGGGAAAACAGGACATTTCCTGTTAGTGCGATCCGCTCTTGTTCTGCTGATGTACGATCTCGGAGGGTCATAGAAAAGCGCCTTATTTTCCAGACTGACTGTCTCCACCCAGCTGGAATTAACAATGTCTTCAGCTTTCTGTAACTTATTTAGTTTTCCATCTCCTCCCTCTTTTTTACTCTACTTTCTTTCTCTTAGCTATCCCTCCCTACCGCCACCTTCTTTTCTTCTCTGGCAATATATTAGTGTTTATGGGGTCTTGTCATATTCACCAGTTGTCACATGTTCTCCCTGCAGGTGTTTATGTTCTTCGTTTATTATCTCTCCGTTTCATCATAAATACCCCCCCCCCCCGACACATTCTCCTCTAGCGGCTATCATGTTTCTATTGCCCTTCCCCCACCCTTTTCAACCACCAGTTTTACTCCTCTCTCTCCACCTCTTCTTTATGACTGGCTCTATCAGCTTATCCTCTGTGTGGCCCGCGTGGTCTCTATGCATCTTCTAGTGGACACACACTTCTCTGTTTCCAGCTTGTGGAAGAGGCAATAGTGAGATAAGTTCTTCGTTTAGTTATTTGTTTTTGTCTCGTTTGTGCATGTAATCTTCGGTATTCACGCCGAAATATCGGATGCTGTAAGTTTTTCATTTATACATTCTCATACTTTCTATTCGTTTTTTTCTCACTTTGCTCCCTCCCTTTGCCACTTTGTAAAACTACATCATACACCTCTATCTACTTTTATTATTTAAACCAGTTTTACTGCAGTCGCCATCCGTTTTTTCATGAAGGTAAGGCATCTAGTAAGACAAGGTGCGAAGGCAGCGTCTTACTACTGACTCTTATACTACTATCACAAACAGGTGAAACCCACGCAGACAGCTTCACTTATGCTATACACACGTCCTACGTGTTTTCGCTGTTAAGTGGCACTAAGACTACACTTAGCCTACACTGTAGTTTAACATTTGAAATCTAAAAAGACATGGAGTAGAACCGTACAGAAACGGGTGTAATTTCTGTTACAAATCCATCTTCGTGTCTCATGTTCGTTTGTTTTTAACAGTTAATGCTGTCTCATCTTCTTCTTCTTCGTTCGCAAATGCTGTCTCATAGAAGTAAAACTATCTGGGAACCCGTTGTATGGTATATCCCCGCTCAGACAGAGAAATAACTGCACTCAGCTGGAGTGCCCCGATATGTGGGCCACACAAATGATATAGAAATAACGCCACTCTCACGTTGTGCGTACAAGTGAGACAGACAGACAGACAGACGGCGGACAGACAGCGGACAGACAGATAGGCAGACGGCGGACAGACAGACGGCGGACAGACAGCAGACAGACAGACAGACGGCGGACAGACAGACAGACAGACGGCGGACAGACAGACAGACAGACAGACAGATAGATAGATAGATAGATAGATAGATAGATAGATAGATAGATAGATAGATAGATAGATAGATAGATAGATAGATAGATAGATAGAGGCAAACACACAGGCAGACAGTAACTATAGTGAGGGAATAAAAGCTTAGCCATCAAATTCCTATCAAACTATATTATGTTATAATATAATATATTCACCAACCACATAATGATCATTTGTGCGTCTTCTCTATGTAAAAACTTAGCTACGGACAATACACGAAACTAATCAATGACCACTGATTGCTTTCTTGTATATTCTAACATCCATATTCCTTCCAGCCCTTTCAAGCAATACAGTGGCACTGATGCTAAAAAGAATGCGTCCGCTGTTCCAAATTCCAGTGATACAAGGTACAACATATACATAATATTTAGATTTGTCTCCCTTGCTGTACAGTTAGAACTTACAACAGACTGCTCTTAATATACAACCGGATTTTTGTTAAAGTGCTTACTTTATTTGAAGAAGGAAGATTAAAGGTACGCGGGAAAAGAAGTTACCCAGCCATTATTAACTGCTGGCCTCAGGACTGACAAAACTATAACCAATCAAGACCTTGTTCCACAACTTTGCTGGTGCCTCCAGTAACATGCTCAGGTAACTCGAGTAGTCCTCGTGAGTGACGAGACTGGTGAAGAAGCAATGCACCTTTTATCGCTGTCTAGCTCTGCTCCATACCTCTATAAACAGCCGCCCTAACTCTTTTCCCATCCGACGCGAGGCTTGAGTTTTGACGTTTTAACAAGATCCACTGCCAGAAAACAAGACCAACAACCACAAGAACGATATGAACGGAAGAATCACTGGAAATTTTAAGAAGATAAAAGACATCGTAGAAGCGTCATATTCGAGACATTCGTTGGTGATTACGTGTAATTTAAAGTCAGTCATTCATTTGCATGTCCCTCGCGGAACTCTGCCTCCCTAACAGCTCTCCTGTAGACCTCTCGGTTGTAAGCAAGATGCCCTGCTGCTGATGCATCCATTTGCAGATTATCAACGATGTCTTGTAGCCATCTTCGCCTTGGTCTTCCTCTCTTTCTTTTTCCCATTATGTACAGTCCAATACGGTCTTCTCTAAAATATCATGACGTTTAATGTGTCCAAAATAATTTAAAATAATTTACAGTACCTGCAACAACATTACATCTTCTGATCGATCACGACAGGGCAAACATATATGAGGAGACAAGAGTTGGGGTACTCCAAATCATCCACAGAAAGACAAACTAAAGCGAAGAGAAAAGTATACATTTTTGTTACCTTCATTCAAAAGCTCAAATACAGCCATATGTACACTCAAAGTTAAAATGCAAATCAGGAAAAGTTACATATGTCCTATAATTTATCTTGAAACAGAGCATCTCTTGTAAGAGTTGAGACAGAAGACAAGACACAGACAGGGCACAAGATATAATTTATCCTAAAACAGTTCATCTACTGTAAGAATTGAGATAGAAGACACAACAAAGATATCACTGCGGGTAGAAACATTCGATAGTAGATTGTTGGACATAATAACTCTGTATAACAGTATATTGAATGTCAGGATATTAGTTAGATAACTCATCATAGAACTGGAAAATTAGTATAAAATGAGTTATCTTCTAAAGCAGTCAGCTGTTTGTGAGTAGAGTCCATCTGCTTTGTCTCGGGTTGCACGAGGGTCATGGTTAAGGTATGACAGGAAAAAGGCCAGGTGAGAGAGAAATCACATAACTGAGGGACAGGTGTGTTTTGTGTATCGTCTGGGCAAGACGTAGATTTAGGTTGTTAGAAATGTAGCCGTTAAGGAAAGAGTTGTAGAACAGTGTGTGGTAGGATGTTCTGATGGCGACAAACGTCTGACGGGAACATATTTCGTGGAATTGTAAATTACGTCCAGTCTTGTGTTCACGGAGTTTGTATATGCCTTGTCGTCCTCGTCATATCGCTAATCGACTCATCGACACCCCGTGCATCATTAAAGTCACTTCAAATTATAAAGTTTCTGTTTCTGTATTACTATTGCCACTGAGAGAGGATGAACGAACCTGGGAGCAAGTAAGTCTGCGAAGTGAACAACAAAACAGACGCAGACAACATAGAACAGTTGTGGATTAAAATGAGATAAAAGCTAACAGTAATGTAAGAAAGAACATTAGTACAGTGGACAATAGTGAAACTGACAGAGAGATGAATAGCAATAAGCAACAAGCTTACACCTACAGTTTACATTCTACACACAGAAGAGCAGAATCCTCCGTTATCTATACTTGCTCTTTTTAGTGACTTGTACCTTCAGTATGGTCACATCACTTTTCATATTGCTCGTTAGTGTAAGGCATCCAGTATCACAAGGTGTGAGGCCAGCGCCATACTACTGGCTCTTATACTGCTAGTACAAACACGAGAAAGCCACACAAACAACTTTACTTACCAGACGCGTTTTTTTTTTCACTACCAAATGGTATCAAAATTACACTTAGCCTACACTGTAATTTTAATATTTTAGATGTAAAAAGAACTAGAACAAAACTGAATGGAAACGGGTGCAGTTTCTGTTACATATCCATCTCCGTGTCTCATGTTCGTTTGTTTTTAACAGTTAATGCTGTCTCTTAGAAAAAGTAAAACTATCTGGGAACCAGTTGTATGGTATATTCCCGCCCTGATAGAGAAATAATTTGTCACAGGTCGTGTCCTCCCATATATGGGCCAGAAAAATGATATGGAATTACCACTCTCACATTGTGACGGAAGAGAGACAGACAGAAAGGTAGACGAACGGACGGACAGGCAGACAAACAGACATACAGGCAGGCAGACAGACAGACAGGCAGAAAGGCAGATATACAGACAAGGAGGAAGGCAGATAGACAGACAGACACACAGATAGACAGACAAATAGGCAGGCAGACAGACAGATTGGCAGACAGACAGATAGATAGACAGACAGACAGAGAGACAGGCAGGCATACAGACAGACAGACAGACAGGTAGGAAGGCATATAGACATACAGACAGACACACAGGTAGGCAGACAGGCAGACAGACTAACAGGCAGACAGACATACAGACAGGCAGACAGACAGACAGAAAGACAGGCAGGCAGACATACAGACAGGCAGACAGACAGGCAGACAGACAGACAGGCAGGCAGACAGACAGGCAGGCAGGCAGACAGACAGACAGACTGCCTCTTTATAATAAGAGCATAAAAGCTTATCCATCAAAGTCATAAACATATCTATCACGCCATATCACGTCATAATGATAAAGATAAATTAACCAACCACATGACCATTTGTACGTCTTCTATATGTAAATATTTTCCTATAGACTATATATATGAAGCTAATCAATGCGCACATAATTTTGTCTTCTATACTTTAACTTACATTTTTGTTCCAGTTCTAAAGAGGACTTCCCAGAATTTGATGATATAGAGAAAGAGCCCGCTATTCCAGATGCCAAGGATAAACCGACTAATGACTCAACGTACTATATATATATATATATATATATATATATATATATATATATGATTGTTTTTCTGTGTTCCTTATATATACTATGATTGTCCCTCTGTGTTCCCTATATATATGTATATATTATGATTGTCCTTCTGTGTTCCTTATATTTATATTTATACACGGAGGTGAAGACGCCGGATAAGGTAATCAGCATCCCATAGCTGACATGGCAGCGTCAGGGTTAGCGACCCATAGATGACCAAGACCCTATCCCACCTCTCTGTGGTACCCCCAGTAACAGGCCTAACCTGGTGAACGGGGCAGGAATCGCCATAGTACACATGGTGGTGGAGTCTGCTAAAGAAGCATTGCACACCCCCCCCCCCTGCTTTTTTAGCTGTACTCCGGGACTGAAAGAATAGCCGCCATAACCCGCTCCCACGCCGATACGATGCTGTGCCTCAATATCTCCACAGCATCGGCTGCAAAGAACACCAGCTCGCAGTTACAGGGAGTTCGTACAAGTAGAATATATATATATATATATATATATACTATGATAGTCCCTCTGTGTTCCCTATATATTTATATTATGATTGTCACTCGTGTGTTCCACATATATGTATATATATACTATGATTGCTGCTCTATGTTCCCTATATATTTGTACTATGATTGTCCCTCTGTGTTTCTTATATATATATATATATATATATATATATATATATATAATTACTGTCCATATATATAAATACTATGATTGTCCTTTCTGTGTTCCCTATATATACACACACACTATGATTGTCCTCTCTCATTCATTCATACATTTGCATGTCCCTTGTGGAACTTTGCCTCCATAACAGCTCTCCTGTAGGCCTCCGCTTGTGAGCAAGAAGGCCTGATGCTGATGCATCCATTTGCAGATCATCAACGATATCTTGCAGCCACTTTCGCCTTGGCCTTCCTCTCTTTCTTTTTTTCCATTATGAACCCTTCCAAGACGGTCTTCTCTAGGTTATCATGACGTTTAATGTGTCCAGAAGATTTAAGTTTTCTTTGTTTAAACGTCTTTATTAGCCAGCCTTCTTCAATATTAAGTTCTTGTAGTATGAATATATTTGTTCTTTTTGTGTGTCCATGATATTTGGAGAACTCTTCTGTAGCATTTACTCGTACATTCACAGGCATTTATGTGTTTCTCAGCTGTTTTGTTAAGTTCCCAGATCTCACAGGCATATGTTGCCATGGGAAAGATGCATGCCCTTAAAAATCGTATTTGTGCAGTTTTGTTTGCTCGTCTCTACAGTTTATTTAGTTGTTTTACTTTCTGAAGAGCGATGGATGTCCTTCCTCCTTTTAATTTCCCACGTATCTCCATTATTAATTAGTAGTAATCCAAGATATTCAAAACTCTCCACTTCTTCCAATTTTTACTCACTGATACATATTTCAGTTGCCTTATTTGTTTTGTCAGTTGTCATCAATTTAGTTTTCTTCGCATTAAGATAGAGGTTTTGCTCTTCGCTGTTCTTACGAACTGACATAATTAGTTTTTCCATTCCTTTTTGTGTTGTGGAAGTAATACTGTGTCATCAGCATATCTAATCTTTGGTATTTCATAACCTACAATAACCTCCAATTGTTATGGCATCATAATATTCTTTGTCTACATCTTCTCTAACGTTCCTCATTATATTTTCAGTATACAAGTTAAATAAGTAAAGCGACAATATGCACCCCCTGACGGACCCCTTGTTTTATGTCAAACCAAGTTGTTGTTTCACCATTTATTTTTACTGTTGCCTGTTGGTCTAGATACAGCAGTGATGTTAATTGTATCAAATGTGTTGGAAATCCCTTTTTTCCAGGTTTTCTCTGTGTTATATATATATATATATATATATATATATATATATATATATATATATATATATATATATATATATATATATATATATATATATAATTTCCCTAACGATATTAATGTTCTTTGAGGTGCAGATACGGACTTGCCTATTGATTTTAATTCCTATAAAGTTCTTTGCCTGTGTCTGCGTTTGTAAAATTTAAACTTTACTTTGGTGCTTCTCTCTCTCTGAACCTTAAGTGCCCAGGGCACATGGGGCTTCCGCAAGGGTTTTCCACAAATGCCTGTCCTTTGCCTTATTTCTGCTCTTGCCCAGGTGAGCCCTCTATTGCTCAACATCCTTTCTGTTTTTCTTCTCCATGTCTCTTTTGGTCTATCCTTACTTCTGTTCCCCTGTGGTGTCCATCGTAGTGCTATTTTTGGTAGTGAGTTGTCAGTCATTCTGAGCACATGTCCCAACCATCGCCAGCGTCTTTCATCAATAATTGCTGTCAGTGGCTTCATCTGCATTTCTGCCAACAAGATGTTATTTCTTATGGTATTTGGCCAAAATATTTTTCTAATTATTCATAAACATTTAGTCTGGAAAGAATTCAACTTGTTTTCTATGGTTTTGGTGATTTTCCAGCATTCACTTCCATAGAGTAGTACACTTAGAACATTACTCTGAAATATCCTGATCTTCGTATTCATGCTTAGTTTTTTAGATTTCCATATAGTCTGCAGCTCTGCAAAAGCCTGGTTTGCTCTAGTAAGTCTGCTGTTGATGTCCTCTGTGCTGTCTCCACTTTCTACTACTCTGCTGCCAAGGTATACAAATTCGTTGACCTCCTCCACTAACTTGCTATCTACTCTGAGTACATTTCTGTTGTTCACATTTTGCTTCATTAACTTTGTCTTTGCTACGTTGATCTTTAGTCCTATGTTGTTTGCATTCTGAGTTAGCTTGTTTATTTTATCTTGCATATCTTTGTGGCTGCTTGGTAGTAGACAAATGTCGTCCGCAAAGTCAAGGTCCTCCAGCACTGTGTCAAGTGTCCATTGTAATCCTCTGCATTTGTCTGATGTTGCCTCCTTCATTAACCAGTCCACTGGCAAGATAAATAATGTTGGTGATAGTACACATCCCTGCTTCACTCCTGTTTGTACCCTAAAGCTGCTGGAGAGCACTTTGGTGCTTACTTTATTGTTTATCTATCTAAACTTCCCAATTCTTCTCTCCATCTTGCTTCTTTATCTCTTCTCTTTTATCATCGTACACGGAGATTTCTCTGGTGCGCATGCCTTAAATCCCTAGCCTAACATGATGAGTTAGTGCCCAATGACGTACAGCTGTGCCTGGAACACCCTCAACTACTGAGCTTCTCCATACGATCCACACCCCAGACTCTGGCCTTCCAAGCTGGTGTCTGTATAAGCTCCCCTAAATGACTTTTTGACTGCAAAATAAGTTATCGCCACATCCATCTCTAACTCCAACAACAACAAATAACTACTCAAAAAAGCATAAAATGATCAAGGCAAAATAAAGAATTAGTTTACTGACACGACCAGACGTCACACACATTTACACCAGATAAAATATAAACACGCACACACGTCTTTCCACAACAGTTAACACATGGAACGGAAAATATGAGCATACCATAAACATTAGCATGAAACAATCAAAGGCGTCACTCCAGGTGACGCTACTTCTTATTTCGATATCTCTTACTAATCTCTTTGTCTTAATTTCAGACATACACAAGCATATTCACTACTAATCAAACGTTAGACCCTTACACATATAGGAGATTCTTGCCAACCCAAACACATACAAATATACGCAGTACTCTGCCTGCGCCAACACCAACACATAAATTGCAAAAATATGAAATGATCAATGACGCATTAACAACCAATATGACTAACCATTATGACTAATATGATCATGAAACATAGCATAGCAGTATCAATCATAGGAGAAGTCGACACTGGTCAGCAGAAACACGCGTGCACTCACAGACACAAAACAATTCAGTGTCCATGATAAAAAAAAAAGAATAAACATGTGAATAGAGGACGGCAGAGTAATGAAGACAATTATACATATAAAAAGTCTTCATCACTGAACACTTCTCACGATACATACATACATAAAATTCCAGATTCAGACATACGAAAACTTACATATAGCAACTTATACAACATTGAGGCGGCATGGAGAACAGTGTGGGTTCATAGCTAAACAATCCATTTATCCCACATCACCATATTTATATATATATGAAAACTGCAGCAGACATCTAGATATACCAACAACCACCGATCCCCCAAGATGACGTGCTACCCTTCAAAGCCTCCGACAAACTGAACTTGCTAACACATGACACTCTACCTGACCAACACACCGATAACCTCCGACAACCATCCGAGGAGACGCTTGACCTTGATCCCCTGAATCGGCCGCTTTCGGGAAACCAAACCAAGCCCAGTCCCCCCTCACCCCCCCCCCCCCCAGATTTGCAGACCCCCCCCCCTACACACACGTTTGTAGAACAGACATACAGACATCCCTGCTTCAGACAGACAGACAGGGCATAAAAGCTTATCCATCAAATTCATAAACATATGTATCAAGCCATATGTTATAATGATAAAGATAAATTAACCAACCACATGACCATTTGTAGGACTTCTATATGTAAATATTTACCTATAGACTATATATATGAAGCTAATCAATGGGCACATAATTTTTTTCTTCTATACTTTAACTTACAATTTTGTTCCAGTTCTAATGATGACTTCCCAGAATTTGATGATATAGAGAATGAGCCTGCTATTCCAGATGCCAAGGATAAACCGACTAACGACACAAAGTAATATATATATATATATATATATATATATATAATTTCTTTAACAATATTTACATTAATGTTCTTTGAGGTGCAGATACGGACTTGCGAAATGACTTTAATTAACATTATTTTTTTTCTGTTTCTGGGATAGATAGACAGACAGACAGACAGCCATCAGACAGGCAGGCAGTGAGGCAGGCAGGCAGACAGACAGACAGACAGACAGACAGACAGACAGACAGACAGACAGACAGACAGACAGATAGATAGATAGATAGATAGATAGATAGATAGATAGATAGATAGATAGATAGATAGATAGGCAGGCAGGCAGGCAGGTAGGTAGGTAAGTAGACAGACAGACAGTAGAAAGACAGACATACACATAGATAAACAGATATACAGACAGATAGTAGAAAGACAGACAGACATACACATGGATAGATAGACAGGCAGACAGACAGATTACCTCTCCAGAATAAGAGCATGAAAAGCTTATCCATCAAATTCATAAACTTATCTATCAAGCCATTCAAGTTCCTTGCTGATATCTGTCTGTCTGTCTGTCTATCATCTATCTGTCTCTGTGTATGTCTGTCTATCTACTATCCGTCTGTCTGTCTATCTATCTACTATCCGTCTGTCTGTCTATCTATCTATCTACTGTCCGTCTGTCTGTCTACCTAGATCTCTTTTGCCTTCTATCTTTCCTGTTGTCACAACGTATTCCAGCTTACCTCGCCGTATTCCTAAGAATCTGGATCGTCTTTTTCTGACATTTATTATTGTCTCTCCAGCCTCTCTCAAACGACATCCTGTTATAATGATAAGGATATATTCACCAATCACATGATAATCATGTGTGTGTCTTCTCTATGTAAAGATTCAGCTATTAAAAATATACCAGGCTAATCAATGCCCGCTGATTTTTTTTTTCAGTTATATTCTAACATGCATCTCTGTTCCACGAATTTCAGAAAAAACAAAGACGCTAATGCTGAAAAGAATGCGCCTGCTATCAAAGAGACCAAGAGTAATAAAACAAGGTACTATAATTCACTCATTCATTTGCATGTCCCTTGCGGAACTTTGCCTCCCAAACAGCACTCCTGTAGGCCTCTCGGTTGTGAGCAAGATGGCCTGCTACTGTTGCATCCATTTCCAGATCGTCAACGATGTCTTGCAGCCATCTTCGTTTTGGTCTTCCTCTTTTTCTTTTTCCCATTATTCATCCTTCCAATACGGTCTTCTCTAAATTGTCATGACGTTTAATGTGTCCAAAATATTTAACGGTACTATAAACATATGTATAATATTTCTGTCATCATCATCATCATGTGCCGTGCCGACTGGCGTTGGCTATTATGCTTCTCCAGAGTACACGATCCTTCATGCAGGCCATCAGCTCAGTTGGTGATATCTCCTCTCACACCATCTCGTCAGACTGTCCAGTATCATTTCTCTTGGTCTTCCCCTGGCTCTTCATCCCTCTATTTTTCCTGTTGTTATATTTTCAATGCCCCCCTCTTCTTACTGCATGTCCTATGACACACACACACACAAGAACAGAACACACACATATACATACATTCCTATAACGATGTTAATATTGTTCTTTCAACTACAGTTACGAATTTACAAAATGCTTTTAAGACCCATCAAGTTTTTAAAAAACTACTTACGGGCTGGAAGATGCTGGAGTAAAAGACAGAGCATGTACAAGAGGTTACTCACCCAATGTTGACTGCTGGCCTCGGGACTGACAAAACCATAATCGACCAAGACCTTGTCCCAGAAACTTTGCTGGTGCCTCCAGCTGAACCTGGCTCGTGGAGCATGGATTGCTATAAGCATTCACCATGGCAGTCGAGTCTGTTCATTACACCTTCCCCTGATTTTTAGTTTTATTCCAGATCTGCATAAAGAGGCGTCTTAACGTACTCCCCATCCGACACGGTAAGAGCATCGGCTGCAAAAAAAAAAAAATCCCACTCGGAGTTCCAGAAAAATACAACAAGAGCAACAGTGCTTCTATCATGATAACAAGAACAGCAGTGCTTCTATCATGATATAAAAAACCAGTGCATTCTATCATGATAACAAGAACAGTGCTTCTATCATGATAACAATAACAACAGTGCTTCTATCATGATAACAAGAACAGCAGTGCTTCTATCGTGATAACAAGAACAACAGTGCTTCTATCATGATAACAGAGGACGGAAACTGTGAAACGGAAATTAACAAAAGAATTGTTTTGGCATAAAAAAAACGACAAAAAACCTTCAGCAGAATTAGGAAGATCCTTACATCAAAACAAAAATCACAGCAACCGAGATTCCGTATCGTAAAATGCTGCATATAATCAGTATTCCTTGGGCCTTGAATAAGACAACAGAAAAGAAAATCAAGGCCTTTGAAATGTGGATATACAGAAGAATAGGGCGTATACCACGGACAAAAGAAAGAACCAAGTGCCAAACCAGCTAGAAGTGAAAAGAGAAATATTGAAAGTCATAAAAGCAAGACAGCTAAGACACTTTGGGTATGTCACGAGGCACAGTACTATACACTGAAGACCTTTCTTGAGGGCAAGATGGAAGGGAAGAGAACAAGAGGACGACAGAGATATAGACGGGCTGAGAACATCAAGAGATGGCCAGGGACACGCTTGGCCGAGTGTTCTACGAAGACAAGAAACAGAAGAGAGTGGAGATGTATCACAGCCAACCTCGGGGATACGGCACGAAATGGTGATGAAGTTGTCCTAAAACAGGCCAACTGAAGTAAGATTTGAGACAGAAGGTACCACGGTCTCATGCATTCCCGCTTCTGAGGCCCACCAAGAAAACAGGCTCAAGCCCTGCGATACTCTGAACCTCTTGTGGTCCTCTCGTGGATCTCGTGTGGTCCTCAGGGAGACCACGGGACCTATCGAGGACCATAGGAGTAAATTCAGGAGTGTGTGTGTGTGTGTGTTGTGTGTGGTGTGTGTGTGTGTGTGTGTGTGTGTGTGTGTGTGTGTGTGTGTGTGTGTGTGTGTGGTGTGTGTGTGGTGTGTGTTGTGTGTGGTGTGTGTGTGGTGTTTGTGTGTGTGTGTGGTGTGTGTGTGTGGTGTGTGTTGTGTGTGTGGTGTGTGTGTGTGTGTGTGTGTGTGTGTGTGTGTGTGGTGTGTGTGTGTGTGTGTGTGTGTGTGTGTGTGTGTGTGTGTGTGTTTGTGTGTGTGTGTGGTTTTTTTTTTTGAGAGAGAGAGAAAGAGAGAAAAAAATGTTTTCTTATATTTCAGCGAAACGGCAGATACGCCAAGAAAGCCATCATCTTCAGATCCAAAGCGGAGAGCAAGTAGTGTGTGAACAAACAGAAAAATTTCACATATTTTTGTCCGACGGTAATTGTTAAAACACTGTTTAACCTTGAAAAATCTGTGCAATATTCGATTTAATAAATCAGTTATTAAATTTAATCTCGCTGGTAAAACACACACATACACAGAGAGAGAGAGAGAGAGAGAGAGAGAGAGAGAGATGTAAATTTGATTTTTTAAAAAAACATTACAAAACTTTAAACCATTTATCTCAGAGATAAAAATATATTTTTGAGACAAATAACTTTTGGCCCCCACGATCCAGTTTAAATTTAGCAGATGTGGAAAACACCATTTTATTGTTTTAAAGAGGTACCCGCTACTGCCTGGGACCCAACAATCACGATGTTAAAAACATTATTAGCTGAAACCATAAATCATATACACCAGTGTTACAAAGAATATTTGAATGGCGATTGAGAATCCACGAAACAGTTTTCACATCCAACTGACGACAAGTGAACATGCTAAATGCATAGGATCAACAAGCCTATAAATAATAAAGAACACATGAAAAGCGTAAACTGTACATTATAATGTAAGAAAGAATTTTTTTTTCATGAAAATGCCCACACTTCTTAAAAATGACCAAGAACTGAGAGAACAATACAAAGTTATTATAACAAATAGATACAATGCAATAGCAAAGATAAATAGTACAGATGAACAATGGGAAATGTTAAGAGTTTCTATCCACCACACTGTTAAGGAGATAATACCACTAAAAAAAGAAGGCCCTAAAAATAAATGGATGACAGACAACATCTTAGGACTGATGGACAAGAGGAGGAGGAGTAAAAATAACGAGGAAAAATATAGCAAGATAAATAAAGAAATATGACGCAAATGCAGAGAAGCAAAAGAAGTGTGGTTAAATGAGCAGTGCAGACAGATAGAGGACTCTCACATTAAAGACAGCAAAAACATGCACAAACGAATTAATGAACTCACAGGCAGGAAAACAAAATATACCACAGGATGCCTGAAATCGAAAGAAGGTAAAATGTTAATGGGAAAAGAAGACATTGTGGACAGGTGGACAGAGTATATCGGTGAGCTATATGGAGGAGAAAGACTAGAATTAACACCAGATACCGAAAACTGTGAGGGACCACCAATACTTGAAGATGAAATCATAGATGCCATCAAACACATGAAGAAAGGAAAAGCGACTGGGCCTGATAATATAACAATAGAAGAAATAGAGGCACTAGAGGAGACAGGAATAAAAATAATAACCAAGTTACTGAATGACATTTACAACAGTGGTTATATTCCCAGTGACCTGATTAAATCCACGTTTATAGCACTACCAAAGAAACCAGGTGCAAAGGAATGTGACGACCACCGGACTATCAGCCTCTCATGTCACATAACGAAGCTACTTCTGATAATCATTATGAGAAGAACAAGGAAAAAGATAAAAATGGAAATAGCAGATGAACATTTTGGATTTGTTGAAGGAAAGGGAACACACAATGCCATTTATGCTTTACGGACACTAACAGAAAGAGCTTTAGAAGTATAGAAAGATCTCTACTTATGCTTCATTGATTACACCAAGGCATTTGACAAGGTGAAACATAATGAAATTATTAAAATGCTTGAAGACATCAATATAGACGGCAAAGACCTGAGGATTGTAAAACATCTATACTGGCAGCAAGAAGCAGCAATTCGAGTTGAAAATAGAATTGGAAAATATCAACCTATAAAACAAGGGGTGTGACAAAGATGTGAGAATATTCTAAGAACAATCATCACAGAACCAGGCATAAAAATTGGAGGATACAATATTAACAACCTTCGGTATGCTGACGACACAGTACTGATAGCTGAGAACCAACAAAACCTGCAAAATCTCTTGGATAAAGTCGCCAAAGAAAGTGAACAGAAAGGCCTTACTTTGAACATCAAAAAGACAGAGACTATGGTTATATCTAAGAAACAGAATCCACCAGCATGCAGTATTAAACGGAACTATTCCAAAGCAGGTGCAGAAATGAAATTCAAATACCTTGGAGCAGTAATAACTTCAGATGGGAAATCCAGCACAGAAATTAGGAACAGAATAGGCCAAGCAAAGACTGCATTTCAGAGAATGAGAAACATATTAACCAACACATCCTTATCAATGAATGTTAGAAAACGAGTCCTAAAATGCTATATTGAACCTATCTGGTTATATGGAAGTGAATCATGGACAATAGGCAGGTCTGCACAAAAATCATTGGAAGCAGCAGAAATGTGGTTTATTAGAAGAATGTTGCGAATTCCCTGGACAGCAAAAATAACTAATGAAGAATGTATGAGAAGAGCTGGAGAGACAAAAAACCTTGTCAAAAAGATAAGAGAGAGACAATGTACTTTCATAGGACATGCAATGAGAAGAGGGGGCATTGAAAATATTATAACAACAGGAAAAATAGAAGGAAGAAGATCAAGAGGAAGACCAAGAGAAATGATACTGGACAGTCTGACGGGATGGTGTGAGAGGAGATCACCAACTGAGCTGATGGCCTGCATGAAGGATCGCGTACTCTGGAGAAACATAATAGCCAACGCCAGTCGGCACGGCACATGATGATTATGATGATGTCCACACTTCAAAGCTACTGAACCAATTTAAACATCTGATTTGCCATACTAAGCACCGAAACGAAATGCCAATGCACTACACCTAATGCACGGCAGTAAAGAAGAAAGTTAAATGCAAAGGAACTATATCCTGAATGTTTACTTGCACTCCTCGAAGCCTTTGCCAAATGCAAAGAATTTGCATTTATTTTATAATATACTTCCTATAAAGCACTTCTGTCCTTGTGCGTGATTTTCTCATTCAAGTCTTTGGCTCAGTATTTGAAGTGTTGTTTCATGCAATTAGAATTTTTAGTGTTTTCATGTTCTGCATCTACTAGAATTCTAAGCAATTAAATCCCAGCCTTATATCTATGTGTACATAAGCAAAGAGTTTGGATGTGTTTTTATACATAAGACAGGAAGTTTATAAAGGAAAGGAATTCACTTTTCCACTGGAATTAATTTTCACGGAGAATATTTCTGATTCACAATACTAACTGAGCAAAATAAGTGCCAAGAAAACCCGTCCCATTTGCACTTGTTGTTGTAAAAGTAATTAAAAGATAGCACTTTTGTTTAACTATAATAAATTATTACATTTACCTTACAATGTGTTGCCATGTGCTTTTGTCTTTCTTGTGTCTTCCACTTCACAATTCCATGTCTCGATATTTTTATTGCATTTACTGGTTTTTTTTTTCAAAGTACATCAGATTCATAATATTAAACCAACAACTGAAATATAGCAGATACTTTCCATTTTAAAGCACTTCATTTTTACAGCGTCGTGAAATTTCAAGCTGTAAATCTGTTTTACAATTAAAGAAAAATATGCTGGTGTGAATGAAGCAAAATCAACCAGAAAAATTCATGTGAATGACCAACAAAATCTACTAGGTCATCAAAGAAATGGAGAGATACCACCTAGACCTACTGGGCATCAGTGAAATGCGATGGCCAGAAGCAGGTAAAAGATCAGTGGAAAACGGTAAGTTAATAATACATTCATACAGAGACGACGGTAAACATCGAGATGGGGTAGGTATTATTATGTCAAATGTATCAGCAAAGAGCCTTGTAGAATGGGAACCAGTGAACAGTCGTATAATAAGAGCACGACACAACCTAAGACACAGAAGAATGACAATAATACAGTGTTATTGACCCACAAACGATGCGGATGATGAGTTGAAAGACGATTTCTATTACCAATTACAACAAATCATCAACAAAGTCCCTAAACACGACATCCTAATTGCTATGGGGGACTTCAACCTAAGGTAGGGAAAGATAACACCGACTTTGAAAAAGTAATGGGGAAAGAAGGAACTGACATGGTTAATCAGAACGGAGAAAGATTCATTGAAATATGTCTAACAGAGGGCATGGTCATTGGAGGCACAGTATTTCCACACAAAGAGATACATAAAACAACGTGGATATCTCCAGATAATAGAACTAGAAACCAGATAGATCATTTTTGTATTAGAAAGCAATACAGAACATCTCTGATAGAGGTAAGGGCATACAGGGGTGCAGATGTTAACAATAATCACAACCTGTACATCTCTCTCTCTCTCTCTCTCTCTCTCTCTCTGAACCTTAAGTGCCCAGGGCATATGGGGCTTCCGCAAGGGTTTTCCACAAATGCCTGTCCTTTGTCTTTTTTTCTGCTCTTGCTCAGGTGAGCCCTCTATTGCTCAACATCCTTTCTGTTGTTCTTCTCCATGTCTCTTTTGGTCTACCCTTACTTCTGTTCCCCTGTGGTGTCCATCTTAGTGCTATTTTTGGTAGTAAGTTGTCAGTCATTCTGAGCACATGTCCCAACCATCGCCAGCGTCTTTCCTCAATAATTGTTGTCAGTGGCTTCATCTGCATTTCTGCCAACAAGATGTTATTTCTTATAGTGTTTGGCCAAAATGTTTTTCTAATTCTTTGTAAACATTTAGTTTAGAATTCAACTTGTTTTCTATGGTTTTGGTGATTTTCCAGCATTCACTTCCATAGAGTAGTTCACATAGAACATTACTCTTAAAAATCCTGATTTTGGTATTTATACTTCGTTTTTTTTTATTTCCATATAGTCTGCAGCACTGCAAAAGCCTGGTTTGCTCTAGTAAGTCTGCTGTTGATGTCCTCTGTGCTGTCTCCATTTTCTACTACTCTACTGCCAAGGTATACAAATTCATTGACTTCCTCCACTAACTTGCTATCTACTCTCGAGTACATTTCTGTTGTTCACATTTTGTTCATTAACTTTGTCTTTCCTACGTTGATCTTTAGTCCCATGTTGTTTGCATTCTGAGGTAGCTTGTTTATTTTATCTTGCATATCTTTGTGGCTGCTTGATAGTAGACAAACGTCGTCCGCAAAGTCAAGGTCCTCCAGCACTGTGTCAAGGGTCCACAACTTGTGTATAGGGAAAATAAAACTAAAACTGAAAAGCCAACACAAGAAATCAATACACAGAAAGATAAATAGCCACAGCCTACAAGAAGAGAATAATAACAGTAATTTCAATCAGGAACTTGCCAATCATTCCACAACACGCAGTGAAGTAGAGGAGATAGGTATAGATGAATTATGGAATTCTTACAGCACAGACATAATCATAGCAGCAAAAGCAAGCGCTGGACTGAAAAAACCAAATGGAAAAGCATGGATATCAGAAAACACATGGAAGTACATACATGAAAGACAAGCAGCCAAATTAGACATGTTGAATATAAAAACAGACCTTGGAAAAGATCTGGCGAAAACAGCATATAAAAAACAGACAAGAAAGTAAAAAGTTCAGCCAGAAGGGATAAAGGAGAATATATAGACAATATGGTGAAAGAGGCAGAGAAAGCAGCAAAAGCAAGAGACAGTAGAACTTTATATAACATACAAAAGAGGCTAACAGGTACTATTACATCTAAAGAAATACCAATCCTTAGCAAAACTGGAACCCTATTAACATCAAGTAAAGACCAAAAGCAAAGATGTTCTGAACACTTCCAAGAAATACTTAATCGACCACACCCAAAAGAACTGTCAAACCTTGAAACCGACTTACCAGCCCTACAACTAAATGTCAACCTAGATGAAATTACATTGCATGAAATTGAAACAGCAGTGAACTTAATGGCTAACAAAAAAGCTGCAGGTGAAGATGAAATAATACCCTAAATGTTAAATCAAATGTGACAACATAAGACAACTACAGAAAATGTTTAATAAGATTTGGAAAGAAGAAAAGGTCTGTTCTAAATGGAAAAAAAGGAATCATTGTTAAAATATAAAAAAAGGCAACCTTAGTGACTGTAACAACTGGAGAGGAGTAACCTTAATATCAGTTGTGTCAAAATATTTTGCAAGGTCATTTTGAATAGACTTAAAGATATAGTGGATACAGCAATGAGAGAAGAACACGCAGGATTTCGAAAGGGGAGAAGCTGTCTCGACCAGATCTTTACTCTCAGAATAATACTTGAAGAACATATTGAAAGGAGAAAACCATTAATACTGAACTTCACAGACTTGAAAAAAGCATTTGACAGCATACACACAGATTCATTGTGGAGAATTTTAAGTCTATATAGAATATCATTTAAAATTGTTAACATTGTTAAGGACTTCTACAATGGATATGTTTGTGCAGTCAAAACAGAAGAAGGGATGAATGAATGGTTCCAGATTGAAACAGGTGTGAAACAAGGATGTATACTGTCTTCTTTGCTTTTTGGAATTACAATAGACTTCATAATGAAAAAATGCTGCACAGGTAACACAGGTGTTGACTGAGTACATGGGACCCAACTAGAAGATCTTGATTTTGCTGATGACATAACTCTTATTAGTAACGCTGTGAATTCCATGCAAGAAAAAACTGATAGCCTGTCTTCACTGGCTAGCAAAATAGGACTTGAAATTAACAAGCACAAAACAAAAATAATGAAAATTCCCCTTAATCAAAATGGAAAAATACACAAAGAAGGGGACAGATACCGAAGAAGTCAATCAATTTGCATACCTTGGCAGTTACATAGAACAGGATGGTGACACCAGAAAGGAAGTTAGATTTAGAATTGCAAAAGCAGCATTGATCTTCAAGAATTTTGAGAACATATGGAATTCAAAAGTTATAAGCACAAAAACCAAGTTAAGACTATTCAATTCAAATGTAATATCCACCCTCATTTATGCACGTGAAAGCTGGAAAACAACTAAAGAAACAGATAAGAAATTAGACTCTTTTGAAAACAAATGCCTAAGGAAAATACTCGCATCAAGTGGAACGAATTCAAGAACAATGCAGAGATAAGACAGATGACTGAACAACAACCAGTCTCATGGGTGATCAGGAAAAATAGATTGACATATGTTGGTCACTTGATGAGAAGAAATGATCAGAGAATCCTAAAACAAGCTATCAAGTGGAACACAACAGGCCAAAGAAAAAGAGGCAGACCGCGTGAAACTCTGAAGAGGATATTGTTAAGAGAGGCCAAAATAACAGACATAAAATCCCATGATGAGGTTGAAAGACTCGCCGAAGACAGGAAAAATTGGCGAACTACCTTGCGAGCCCTATGTGACGTCTAACGGCACGGGAAGGATATAAGATATAAGATAAGATTACACACACACACACACTATGGCACAGTGGACCCTTAGAAGTCAAGCACAATCCGTTCGACTTTCAAGTTTAAATTCAACATAGAAAATAATGTAAATTGAATTAACCCTTCCAATTTTGTATCTTTCTATTTTTGTGATCCGAGTTCAGCAGGTTTAAGAGACCTTTACTGTCCGTAGGAACAATCAGTTTGGAGTGCGGAACATAAATATAATATTAACTGGAAGTTAATCAATGATGAACTGTCCTACTTCAATACAAAGAGAATGTTTGAAAAAAAACGATTTGTTAAAATATTACATTTATATACTGAAGCTTAATTTTCTCACATGTACGGTCAAGTCGGCTTTGGCTCGGCTTCTCGGACCTAACGGGTTCTCGCAAGTGCCTCTGAGTTAGCGCAGTGTGATGTGATTCTCCGTGCAATGACGGGACTGGAGCACAAGGAACGTCCACAGCCATGGTTCCCGAAGTGAACTTAGGTGTAAGGAAGATTAGAAGGGTAGAAGGAGAGGGGGTTGGAGGGGGGGGGGGGAGTGAATGACAGGAAGCATCATAATCAGCCATGCGTAGAATGTTTTTAAGAGAGCAGGGATTTATCGTAGGAGACAAGTGGACTGCAGCCAGGAAAAAAAAAGTTTAGGAACCTCTAATCGGATTTTTCTGTTTTTTTTTTTTTAAACAGAGAGATAGATTCTATGTCATGCAGCATTTGCATATTGTAGAAGTGTGAAGTGTTAGTGCCTTCACATTTCTAGGCCACTACAGCATTTGAGGTAGGCATGTTAGAACCTGTCCTCGCAGCCTTTGTCTCCGTTGGCAAAATCTCAGGTACCCATTTTCTGAGGCTGGGTTGACCCCGGTGCCGGTCGACCCGAAAGAGTTGGGCACACGTGCGAAATCGAACAAGAGATCTTATACAAGTAGGCTAGTGCAAGAGAGATATGCGGTTCGTATTTAAAACTTTGTTCTCAGTAAAGTGATGAATATTAACTTGTCTATGCCACGATACTTCAACATTTTCAAATTAATGCACGAATATACAGTTATGAAATGCAAAACAGAGAATTGTGAGTGAATCTCCATAAAAACTTTCCACATCTTACTATTTTTTTTTCACGGGCAAGAGACTTTCGTCACAGTTCATATCTCATACATTGTGCATTTCTGTGGGTAAAGAAGACGGACTGTTTACAATGGGAAGAAATAAGAAAGTCCCAGCTATTATCAAGTGATTCGTCACACTGAGATGCTGTGTCAGATTTCTCAATTCAGAAATTAATGACTAATCTACATTAGACAAGTCCATAGAGAAACAGACATACATATAGTTTTTTTTTACTCTCTGTTACCACCAAATGATAGAAGTTTTCATCCTTCACTTATTTTACTAGGCTACTCTAGCTCTTCAAGAGAAGTTCGCCATATTAGAGTACCTTGCTTATACAACGATTCTCAATTACATCAGTGTTAATCTCAGCGCTATTTTACCTGCTGGCTTTTTCTGCACGTGTAACATATGTGAGGTAACATACAGCCTATAATGAATCATGGCACTTGTCTTCGTCCACACGGACTATCATTCATTAGGGAATGTCTAAAAATGACATTATAAGCTGCTTTTAGTCTCTTTTTGGGATGGCCCCGCTGAAGAGGTCTGCCTGAAACATTTTACTCTTGTTATTTGTTTTTAAAGATTGGTTCTACAGGAAACATAGGACGGCAAGCATTTATGTGCATGTAAACGGCTGTGTTTTGTTTTCAGGGTAGGAGTTGTAGAATATAGCATTCTACATATGCGAGACTACGCCTGTATGTTTGCTTGCAGATATAAATATCATATGTTCGCGCAATATGCCCTATTAATCTTATTGCTCTACAGTTTCCCACAAGGGACTCAAACCCTGCATGTTGCAGCACTCCTGCGTTGATTATTTTGAACTGCCACTTGATGCCGTGACCCTAGCAGTAACACTAACTCTAAAGTAAATACAGCCGTAATTTTAACTCTGAACTTAAACATAAACCTGACTCTAAAATTAATATTAAACCTAACTCTACTTCTAAAACTAAACTTAAAGCTAACAGAAACTTAAACCTACCCTAGCTCTAACTTCTTCTTCTTTCCGAGGCATTAAGACTCACTGCTGCAGATAAAGTTCGCCTCCATTCCTCCTTATTCCTAATCTTCTCTCTCCAGTTGGTGACACCAATTTCCTTTATATCCTCTTCTATGTTGTCTTTCCATCTCTGTCTTTGTCTACCCTTTGGTCTTGTTTCCTTCATCTCTTTTTTTTTATTTAAACTAACCCTAGTTCTAACAATAAACTTTAATTTAACTATAAACTTATACATAATTCTGCCTCTAAAATTAAACTTAAAACTAACAGAAAATTAAACCTACCCTAGCTTTATAATTAACCTTTTTCTAGCCTGAATAATCTTAACTTATTTACAGCTTTGCCTGTCTATTAAACTGGTTGTAAAATGTTCCACCTTCTGATGTCAACATTAAATTTATGAAGAAAATTTATTCTTGAACACGCCTATTGATTTGAAGTAGTTATGCCCCTTTTCGTCTAATCTACAACACAGCGTGTGCCTGATGTTGGACCCTTGTCAAATAAATCTTCGACAAAGGACAGGAAAGACTTAAACTTAAAACTAACCATAGCTCAAACCTAACGCAGCTCTAAAATTAAGCTTAAACCTAACCTTAACTAAAACCCGAACTGGGAGTAACAAAAATGGAATGTAAAAAGTCCATAGATGTAGTGACAGTATCAGCATCTGAAGAAAAACTTCACAAATGGAGACTAATGTGTTCTCTAAGATTGTGCGGTTCGCGCGTGAATTTTTTAATCCGTGTGCAAAAATACTGTCAACAAAATGCAAATCTGTGTAGTAACATCAAATTACAGAGTATAATTTAAAGTCTCATAGACATAATATAATACTAAAATGCAAAGAAATCAAGAAAACAAGGTCATGTAACGCTATCATTAATTTTTTTTTTTTCACGTTCTAGTATAGTTCAGAGTAACAAGAGGAAACAGACCAATGAAAGTGGCTTTTTTTTTTTTTTGAAGGCGTATAAAATTTAGTACGCGTCATGATTTGTTTGAGTGCGCGACCGCGCAACTTAGAGAGAACATTGCTGGAGACATCTGGACCAGGTAATAATTTCGTGACTGAAGAATAACAGACTAAAACAAAACACTCAACAATACGTTTATGGGCAAATACACAGTCTGTCTATATAAAATTGTCTGTAACCTGATTTATGACCACAAGCTTAGACATTACACGCTATTTGTAATAAAGATAGAAAGAGGAGCACGCTCAGTTTTACAGAATGATGGAAAGAGTGAGGAAAAGTGGGGTTCAATAAGAGTAGCCGGAAATAAGATGAGTACGTGTAAATAAAAACATACAGCGATCCCATATTCCGGGAAATGCCTTTTTTTTCAAAGATTACATAAAAAAGATCAAAAACATAACAAATAAAAAACATGAAAACTAGATGAAAAGTTAAACAATAAGCTCTTCTGGAGTCCTCCTATTAAGACAGACGGCCACAAAATTCCACTCTCATTTCTACCCACTTTCCTCACTCTTTCTATCTTTTTTGTAAAACTTATCCATACAGCTCTTTCTATTTTTATTCCTAGAACCAGTTTTACTGCTGTCGTCATTTCACTTATCTCTCACATTCTTTGTCTCGGTCTACTAACCCCATGGCACCAGAATAAAGTCCCACCAGTGTGGTTTCTTTTCTGATACCATCACACCGAAAAGCCCCAGCGTCCACCCAACCTCTTAAAATAGGTACCAGAGAAATCTGGGAAGGTAAATACGGCCAGGCGTGATACCGACCACATCACACTTTCAAGTGCCGACGGTCTTGGAAATACCAGCCTAACATCATATCTCCAATATGCCTTAAATGGCAGGAAAACGGGGATTTTACCTTACATTATTTGTATTATGTCAAACACAGAGGCTGTGTTTTCGTTAGCACAGCTGTGAACAAAATCTGAGCACCTGCTTTCTATGTTTTACGGAGCGGCAAAAGAGTAAAATGGCATGTATGATAACGGCAAAAGAGTAAAATGGCATGTATGATAACGGCAAAAGAGTAAAATGGCATGTATGATAACGGCAAAAGAGTAAAATGGCATGTATGATAACGGCAAAAGAGTAAAATGGCATGTATGATAACGGTAATCTCTTTTTTGACTGTGTTTCCAGATTAGTAAGGCTTCATGACTGCATATACGTGGTGGCTTTGTTCGGTACGGTCTAGGATAAGGTGTGTTCGCGTGACGTCAGATGGACTTATGTTTGTGAACGTACGAGGGGTGATTGATAAGTTCTCGGCACAAGGTACAAATACTTGAAATGCATAGTTGATATTATTTGTAGATCAGGTTACTGTAAGATTAAGCACCAAGTTTCAAGAAATTAACTGCAATCAATTTTTTTTTCACAGGCTTCTGAAGTGGTAAGAGGTGGCAGAAATTGAGAAAATGGATAAAATTTCTCATCGAGCAGTCATTCGCTACCTCTGCATGAAGGGCTTATCATCGAAGGGGATCCATGAAGATATGATAAAGACTCTAGGGTAGAGTGCCTCTACTTACACCACAGTGAAGAAATGGGCAACTCAATTCAAACATGGAAGGGAGAGTCTGGAAGATGGTCCCCGTCCAGGAAGACCAAGAACAGTAACCACCGATGAAACCACCAGCAGAATTCATGACATGATAATGAAGGATCGACGACTAACTGAGCGGTACATTGCTATTGAGTTGGGCATCTCCCATGAACGTGTTCATGCCATTATTCACAATGATATTCAAATGACAAAGGTCTCTGCTGGATGGATCCCGAAACTTCTTGGAGCTGATCACAAACGACAGTGTCTCAACATGTCAAGAGACAATCTTAGCAGTTGTTCTGCAAATCCTGAAAAAAGTTTATTCAGCAATTTGTGACTATAGATGAGACTTGGGTTCATCATTTTCAACCAGAAACCAAAGAACTGTCAAAGCAGTGGAAACATCATGGATCCCCACCTCAAAAGAAAGCAAGGGTGGTTCTGTCTGCAGACAAAATGATGGCTTCCAACTGTTGGGATTCAGAAGGTGTGGTACTGATAGACTATCTTCAAAAGGGCAGAATGGTCAGCAGGGTCTATATCACTAATCTTGTGAAACAACTATCGGGTCAAACTGAAGGAAAAACGTAGAGGGAAATTGACGAGAGGAGTCATCTTTCAGCAAGACAATTCTCCAGTTCACAAGTCGGTGGTGGCAACAACTGTCATTTATGAATGCAGCTTCCAGCTTCTTGAACGTCCTCCTTATTCCCCAGATTTGGCCCCTTCGGACTATTACCTGTTTACCAAACTCAAGAAGGAGCTCAGTGGTCGCAAATCTGCTTCAGATGATGATGTCATTCATGCTGTAGACCACTTTCTACTGGCACAAGATGCTGACTTTTACAAAGAAGGGATCCGTGTGCTCTATGATCGCTGGACTAAGTGCATAAACTTGCAAGGGGACTGTGTTGAGAAATAACGCAAAACAGATCTCCACAAATAATCCTTCGTACCGTATGCCGAGAACTTATCAATCACCTCTCGTAGGTGGTTTTCATATAATATGTAGGGATCGTGCTTTGTGCATTGATGTATGTACAAGTAATAAAATTAAACATGAAGAACATATGCGTGACGGCCAAAAAATAGCAAAGGACTAATAAAAGTGAAAATCTCTTGCTACAAGCAGCCTCGTCTATCTCAGGGACTAAAGGGACAGCAGAGAGAGAAATAAGCAGCATTTAATGAATAAAGTTGGAAAACAGATTAAAGAGCCAGAAAAAAAGTGTTTCATAAAAGAATCAAATTAACTATTAAAATTTGGAATTAATGAGTGTGAAATAAAACCAAATAGTATGCAACCGACACTAGGGCAAACGATTTCACTCACATCTCTCGTCATTTTTGGCAACTTACAACTAGTCACACCAGCTGACGCGTGGCGTTTCAGATGAAGGGGTAAAATAGAGTTACTGAAATCTAGTTAAAACAGTCAGCGCGGCGACGCGTCCATACAGGTGAGAGGAAAAGAGCATTTCTGTGGAAAGTGTAACCTGTAGAATATGTGAGTTGTTTTCGTTGATTTCATTTATCATTTATGTTAGTGAGGCAAGTAAGGATTATCTGCGCATTTCTTCTTGTCTGTATATAATCTTGTTAAAACTGACATTTCTCAAGAAATTTGCTCTTTTCTTTACAAATCCATCCCCCCTCTGTGTGTGTGTGTGTCTCTCAATATTTTAAATACCCTTTCGCTAACTGTACCTAACCCAACGTTTCCCCAATTATTCAACAATCCCTGTGGTGTGAAACAGACCGGAAGAGGAAATAGAAGAATTATACAATGTTATGAAACTGTAAACAGATCTCAAGTAACTGCCAAAATGAGGGATTCTAACCCCAAGGCTGGAGATACCCTTAAGAATATGTTGCAAGAAATAGTTGTCTTAAAAGTGTAATGAAAGAGCAGGCTAACTGACTGAGCTGGCAAATGCTCATGATGCAAACACTGGCAGTACTAAACATTCAAACAACATTCAAGAACGCTTTACACTTTAAACAGTTGAATAGCTCAGACATGAAGACTCGAAGCCATGCAAAAACTATATTCTTATCGAGGAAAAATTCTGAAATACTGTCTTAGTAGTTAAAGTAGACATGACGTCATAGTGTTATGGTGACCACAGATTACTGACAGCAAAACTCTGATGACAGATGAAACACGTAACCAGTACTTTAAAATAACTAGAGATGTGCTACAAAAAGATGAAGATATACATTCAATATAGATACAAAGAAAACAGATACACAGACACGTCATCATATTTGGTAAAATGATTTCAAGATGTAAGTGATAAAACATATGAGAAATGAGATGCCAAAGGAAAGCAGCAAACATCATTGGGAGGGGTAAGATAAGAAATGATGAAATAAGACACTTGGTAGAAACTACACCATGCCTACAATAGACAGAGAAACAAAGAATTAAGTGATCTGGTCAATTAAAGACGGATATACAACCAGCCGCGATGGCCTTCAACAAAAGAACTACAAGACACAGGTCAAGAGGAAGACCCCAGGAAAAAAAAGATGGATAGATGGAGTTATAGAAACACTCACGAAGTACGGCTTGAACACCACTGAGGCCACTCATATGGCCCAAAGACGCCAACTGCATCTCTCCTCGACACCTCACTGTACAAGAGGAAGGATAAAGTAAGTGATAAATGCGAAACTTTAAAACAAGCATTCTAACAAGTATCAGAAACATC
The DNA here is from genome assembly GCA_009760885.1 of Achatina immaculata. Classification (NCBI taxonomy): domain Eukaryota; kingdom Metazoa; phylum Mollusca; class Gastropoda; order Stylommatophora; family Achatinidae; genus Lissachatina; species Lissachatina immaculata. The sequence continues at coordinate 1,008,700 of CM019712.1, forward strand.
AGTACCAAAAGCTGGGAGAGCAGCAAAGTCAAAGTTGGCTAACAGATGATTTCTCAGGTGGTACAATAAACGATAACATTTTAATTACCTCCAATCCTGATGAGAGGGGGTTGTTCCCCTGTGGCCCCTAGCTAATTTGGGGGGGGGGGGGAGAGGATAGTTCGATCCTGTTTACGCTTAAGTACGTATATGAGTGGTACTTTGTGTTTTGGATAAGGGGTCCGATAGTAACTGACCCCGTAGGCCCGACTGGCTCTTCACGGCTCTGCGTAGCTGATTACGTGGACACCACTTGACCAAGAATGTTTCTTTCTCTCACCAGTTAAATTTGTTAATGTCAGCCAAAGAATCATGCACACTAAACACGGCAGGAAACTCAATAAAAACAACGCTCTGCCAGCTTTTTGTATTATTACTATTATCTGTTAATTAATCTTACTGCACGGTTCTTCTGTGAAAATATATTTTATTTCACATACAACAAACATTTGCTGGAAACGCTACGACAATTTTGTTTTCCCGTTTGATCTACCGACAGACTTCCTCCTCCTGCCATTCAAGGGAACCAGATTTCAGTCCAGACCGACTGATCAAGCTGTTCTGAAAATGATGGTAAAAAAACTGTACATTTGTTGTTTTATTCCTTACCTCGTGTTATTGTAGAACATCTCTGGTGACTGCAGGTTGGAAATCTTGGTAGCCAGCTTTATTGACATCATGAAATAAAAACATGAATTCAGAGCTTTGTTTCAGTTTTTGGAACTGACTTGAAAAAAGCAGGCTTCTTGAGAGATCCACCACTTTAAGGCAGACTATGTTAAACTCCACGGAGGAAAAATCTACCAGTTCAGGGATCCTTAACGAAGGAAAACTCTACCAGATCAGGGAAACAATCAGGTAAACTTAAGGAGGAAAACTCTACCAGATTAGGGAAACAATCAGGGAAACTTAAGGAGGAAAACTCTACCAGATCAGGAAAACTTAAGGAGGAAAACTCTACCAGATCAGGGAAACTTAAGGAGGAAAACTCTACCAGATCAGGGAAACTTAAGGAGGAAAACTCTACCAGATCAGGGAAACTTAAGGAGGAAAACTCCAAGAGATTAGGGAAATTTAAGGAGGAAAACTCCACCAGATCAGGGAAACTTAAGGAGGAAAACTCCACCAGATTAGGGAAACTTAAGGAGGAAAACTCCAAGAGATTAGGGAAACTTAAGGAGGAAAACTCCACCAGATCAGGGAAACTTAAGGAGGAAAACTCCACCAGATTAGGGAAACTTAAGGAGGAAAACTCCAAGAGATTAGGGAAACTTAAGGAGGAAAACTCCACCAGATCAGGGAAACTTAAGGAGGAAAACTCCACCAGATCAGGGAAACTTAAGGAGGAAAACTCCACCAGATTAGGGAAACTTAAGGAGGAAAACTCCAAGAGATTAGGGAAACTTGAGGAGGAAAACTCCACCAGATCAGGGAAACTTAAGGAGGAAAACTCCACCAGATCAGGGAAACTTAAGGAGGAAAACTCCACCAGATTAGGGAAACTTAAGGAGGAAAACTCCACCAGATTAGGGAAACTTCAGGAGGAAAACTCCACCAGATCAGGGAAACTTAAGGAGGAAAACCCCACCAGATCAGGGAAACTTAAGGAGGAAAACTCCACCAGATCAGGGAAACTTAAGGAGGAAAACTCCACCAGATTAGGGAAACTTAAGGAGGAAAACTCCAAGAGATTAGGGAAAGTTAAGGAGGAAAACTCTACCAGATCAGGGAAACTTAAGGAGGAAACCTCCACCAGATCAGGGAAACTTAAGGAGAACAACAGCTTGCATTCAGGAAAGCCTCCAGAAAATAGTAAATGTGGTGGCCAAATCTGCTGGTTCTGGGCTGTTAGCCATGTAATTCCTCAGTACAGTCTTCACATTTGTGTGCATCAAAACAATAAAGTGTGTTGTTCATATCTGTTCTGAATAAAAATCAATGTTATAAACCCATCCAACACAACAGACTAAATAATGTGATGCTGTATGTCCAGTTCCAGTTCACTGATCTTCACCATCCGAGTTGAGTGCAATCCAAGCGTTTCAAATGACACGAGCCTGGGTCGAAATGATCTGAGTTTGAAACTCCACAGGATTGTACCTCTAAACTTTGGTTTTTTTTGTTTTTAAATGAAACTTCTCCATAGAACATGAGAGTGTTAAATGATTATAGCATTAAATCTCTCCATTGAAAATGACAGTGTTAGATGATTATAGCATTAAATCTCTCCAAAGAACATGATAGTGTTAGATGATTATAGCATTAAATATCTGCATAGAACATGATAGTGTTAGATGATTATAGCATTAAATATCTGCATAGTACATGACAGTGTTAGATGATTATAGCATTAAATATCTGCATAGAACATGATAGTGTTAGATGATTATAGCATTAAATATCTGCATAGAACATGATAGTGTTAGATGATTATAGCATTAAATATCTGCATAGTACATGACAGTGTTAGATGATTATAGCATTAAATATCTGCATAGAACATGATAGTGTTAGATGATTATAGCATTAAATATCTGCATAGAACATGATAGTGTTAGATGATTATAGCATTAAATATCTGCATAGTACATGACAGTGTTAGCTGATTATAGCATTAAATCTCTCCATAGAACATGAAAGGGTTAAATGATTGTAGCATGAAATCTCTTCACATAACACAAATGAGTTGAATTATTATAGCATTAAGTCTCTTTACAGAAAAGGTTAAATGATCACGGTGTTGTATCTCTCTCCACAGATACACTCTATTCATGTCATTATAATTGGCATTCTTTTTATTCCAACATTTGGTAAGATTTCTTTAGGATATATGTATATACATATATATATATATATATATATATATACACACACACATTTCTTTCTATTCAGTGAAATTATATTTCATCACTCCGTCCTAGCTTGTATTGCATTTATGATGTCTGTGAGCTGTGGGGAACAAGTAAGATAATAATTGTGGGAGATATGGCATTTAAAAACAAGGAACAATTTAAAATATAAATGAAAGAGATGTCACCAGTTTTACTACCATACTAAATGACAGATCTTCAAGGATGTGACAATTTAATTTCTTTGTTATTTCTTACTTCTTCTTCTGTGTTCGAGGTTATTGAGCACCAGAAGCATGAGCACCTGTTCGATGTAGCCCTCTTGTCCAGGACCCCCCCCCCCCTCAACCAGAGACGGAGTGTGCTGGCTGAGGCACAGTACCCAGGTAAAACTGGACACACACATCTACGAGGTTAAGAATGGTCATGATAAATCTTAATCTGTTAATAGCTGTGCATGTACTGAAATGGGTGGTCTTATTATTCTATCTCCTTGGAACTGTGAGCTGGTGTTTCTTGCAGCCAATGCAGTGAAAATGTTGAGGCACAGCATTTATCACTAACATGCCAGCTAGGAAGTGGGTCAGCCCTTGAGTGGAGATAAAAAGCAGGGGGGTCATGGAATACTTCTTTAGCAGACTACACCACCATGGGAACTATGGCGATCCCTGCCCTGTCAGCCTGGATAGGTCTATTAAGAATAACGAAGTGGGAGAGCTATGATTTGTCAGTCATAACACTAGCATATCGGGTATGGGTCACCTGACTGATAAATCTAACATCTTCCCCCATAGAGATCGCCTGCATTCCATAGTTCTTGCGATAGAAGTGGTATTTATGAAACAAAGATTGACAAAAGTGTTCATAAATGAACAATAGATAATAGTAAAACGATGTTTCTAATGTGAAACATCACTTACCTTTTAGAATGTAAAGCTTGTATAGGAATATATCATTGGCTGAGTCTGCACTTTGAAATATGTTTGTATCTCTGACATAAGTGATCTTTCTTATTAGCAGTTATTTGTTGTTGCTGGTGGGTTTTTTTTCTATAGTACCTGGTAAAAAAAAGCGTATTACATGCTACTGGTGCTTTTTTTTTTAACTTATAAAGGCAGACAAGAGGTGTATGGTTTGGTTTTACAAAAAAGATAGAAAAAGTGAGGAAAGCAGGTAGGAACAAGAGTGACAGAAAATAACTATGGCTGTTTGCCAGGAACAAGTTGGGGGCCAGCTGGGGCATGGCATTACGTTGTTTGCCAACTGATATTGTCATGGGTTCTTTATTTCATTTCTCAGCCAATCACCAGCTTCTTCTTTGCACTTACCTATATCTACCTGGTTTCTTATGAGGATACCAAGGAGCCAAGTGTTTAATTTTTCATAATTTTATCTGTTGTGCCATTTTTGTTTGTGGTCCATGACAAAGGCTTTCACCGGAATATTGGAATGTTGAATGTTCTTCATTTATACTTGCTCATCGTATTTTCTGTCACTCTCATTCCTACCACCTTCTCTCAACTTTCCATCTTCTTTGTAAAACTGAGCCATACATCTCTTTTTACCAGAACTAGCCCTACTGCTGTCGTCATTTCACTTATCCCTCACACTTTTTACTTATTATTTTTTTTTTACCGATTGATAAAAGGATGGAGACAGATGATTGTAATAAATGAGCCCTACAGTTATTTACCTTGAGCTGACCAGACTCTGAATTATCTTTTTGTGGTAATCCTTCAATCAAGCTATTGTGCATCTTCAACTGGCTTCTGGGGCAAAGTTTAAAGTTTTCCACAGAGAAGTACAAGTTTTTGCCACCTTTTTTCTACTACTGGTTGTTCTTATCTTTAAGTTCTGTTGCAGATTCTCCTACTTCCTTCCTCACTCTTCATGCAGGATAGCACAGGTAATCCTGCTTCTCCATCTTGAATGATTCTTCTTTTTCATCAAATCAAGTGCCCCTTTTTTTAAATGCCACTTGGTCAGTCTACTGTGATATATTTCTCCTGGCTTGTCTTTGTTTTTCTATTGAAATTTTCAGTCATTACCACATTATCTAACTTCTGTCTTTTCATGACATGTGTGTTACCTTAATTCACTGATTATAGACTGTGCCCATCTATGAGTACAATGTGTTTTGGGAGGTTACTACACATACCTTGTTAGCCTTGTCCTAGAGTACACACAAAATAACATTACTGAAATATGTATTGTTTTAGATATCTTGCTAACACCACACTGTGGCAATGTCATGGAGTTGACTGACTAAAAAATGTCAAATACAAAAGTTAAATATGAGTCACTCTACTTGATCTTTTAACTCAAAGTCATCAGTATAATGACTGGAGTATGACTCAATCAAACTGACTCTTCAAGTCTTGAGTTTATCGCACACATCTATAAAGTGACTGGAGTCTGACTCAATGAACCTGACATCTCTAGCAGAAGATGTATATACGAAGACATGAGAGAAACTATAATACTTAGCAACTTCCAAAAGTAGAAATAACTTGCTTGAAAACATCTTTTCAGACAAAGAAAAAGAGCTCTTGTTGTATGTTACTATTAGTATTTATAAACATTCTATTACTGTTCTATTATTAGGAAATATACAGTGTGGCACAGGTTATACAAGATTTGGAAGCAACTGCTTTTTGCTTTCTGCTCGCGTTGGAGACTGGGCATGGGCAAAGGTAAGGAAGGAATTTCTTTATCATAGATGACAAACTAATCTAAAGCTCCTCAAACATAAACTTAGGATACAATAATCTGAAACTTCTCAAACATAAACTTAGGATACAATAATCTGAAACTTCTCAAACATAAACTTAGGATACAATAATCTGAAACTTCTCAAACATAAAATTAGATACAACAATCTGAAACTTCTCAAACATAAAATTAGATACAACAATGTGAAATTCCTCAAATAAAAAAAATAAGGATACAATAATCTGAAACTCCTCAAACATAAATTTAGGATACAATAATCTGAAACTTCTCAAACATAAATTTAGGATACAATAGTCTGAAACTCCTCAAACATAAATTAAGGATACAATAATCTGAAACTTCTCAAACATAAATTTAGGATTCAATAATCTGAAACTTCTCAAAAATAAATTTAGGATACAATAATCTGAAACTTTCAAACATAAATTTAGGATACAATAAGCTGAAACTTCTCAAACATAAACTTAGGATATAATAATCTGAAATTCCTCAAATAAAAAATAAGGATACAACAATCTGAAACTCCTCAAACATAAATTTAGGATACAATAATCTGAAACTCCTCAAACATAAATTTAGGATACAACAATCTGAAATTCCTCAAATAAGATCTAAAATGGGCTGGGTTATGCTAACAATCTTGCAATATTATTGGTTTAATTGTGAGAACAAAAAAGTTTAAATACATTTCTAACCCCTCTTAAGGAAGAATATGAGAAATGTCATAATAAACTGTCTTCAGAAATAAAGAAGTTTACAATGAGACAATAAACTTATTCAGTAATATTTCAAAACTAGTTTTTCCCATAAGGAGGCTGTATACTGCCCTGCTGTTTATGGCTCTTTACTTGCATAGAAACAGAACTCTAATCAATGGAGGGTGTCTGAGTAGCAAAGTGGTTAGTGCACTAGGCTCTCATAGCAAAGGCTAGGGGTTCAAAACTGGCTGGAGGTGCCCCAGTCAACCAACTGTAGAAATGGATACCTGACTTCTGGAGATGAGGAAGGAAAGGGGCCAGGCGTGATGCTGACCACATCCCTCTCTATTATGTGCTGACAGGTCAAGGAAAATATAGGAATACCATATCTCTATGTGCTTGTAAGGCATGACAGAGTTATCTTTACCTACCTTTACCCTAATCAATGGGTGTGTATGTGTGTGTGTGTGGGGGGAGAGGGGGTGTGTATGTGTGGGAGAGGGGGTGTGTGTGGGGGGAGAGGGGGTGTGTATGTGTGGGGGGAGGGGGGTGTGTATGTGTGGAGGGAGAGGGGGTGTGTATGTGTGTGGTGAGAGGGGGTGTGTATGTGTGGGGGGAGAGGGGGTATGTATGTGTGTGGGGGGAGAGGGGATGTGTATGTGTGGGGGGAGAGGGGGTGTGTATGTGTGTGGTGAGAGGGGGTGTGTATGTGTGGGGGGAGAGGGGGTGTGTATGTGTGGGTGTGATGGGGATGTGTATGTGTGTGGTGAGAGGGGGTGTGTATGTGTGGTGGGAGAGAGTGACAGAGAAAGAGAATAGGTCTGTAACACCTTACAAAATTCCTCTCTATATACAACATATTCCTTGATTCTGATCTTCTGCAACCAACCTTTGTACAGTGCCCTAACTGTGCTGCAGGATGCCCATCTCAGCTTCTCCTACAGTGTTTTTTTTTTATTATGTTGCCTTTAGCCGGTCTCTCTCTCTCTTTCTCAAGTGTTCATCATATGATTGTTTTCTTACCAATGCGCTGGGGATTTTGTCACAACATATGAACAATCCCTTTCCAGCATCTTTTTTTTATGTTTTTGATCATTTTCTTGTAGGCACTGGGCATGTGCCAATTCTTGTAATCTGTGGTAACAAAATATTCAAATTCTGATAATTACAGCCCAAAAGAAAAAATGTAACTACAAATGTGTGCAACTGTTGGTTCCAAACCTTCACATGGATGCTTGAAACTATGGAAAATATAGAATATGATATGTTTAACATGTATACGTATGTACGGTACAACTTAATTTTAAAATTATACACATTAAGGCATTAAAAAAATAATTAACACACAAAATTAGAATAATCTAGTTTAAAGAAAAGACATTACAATAATGAACTGAGAGGGGGAGAGAGTACATTCACATATGTATGTACCAAAATCTAGGTATGTATGTGAATGTATTCAATCAGCATAGAATGGTTTTTATTTCACTACTAAATCCATTATTTCATTTTATAACATAAAGGAAGTATTTCTTGGTGTCTCTTAGGTCTGAAAGACTTGATATATTAAAACAACTCTGCAACTTGGGGCTGTTGTACACAACATTTTTATGTAATAATTTACAGCTGTGAAACCACGAGTATAAAATACCACTTTCACTGTGACACCAACTAAACATGTGAGACAAAATGTCTTATGAGAGATTATTCATGACATGGCTCATTCAGGAAGTCATGTGTGAAATTAATGAATTAAAATTCCTAAATTTTAAAAAAAAATTATTTAATTCTTTTTAAAAAAAAATCAAACCAACAGTTATTGAAAATAAGTGTGTGTGGGGGGGGGGTGTGACTGTATTCACATTCATTTAACTCTTTAACTGTCATCAGTTTTTAAACGTTATGATGACCATAATATACATTGTAGAATATAAACAGTTAGAAAAATATTGCTGAAATTTGTTTGTTTTATTATACTCGTCAGCGACACTGTGTTATGGAGCTTGGCATAATTGCTGAGGCCAATATCTCATCGATGCACACCTTACTTCAGAATCTGATGAATCGTATGTCATGCAGGTTTAGAATGTAATGAGTAAAGCTCACATATTTAGAATATAATGAGTGGTAGGCTTAATAGATGTAGAATGCAATGGACAATAGACTATACATGTTTAGAATATGAGTGGTAAGCTATGTCAGTTTAAAGTTTATAAACTGGTAGGTTACAGAGATTTAGAATATAAGAAGTGGCAGGCTACACAGGTTTAGAATGTATGAAGTGGTAGGCTATACAGGTTTAGAATGTATGAAGTGGTAGGCTATACAGGTTTAGAATGTATGAAGTGGTAGGCTATACAGGTTTAGAATGTATGAAGTGGTAGGCTATACAGGTTTAGAATGTATGAAGTGGTAGGCTATACAGGTTTAGAATGTATGAAGTGGTAGACTGTACAGGTTTAGAATGTAAGAAATGGTAGACTGTACAGATTTAGAATGTAAGAAGTAGTAGACTACATAGATTTAGAATATATGAAGTGGTAGGCTACATATATTTAGAATATATGAAGTGGTAAGTTACACAGATTTAGAATATATGAAGTGGTAGGCTACATAGATTTAGAATATATAAAGTGGTAGGCTACATAGATTTAGAATATACGAAGTGGTAGGCTACATAGATTTAGAATATACGAAGTGGTAGGCTACATAGATTTAGAATATATGAAGTGGTAGGCTACATAGATTTAGAATATATGAAGTGGTAGGCTACATAGATTTAGAATATATGAAGTGGTAGGCTACATAGATTTAGAATATATGAAGTGGTAAGTTACACAGATTTAGAATATATGAAGTGGTAGGTTACACAGGCTTTGAATTTAAGAAATGGAATGTTATGCAGATTTAGAATTGAAGGAATAGAATGCTATATGGGTTTACAAGTTATCATTAACTGCACTACAGGCTATGCACATTAATAATTTTCCTAATTATTACTGGATAATAAAGAGCAAGGTAACATAGATAAATAAGATAGATATAGGCACTGAGGCTGTTAGAATGGGATGAGAGACAATAGTGATTTTATACTTTAGACAGTACAAGTGAAGTAAAGCAAATTTAGCATATAAACAGTTCAGAGAAATCCAGATCAGGTAGGTTTAACCTGGACAGTAAATGCAAGGCATGGTCAGTTTAATATCTTGGTTGAAATAAATTAGGGCATCTGAGTGGCAAAGTGGTCTCTCATGGTGAAGGTTGGAGTTCATATCTGGCCTAGGGCACCCCAGTCACCCAGGCTGTAGAAATGTGTACCTTGCTTCTTCAAGAGCTGAGGAAGGAAAGGCAGCCAGACATGATGCTGACCACAACATCACCCTCTAGTGTACTGACCACATCACCCTCTAGTGTACTGACCACATCACCCTCTAGTGTGCTGACCACATCACCCTCTAGTGTGCTGACCACATCACCCTCTAGTGTACTGACCACATCACCCTCTAGTGTGCTGACCACGTCACCCTCTAGTGTGCTGACCACATCACCCTCTAGTGTACTGACCACATCACCCTCTAGTGTGCTGACCACGTCACCCTCTAGTGTGCTGACCACATCACCCTCTAGTGTGCTGACCACGTCACCCTCTAGTGTGCTGACCACGTCACCCTCTAGTGTGCTGACCACGTCACCCTCTAGTGTGCTGACCACGTCACCCTCTAGTGTGCTGACCACGTCACCCTCTAGTGTGCTGACCACGTCACCCTCTAGTGTACTGACAGGGCAAGGAAAATATGGCCACTAACACCACACTCCCATGTACCTGTAAGGCATGGCAGGGTTACCTTTATAAATAAAGTTTGATCCAGTATGATGATAACTAAGATAGATCTGGTAAGTGAGGCCAACTCTATGAGGTTATCACACATAACACAGCCTGGGGTGTTAGTTATGCATATCCTGCTTTGCAAAGAAGAAAGTTCCCTGCTAATGTGAACCCCCCTCCCCCCCACCCTCTCCCAACTCAGCCACAGAGGAAGGACAGGCTCTGTTGTCTGAAGATCTAGCAAAGTTACAGGTGATGGAGAAAACTAGATAGGCTAAAAAAAACACTTTAGTCTATTTCTGCAATAAAAAAATATAATTCCTACCTCACACTTTTGTAAATTATTTGTTGAACATAAAAATTTTGTCTTTTCACATTTCATTCATGATCATTATGCATATATTATACATTTACTAAACTGAGGTAGAATATGAGTGACAGTAAGAAACTTCAGGGATAAATCTTATAAAGTCTGCTCCTATATATGCTTCTAAGGCTGTCTCTGAAACAGAGTATGTGTCTGCAAGATGAAACACCATGGAACACTGTACATATGGCAGAGTACATTATATACATGACTGAGTACATTATATACAAAGCAGGGTAAATTCTACTCATAGCAGAGAACACTGTACATATGGCAGAGTACATTATATACATGACTGAGTACATTATATACAAAGCAGGGTAAATTCTACTCATAGCAGAGAACACTGTACATATGGCAGAGTATAACATATACAGGATAGACTATACTGTAGATTCTACATATTGCTGGAAAGTGTGATTAAAAAAAAAAGGGCAATGTCATCCCATATGTGAGTAGGCATGACGAACAAGACAAACCTAAAGGTAATAAACATAAAACTATCCTAAAAGTTATTAAAAAAGTTATATTAAAAAAAAGTTATATAAAAGTTATACCAGCATGGTGACACTAGAAAGGAAGTTAGAATCAGAATTGCAAAAGCAGCATCAATCTTCAAGAATCTTGAGAACATATGGAATTCAAAAGTTATAAGCACAAAAACCAAGTTAAGACTATTCAATTCAAATGTAATATCCACCCTCATTTATGCATGCGAAAGCTGGAAAACAACTAAAGAAATAGAAAAGAAATTAGACTCTTTTGAAAACAAATGCCTAAGGAAAATACTCGGCATCAAGTGGAATGAATTCAAGAACAATGCAGAGATAAGACAGATGACTGAACAACAACCAGTCTCATGGGTGATCAGGAAAAGGAGATGGACATATGTTGGTCACTTTATGAGAAGAAATTATCAGAGAATCCCAAAACAAGCTATCAAGTGGAACACAACAGGCCAAAGAAAAAGAAGTAGACCGTGTGAAACTCTGAAGAGGACATTATTAAGAGAGGCCAAATTAACAGGCATAAAATCCTTTGATGAGGTTGAAAGACTCGCTGAAGACAGGAAAAATTGGCGAACTACTTTGCGAGCCCTATGTGACGTTTAACGGCACGGGAAGGATATAAGATATAAGATAAGATATCCTAAAAGTGCTAGAGACCACCTTCACAATACAAATAAAAGTGGTAGATGACATTTTCACAAAACAAATAAAAGTGGTAGATGACACCTTCACAATACAAATAAAAGTGATAAATAACATGATCACAATACAAATAAAAATGGTAGATAACATGATCATAATACAAATAAAAATGGTAGATAACATAATCACAATACAAATAAAAATGGTAGATAACATAATCACAATACAAATAAAAATGGTAGATAACATAATCACAGTACAAATAAAAATGGTAGATAACATAATCACAATACAAATAAAAATGGTAGATAACATAATCACAGTACAAATAAAAGTAGCAGATAACATAATCACAATACAAATAAAAATGGTAGATAACATAATCACAATACAAATAAAAATGGTAGATAACATAATCACAGTACAAATAAAAGTAGCAGATAACATAATCACAATACAAATAAAAATGGTAGATAACATAATCACAATACAAATAAAAATGGTAGATAACATAATCACAGTACAAATAAAAGTAGCAGATAACATAATCACAGTACAAATAAAAATGGTAGATAACATAATCACAATACAAATAAAAATGGTAGATAACATAATCACAGTACAAATAAAAATGGTAGATAACATAATCACAATACAAATAAAAATGGTAGATAACATAATCACAGTACAAATAAAAGTAGCAGATAACATAATCACAATACAAATAAAAATGGTAGATAACATAATCACAATACAAATAAAAGTGGCAGATAACATGATCACAATACAAATGAAAATAGTACATAACATGATCACAATAAAGATAAAAGTTATAATCTATTTCCTACTAATAGTTAAAGAAAGTATACACACATCTGTTATTATGTAAATAATATGTAACTTATTCTGAGACCTATGCTTACTTCCAGAACGAAATGGCACTGTTGCTTGGATTGGAAGCAATCGCCAACGTTACGATTACCAATGGAGGTGGAATAGCTCAAACACCCGAATTAATGATGGTTTCACTAGATGGGCACCTGGACAACCTTCTTTTACTACACCTAGTAAGTACTACACTACTTACAAATATTAAGTTCACATTCTTACATCTGATCTTACATCCTTCTTATGCCATTAATGTCACATTGGGCTCGCATGGCTGTTTGCCTACTTTGTTCGACGAGCTTTTAAACCTCATCAAGGGATTTTACGCCCACTAATTTGGCCTTCTTAACAATGTCCTCTTCAGAGTTTCATGTGCTCAACTTCTTTTACTTTGGCCTGTTGTGTCCAATTGACAGCCTGTTTTGTTTTGTGATTCTCTGATTGTTTCTCCTCATCACGTGACCAATATACGAGGGTCAAACTGAAAGCTATGAGCAAAAACATTTTTTTACAATCAGAATTTATAGATAGAGAAAATATAAATGTATCACCTTAAGCTGCATCCTTTTCTTCACTTTTCAACATAATCTCCATTTCTCTGCACACATTTTTCCCATTGCTCTGCAAGTTTGAAAATACCCTCCAGGTAGAATTCTGCTCCAGCTGACCGATGGCACAGATGCACTGCTTTCTGGATGTTCTCTCCTGTGGGAGCCAGCTGGCACAAACTTTTCTACAGCCCATGGTTTCAATAATTTCCTGCGCTGCATTGTGTCCTATTCCAAGATTTACAGTGTTTTCAGAAACTGTGACACGTCTGTCTTTTTTTAATGATGTCGCCAACCCTTTCCACGTTGCGTTCAGTGGAGGCAGTTTGAGGGCGACTGCAGTGAGGCATATCTTGGATGCTGGTGTTTCCATCTTTGAAATGTTTCACCCACCTCCTAACACTGCTAGCACCCATACACACATCTCCATAAGCAAGATGAAGTCTTTGGTGAATTTCAGCAGCGGGGATTTCCTCTTTAACGGGGAACTCAATAACAGTATATTGAGGAAATGAAACTTCAGCACCGCCATTTTGCTCATGCTCCGCGTAGTCACAAGACACATAATGATGACATCATGTGACCTCTACATGAAGTGCAAAAGGATGCAGTAAGGTGATACATTTATATTTTCTTTATCTATAAATTCTGATTTTAACAAATCTGTTCACACCTTTCGGTATGATCCTCATATATCCAGTTCCTTTTTTTCTGTACACCCATTTGACAGGTTGTTGTTCACAAGTTTCACATTAGTCACAAATATTAACTTTACACTAGTCGCCAACTTTAAGCTTTACATTATTCACAAACAGTGTTACACTGTGTAAAAAAAAAATAGTGTTATTCTGCACAACCAAGACAGCACACAAAGCAACAACTCTGGGCAACCTATCCCATAAAAATTACAGGGAGATCAAAAAAATGTTGAATGCAGTACCTATAACCAACGACTATGCAAAAGGGTAATCATGAAGGGCAGTGCCAGACAATCAGAACTTTGGAGAAAAGATCAATCTGCATACAATCAATGTACCACTCAACACATGCTACGAACAGCACTGAGGTTAAAGGCCAAGCACATGTGGGAGTGTCCTGAGTGCAAGGAGGGTCAACTCTAGCCAGCAGCAGAGCATGGCCGTTCTTCAAGTTCAAGTACATGACCAAGGTCAAGAGCTTGTATGGCATACCAACAACAAGGAATGATTTAATCCCATCAGACAACAATTTTTCATGCTTCTCAATGATCATATAATATACAAAATGACGTGGGACAACTACACTCTCACTTATAAGATTATTAAGGTTAATGCAATATGATAAGAGAAATATCTAGAACTACCTTATGAATAGACCATTCATTCATTCATTCATTCACTCAATCATCTTCTATCCTGAAGATCTAACCATTGCAGCTCATTGTTGCAGACAAGACTTGTCTCAATTCTTCCTGCTCTTAGTCTTCTGCTGTCAACTGTCCACTCTGAGAGCTCACAGGTCTTCCTCCAGGTTGTCACATTTCAGTCTGCCTGTTGGTTGCCTCTATATGTTGCTTCTGAATAAGCCCTTTTTGTCTGTTATGAACAAACTATATTCAAGAAATTACGAGGTCAAATGACATGAAAATATTTGCAACCAAGATTTATGTCCTCACCAAAAATATCTCGCAGCACTGGCTGATGTAAATCTGTATGACACCAACAAAATTTCCCATGGAAACAAATCTTATCATCATAATCATGACATAAACCCTTGTGCCCAATTTCAATGTTAAAAGTCACTGTACATTTAAAATAACAGTGCATCATTACAATCATCTGCGCTACTCAAGTACAGCTCCTGAACATATTTCTTATAGAAACATGAAAACAACACTTCTTCTTCTGCTTCTTCTTCTTCTGCTTCTTCTTCTTCTTCTGCTTCTTCTTCTTCTTCTTCTTCTGCTTCTTCTTCTGCTTCTTTTTCTTCTTCTTCTTCTTCTTCTTCAGCATTCAATTCTTAGTCATGCTAAGTCAGAAGCCCTGCCACCAGGAAAAAGTCCACAGTCTTCTCCAGATCCTCCCAGCTGGCCTATGGCTTCTGTCTTGTGGCCAGGTCTGGTTATGTAGATCTCTAAAAGTGGGCATTCACTGAGAACATGTTCTGAAGTCTGTACTCCGCTCCTGTAGAGGCATTCATCTGTCATCTGTACATGAGATCTGTCCATAAAAATTAAATTTAGTTTTTATATTTTGTAAGAACTGATACTGTATGACTTAATTTTCTTACAGAAAAAAAAAGAGAAAATTAGTTATCTCACTGATTAACTTATAAGGTAACTCCAGGCTGAAACCTGTGGGAACTTCACTTTTTTCTTGATCTAACCACTCCCCAGCACCATAAAACTATTGGCCAGGCTGACTCAGTATAACAACCATGACACCTAATCTATTCCCAAAGAAACACCACAGCCTTATGCCATATTAGTGTGGCCATGTTGTGATTTCCTCATCAGATCTTATCATAATCTTTTGTTTGGGCCTTGGATGTCTGTACAATGTGATTCAGGAGGTTGGATATGTATGCCTCATAAGCTCTGACAGTTCACAAGGAAATGGAGTGGGGAGTGGTATGGGTTTATCCTGGGTGACAAGGGGACATCATTCTGAAGAAGTCTGGGAACCACTCATCTAACATACTATAAAAGAATATTACAATTATGTAAAAGCTACAATTATCTGTTTTGGTATCACCAATAATACTTTTTTTAGCAGGCAACTATTACTTATATCTAGATACCAATTGCCTGGAGATGATAAAAAGAAATGACAGTAATTTCTACTGGCAAGGTGCTAGCTGTCAAAAGAATAATCCAGTTATCTGCAAACAAATGTATGTTGAATTTTTTTTTCCCCTCTAGTCATTACTTCCAAATAACTGTCAGAGTTAATCATTAATTCTTCCCTATTCATTATTTAAAACTGAAGACAGATACTAGATACTACACATTCTACCTTTCTGTATGACAACAGATACTATACATTCTACCCTTTTGCTTGACCATAAATACTATACATTCTACCCCTTTGACCACAGATATGATATATTCTACCCTTTTGTTTGACCACAGATACTATACATTATACCCTTTTGTTTGGCCATAGATACTATAGATTATACCATTTTGTTTGACCATAGATACTATACATTCTACCCTTTTGTTTGACCATAGATACAATACATTATACCCTTTTGTTTGACCATAGATACTATACATTATACCCTTTTGTTTGACCATAGATACTATAGATTATACCCTTTTGTTTGACCATAGATACTATACATTCTACCCTTTTGTTTGACCATAGATACTATACATTATACCCTTTTGTTTAGCCATTAGTTTTAAAAACTTTCCTCAACAGAAAAATCCAGACAGTAAAATCTTCAGTGCGACAGTATAACACTCATAAAAACAAACGTACTGTCTTAGAACAGTACTGTCTTACTTGCTAGAATGATAAATTAGACTGATCAATCAGAGAGGCAGGGCTGGCAATGGACTGATCAAACATCATCCATGCTATACGAAAAGCTGACTGAGTAAAGGACTTCACTGACAACTGTGAATCAGGGTCACTGTCAAGAATGAAGGAACTGGGGGTGAAACTTGCGGTGGCAAAAAATGAACAACCAATCAAAAGCTTCAGACAGATGGTCAACCAACGAAGAACCATGTAATCAGATACTGTATGGAGCTACAGAGGGAGATAAACTTTTGGGTGCAAAAAAAAAATGACCTCCAAAAAGACTGCACGGTTTATCTGGACGATAAATATACAGGATGTCTCACAGATGTCTAAGGCTAGAACCATGCAATGCAGAAGATGAAGAATTTACTGTACAATGAAGGAGATACTGAAGAGGAGACTGGGGCACCTGGAATGCGTCCACAGGATGATGGTCCTTCCTAACTAACTACACTGATAAAATTCAGAAAATATATCCATCTCATCAGATATACTTGATCTTATGACATCAGCTATTTTGTTATTTTATTCATTCATTCATTTGCATGTCCCTTGTGGAACTTTGTCTCCCTAACAGCACTCCTGTAGGCCTCCTGGTTGTAAGCAAGATGACCTGCTGCTGATGCATCCATTTGTAGATCATCAACGATGTCTTGCAGCCATCTTCGCCTTGGTCTTCCTCTCTTTCTTCTTCCCATTATGTACCCTTCCAAGACGGTCTTCTCTAGATTATCATGACTTTTAATATGTCCAAAATATTTAAGTTTTCTTTGTTTAAACCTCTTTACTAGCCAGCCTTCTTCAATATTAAGTTCTTGTAGTATGGATATATTTGTTCTTTTTTGTGTCTGTGATATTTGAAGAACTCTTCTGTAGCATTTACATTCAAAGGCATTTATGTGTTTCTCAGCTGTTTTGTTAAGTGTCCAGGTCTCACAGGCATATGTTGTGATGGGAAAGATGCATACCCTTAAAAATCTTATTTTTGTAATTCTGTCTGTTCCTCTCCACAAATTCTTTAGTTGTTTTACTTTCTAAAGAGCGACAGATGTCCTCCTTTTAATTTCTCTCATTGTATCTCCATTATTAGTTAGTAGTAATCCAAGATATTCAAATCTCTCCACTTCTTCCAATTTTTCTCTCTCTCTCTGAACCTTAAGTGCCCAGGGCATATGGGGCTTCCACAAGCGTTTTCCACAAATGCCTGTCCTTTGCCTTCTTTCCTGCTCTTGCCCAGGTGAGCCCTCTATTGTTCAACATCCTCTCTGTTGTTCTTATCCATGTCTCTTTTGGTCTACCCTTACTTCTGTTCCCCTGTGGTGTCCATCTTAGTGCTATTTCTGGTAGTGAGTTGTCAGTAATTCGGAGCACATGTCCCAACCATCGCCAGCATCTTTCCTCAATAACTGCTGTCAGTGGCTTCATCTGCATTTCTGCCAACAAGATGTTATTTCTTATTGTGTTTGGCCAAAATATTTTTCTGATTCTTCATAAACATTTAGTCTGGAAAGAATTCAACTTCTTTTCTGTGGTTTTGGTGATTTTCCAGCATTTACTTCCATAGAGTAGTACACTTAGAACATTACTTATAAATATCCTGATTTTCGTCTTCATGCTTAGTTTTTTTTTTATTTCCATATAGTCTGCAGCATTGCAAAAGCCTGGTTTGCTCTAGTAAGTCTGCTGTTGATGTCTTCTGTGCTGTCTCCATTTTCTACTACTCTACTGACAAGATATACAAATTCATTGACCTACTCCATTAACTTGCTATCTACTCTCGAGTACATTTCTGTTGCTCACATTTTGCTTCATTAACTTTGTCTTTCCTACGTTGATCTTTAGTCCTGTTATTTGCAATCTGAGTTAGCTTGTTTATTTTATCTTGCATATCTTTGTGGCTGTTTGATAGTATGATAGTAGACAAATGTCATCCACAAGTCAAGGTCCTCCACCACTGTGTCAAGGGTCCATTGTAATCCTCTGCGTTTGTCTGATGTTGTCTCCTTCATTAACCAGTCAATTTTTCCTCATTGATACATATTTCAGCTGCCTTATATGTTTTCTCAGTTGCCATCAGTTTAGTTTTCTTCACATTAAGATAGAGGTTTTGCTCTTCACTGTTCTTATAGATGGCATAATTAGTTTTTCCATTCCTTTATGTGTTGTGGATAGCAATACTATGTCATCAGCATATCTAATCTCTGGTATTTCATAACCTCCAATTATTATAGCATTGTAATATTCTTTGTCTACACATTCTCTAACATTCCTCATTATATTTTCAGTAAGAAAGTTATTTTATACTAACTCAAAATCTGTGTTGTCAAACATCTGAGGTCTAAACAGAACTTTGTTAGTTTTGTGAGAGATTTGTGTTCAGAAATGAAATGACTTGCACTTTGAAAATGTCTTAAAAGTTTCTGATACACCAAAGACTTTTTCATCACTGCAGCAATTTTAACATTTTTAAATGGGTTTTTGTTTTCTTGTTGCACATCTAGTACATTGAGGATAGGGCACATGAAGTCACTACAACATCAGTAACAGCAATGTTTACTGATGATCAAGCAGGAATTAATGTTTGAGAGAAATAAACAATCTTCTTCTTCTTCTAACTCCCTAGAACTGTGAGCTGTTGTTCTTTGCAGCTGATGTGATGAAGATGTTGGGAATGGATTATGGCATCTTTTTTTAAAGCTACTGAGTGGAGCTAGAAAGCAGGGGGATGTGGATGTGCAATATTTATTTAGCAGACTCCACTGACAGGGAGATGTGCAATATTTATTTAGCAGACTCCACTGACAGGGAGATGTGGAATATCTATTTAGCAGACTCCACTGACAGGGAGATGTGGAATATTTATTTAGCAGACTCCACTGACAGGGAGATGTGCAATATCTATTTAGCAGACTCCACTGACAGGGAGATGTGCAATATTTATTTAGCAAACTAAACTGAGAGGAGATCATGGCAATCCCTGCCCTGTCAGCCAGGTTAGGCCTGTTAGTTGTGCTATCAATGGATAGGTAGGACAAGGTCTTGCTTAGCTATGGTCTTCTAACCCTGATGCTAGCATATCAGCTATGGCTCACTGAATGTCAGAATGGACAACATCTTTACTGCAAACAATAAAAAGATAACAAAGAAACGATGCATCAGAGAGATCTTGTTTTAGAGAAAGATGCAACATGAATCCTGGATGAACAGATTAGTAAAAGTAAGTTCTCAGATAAGATGCAGAACATCACAAAAATATAATAATGTTAAGAAAAAAAGCAGAAAACTGTTTGGCATAATGACAGGACAGGATTTACAAAACATGACAATCACTGGAAAAGCCAAGGCAATAAGCAAATGAATGAATTAATCAATGAAGAAATCAATTATTTAATTAATGCATAAAGTGAAGGAGATAGAGAAAATACTGGAATGTGTTGATGAAGTGAAAGAAAAAGATGCAACAAATCTTAACAGAAATGCCAACACTCACTTGCTTATCAGCAGGACACTTAATGATGATTATGATGACAGAGATTTCTACCTCAAATTAACTGTTCTATGACAATTTGTTTTTCAGATATGGGATATCATATCAGATCTGAATGACCCAAACAATACCACAGGCATGAACTTCAAAGAAACTATTAATGTGTTTGTAACAGCGTATATGCAAGTCCACAACCCTTTACCTTAACTCACTTTTATCCTTCAGCATTTTCATTTCAATTTGAAAGAGGTATGCTGTGACTGACATTTTGCAGAAAATGTAGTCTTCAATTATAAAATGACTTGGTGAACTACCATGCGAGCTCTATGCGACATTTAACAGCACAGGAAGGATGACAGATGTAAGAATTATAGAAACTTATAATATGGGGAAATTCTTTTTCTTCTTCTTCTTCTTCTTCTTCTTCTTCAGCTTTCTGAGCCATTAAAACTCACTGCTGCAGAACTTTGCCTCTCTAACAGCTCTCTTGTATGCTTCTCAATTGTAAGCAAGATGCCCTGCTGGTGATGCATCCATGTGTAAATCATCAACAATGTTTTGCTCACTTTTTTCTTCTTTCTTTTTCCCATTATGTACCCTTCCAAACTCTGATGATGTTTAATATGTCCAAAATACCTGAGTCTTTTCTGTTTAATCTTCTTTCCTAACCACCCTTCTTCAATTTTAAATTCTTGTAGTATGGATATATTTGTTCCTTTTTGTGTTCATGATATTTGAAGAACTTTTCTATAGCATTTACATTCAAATGTAAACTGGAAACATATGCAGGCACAATGTAAACTTTAAAACATGCATATTCTGTTGAGATATTTTTACATCTGGTTCTGACAGCAAAGTGGCAGAAGAGTCATACCTCAAAATAAATGTTTTGGTGTTTCAGAGCTTACCTGATTTTTGGAATTTTTGATAAAGGGTTCTGGACTTGTCTACATATATAAGAGAGTTTAGAATTAAATGCAAAATGATAATCTGGATATTGGGACAGCATACATTATAAAATATACGTATCAAAATTAATGTTAGAATTTGAAACTGTTGTCTGAAATAAAACCTGATGTAGCCGACATATTGTTGATATTTTTAAAATTTTCTCCTTCTTCTTTGGTGTTCATCATCAAAAGAACATTGGTCGTGTTTTGTTACTGTTAATTTGCCTCGCAGTCTGACACACCTAACTTCGGCCTGGCAAATTTTAAAAACTGGGTTCACTTTCCCTTTCTGAAATCCCTGTTTGTCTTGGTCAGACTGTTCGTTTCCAAGGAGCACCACTTGGAGACAGAATAAGGTCTTGGTCAATAATAAATATGTTTACCTAATCTCCAGGTATTTAAAAGAGAAAGGGAGACCTGCAAATGAAGTATGGACCAGCCGTAGAAAGTGCAGGGCACTGTGACTGTCTACCCCATGCGACAGCTAAAGATGTCATTTTGAAAGAACGAACTCTACAACCGCACAAAAAGATACCATGGAATCAAACCCTCAACTAAAGATTGTGTCCGGAAGAGGTAAACATGAAGGCGAACATATGAGATGAAAGTATCACGTAATTACCGGAATGAGATGAAAATATCCACAGTAAATGTAGAACTCAGCCTGAATCTTGCCCGAAGTACTGTCCATGTCGTCTGCTGGACTTTGTTGAGTTTATTCATGGTTACTGTCCTTTAGTGGTATTCTGAGCAATGAAAAAAAAATGCAAATGCACAATAATAAAGGAACAAATTAAATGCAAAGGAACTATATCCAGAATGTTCATCTACACTCCTTAAAGTCTTTGCCAAATTGAAAGAATTTAATTTTATAATGTACTGCTATATACCTTTGTCTCTGTGTACGATTTTCTCATGACATTTCTTATATATCTTATATCCTTCCCGTGCCGTTAGACGTCACATAGGGCTCGCAAAGTAGTTCGCCAATTTTTCCTGTCTTCGGCGAGTCTTTCAACCTCAACAAAGGATTTTATGCCTGTTAACTTGGCCTCTCTTAATAATGTTCTCTTCAGAGTTTCACGCGGTCTGCCCCTTTTTCTTCGGCCTGTTGTGTTCCACTTGATAGCTTGTTTTGGGATTCTCTGCTCATTTCTTCTCATCAAGTGGCCAACATATGTCCATCTCCTTTTCCTGATCACCCGTGAGACTGGTTGTTGTTCAGTCATCTGTCTTATCTCTACATTGTTCTTGAATTCATTCCACTTGATGCCAAGTATTTTCCTTAGGCATTTGTTTTCAAAAGAGTCTAATTTCTTTTCTATTTCTTTAGTTGTTTTCCAGCTTTCGCATGCATAAATGAGGGTGGATATTACATTTGAATTGAATAGTCTTAACTTGGTTTTTGTGCTTATAACTTTTGAATTCCATATGTTCTCAAGATTCTTGAAGATTGATGCTGCTTTTGCAATTCTGATCCTAACTTCCTTTCTAGTGTCACCATCCTGGTCTATGTAGCTGCCAAGGTATGCAAATTGATTGACTTCTTCAATATCTGTCCCTTCTATGTGTATTTTTCCATTTTGATTGATGGGAATTTTCATTATTTTTGTTTTGTGCTTGTTAATTTCAAGTCCTATTTTGCTAGCCAGTGAAGACAGGCTATCTGTTTTTTCTTGCATGGAATTCACATTATTACTGATAAGAGTTATGTCATCAGCAAAATCAAGATCTTCTAGTTGGGTCCCATGTACCCAGTCAATACCTGTGTTACCTGCGCAGCATTTTTTCATTATGAAGTCTATTGTAATCCCAAAAAGTAAAGGAGACAGTATACATCCTTGTTTCACGCCTGTTTCAATCTGGAACCATTCACTCATCCCTTCTTCTGTCTTGACTGCACAACCATATCCATTGTATAAGTCCTTAATGATGTTGACAATTTTAGATGGTATTCCATATAGACATAAAATTCTCCATAATGAATCTCTGTGTATGCTATCAAATGCCTTCTTAAAATCTATGAAATTCAGTATTAATGGTTTCTGCTTTTCAATATGTTCTTCAAGTATTATTCTGAGAGTAAAGATCTGGTCGAGACAGCTTCTCCCTTTTCGAAATCCTGCTTGTTCTTCTCTCATTGCAGTATCCACTATATCTTTGAGTCTATTCAAAATGACCTTGCAAAATACTTTTGACACAACTGATATTAAGGTTACTCCTCTCCAGTTGTTACAGTCACTAAGGTTGCCCTTTTTTGGTATTTTAACAATGATTCCCTTCTTCCAATTAGAAGGGACCTTTTCTTCTTTCCAAATCTTGTTAAACATTCTCTGTAGTTGTCTCATGTTGTCACTATTGATAGCTTTTAGCATCTCGGCTGTTATTTCATCTTCACCTGCAGCTTTGTTGTTAGCCATTAAATTCACTGCTGTTTCAATTTCATGCAATTTAATTTCATCTAGATTGACATTTAGTTGTGGGGCTGGTATTTTCCCTATGCACAACCTGTGCATAGGGAAAATAAAACTAAAATTGAAAAGTCAACACAAGAAATCAGTACACAGAAAGATAAACATCCACAGCCTACAAGAAGAAAATACTAACATTAATTTCAATCAGGAACTTGCCAATCATTCCAAAACACCCAGTGAAGTTGAGGAGATAGGTATAGATGAGTTATGGAATTCTTACAGCACAGCCATAATCACAGCAGCAAAAGTAAGCGCTGGATTGGAAAAACCAAATAGAAAAGCATGGATATCAGATAAAACATGGAAGTATATACATGAAAGACGAGCAGTCAAATTAAACATGTTGAATGCAAAAGCAGATCATGAAAGAGATTCGGCAAAAGCAAAATACAAAGACATAGACAAGAAAGTAAAAAGTTCAGCTAGAAGGGATAAAAGAGAATACATAGACAATATGGCGAAAGAGGCAGAAAAAGCAGCAAAAACAGGAGACAGCAAAACTTTATATAACATACAAAAGAGGCTAACAGGTACTATTACATCTAAAGAAAGACCAATCCTTAGCAAAACTGGAACACTATTAACATCAAATAAAGACCAAAAGCAAAGATGGGCTGAACACTTCCAAGAAATACTCAATCGACCATGACATTTGCATTCATTTAAATCTTTGTCCCCATATTTTCATTGTTGTTTCATGCAATTAGAATTTGTAGTACTTTCCTGTTCTGCACCTAATAAATTTCTAAACAATTCAGTCCCTTTGGATTTGATTAGCTAAGCAAGTCTAGGAATTCACACTACTTGAAAGTGGTGACTCAGACAGTTTTGATTACATTACAGTCTAGGAATTCACACTACTTGAAAGCGGTGACTCAGACAGTTTTCGTCATACTACAGTCTAGGAATTCACACAACTTGAAAGTGGTGGTTCAGACAGTTTAGGTTACACTACAGTGTAGGAATTCACTCTGAAGAAAATGCGGAAAAGCAATTAAGGTTGTTGTGTGGCGCCGATGTGAAAAGGTGAAGGAAAGGATAAAGTGAAGTTTAATCGGTATGTCCAGTGGTATCGCTGCGAGAGCTACACACACCATGGCGCCTCTGCTCTAGAGGCCGGCCACGTCTGAAATACACACTGGTGAAATATGCCTAAACTGCCATACACCAGGGGTGAAACTTGATGGCTAGGTATGTCACGCCACCTCCGATCTAGAGGTCGGTCAGGCCCTATATACACCCATACTGGTGAAATATGCCTAAACCAGCTCACACCAGGGTGAAACTTGAAAGCTATGCATGTCACGGTACCTCTGCTCTAGAGGTCGATCACGTCCCAAACACGCCCATACTGGGATAATATGCCTAAACCAGCTCAACCCAGGGGTGGAAGTCATTAGTGGCGAGGATTCGTCCTCCTGGTCACAACTAGGAAAGGTAGCGGCCACAACCACAAATTGCTGAAATTGGAGACACTGGACCATGGCAGTCTAGATAGGCAACCACCTCTCACCCGACAGGGATGTATGCGTATCCTAATCACGCTGAAGTTTTCCGGTGAGAAAGTCCAACACTGGACTGGATGGGCAACCACCTCTCACCCGGCGGTGATACACGTGTATCTCAAAACACGTTGAAGTTTTCCGGTGAGAAAGTCCAACTCTGGCCCGGGTGGGCTACCACCTCTCACCCAGCGGGGATATACTGATATCCAAAACACGTCGAGGTTTTCCGGTGAGAAAGTCCAACTCCAGGCTAAACTGGTGCAACGAAAACCACGGTGTCATGCAATCCCGCTTCTGAGACCCACCAAGAATACAGGCTCAAGCCCTACGATACTCTGAACCTGTTGTGGTCTTCTCGGGAATCTCGTGTGGTCCTTTCAGGGACCACACGGGGGACCACGGGACTTAACGAGGACCACAGGCGTAAATTCAGTAGGATCACAGTGCGGTCTTGGTGGTAGAAGCGAACGAAGAAGAAGAAGAAGAAGGTACGCCACACTTCTTAAAACTGTACGTTCTACTTTTTGGTGTGCTACATTTCTCAAAACTATAAATTCTACTTTTAGTACACTAACTTCTTTAAATTATAAATTATTCTTTAGAGACGAAGTACCTTTATTACAGGGTGGGCTCGGCTTGGTCTTTCGAAATTCGGCCGTTTTGGAGGTTCAAGGGTCGACCTACCTCGTGGTTTTCTGGGCTACTCGATCAAGTGATTGATTGATCTTTATTTCAAAGGGGTTAAGAATTGGGCACGCAGCCCCGTCTGACATTCTGCCCTTTATCATACATCTTTCACTCTATTCCAAACATTCTACAAATATGCAGCTCATGTGTAACAAACATAATTAACATTGAAGCTGAGAGACATAAAATAAAATATAACGTTTACGTTCCGCTCTTATCCATTCACTCAGTACAGAAGAACTATATACATATATACATGACTATCTTATCTTATATCCTTCCCGTGCCGTTAAACGTCACATAGGGCTCGCAAAGTAGTTCGCCAATTTGTCCTGTCTTTGGCGAGCCTTTCAACCTCATCAAAGGATTTTATGCCTGTTAATTTGGCCACTCTTAATAATGTCCTCTTCAGAGTTTCACGCGGCCTGCCTCTTTTTCTTCGGCCTCCAGATGGGAAAAAAGATATCGTTATGGAAACTCGCGGAGAAACCAACCGACCATCAGGGATGCCAACTCCGAAGAGCTCATTCGTCGGCCCCAAACATATGACAAGGATTGGATTCTGGAATGTGAGAACGATGGCAGCATGACTATCTACTAAACAAAAATCTTGGGACTATTCAGAATAAACAGTTAACTGTAATGTGTGGTCAGCTACAGCGTAATGTGTTGAGCGAGTAACTTTCATTTTCGAGCCTTGTGGCGGGCAGCACGTATCCGAGGAGACGTGTCGTGGTATGGCTGATGTGTCTGTTGTAATTATCTCTCTCTCTCTCTCTCTCTCTCTCTCTCTCTCACACACACACACACACACACACGCACGCATGCACACTCACAC
Organism: Achatina immaculata; assembly: GCA_009760885.1. Classification (NCBI taxonomy): domain Eukaryota; kingdom Metazoa; phylum Mollusca; class Gastropoda; order Stylommatophora; family Achatinidae; genus Lissachatina; species Lissachatina immaculata. Next base: position 1,035,249 of record CM019712.1, read on the forward strand.
ACACACATATCGTGATGTTGGATAAATGGATTGTCTAGTTATGAACCCACTTGCTGTTCCGTGCCGGCTCATGTTGGTAACGTTGATTGTGTATGTCGGATGAAGAGTTGTGTAAGTATGTACCGTGAGAAGTGTTAAGTGTTTAATGATGTGTTCAGTAAGTTAAGAATTGAAAATGTATATTTTTCATCATTGTAGGTGTCACATACTATGCTTTTATATTTTTACATGTTTCACCTTTTGATATTAAATACCGAATGTCGTCCTATCTGTTTCGTCTGTTGCGCATGTGTTTATGCTGATCAGTGTCAATTACATTTTGATATACAGTGATATGCTTTGTTCGTCCTTCATTATCATCATTGAGTCGCAATTGGTTCATTAATGCGTCATCAAACCATTCATATTTTGCACTGTATGTGTTAGATGCTGGACGCAAGCAGAATGTCTGCGTGTATGTATTATATGTGAGTTGGCAGGTAGCTCCTATATCGTGTTAAGGGAGTGTGGCTAACTCTTGATTGGTAATGAATATGCATTAATATGTGTTAAAGAAAATACTAGAGATTGTAAATAAGCAGGGGCGGCACTTGGAGTGACGCCTTTGGTTGTTTCACGCTGATGTTCATGGCACCCTCGTATTTCCCGCACGTGTTGCTAACTGCTGTGGAGATACCTGTTGTGTGTGTTTATATGATATCTGGTGTAAACGTGTGTGGCGGCTGCTGTTGTCAATAAACCAACCTTTTATTTCTCCTCCATCAGTTTATGCCTTTTGAGTAGTTATTTATTGTTGGAGGAGCTAGAGAATGACTGAGATGATAGGTTTATTTTCCAGCACAAAGGTTATTTAGGTGGCCTTATATGGACATTAACTGGCCGGGCAAAAGAGCCTGGGATAGGGATCGTATGGAGAGGCTCAGTAATTGAGGGTGTTCCAGGCACACCCGTACTTCACTGAGCACCATCTCAACACATTAGGCTAGCGATTTAACCCATGAGCACCAGAGAAACCTCCACTGACGATGATAAAAGACAACAGATAAAGACGCAAGATGGGAGATGAATTGAAAAGTAAAAAGAGTAAAAAAAATAAGCACCCAAGCACCAAGTAAGAACCAAATTATAGTTTACATTATCACTAACATTACTTTAACGGCATCAGCAAAAACCCACAAGAAAGCTGGGGCCAATTTACAGGGCACATTTCCTTAGAGATTTTGTCAATATTTGGAACCACTAAATCTCACCTTTTTCTATCTACTTGCTTTATATGGTTTTTATATGATGACATGATTTAGCGTACCAGCCATACAAGTATTTTGTCATGTTATAAAATAAAATAAATTTTGCGTATACATACAGCCTCAATTGGGGGGGGGGGGGGGAGGAAGCACGTAGATTTTCCCGATGTTTTAAGGGACATCCCGGAGGGCGTGAATAGGGAGGGGTAGTGCATAACATCAGAATGAGTACTCAACATAGCAGGGACAGTACTGTGAACCTGGGACGTATAGGTATATGTATATTTTGAGGATGGGTTGACCCCGGTGCTGGTCGACTACACTGAGTTACGCCCAAGCGCGAAATCTAATCAGAGATCTTGTAACAGATAGGCTGTAACAGAATTCTTTTCATTTTTTTTCCTTTATTCTATCTAAGGGATACTTCTTCTTCTTCTTCTTCTTCGTTCGCACTGTCTGTCTATATCTGCAGTCCTGTCTCTTGGATAAATGTCACTGTTTTTTGTAATTCATGTATGGAACCATAGAGCTTATCTTCTTTAGTGGTTTCACTGGGCCAGTAATTATTTCTCAGTGTCTCGTAGTTGATGCAGTTCTGGAGGATATGTTCCACAGTTTGGGGCACCTGGGCACATGTACATAGATTAGTATACCAACCTTAAACTTTGTATACATATGACTTCGGAGTCGGTTGTGTCCTGTTCGGAGACGGAAGATGGTGACTTGTTCCTTTCTGTTTAGCATGTGATAGTCATCATGTGGTGGTGTTTGTGGCTTCCTGTAGGTTTTTATCATGCTTTTCTTCTGATTATAAGTGATTGGTATGTCTGGTTGCTCCATTTCAGTGCCCTCTTTGGCCAGGTGGTCAGCTTTCTCATTGCCTGGTATCCCACAGTGGGAGGGAATCCATTGCAAAGTGACTCCATGTTGTAAGCCAATTTTTGACAAGGCATCCTTAAGGTCTGGTAGTTTGTTGCACTGAAGAGCCTCCAGTACTGATCTTGCATCTGTGGGAATTACTACAGGACATGTATCAATTCTGGAGTCTGATAGTTTTTCAACTGCAGCAATAATTGCCCTAACTTCTGCATCAAAGTTGTTGCAGTATTTACCAGTGGGTATGGAAATCTTGTCAATGGTGTTGTTTGGATATTCAATATATGCTCCTGCCCCTCCATTCTTTATGGCATTATGTGCAGATCCATCTGTATACACAAGGGATACAATTCATGGTAAATCTGGTATTTTGACTAACTGTTTACATCCTTTATTTAATTATAGCGTAGATTGTTAGTGTAAGGTGAGGTCATTCTTGACACTTAAAAATCCCGAGATTTATGATCATGTTTGATGAACTTTACCTTGATATGTTTATTTTTACTCAAGCTTAGTTAAGACCTTCGAAAATTTCGTGGGGTAGTGAATTTTATCCTGACATGTTTTTATTAAAAGTTAAATTTGGAATCTCCAGTTAGTTTTTCACTGAAGGTCATTTGTGGACGTTGAAATCCCGAGATTTTGACTAACTTTCTCTAGACTTGTTTTATGGCTGGCTAAAATTTGGCTGTTTTTGAGAGACAAGTCCAAGGTCTTAAACGGGCGATTTTCAAAGTTTAGAAAAATAGGAAAGTAGAAATTGTCGAGGATATTTAAACTCTGAACTTTTACGTTGGAGGATTATTAATGATTAATTATTGTTTAGACGGAGATTAGAATGTGGGATTTAGAATAGAAGATAGAAGTGTGAGAATCAGTGTGATCAGTGGTTGAGTTACGTGATTATATTGAGTGAGACTTTTTTAAGATGGTTTAGAAATTTGATAATATTATGGGTTAGAAAGTGTTCTAGAAAATTGTGTAGTAATTGTGAATGTGAATTGAGTTTTCCTTCCATGGATCCAGGTTTGCTTACTTGTAACTGAAGAATGTAACAATAGTTCTTTTGAAGCACTGTAGGACTTATAAGGTCCGATACTTCTATTATTTTTTTACGGATCCATGGAAAGGCTTCTTGTGAGAATGTAAGTTGGCATTTATGTCCATTCATGCTGTATGTCTGGCAGTTGGTCTGAGCGTGAGTGTAGAGTAGCCCACTCCTTCCTTGTATGGCGAACAAGCTCTCGTCAAGGTTAGGAGTGGTTTGTTCATTTATTACAATCAATATTCTTAATCAACACTGACCACCGCCCATTCTCTTCACAATAAATACGTAGTTTATTTGATTCCATAAAATTCGGGTGTCAGTGGTCTTCAAACTGTTGTATTGTCTGTGTACCTGTACACTTAGAGTCTAAGAATTTAAGTTCGTTGAAAATATATACTAGTAAAGTTCCAAGACCTCAGTTGCAAAAGTAGTATAAGGCGAGTGCAAGAGAAATATGGGGTTAGTATTTAAGACTTTGTTCTCAATATAGTGATGAATATTATCTTTTATCTCGTCTATGCCACGATACTTCAGCATTTTCAAATGAATGCACGAATATACAGTCATGAAATGCAAAACAGAGAATTGTGAGTGAAACTCCATAAAAACTTTCCACATCTTACTATTTTTTTTTCACGGGCAAGAGACTTTCGTCACAGTTCATATCTCATACATTGTGCATTTCTGTGGGTAAAGAAGACGGACTGTTTACAATGGGAAGAAATAAGAAAGTCCCAGCTATTATCAAATGATTCGTCACTCTGAGGTGCTGTGTCAGATTTCTCAGTTCAGAAATTAATGACTAATCTACATTAGACAAGTCCATAGAGAAACAGACACGAATATAGTTTTTTTTTTTTTAACTCTCTGTTGCCATCAAATGATAGAAGTTTTCAGCCATCACTTATTTTACTAGGGAACTCTAGCTCTTCAAAAGAAGTTCGCCATATTATAGCACCGTGCTTATAAAACGATTCTCAATTATATCCGTGTTAATTTCAGTACTTTTTTTCTACTCTGTTTTCGAATGGCCCTCTGGGCGTCAAAAAGATGTCTACTTTTCCTTTCTTATTTGTTTTTTAAGGATTGTTCTACAGGAAACATAGGAAGGCAATCATTTATGTGCATGTAAAAGTTAAAAACGGCTGTGTTTTGCTTCCAGGACAGGAGTTGCAGAATTCGTACAAATTCCGGCGATAGTTCAGTTGGTTGTTTGCTTGACGGTAAAATCGTCACCTGTTCGTGCAATTCATTCATTCAATCAATTGCATGTCCCTTGTGGAACTTTGCCTCCCTAACAGCACTCCTGTAGGCCTCTCGGTTGTGAGCAAGATGACCTGCCGCTGATGCATCCATTTGCAGATCATCAACGATGTTTTGCAGCCATCTTCGCCTTGATCTTCCTCTCTTTCTTTTTCCCATTATGTACCCTTCCAAGACGGTTTTCTCTAGATTATCATTACGTTTAATGTGTCCAAAATATTAACGTTTTCTCTGCTTAATACTCTTTACTAGCCAGCCTTCTTCAATATTGAGTTCTTGTAGTATTTGTTGTTTTTTGTGTCCATGATATTTGAAGAACTCTTCTGTAGCATTTACATTCAAAGGCATTTATGTGTTTCTCAGCTGTTTTGTTAAGTGTCCAGGTCTCACAGGCATATGTTGCGATTGGAAAGATGCATGCCCGTAAAAATCTTATTTTTATAGTTCTGACTGTTTCTCTCCACAAATTCTTTAGTTCTTTTACTTTCTGAAGAGTGATAAATGTCCTCCTTTTAATCTCCCTCACTGTATCTCCATTATTAGTTAGCAGTGATCCAAGATATTCAAAACTCTCCACTTCTTCCAGTTTTTCCTCATTGATACATATTTCGTGCAATATGCCCGAATAATCTTACTCTTCTATAGCCGAGTTTTCCACGATGGACTGAAACTCTGCACGTTGCAGCACTTCTGTGTTGATTATTTTTATTTGCTACTTGATTCACTACAGGAAGTACACTAATCTTGAAGTAAATATCCACATAATTCTAACACTGACCTTAAATCTGACTCTAAACCCAATATTAAACTTAACCCTATCTCTAAAACTAAACTTAAACCTAACAGAAACTTAAAACTACCCTAGCTCCAACATTAAACATAAAACTAACCATAAACTTAAATGTAACACCTACCTCTAACATTAAACTTGAAGTTAAAAGAAATTTAAACCTACTGTAGCTCTAATATTAAACTTCAATCTAACCATAAACTTAAACCTACCACAGCTCTAACATTAAACTTAAAACTAATCCTAAATTTAAACCTACCTTAGCTCTAACATTAAACTGTAATCTCACCCTAAACTTAAACCTACTTTATCTCTAACATTAAACTAAAAGCTAGCAGAAACTTAAACCTACAGCAGCTCTAACATTAAACTTAAGACTAACCTAAACTTAACCTATCTTATTTATAATATTAAACTTTGATCTCACTCTAAACTTAAACCTACTTTATCTCTAACATTAAACTTAAAACTAACCCTAAACTTAAACCCACCCTAGCTCTAGCACTAAACTGTAATATCACCCTAAACTTAAACCTACTTTATCTCTAACATTAAACTTAAAACTAACCCTAAACTTAAACCTACCCTAGCTCTAACATTAAACTTTAACCTCACACTAAACTTAAACCTACTGCAGCTCTAACATTAAGTCTTTTCCTATCTTGAATAATCGTAACCAGTGATCGCTTTAACCGGCAATTACCGGTAAATTACGGATAAAAAAAAACCGAGAAAAACCGAAATCTTTGTTGGGCGTCGGTTACCTAACCGGTTTATATCATCAAAAGGTAAAAAAAAAAAGATAAAGGTAATCCTGTCATGCCTTAGAGGCACATAGGGATATGGTGTTAGTGCCCATAACCTGTCAGCACACTAGAGGGTGATATTGTCAGTATCACGCCTGGCTGCCTTTCCTTCCCCGACTCAAGAAGAAGTCGTGTACCCATTTCTAAAGCTGGGTGACTGGAGTGCCTCTGGCCGGATTCGAAGCCCCTGACCTTCGCCATGAGAGACCAGTGCACGAACCACTTCGCCACTCAGGCACCCATATCATCAAAAACCTAGTTTAAAATATTTTAAAAAATCGTTTTGAGAATAATCAGGCCAGTATGATACTGATGCTAAATTTGCATGGAGAAGAAGGAGGGTTTCACCTGTACTTCACATAAGGAAAATTACGGTTAGGAGATTGATTTCGCCAGCATCTCAATGATATTTCTAAAAGGGCCTGGACACCTGTGGCTAAACATTTTTGCCTTAGCAACCACAGGGGTAAACAGGACATTTCTGTTAGTGCGATCCGCTCTTGTTCTGCTGATGTACGATCTCGGAGGGTCCTAGAATAGCGCCTTATTTTCCAGACTGGCTGTCTCTACCCAGCTGGAATTAACAATGTCGTCAGCTTTCTGTAACTTCTTTATTTTTCCACTGGCCCTCCCCCTTTTTTTTCTTTTTAAACTCTACTTTCTTTCTCTATGCTACCCCTCCCTACCACCACCCTATTTCCTTCTCTGCCAATATAATGGTGTTTTTAGGGTCTTGTCCTATTCACCAGTTTCACATTTTCTCCCTGCAAGTGTTTATGTTCTTCATTCATTATCTCTCCGCGTCCCCTTTTTCCTCCCCTCTCCCCCCCCCTCGACACCTCTAGCACCTATCATGTTTCTATTGCATTTCCCCCACCCCTTTCTCCCACTTGTTCTCCTCCTCTCTCTCCACCTCTTCTTTACGATTGACTCTATCGGGCATCTTTTGCTGTGGGCAGCGTGATCTTTCCTTCTCCCTTCTACTACACACATTTCTGTTTTCTACTTGGAGGAAGACACATTCAGATAAGTTCTTTGTGTTTTTGTCTCGTTGTGTATGTATCCTCGAATAAGGCTCACGCCGAAATATCGATGTTGTATGTTTTTCATTTATACATTCTCATACTTTCTATTCATTTTTTTCTCACCTTACTCACTCCCTCTCTCACTTTATAAAACTGCACCATACACCTCTGCCTACCTTGCATGGAGAAGAATCAGTGTTGACTTTGGTTCGGCGTGTGAGCATTTTGTAAAGATTAAATCTTCCCGGAGTTAAGGTAAGAAGAAAGTAGTACAGACGAACAATCAGTTCCCGCAGATGTTTGTAAAGAGTATAAACTACAGAAGCATGACTTTTGAAGAGAAAAAGGAAGCGATGAAGGCCAAGAGACAAATGTGGACTAAGTGGCATGGAAAAAAGAAGACCATCTACAGTAATAAGAAACATCAAAGACCTCACAAGACTGAGAAGCAGAATCGCCAACGCTATCCGAAACAACAACAACAACAACATTATAACGTAGTACAGAACGCTGTACTGAGAAAATCGGTATTTTTTAAAAGTACTTCATGCAAGATGAATGACAGGTACAATTGTACCGGTTGTGAAAAAAAATCCAAGTACAATCCCTGGTGAAATTATTTACAGCTTTGTCTGCCTATTAAACTGGTTGTAAAATTTTCCACCTTCTGATGTCAAAGTTAAATTTATGAAGAAAATGTATTCTTGAACACGCCAGTTGATCTGAATGAATTATGCCCCTTTGCGTTTAATCTACAATATAGTGTGTGCATTATGTTGGACCCTTGTCTAGTAAATCATCGACAAAAGACAAGAAAGAGTTAAAACTAACCCTAACTCAAACCTAACGTAGCTCTAAAATTAAACTTAAAAATAACCCTAAACTTAAACCTAACCTTAACTAAAACCCGAACTGGGAGTTGAAAACGGAATGTAAAAAGTGAAGAGTCTATAGATTTAATGACAGTAACAGCATCTGAAGAAACACTTCACAAATGGAGACTAATGTGTTCTCTAAGATTGTGCGGTTCGCGCGTGAATTTTTTAATCCATGTGCAAATATATTCTCAACAACATGTAAATGTGAGTATTAACATCAAATTACAGAGTATAAATGTAAAGTCTCAAAGACATAAAACTAAAACGCAAAGAAGTCAAGAAAACAAGGTCATGTGACGCTGCCATGATTTTTTTTCCCAGCTCTACTATAGTTCCAAGTAACATCAAGAACCCAACGAACAATAAAAGTAGATTTTCTTCCGAAGCATATAAAATGTAGTGCTCTTCATGATTTGTTTGAAAGTAGATAGAGGTATATGGTTCAGTTTTACAAAACGACAGAGGAAGAAAAAGAAGGAAAAAAAAAGAACGTAGCTTTGTGGCATTCTCCTAGTACAGAATACAACAAATGCGCCATAAAGACGGCCAATCAGATGTCAGCGGCGTGTACGTGGTGAAAGAGAGAGAACAATGTGAGGGGGGAGCGGGAGAGAAACCAGGAGGCTATGACGCCACAAAGCTAAGTTTTTCATTGTTCTTCTTTTTATTTCTGTGTTGTGTTGTTCTTGTATGTAATCCTTGAAAAAAGGCTAAGGCCGAAATACTGAACGTTATATGTTTTTCATTTATACATTCCCATCTTACTTTCATATTTTCTACTATTTTTGTTTTTTTCTCACTTTCCTCATTCTCTTTGTCGTTTTGTAAAACTGAACCATACGCCTCTATCTACCTTTATTACTAGAACCAGATTTACAACAGTCGTTATCTCTTTTTATGATGTGTTTGAGTGTGCGACAGCGAAGCTTAGAGTAAAACTTGATTGGTGCAAGTTTAACAAGATATTAAGTTGGAGGAATTTATATATGTGAAAAATAAACAAAATGAACCCCAAACAATCCCCATTACTTGCACAATAGTACATATAGGAATAATTCTGTACTCCATATAAAGTAATCCAGCCTCCCCTTTCGTGGTCTATTACATACTTAATGTAATATATTAATTCTGATAACTCCGGCCTTCAGTACACTCCACCAATATAAAAATCAGCAATAGGAATCAGTAAGTCCACCATCAAGTAATAGCAGCTATTTAATCACATAAACCAGACGGCGACACATAACATAACAACAACTGACAAACCAACATACGACAAGAATATTAAATGTTAATTATGGCAATGATGCATGACAGTGAAATGACAATGCATTAATTGATGATATAGCCAATGAATACGATCAATGACCAAGATGATAAATGATTCAAAATGCAGTATTAATCTCAGGCATCACAAATATGCAATAATGAACACCAGCTGCCCCACAATATCACAATGATGAAACGCGTGAAAAATCATACTAATCTGTGGCCCTCAACTTCATAAGACCTCCACAAGCAATATAAATGCAGTCAAACACACGTCTTTAAGCATTTCTCCAACATAAACTGAAATTTCTTTTAATGAAGTTCCATCAAAAAAATACACGAAGTATATCTTGCAATATCTTCTTGTGCACAAGTTAAATACAATTCAATGATACATCAAAACAAATAAGAAATTCTAGCATCCAACAACTGCAATTGCATAAACATGTGATAATCAATGCGCATTGCAATGGGCATATCAAATAGCACACATAAAATTATCAATGTGAATGCACACAGCATTTCAACAAGCAATCGAAAGCAAGGAAAATCGCATATCAATAGTAATTAATCACCAAGAATGTTGACTATATCTCACTTAGACACTTAACACTTTAAGAGAACTTCACTGACAAAACAATTCACATTAATGCACAAAATTACATCAAAACCTAATTCACAACTCATAGAGATCATAGCAGGAACAATCAGTCGTCCCAAATCACACAAAATATAAACTTCACAACTACAATCCATATGTACCATAAAAACGGCTCCCTTCAAACCCGACCATGCCCCAAACACGAACCACAACGAATGATCAATAACACATCACTAACACCGGAACAACACACTACCGACCAGTAGACGATTACGTGTTCAAGTCAAGGACGTACGCATCTCTGATCCAAACGCAATCGTTCACATTAGAGAGAACAATGCTGGACACATCTGGACCAGGTAATATATCATTATTTCGTATTTAAAGAATAAAGCAAACTATATCGATTTTTAAAAAAACCACTGAACAAGTTCTATAACTATAATGGGCAATTTCACAGTCTGTCTATATAAAACTCTCCGTTACCTGATCTATGGCGGCAAGCTTAGATACTGCGCGTTATTTGTAATGAAGGTAGACAGAACTGAACGGTTGTTTTACACTATAAAAGATGGAGATAGTGGTGAAACTGAAAATCATACAGTGGCCGGAAATAAGATACGCATATTTAAAGAACATACAATAATCCCATATTCCGGGAAATAGCTCTTTTTCAAAGATCACATACACAAAATGATAAAAAACATAACAAATAAAAAAAAACATGGAAACTAGATGAAAAATTAAACAATAAGTCATTTTGGTATCCTCGTAGTAAGACAGACGGCCACAAAATTCCTCTCTCATTTCTGCCCACTTTTCTCACTCTTTCCATCTTTTTTTTTTATGTAAAACTTATCCATACAGCTCTTTCTATCTTTATTCCTAGAACCAGTTTTACTGCTGTCGTCATTTCTTTTATCTCTCACATTCTTTGTCTCGGTCTACTAACCTCATGGCACCAGAATCAAGCTTGGAAATACCAGCCTAACATCGTATCTCCAGTATGCCGTAAATGGCACGGAAACCATACATTATTTGTAGTATGTCAAACATAAGGGCTGTGTTTTCGTTAGCACAGCTGTGAACAAAATCTGAACATCTGCTTTCCATGTTTTCCGGAACCGCAACAGAGTAAAATACCATGTGTTATGACTGTGTTTCCAGATTAGTAAGGCTTCATGACTGCATATACGTGGTGGTTTTGTTCGGTACAGTCTAGGATAAGGTGTGTTCGCGTGACGTCAGATGGACTTATGTTTGTGAACGTACAAGGGGTGATTGATAAGTTCTCTGCATAAGGTACAAATACTTGAAATGCATAGTTGATATTATTTGTAGATCAGGTTACTGTAAGATTAAACACCATGTTTCAAGAAATTAACTGCAATCAATTTTTTTTTCACAGGCTTCTGAAGTGGTAAGGGGTGGCAGAAATTGAGAAAATGGATAAAATTTCTCATCTTTTTTTCGCTACCTCTGCAAAAAAGGCTTATCATCGAAGGAGATCCATGAAGATATGATAGAGACTCTAGGGTAGAGTGCCTCTACTTACACCACAGTGAAGAAATGGGCAACTCAATTCAAACATGGAAGGGAGAGTCTGGAAGATGATCCCCGTCCAGGAAGACCAAGAACGGTAACCACAGATGAAACCAACAGCAGAATTCATGATATGATAATGGAAGATCGACGACTAACTGAGCGGTACATTGCTACTGAGTTGGGCATCTCCCATGAACGTGTTCATGCCATTATTCACAATGATATTCAAATGACAAAGGTCTCTGCTGGATGGATCCCGAAACTTCTTGGAGCTGATCACAAACGACAGCGTCTCAATATGTCAAGAGACAATCTAGGCCATTTTTCTGCACATCCTGAAAAAGTTTCTTCAGCAATTTGTGACTATGGATGAGACTTGGGTTCATCATTTTCAACCAGAAACCAAAGAATAGTCAAAGCAGTGGAAACAGCATGGATCGCCAACTCCAAAGAAAGCAAGGGTGGTTCTGTCTGCAGACAAAGTGATGACTTCCATCTGTTGGAATTCAGAAAGTGTGCTACTGATAGACTATCTTCAAAAGGGCAGAACGGTCACCGGGGACTATTATGCTAATCTTGTGAAACAACTATCGGGTCAAACTGAAGAAAAACGTCTAGGGAAATTGACGAGAGGAGTCATCTTTCAGCAAGACAATGCTCCAGTTCACAAGTCGGTGGTGACAATGGCTGCCATTTATGAATGTGGCTTCCAGCTTCTTGAACGTCCTCCTTATTCCCCAGATTTGGCCCCTTCGGACTATTACCTGTTTACCAAACTCAAAAAGGAGCTCAGTGGTCGCAAATTTGCTTCAGACGATGATGTCATTCATGCTGTAGACCACTTTCTACTGGCACAAGATGCTGACTTTTACAAAGAAGGGATCCGTGTGCTCTATGATCGCTGGACTAAGTGCATACATTTGCAAGGGGACTATGTTGAGAAATAACGCAAAATAGATCTCCACATATAATCCTTCGTACTTTATGCCGAGAACTTATCAATCACCTCTCGTAGGTGGTTTTCATATAATATGTAGGAATCGTGCTTTGTGCATTGATGTACGTACAAGTAATAAAATTAAACATGAAGAACATATGCGTGACGGCCAAAAAATAGCAAAGGACTAATAAAAGAGAAAATCTCTTGCTACAAGCAGCCTCGTCTATCTCAGGGACTAAAGGGACAGCAGAGAGAGAAATAAGCAGCATTTATTGAATAAAGTTGGAAAACAGATTAAAGAGCCAGAAAAAAGTGTTTCATAAAAGAATCAAATTAACTATTAAAATTTGGAATTAATGAGTGTGAAATAAAACCAAATAGTATGCAACGGACACAAGGGCAAACGATTTCACTCACATCTCTCGTCATTTTTGGCAATTTACAACTAGTCACACCAGCTGACGTGGCGTTTCAGATGAAGGGGTAAAATAGAATTACTGAAAGACAGACAGCGCGGCAACGCGTCCATACAGGTGAGAGGAAAAGAGCATTTCTGTGGAAAGTGTAACCTGTAGAATCTGTGAGTTGTTTTTCGTTGATTTCATTTATCATTTATGTTAGTGAGGCAAGCAAGGATTATCTGCGTATTTCTTCTTGTCTGTACATAATCTTGTTAAAACTGACATTTCTCAAGAAATTTGCTCTTTCCTTTACAAATCCACCCCCCCCCCCTCTCTCTCTCTCTCTCCTCTCTCAATATTTTTGAGCCATTTTTAATACCCTTTCGCTAACTGTACCTAACCCAACGTTTCCCCAATTATTCAACAATCCCTATGGTGTGAAACAGACCGGAAGAGGAAATAGAAGAAATATACAATGTTATGAAACTGCAAACAGATCTCAAGTAACTGCCAAAATGAAAGATTCTAACCCCAAGGCTGGAGATAACCTTAAGAATATGTTGCGAGAAATAGTTGTCTTAAAAGTGTAATGAAAGAGCAGACTAACTGACTGAGCTGGCAAATGCTCATGACACAAACATTGGCAGTACTCAACATTCAAACAACATTCAAGAACGCTTTACACTTTAAACAGTTGAATAGCTCAGACTCGAAGCCATGCAAAAACTATATTCTTATCGAGGAAAAATTCTGAAATACTGTCTTAGTAGTTCAAGTAGACATAACTTCATAGTGTTATGGTGACCACAGATTACTAACAGCAAAACTGATGACAAATAAAACAAGTAACCAGTACTTTAAAATAACTAGAGATGTGCTACAAAAATATGAAGATATACATTCAATATAGATACAAAGAAAACAGATACACAGACACGTCATCACATTTGGTAAAATGATTTCAAGATGTAAGTGATAAAACATATGAGAAATGAGATGCCAAAGGAAAGCAGCAAACGTCACGGGGACTGGTAAGATAAGAAATGACGAAATAAGACAACTGGTAGAAACTACACCATGCCTACAATAGACAGAGAAACAAAGAATTAAGTGATCTGGTCAATTAAAGACGGATATACAACCAGCCGCGATGGCCTTCAACAAAAGAACTGCAAGACACAGGTCAAGAGGAAGACCCCAGGAAAAAAACAAGCATTCTAACAAGTATCAGAAACATCAGTGCCAAAAGCTGGGAGAGCAGCAAAGTCAAAGTTGGCTAACAGATGATTTCTCAGGTGGTACAATAAACGATAACATTTTAATTACCTCCAATCCTGATGAGAGGATGAAAGTCGGGGCTGTACCTCTGGGCTAATGCGGAGGCCTGCAGATCCTGTTTATGTTTAAGCACGTATGTAAGTGATACTTTGTTTTGTATAGGCGATCCGATGCTAACAGAGCAGCCCGAACTGGCTCTCTACGCCCTTTGGCGTAGCCGACTACGCGGGCATCTTCTGACGAAGAATTGTCGTTCTCCCCATTTATTAATGTCAATCAAAGAATCACTGATGTAACCCTACCAGCTTAGTTTTATACATCTGTTAATTAATCTTACTGCACGGTTCTTCTGTGAAAATGTATTTTATTTCACATACAACAAACATTTGCTGGAAACGCTACGACAATTTTGTTTTCCCGTTTGATCTACCGACAGAGTTCCTCCTCCTACCATTCAAAGGAACCAGATTTCAGTCCAGAATGACTGATCAAGCTGTTCTGAAAATGATGGTAAAAAACTGTACATTTGTTGTTTTATTCTTTACCTAGTGTTATTGTAGAACATCTCTGGTGACTGCAGGTTGGAAATCTTGGTAGCCAGCTTTGTTGTCATCATGAAATAAAAACATGAATTCGGAGGTTTGTTTCAATTTCTAGAAATGACCTGAAAAAAAGCAGGCTTCTTGAGAGATCCACCACTTTAAGGCAGACCATGTTAAACTCCACGGAGGAAAAATCTACCAGTTCAGGGATCCTTAAGGAGGGAAAACTCTACCAGATCAGGGGAAACTTAATCTGGTGGCGTGCTGATTATGATCGGAGAGGGTAGAGATGGATCATGGCGACATTCTAATATTGAGACTGTATTGATGTGATGTGCAGAGAAGCACGTGGTTGTGGTTTCATTGTGGTAATGAGTATCTGTGGGCTATGTGCTTTGTAGAGAGGACCGATAGCTAGACTAGGACTGACGACTTGTGACTTCTAGAACTGAGGTTTTGACCTGTTGTCATGTCCGTTGTCTGACCCCAACCAGGTGAGCTAAGGTGGCTAACCTTTCCTTTCTGTTTCTACCACATCATAACCCCCAGGCAGAATATAATGAATGGATTTCTTCCAGGAGAAACAGGGTTTATTGTGATTTTACACAGACCCCACTCAATGTAGCCACAAGACTAAATGTCTGTAATTCTGTATAATTCCTAAATGACAACTCACAACAGCCCCTAAAGCATCTGTCCAATAATCTCATCATAAACATGGTTATCTCCCTCAAGGACATGGGTTATCATTTTCGCATAATAGTTATCTTCTCCTCATGACAGAACAGCATATCTTCCTCTAAACAAAACACTGTCTCCTTTTTCAAACATAATCTCAACATAAACTCAAACATTATTTCTTCATGAAACTAAACATCATTTCCTCTTGAAGCCATACATATTTACGCGTATCTTCTCCTCCTATCCAAAACATCCAAGACAGCCAATTTACAAGCTAGTGGAGATTGACTGATAAAAGGGATGGCGACTGCAGTAAAACTGGTTTAAATAATAAAGGTAGATAGAGGTGTATGGTGCAGTTTTACAAAGTGGCAGAGGGAGTGAGTAAAGTGAGAAAAAACGAATAGGAAGTATGAGAATGTATCAATGAAAAACATACAACGTCCGATATTTCGGCGTGAGCCTTTTTCGATGATTGCATGCACAAGCGAGACAAAACATATAACTAAACGAAGAAATTATCTCAGTATGGTCTCCTCCAGAAGTAGGAAACAGAGAAATGCATTTATGTATGTTTTTGTCTCTTCTTCTTCGTTCACATTGTCTGTCTATACCTGCAGTCCTGTCTCTTGGATAAATTTCACTGTTTTTTGTAATTCATGTATGGAACCATACAGATTATCCTCTTTAGTGGTTCCACTGGGCCAGTAATTATTTCTCAGTGTTTCATAGTTGGTGCAGTTCTGGAGGATATGTTCCACAGTTTGGGGCACCTGTACATAGATTAGTATACCAACCTTAAACTTTGTATACATATGACTTCGGAGTCGGGTGTGTCCTGTTCGGCGACGGAAGATGGTGACTTGTTCCTTTCTGTTTAGCATGTGATAGTCATCATGTGGTGGTGTTTGTGGGTTCCTGTGGGTTTTTATCATGCTTTTCTTCTGATTATAGGTGACTGGTATGTCTGGTTGCTCCATTTCAGTGCCCTCTTTGGCCAGTTGGTCAGCTTTCTCATTGCCTGGTATCCCACAGTGGGAGGGAATCCATTGCAAAGTGACTCCATGTTGTAAGCCAATTTTTGACAAGGCATCCTTAAGGTCTGGTAGTTTGTTGCACTGAAGAGCTTCCAGTACTGATCTTGCATCTGTGGGAATTACTACAGGACATGTATCAATTCTGGAGTCTGATAGTTTTTCAACTGCAGCAATAATTGCCCTAACTTCTGTATCAAAGTTGTTGCAGTATTTTCCAGTGGGTATGGAAATCTTGTCAGTGGTGTTGTTTGGATATTAAATATGTGCTCCTGCCCCTCCATTCTTTATGGCATTGTGTGCAGATCCATCTGTAAACATCCAGGTGTCACATGGATATTTGTCATCTAGCACACTAAGTGTGGCTGTTGATCTTACAAGGCTGCTTTGCATCTCACCATTCTGCACACCTTTCACTTCAGTCTGAATAGTTATTTGTGTATAATCTGCTTCTTTCCATGGTGTATGCTCTGGTACAGATGATAATGGAGCGACTACAGTTGGAAGGTCAGGTATCAGCTTACGCATAAGCTTGGCCTGGTGAATGAAGCTGCTTCTTTTAAGCCGTCCTAATGCCAAGTTATTGAATCTCTCCTTCAGGGGATGGCTTACAGAGCTAAGGAATTTCTCTCCCATGGTCATGACCTTTGTGTCTCTATGTTTTTTTACCGCTTGAACACCAACCATTTTCTGCATTTCTACTATTGGTGTGGACCTCATGGCACCTGTGATAATCCGTAGTGACTGATTTTGAACCTTGTCTAGATTATGCAGCGTAGTGTTTTATGCTGTGCACCAAGATGTTGAGCCATATTCTAAATGTAGTAGAATACTTTGCTGATATACATTCTTGAGGATTCTTTCGCTAGCTCCCCATGTGGTTCCACTTAATTTTCTTAATATGGCTAGTTTTCTTCTGGCTTTTGCTTCTGCACTGTTGATGTGTTGCTTCCAGGTCAGTTTTGAGTCCAGAGTCACTCCTAAGTAAGTGGGTTGGTTGTCCATCCTTAAGGATATTTCATTTACAAAGATCTTACCTGCTTTCTGTTTAGATGAGAGAGTGAACAGAGTGGTACTTGATTTCTCTGTGTTGATACTTACACACCATTTGTTTGTCCATGATGTCAAGATGTCTGCTGCTCTTTGGAGTCTCTATGTAGCAACTGTCGCATATTCATCTGTACACCACATGACCAGATCATCTGCATACAGTGCCGCTTTGATTCCATAGGGAAGTTCCTTGACCAGGTCATTAATGAATACCAGGAATAGTCTTCTTCTTCTTCTTCGTTCGCACTGTCTGTCTATATCTGCAGTCCTGTCTCTTGGATAAATTTCACTGTTTTTTGTAACTCATGTATGGAACCGTAGAGCTTATCTTCTTTAGTGGTTTCACTGGGCCAGTAATTATTTCTCAGTGTCTCGTAGTTGATGCAGTTCTGGAGGATATGTTCCACGGTTTGGGGCACCTGGGCACATGTACATAGATTAGTAGTACCAACCTTAAACTTTGTATACATATGACTTCGGAGTCGGCTGTGTCCTGTTCGGAGACGGAAGATGGTGACTTGTTCCTTTCTGTTTAGCATGTGATAGTCATCATGTGGTGGTGTTTGTGGCTTCCTGTAGGTTTTTATCATGCTTTTCTTCTGATTGTAGGTGACTGGTATGTCTGGTTGCTCCATTTCAGTGCCCTCTTTGGCCAGATGGTCAGCTTTCTCATTGCCTGGTATCCCACAGTGGGAGGGAATCCATTGCAAAGTGACTCCATGTTGTAAGCCAATTTTTGACAAGGCATCCTTAAGGTCTGGTAGTTTGTTGCACTGAAGAGCCTCCAGTACTGATCTTGCATCTGTGAGAATTACTACAGGACATGTATCAATTCTGGAGTCTGATAGTTTTTCAACTGCAGCAATAATTGCCCTAACTTCTGCATCAAAGTTGTTGCAGTATTTACCAGTGGGTATGGAAATCTTGTCAATGGTGTTGTTTGGATATTCAATATGTGCTCCTGCCCCACCATTCTTTATGGCATTATGTGCAGATCCATCTGTATACACACGTATCCAGGTGTCACATGGATATTTGTCATCTAGAACACTAAGTGTGGCTGTTGATCTTACAAGACTGCTCTGCATCTCACCATTCTGCACACCTTTCACTTCAGTCTGAATAGTTATTTGTGTATAATCTGCTTCTTTCCATGGTGTATGCTCTGGTACAGATGATAATGGAGTGACTACAGTTGGAAGGTCAGGTATCAGCTTACGCATACGCTTGGCCTGATGAATGAAGCTGCTTCTTTTAAGCCGTCCTAATGCCAAGTTATTGAATCTCTCCTTCAGGGGATGGCTTACAGAGCTAAGGAATTTTTCTCCCATGGTCATGACCTTTGTGTCTCTACGTTCCTTTAGCGGTTGAACACCAACTATTTTCTGCATTTCTACTATTGGTGTGGACCTCATGGCACCTGTGATAATCCGTAGTGACTGATTTTGAACCTTGTCTAGATTATGCAGCGTAGTGTTTGATGCTGTGCACCAAGATGTTGAGCCATATTCTAAATGTGGTAGAATACTTTGCTGATATACGTTCTTGAGGATTCTTTCACTAGCTCCCCATGTAGTCCCACTCAATTTTCTTAATATGGCTAGTTTTCTTCTGGCTTTTGCTTCTGCACTGTTGATGTGTTGCTTCCAAGTCAGTTTTGAGTCAAGAGTCACTCCTAAGTAAGTGGGTTGGTTGTCCATCCTTAAGGGTATTTCATTTACAAAGATCTTACCTGCTTTCTGTTTAGATGAGAGGGTGAACAGAGTGGTGCTTGATTTTTCTGTGTTGATACTTACACACCATTTGTTTGTCCATGATGTCAAGATGTCTGCTGCTCTTTGGAGTCTCTGTGTAGCAACTGTCGCATATTCATCTGTACACCACATGACCAGATCATCTGCATACAGTGCTGCTTTGATTCCATAGGGAAGTTCCTTGACCAGGTCATTAATGAATACAAGGAATAGTGTAGGCGAAAGGACTCCTCCTTGTGGTACACCGTGTCGCAGAAGTACTTTCTGGCTTTTGTGTCCATCCATTACTACTCTAGCTCTTCTGTTGTGTAAATAGGACTTTATCCAGTTGTATAGTCTTCCATTCACATTGCAGTTTCTTAGTTTCCACAGCAGACCGTTTTTCCATACTTTATCAAAGGCTTTCTTTAGGTCTATCCACGCTGCTAGTACATGGTTTTTCTCTTGGAATGCATCCTCAATCTCTTGAGAGAGATAGGTCACTTGATCTTCCGTACTGTAGTACTGTCTAAATCCTGCTTGTTGTGGAACAAGAAGGTTTTCACTTTCTAGGTACCATTTTAGCCTCAGGTCAATGATGCATTCCATTGTTTTGCATAGGCAGCTAGTGAGACTGATTGGCCTGTAGCTGGAGGCAGTATCACTGTTTTTCCCTGGCTTTAGCAGTGGTACCATGCTTGCTTCCTTCCAGATTGGAGGTAACTTACCTGTGCCCCAGCACATATTGAAAATATCCAACAGCTTTCCCATTGCTGCCATTCCTAGGTTCTTGATCATTTCACTGGACACTCCATCTGGTCCTGGTGATTTCCTTGGTTTCAGTTTACTGACTGCTAGGTCTAACTCGTTGCGTGTGATTGGTGCACCCATGACCTCCACTTTTCTGACTTGTTCCTCTTCTTTCTGTGGGTCAATGTGCACTGCACGCTCTTTCTCTGGATGGATATCAATGTTGCAGTCCTGTGCAAACATGCGAGCAAAGTGATCTGCTACCTGCTTACCTGTAAGAGTTTTCCCATCCTCTATTGCATCTTTGTACTTCTTCCAGTACTCTCATCATTTAACTGTTTGATTAGTTTCCACAGTTTCCTTCCATCCTTTTCAAAGTTTAGGGACTCTGTTTTCTCTCTCCAACTTTCCCGTCTGGCTTGCAGCTTGGCTCTCTGAAATTTGGCCTTAGAATGTTGGTAATTATTGTGGTGTTCTTGGCATGGTCTATTTTCTGCTTGCTTTCGAGCTGCTTCCACATCATCATGGAGTTTTCCCAGCTCACTAGACCAGTATGGTTTATAGTCCCTGCGAGCTCCTCTGGGAATGGTTTCACGAGCGGCGTGAAGGATACAAGCATTGAATTCCTTCACTGTGCTGTTAATATCCTTACTTTCTATGGACAGCTGTCCTACCAGGATACCTGTATGATGTCTGTACATTGTCCAGTTTGCTTTTTTATAGTTCTATCTGGGGAGAGGGCTACTGGTGTTAAGGAGTTCATTTTCTATTGTCAGGAAGACTGGTCGATGGTCGCTACCTCCAAGTTGTTTTCCAACTTCACGTGTAATGTTCCACTTCAGATCTGGAGAGTGGATTGCCAGATCTAGTGTTGAGGTTGTACGCCAAGCCCTTTAGTAAAATGTTGGGGGATCCATTGGCTGGTTGATCAGGAGAAGTCCATTATCATCCTGCCAGCTCTCAACTTCCTCTCCTCTCTTGTCTATGTGGTCATAGCCCCAGCTCTGGGAATGGCTGTTAAAATCGCCACAGACCATCAGTCTCTCTTTGTGTGGGATTGTTTCTAAAGCAAGTGGGCGGTCATTAGGACAGTAATAGTTAAGGAGGTGGAAATCTGTATTACTACTTTTTAGATGAATCATCTGATATTCGGCTCCTTCCATGTACACTCCCACCTGATATGCGCTGATGTTATTCTTAACAAGTGTGGGTAGTCCTCCTTTTCTTCTGTCCTGTCGGTCTGATCTAAAACACTGGTAGCCTCTGATTTTAAAGGCGGCATCTTTGGTTAGGTGTGTCTCCTGTATGCAGCATATACTTACCTGCTATGCAAAAAGTATGTTCTCTAGTTCAACCTTTTTGCTATAGCCATCTCTAACACTGCTGACACCCTCAGCATTCCACTGCATTATTTTAAGCTCTTGCTTTTTGGCTGTTTTCTTCTGTTGGATGTTTTTGGCCAGTAGCTCTACTCTCATGTCTCCCGACTCCACAAGACGAACTGAGAGGACCCCCAGTAGCATTGGGTGGACCCTTTCGAGGCAGGGGGCCCGGCACTGCACCTGCCTGGTTAGTCTTCACAGGGCAAGCACCATGTTTGAATACTGCAGATAGAGATATTTCATTAGCGATAATGCATGTTACCCTGATTTTTGCGATGCGCCTTTTGGCTGGGTAACTCCGACTTCAGCACCTTTCCTTGCTAGGGCAGACTGTGGTCTTGCTCGGATTGCCATGAAGACAGTGTGGCTGGCCTGGCCAAAACTTTGTTTTCCAGCCTCTGGTGGCTGTATGTAAGTCCCTTCTCCATGTCAGATGGTTTGGAGACAGTTCCACAAAGACACTCTGACTTTGAGATGAGGAATCTGATGAGTGCTTCAACGATATCCATTCCCCGCCACCTATAGTCTGCTGGCTCTGTTTTGTTTACATCATTCTGATAGCCATTGTTGTAAAGACCTATAGGCTTGTCACGTCCTGGATTCATTGGTTTCACACCAGACCTCCCTCACCCCCGCCAGAGATCTCCATGTCCCCATCCGTCCACCAACCTGACATTACATTTTACAAAAATAACAATTACAATTAGTGTTGATTGTTACAAGTTTCTGAGCTACAGAAGTAGGTCAGAGTTTTTAAGCAAACAGATCTATGTTCCCTGTCTCACAAACACTATGTTAAGATAAGTGTGCTCTTAACACAGTTGTTCCCAGGGGAATGTTTTTGTCTCATTTGTGCACGTAATCCTCGAAAAAGGCTCACGCCGAAATATCGGATGTTGTATGTTTTTCATTTATACACTCTCATACTTTCTATTCGTTTTTTTCTCACTTTACTCACTCCCTCTGCCACTTTGTAAAACTACACCATACACCTCTATCTACCCAGTGGAGACTGGTCCCTTAAGCGTAAAGTCCAGGTATAGTCGCTGACCTCACCCCAGCTCTCTCCGAAGTTGTCTCCTCAGCTGCCGGTAGTCGACTGGATTTGAATTTTCTCTCGGGTAAGATCATGTGATCTCGTGTCTTGCGCAGAAGTCAGGTCACGTCACAACGCAAACCGATTTTCTTGGTATGTTTCTTGACTGGGCCTTCTTCGTGCGTTCACTACTTCAGTCACTTAGAAAAGAATTTCTTATTTCTTAACTTGTGGCATTCCGAGACTGCAACATTAAGGAGGAAAACTCTATCAGATCTGGGAAACTTAAGAAGGCAAAACTCTACCAGACCAGGAAAACTTAAGGAGGACATCAGCCTGTATCTAAGAAAGCCTTCAGAAAATAGTAAATGTATTGAGCAGATCAACTGGCTCTGGACTGTTAGCCATGTACTTTCTCCAGTAAAAACTTCTAATGTGTGTGTATCAAAACAATAAAACTGTAGTTCGTGCCTGATCATTAGCCTGTTAGTTACCATCTATGAGGGGAAGTCACTAAGTAACTCGCAAATTGAAATATTTTATTAGTGGCAGTTATGAAGTGGTATTTAAATATATTCTTAGATAGTACCATCATCCAAGTTTATAATAGTTGTATGTATGGGGCGCTGAAAGTTACGTGCGCATGGGCAAAGCAATAACAAAATGGCTACCCAACTGTTAGTGTGTACCAAAGAATAACAGAGAAGTGTAGTGCGACTTTTGTGGACTAAAGGACATTCAGTTGAGGACATTCATAAGGAAATGATTACAGTTTATGCTGAAAAGTGTTTATCATATAAAGGGGTCTATAACTGGGTAAAAGAATTTTCTCCGGGACGCACTGAAATTGTTGACAAAGTCCGACTTGGCCGTCCTGTTCAGATTGCAACAGAAGCGACTGTGCAACGTGTGAATGAGATTATCAGAGCTGATAGACGAGTAACTGTGACAGTGTGAATTCTGTATCGTACTGTGAAGTTCTGACGATGCTACTGGATGCAATTCGAAGAAAACGTCCTGATCTGCTGACTAGAGGTATGTTCGTCCTTCATGACAATGTCAGACCACATACAGCTCGGTTAACCCTAGAGAAAATTAGCCAGTTGGGTTGGGAAGTTCTTGAACATCCACCCTATAGTCCTGACTTAGCTCCAAGTGATTTTCACTTGTTTGGTCCATTGAAAAACCACCTTGGCGGGAGAAGATTCTCCAGTGACGAAGAGGTGGAAACAAGTAAAAAAAAAATGGTTCAGATAACCGACTGCTGATTTTTACGCCACCGATTACACGATGGGACAAATGTATCAATGTTGGTGGCGATTACTTTGAGAAATAGGGGAATAATGTAGGTTCAAACATTAAAAGTTTTCAAATTACTGTCGCATTTATTTTATTTTTTTTTTTTTTTGTAACAGGCATTTGCGAGTTACTTAGTGACTTCTCCTAGTACTATACTCTGCATACTGATTTTCTTTTATAAATGATAATCTGTTGTAAACCCATTCAGCCCAATGTGCTAAATATTGTCATAGTGTATGTCAAAATCCAATTCATTAATATTCATCCTGTCAGTCAACTGCAAACCAAGTCTTTCAAATGATCTGAGTCTGAGTCAAATTTAACAGAGTTTGAAACCTCACAGGATTGTATTGCTAAACCTAGGGGTTTTTTTAAAATGAAACTTCTCCACTGAACATGAAAGTGTTAAATGATTACAGCATCAAATCTCTTCACAGAACACGAAAGCGTTAAATGAATATGAAATTAAATCTCCTTACAGAACATGAAAGGGTTAGCTGATTATGGCATTAAATTTTTTCAGAGGGTTAAATGATTATGGCATTAAATCTCTTCAGTTTAAGATTATGACATTAAATCTTTTTTACAGAACATGAAAGGGTTAGCTGATTATGGTATTAAATCTCTTCACAGAACATGAAATATTAAATGATCATGGTGTTGTATCCTCTCCACAGACACAGTCTATTTGTGTCATAATAACTGGCATTCTTTTTACTACAACATATGGTAAGATTTCTTTAGAAAAACAAATGCTTTTTTTTTCTTAATTCAACAAACATATATTCCATCATTCTGTCCTAGTTTACACTGCATTTATGGTGTCTGTAGAGAAAAAGTAAAATAATAATTGTGGGAAATCTGGCATTTTAAAACAAGGAACAATTTAAAACATAAATGAAAGCTTACAACACTAATTTTACTGCTGTCTTAAATGGGGCCGGCTAGCGTAGTGGTTAGAGCACTCGTTTAGCAACCAAATGGTCGAGGGTTCGAATCCCCAGCTGAGCGGGATTTTTTTTCCGACCAATACGGCCCTGAGGTCGACCCAGCCTCGTAAAATGGGTACCAGAGAAAATCTGGGAAGTAAAGGCAGCGAGGAAAGGAACTGGTCACCCTACCTCATACGCTGATGACCCAGCATAATGAGGTCTCTAACGCTTCACCCCCTACGGCATTTGAAATGCTATGGGACTATCTTTACTTCTTTACTTAAATGGCAGGTCTTCAAGGATGTTACAATTTCATTTCTTTGTTATGTCCTGCTGTGTTAGTAGCTGTGCAAGTACTTAAATGGGTGACTTCTTCTTCTATCTCCCTGGAACTGTGAGCTGGTGTTCCTTGCAGCCAATGCAAGGAAAATGTTGAGGCACAGCATCAAGCTGGCTAAGAAGTTGATAATATTTTTTTCACTGCTTAAGTGCAGCTATAAAAGCAGCGGATGTGCAATACTTCTTTAGAAGACTCCATTTGTCATGGAGACTACAACAACCCCTTACCTGTTAGCCAGGCTAGCATGAGATAGAGCCTTGGCTAGCTATGGTTCATCAATAATGACACTAGAATGTCAGCTATGGTTTGTCAATCATGACACTAGAATATCAGCTATGGTTTGTCAATCATGACACTAGAATATCAGCTATGGGTCACTGGTGGATAAATCTGACACCTTCTCCCATAGGAATCACCTGGGTTCTATAATTCTTGTGACAGAATTGGTATTTATGAAATAGCAGTTGTTAAATGAACAACAGGTATGATAAATAATAAAACAAGGTTATTGTGAAATATCACTTACCTTTCAAGATGTAAAACTTGCGTAGGAATATATCACTCTGAACTATATCTGATCCTATGACATAATTAACGTTTCTTATTCACAGTTCTTTGTTCTTGCTGTTGTTTCTTTTCTGCTGACCCTAAAATAAAGCACTTAAAAACATATTTCGTGCTTCTCATAACCTCTTTCTCAAGAAGTATTACAACCAAGCGAAATATGGCTGAGGCTGTTTTGTGTTGAGTCAGGTGTTACCTTAATTCGCCATAATAAAGTGTGCCCATCGATGAGTATGATGTGTTTTTGGGAGGCTGCTACACATAACTCATTAGCCTTTGTCTAGAGTGCTCACCAAATAACATTACTGAAATGTGCCCTGTTTTAGATATCTTGCTAACACCACACTGTGGCAAAGTCATGGAGTTGACTGACAGAACTACTGAGTCCGAGTCACTAATCTTGATCTCTTAACTCCAATAATCACAGTGACCGGAGTCTGACTCAATCAACTTTACATCTCTAGCAGAACCAGAGATGAGTGGAACTGCTGAGCAAAATGATGCCTAGCAGCTTCCACAACAAGAAATAACATCTTTTGAAATAAAAAAGAGCTTTTGTGTGTTATTGTTAGTTTTTATACATATTCTATTACTGTTCTATCATTAGGAAATATACAGTGTGGCACAGGTTATACAGCATATGGCACCAACTGCTTTTTGATTTCTGCTCGCGTTGGAGACCGGGCATGGGCAAGGGTAAGGAAGGAATTTCTTTATCACAGATGACAAACTAATCTAAAGCTCCTCAAACATAAATTTAGGATACAATAATCTGGAGCTCCTCAAACATAAATTTAGGATACAATAATCTGGAACTCTTCAAACACAAATTTAGGATACAATAATCTGGAACTCTTCAAACATAAATTTAGGATACAATAATCCTTTTCGGGGACCACATGGGGGACCACGGGACCTATCGAGGACTACAGGCGTAAATTCAGGAGGATCACGGGGTGGTCTTGGTGGTAGAAGCGAACGAAGAAGAAGATGACAACGAACAAACAGCAAGGACAATTGTAGGATATTTGAACATCTCGGACCAAGTCCTGCTAGCTCAGCTGAAAGGACGACCAATAAACATAAATATTATAACTGTACGCTCCAACATCTGAAAGTTCTGAAGATGTACAGCTATTTTATAATGACATACAGACAGCCCTAAAACACACAGTCACATGATGTTACCATAGTCATGGGAGATTTTAATGCCAAAGCTGGTAAAGGAAGAACTTCAGACATCGTTGGTGACTATGGACTTGGAAAGAGGAATGACAGAGGTTGTAAATTAATTGGATGGGCAAGAATACATAGCATAGTTGTAGGAAACACCTGGTTTAAACAACATCCCCAAAGACTGGCAACGTGGTGCAGCCCAGACAAAAAGACTTTTAACCAGATAGACTATGTATTAATCACCAAACATTTCCGGAATGCGTTACTTACAACAAAAACCATGCCAGGAGCCGACTGCAATAGTGACCATGACCCACTCTGTGGAAAAATCAGAATAAAGCTAAAGAAAGCATGCAGAAAAGTGAGAAACATCAAACTGAATACAGAACTTCTTAAAAATTACCAAGAACTGCGAGAACAATACAAAGTTATTATAAGAAATAGATACAATGCAATAGCAAAGATAAATAGTATAGATGAACAATGGGCAATGTTAAGGGATTCTATCCATCAAAACTGTTTAAGGAGATAATACCACCTAAAAAAAGAAGCCCCTAAAAATAAACGGATGACAGATGACATCTTAGGACTGACGGACAAGAGGAGTAAAAATAACCAAGAAAAATATAACAAGATAAATAAAGAAATAAGACGCAAATGCAGAGAAGCAAAGGAAGTGTAGTTAAATGAACAGTGCAGACAAATAGAGGACTCTCACAATAAAGACAGCAAAAAACATGCACAAACGAATTAGTGAACTCACAAGAAGGAAAACAAAATAAACCATAGGATGCCTGAAATCAAAAGAAGGTAAAATGTTAATGGGAAAAGAAGACATTGTGGACAGGTGGACAGAGTATATCGGTGAGCTATATGGAGGAGAAAGACAAGAATTAACACCAGATACTGAAAACTGTGATGGACCGCCAATACTTGAAGATGAAATCATAGACGCCATCAAATACATGAAGAAAGGAAAAGGGACTGGGTCTGATAATATAACAATAAAATAAATAGAGCCGCTAGAGGAGATAGGAATAAAAATAATAGCCAAGTTACTGAATGACATTTACAACAGTGGTTATATGCCCAGTGACGTGCTTAAATCCACGTTTATAGCACTAATAAAGAAATCAGGTGCAAAGGAATGTGATGACCACCGGACTATCAGCCTCTCATGTCACATAACGAAGCTACTTCTCAGAATCATTATGAGAAGAACAAGGAAAAATATAAAAAAATGGAAATAGCAGAAGAACAGTTGGATTTGTTGAAGGAAAGGGAACACACAATGCCATTTATGCTTTACGAACACTAACAGAAAGAGCTTCAGAAGTGCAGAAAGATCTCTACTTATGCTTCATTGATTACACCAAGGCATTCGACAAGGTGAAACATAATGAAAATATTAAAATACTTGAAGACATCAATATAGACGACAAAGACCTGAGGATTTAAAACACCTATACTGGCAGCAAGAAGCAGCAATTCGAGTTGAAAATATAACTGGAAAATATCAACCTATAAAACAAGGGGTGCGACAAGGATGTGCATTATCTCCAGACCTTTTTTTCTCTGTACACGAGAATATTCTAAGAACGATCATCACAGAAACAGGCATAAAAACTGGAGGATACAATATTAACAACTTTCCATATGCTGATGACACAGTACTGATAGCTGAGAACCAACAAGACCTGCAAAATCTCTTGGATAAAGTCGCCAAAGAAAGTAAACAGAAAGGCCTTACTCTGAACATCAAAAAGACAGAGACTATGGTTATATATAAGAAACAGAATCCACCAACATGCAGTATAAAATTAAATGGAACTATTCTAAAGCAGGTACAGAAATTCAAATACCTTGGAGCAGTAATAACTTCAAATGGTAAATCATCACTATCATCAGGTGCCGTGCCGACTGGCGTTGGCTATTATGCTTTTCCAGAGTACACGATCCTTTATGCAGGCTATCAGCTCAGTTGGTGATCTCCTCTCACACTGTCCCATCAGACTGTCCAGTATTGTTTCTCTTGGTCTTCCTCTTGATCTTCTTCCTTCTATTTTTCCTGTTGTTATAATATTTTCAATGCCCTCTTTTCTCATTGCATGTCCTATGAAAGTACATTGTCTCTCTTATTTTTTGACAAGATTTTTTGTCTCTCCAGCTCTTCTCATACATTCTTCATTAGTTATTTTTGGTGTCCAGGGGATTCGCAACATTCTTCTAATAAACCACATTTCTGCTGCTTCCAATGATTTTTGTGCAGACCTGCCTATTGTCATTGATTCACTTCCATAAAACAAGATAGGTTCAATATAACATTTTAGGACTAGTTTTCTAACATTCCTTGATAAGGATGTGTTGGATAATATGTTTCTCATTCTCTGAAATGCAGTCTTTGCTTGGCCTACTCTGTTCCTAATATCTGTTCTGCATTTCCCATCTGAAGTTATTACTGCTCCAAGGTATTTGAATTTCTGCACCTGCTTTAGAATAGTTCCGTTTAGATGGGAAATGCAGAACAGAAATTTAAGAACAGAACAGGTCAAGCAAAGACTGCATTTTAGAGAATGAGAAACATATTATCCAACACATCCTTATCAATGAATGTTAGAAAACGAGTCCTAAAATGCTATATTGAACCTATCTTGTTATATGGAAGTGAATCAATGACAATAGGCAGGTCTGCACAAAAATCATTGGAAGCAGCAGAAATGTGGTTTATTAGAAGAATGTTGTGAACCCCTTGCACAGCAAAATAACTAATGAAGAATGTATGAGAAGAGCTGGAGAGACAAAAAAATCTTGTCAAAAAAGTAAGAGAGAGACAATGTACTTTCACAGGACATGCAATGAGAAGAGGGGGCATTGAAAATATTATAACAACAGGAAAAACAGAAGGAAGAAGATCAAGAGGAAGACCAAGAGAAATGATACTGGACAGTCTGACGGGATGGTGTGAGAGGAGATTACCAACGGTGCTGATGGCCTGCGTGAAGGACTGTATACTCTGGATAAGCATAATCGCCAACGTCAGTCGGCATGGCACCTGATGATGAATATATTGTTAATTCCAGCTGGGTGGAGACAGCCATAAACTTAGGATACAACAATCTGAAACTTCTCAAACATAAATTTAGGATACAATAATCTGAAACTTCTCAAACATAAATTTAGGATACAACAATCTGAAACTCCTCAAATAAGATCTAAAATGGGCTGGGTTATGCTGAGTAATCTTGCAATATTATTAGTTTAACAGTGAGAACAGAGAAGTTTAAATACATTTCTAACCCCTCTTAAGGAAGAATATGAGAAATGTCATAATAAACTGTCTTCAGAAATAAAGAAGTTTACAATGAGACAATAAACTTATTCAGTAATATTTCAAAACCAGTTTTTCCCATGTGGAGGTTGCATACTTCCATGCTGTCTATGACTCTTTACTTGCATAAAAACAGAACTCTTTTCAATGGAGGGTGCCTAAGTAGCAAAGTGGTTAGTGCACTAGGCTCTCATGGCATAGTTTGGGGGTTCATAACTGGCTGGAGGTGCCCCAGTCAACCAGCTGTAGAAATGGATACCTGACTTCTGGAGATGAGGAAGGGGCCAGGTGTGATGCTGACCACATCCCTCTCTATTATGTGATGACAGGTCAAGAAAAATATGGGAATACCATATCTCTATGTGCTTGTAAGGCATGACAGAGTTATCTTTACCTACCTTTACCCTAATCAATGGATGTGTATGTGTGTGTGGGGGGGTGGGGAGGAGGGTGTATATGTGGGGGAGAGGAGGTGTGTATGTAGGGGGAGAGGGGATGTGTATGTGTGGGGGAGAGGGGGTATGTGTGGGTGTGAGAGGGGGTATGTATGTGTGGGTGAGAGAGGGGGTGTGTATGTGTGGGGGAGAGGGGGTGTGTATGTGTGGGTGTGAGAGGGGGTGTGTATGTGTGGGTGAGAGAGGGGGTGTGTATGTGTGGGGGAGAGGGGGTGTGTATGTGTGGGGGAGAGGGGTATTATGTGTGGGTGTGAGAGGGGGTGTGTGTATGTGTGGGGGAGAGAGGGGTGTGTATGTGTGGGTGAGGGGTGTGTATGTGTGGGGGAGAGGGGGTGTGTATGTGTGAGGGAAGAGGGGGTGTGTATGTGTGGGTGAGAGGTGGTATGTATGTGTGGAGTGAGAGGTGGTATGTATGTGTGGGTGAGAGGTGGTATGTATGTGTGGGTGAGAGGGGTGTGTATGTGTGGGTGAGAGGTGGTATGTATGTGTGGGTGAGAGGTGGTATGTATGTGTGGGTGAGAGGTGGTATGTATGTGTGGGTGAGAGGTGGTATGTATGTGTGGGTGAGAGGGGTGTGTATGTGTGGAGGAGAGGGGGTGTGTATGTGTGGGGGAGAGGGGGTGTGTATGTGTGGGGGAGAGGGGGTATGTATGTGTGGGGGAGAGGGGGTATGTATGTGTGGGGGGAAAGTGGGTGTGTATGTGTGGGGGAGAGAGCGACAGAGAGAGAATAGGTTTGTAACACCTTACAAAATTCCTCTCTATATACAACATATTCCTTGATTCTGATCTTCTGCAACCAACCTTTGTACAGTGCCCTAACTGTGCTGCAGGATGCCCATCTCAGCTTCTCCTAGTTTGTTTTTTTAATTACGTTGCCTTTAGCCAGTCTCTCTTTCTCTTTTTCTCAAGTGTTCATCATATGATTGTTTTCTTACCAATGTTGATCGGGATCTTGTCACAACATATGACCAATCCCTTTCCAGCATCTTTTTTTGATGTTTTTGATCATTTTCTTGTAGGCACTGGGCATGTGCCAATACTTGTAATCTGTGGTAACAAAATATTCAAATTCTGATAATTACAGCCCAAAAGAAAAAATGTAACTACAAATGTGTGCAACTGTTGGTTCCAAACCTTCACATGGATGCTTGAATCCATGGAAAATATAGAATATGATATGTTTAACATGTATACGTATGTACGGTACAACTTAATTTTAAAATTATACACATTAAGGCATTAAAAAAATAATTAACACACAAAATTAGAATAATCTAATTTAAAGAAAAGACATTACAATAATGAACTGAGAGGGGGAGAGAGTACATTCACATATGTATGTACCAAAATCTAGGTATGTATGTGAATGTGTTCAATCAGCATAGAATGGTTTTTATTTCACTACTAAATCCATTATTTCATTTTATAACATAAAGGAAGTACTTCTTGGTGTCTCTTAGGTCTGACAGACTTGATATATTAAAACAACTCTGCAACTTGGGGCTGTTGTACACAACATTTTTATGTAATAATTTACAGCTGTGAAACCACGAGTATAAAATACCACTTTCACTGTGACACCAACTAAACATGTGAAACAAAATGTCTTATGAGAGATTATTCATGACATGGCTCACTCAGGAAGTCATGTGTGAAATTAATGAATTAAAATTCCTAAATTTAAAAAAAAAATTTGTTATTTAATTATTTTTAAAAAATCAAGCCAAGGATTATTGAAACTGCAAATAGTGATCCTACAAATAAGCAGGGGTGGGGGTGGGTGGAGTGGTGGTGGTGGGTGGTGGGCGGGGTGCTGGTGGTGACTGTATTCACATTCATATAACTCTTTAACTGTCATCAGTTTTTAAATGTTATGATGACCATAACACACATTGTAGAATATAAACAGAAAAATATTGCTGAAATATGTTTGTTTTATACAATCGTCAGAGACACTGTCGTATGGAGGATGGCATAATTGCTGAGATTAATAACTCAACAATACAGACTTCACTTGAGACTCTAATGAACAGTAGGTCATGCAGGTTTAGAATGTAAATGAGTAATTGCTCAGATATTTAGAATGTAATGAATGGTGTGCTACATATATATATAAAATGAGTGGTGGATCACACATATTTAGAATATAATGAGTGGTGGGCTACATATATATAAACAATATAATGAGTGGAAGATCAAACATCATCATCATCATCATCATTTCTTGCTGTCTCCCTACGGAAGGCTGGCTGCAATGCATCACCACTGTTCCGTTTCTTGTCTTGGTACAACACTCGGCCAAGCTTGTCTCTGTCCATCTTTTGATGTCGTCCACCCATCTAAATCACTGCCATCCTTGTTCTTTTCCTTTCAGTCTTGCCATCAAAAGGGGTCTTGACATGCCTAAAGTATTACACATATTATAATGCAATGAGTGGTAGGCTACATACATATACAATACAATGAGTGGTGGATCACACATATTTAAAATGTAATAAGTGGTAGGCTACATATATATACAATATAATGAGTGGTGGATCACACATACTTAGAATGTAAAAAGTTGTAGGCTACATATATATACAATATAATGAGTGGTGGATCACACATATTTAAAATGTAATAAGTGGTAGGCTACATATATATATATGAGGGCATCTGAGTGGCGAAGTGGTTAGTGCACTGGTCTCTCATGCCGAAGGTCAGGAGTTCAAATCCAGGCAGAGGTGCCCCAGTCACCCAGCTGTAGAAATTGGTACCCAACTTCTTCTGGAGTTGGGGAAGGAAAGGCAGCCAGGCGTGATACTGACCATATCACCCTCTAGTGTGCTGACAGGTCAATGAAAATATGGGCACTAACACCATATCCCTATGTGCCTCTAAGGCATGAGAGGATTACCTTTACCTTTTTACATATATATACAGTATAATGAGTGGTGTATAACACATATTTAGAATGTAATAAGTGGTCAGTCAGTCATTTGCGTGTCCCTTGCAGAATTTTGCCTCCCTAACAGCACTCCTATAGGCCTCTCAGTTGTAAGCCAAATGCCCTGCTGCTGATGCATTCATTTGCAGATCATTAATGATGTTTTGCAACCATCTTCGTCTTTATCTTCCTCTCTTTCTTTTCCCCATTATGTACCCTTTCAAGACGATCTTCTCTAGATTATCATGACGTTTAATGTGTCCAGAATATTTAAGTTTTCTCTATTTAATCCTCTTTACTAGCCAGCCTTCTGTAATAAGTGTTAGGTTACTTATATTTAGAATTAATAAGTGGTAGGTTACATATATCATTTTGCAGATGATGTAATTCTTATTAGTGACATTGTGAAATTGATGCAAGAAAAAAAACAGATACCCTGTCTTCACTAGCTAGTAAAATAGGACTTGAAATTAACAAGGAAAAAACAAAAATAATGAAACTTCTCATTAATCACAAAGTAAAAATATATGTAGAAGGAACAGCTGTTGAAGAAGTAAACCAATCTCCATAATTTGGTGGTTACATAGACCAGGATGGTGACACCAAAAAGGAAGTTAGAATTTGAATGTAAAAGTAGCACTGACCTTCAAGAACTGTGAGAACATATGGCATTCAAAAATTCTAAGCACAAAAACCAAGTTAAGTTTTTTTTTCTGTTCTTACATGTTACATCCCTCCTCTGCCGCTAAACATCACATAGGGCTCACATGGTAGTTTGCCAAGTTTTCCTGTTTTCAGTGAGCTTTTCAACCTCATCAAGGGATGTTATGCCCACTAAACTGGCCTATATTGTAGGTTATACAGGTTTAGAATGTATGAAGTGGTAGGCTACGCATGTTTAGAATGTAAGAAGTGGTAGGCTACACAGATTTAGAATGTATGAAATGGTAGGTTACACAGATTTAGAATATATAAAGTGGTAGGTTACACAGATTTAGAATATATGAAGTGGTAGGTTACATAGATGTAGAATGTATGAAGTGGTAGGTTACATAGATTTAGAATGTAAAGAAGTGGTAGGTTACATAGATTTAGAATATATGAAGTACTAGGCTACACAGATTTAGAATGTAAGAAGTGGTAGGTTACATAGGATTTGAATTTAAGAAATGGAATGTTATGCAGATTTAGAATTGAAGGAACAGAATGCTATATGGGTTTACAAGTTATCATTAACTGCACTACAGGCTATGCACATTAATAATTTTCCTAACTATTACTGGATAATAAAGAGGATTAAAGAGAGAAAACTGAAATATTTTGGACACATTAAACGTCATGATAATTTAGAGAAGACCGTATTGGAAGGATACATAATGGGAAAAAGAAAAAGAGGAAGACCAAGACGAAGATGGCTGCAAGACATCGTTGACGATCTGGAAATGGATGCAACAGCAGCAGGTCATTTTGCTCACAACCGAGAGGCCTACAGGAGTGCTGTTTGGGAGGCAAAGTTCCGCAAGGGACATGCAAATGAATGAATGAATGAATGAATAAAGAGCAAGGTAACATAGATAAATAAGACAGATATAGGCACTGAGGCTGCTAGAATGGGATGAGAGACAATAGTGATTTTATACTTTAGACAGTACAAGTGAAGTAAGGCAAATTTAGCATATAAACAGTTCAGAGAAATCCAGATCAGGTAGGTTTAATCTGGACAGTAAATGCAAGGCATGGTCAGTTTAATATCTTCGTTGCATAAATTAGGGTGTCTGAGTGGCAAAGTGGTCTCTCATGGTGAAGGTCGGAGTTCATATCTGGCCTAGGGCACCCCAATCACACAGGCTGTAGAAATGTGTACCTTGCTTCTTCAAGAGCTGGGGAAGGAAAGACAGCCAGACATGATGCTGACCACATCACCCTCTAGTGTGCTGACCACATCACCCTCTTGTGTGCTGACCACATCACCCTCTAGTGTGCTGACCACATCACTCTCTAGTGTACTGACCACATCACCCACTAGTGTGCTGACCACATCACCCTCTAGTGTACTGTCAGGGCAAGGAAAATAAGGGCACCAACACCATATCCCTATGTACCTGTAAGGCACGACAGGGTTACCTTTACCTGTATAAATTAAGTTTGATCCAGTATGATGATAACAAAGGTCTTTTATGCGAGGCCAACTCTGTGAGGTTATCACACATAACACAGCCTGGTGGAGAGCATCTCAGGTGAATGAAACATACTCATCTATCTATAAACATACATATCATGACATTTATTGTCTTTGGAAATTAATTTTAAGTGTGAAGACGTTAGTTGTGCATATCCTGGTTTGTAAGAAAGAAAGTTCCTTGCTCATGTGAACCCCCACCCCCCACCCTCTCCCAACTCGGCCACAGAGAAAGGACAGGCTCTATCGTCTGAAGATCTAGCAAAGTTACAGGTGATGGAGAAAACTAGATAGGCTTAAAAAAAAACACTTTAGTCTATTTCTGCAATAAAAAAATATAATTCCTAACTCACACTTTTGTAAATTATTTGTTGAACATAAAAATTTTGTCTTTTCACATTTCATTCATGATCATTATGCATATATTATACATGTACTAAACTGAGGTGCAAGTATATCCATACTACAAGAACATAATATTGAAGAAGGCTGGCTAGTAAAGAGGATTAAAGAGAGAAAACTTAAATATTTTGGACACATTAAATGTCATGATAATCAAGAAAAGACCGTCTTGAAAGGGTACATAATGGGAAAAATAGGAAGACCAAGGCGAAGATGGTTGCAAGACATTATTGATGATCTGCAAATGGATGCATCAGCAGCAGGCCATCTTGCTTACAACTGAGAGGCCTGCAGGAGAGCTTTAAGGGAGACAAAGTTCTGCAAGGGACATGCAAATGACTGACTGACTGACTGACTAAACTGGGGTAGAACATGTGTGACAGTAAGAAACTTCAAATTATAAAATCTGCTCCTATATATGCTGTATGGCTGTCTCTCTGAAACAGAGTATGTGTATGCAAGATGAGGCACACCATGATGAAACACTGTACATAATGCAGACTACATTATATACATATTATATACATGACAGACTACATTATATACATGACAGACTACATTATATGCATGACAGAGTACATTACATACATGACAGACTACATTATATACATGACAAAGTACATTACATACATGACAGACTACATTATATACATGACAAAGTACATTATATAGAGTATATTATATATACAACAGGGTAAATTCTACTCATAGCAGAGAACACTGTCTATATGGCAGAGTATAATGTACACAGGATAGAGTATACTGTACACATGGCACAGTACATTCTACATATCGCTGGAAAGTGTGATTAAAAAAACAAAGAAGAGAAAAATCATCCCATGTATGAGTGTGTGAGTGGGCATGACTAACAGGACCAACCTAAAGGTAATAAACATAAAACTATCCTAAAAGTAACACCTTGATAACACCTTGATAATATTAATAAAAGTGGTAAATAACATGATCACAATACAAATAAAAGTGGTAAATAACATGATCACAATACAAATAAAAGTGGTAAATAACATGATCACAATACAAATAAAAGTGGTAAATAACATGATCACAATACAAATGAAAGTGGTAGATAATATGACCATAATACAGATGAAAAGTTATAATGTATTTCCTGCTAATAATTAAAGAAAGAATCATACACCAGCTATTATGCAAATAATATGTAGATTATTTTGAAACTATATGTAGATTATTTTGAAACTGATACTTAGTTCCAGGAAATGGTCATTCTGCCTGGATTGGAAGCATCCGCCAAAACTATGACCAAGAATGGACCTGGAATAGCACAAATACCCTAATTAATAGTGGTTTCACTAAATGGGGACCTGGAGAACCCTCTTATACTACACCTAGTAAGTATTACTCTACTTACAAATATTAAGTTTCACATTATTCACAAACAGTGTTACACTGTGTAAAAAATAAATAGTGTTATTTTCTGCACAACCAAGATGGCAAACAAAAGTAACAACCCTGGGAACCTACAAATAGACGCAGCAGACCATATAACAGATATCCTAACAAATTTACAGGGAGATGAACAAAAACATTTTGAATGCAGCACCTATCATCAAAGATTATTCAAAAGGGTAATCATGAAGGGCAGTGCCAGACAATCAGAACTTTGGAGAAAAGATCGATCTGCATACAATCAATGTACCACTCAACACATGCTACGAACAGCACTGAGGTTAAAGGCCAAGCACATGTGGGAGTGTCCTGAGTGCAAGGAGGGTCAACTCTAACCAGCAGCAGAGCATGGCCATTCTTCAAGTTCAAGTACATGACCAAGGTCAAGAGCTTGTATGGCATACCAACAACAAGGAATGATTTAATCCCATCAGACAACAATTTTTCATGCTTCTCAATGAACATATAATATACAAAATGACGAGGGACAACTACACTCTCACTTATAAGATTATTAAGGTTAATGCAATATGATAAGAGAAATATCTAGAACTACCTTATGAACAGACCATTCATTCATTCATTCATTCACTCAATCATTCTTCTATCCTGAAGATCTAACCATTGCAGCTCATTGCTGCAGACAAGATTTGTCTGCATTTCTTCCTGCTCTTAGTCTTCTGTTGTCAACTGTCCACTGAGAGAACAGGTCTTCCTCCAGGTTGTCATATCATTGTCATCTCAGTCTACCTGTTGGTTGCCTCTATATGTTGCTTCTGAATAAGCCCTTTTTGTCTGTTATGAACAAACTATCAGTAATAATGTGAATTCCATGCAAGAAAAAACAGATAGCCTATCTTCACTGGCTAGCAAAATAGGACTTGAAATTAACAAGGACAAAACAAAAATAATGAAAATTCCCATCAATCAAAATGGAAAAATACACATAGAAGGGACAGATATTGAAGAAGTCAATCAATTTGCATACCTTGGCAGCTACATAGACCAGGATGGTGACACTAGAAAGGAAGTTAGGATCAGAATTGCAAAAGCAGCATCAATCTTCAAGAATCTTGAGAACATATGGAATTCAAAAGTTATAAGCACAAAAACCAAGTTAAGACTATTCAATTCAAATGTAATATCCACCCTCATTTATGCATGCGAAAGCTGGAAAACAACTAAAGAAATAGAAAAGAAATTAGACTCTTTTGAAAACAAATGCCTAAGGAAAATACTCGGCATCAAGTGAAATGAATTCAAGAACAATGCAGAGATAAGACAGATGACTGAACAACAACCAGTTTCATGGGTGATCAGGAAAAGGAGATGGACATATGTTGGTCACTTGATGAGAAGAAATGAGCAGAGAATCCCAAAACAAGCTATCAAGTGGAACACAACAGGCCGAAGAAAAAGGGGCAGACCGCGTGAAACTCTGAAGAGGACACTATTAAGAGAGGCCAAGTTAACAGGCATAAAATCCTTTGTTGAGGTTGAAAGACTCGCCGAAGACAGGAAAAATTGGCGAACTACTTTGCGAGCCCTATGTGACGTCTAACGGCACGGGAAGGATATAAGATATAAGATAAGATATAAGAACAAACTATATTCAAGAAATTACAAGGTCAAATGACATGAAAATATTTGCAACCAAGATTTATGTCCTCACCAAAAATATCTCGCAGCACTGGCTGATGTAAATCTGTATGACACCAACAAAATTTCCCATGGAAACAAATCTTATCATCATAATCATAACATAAACCCTTGTGCCCAATTTCAATGTTAAAAGTCACTGTACATTTAAAATAACAGTGCATCATTACAATCATCTGTGCTCCTGAACATATTTCTTATAGAAACATGAAAACAACACTTCTTCTTCTTCTTCTTCTTTTTCTTCTTCTTCTTCTGCTTCTTCTTCTTTTTCTTCTTCTTCTTCAGCTTCTTCTTCTTCTTTTTCTTCTTCTTCTTCT
This sequence comes from Achatina immaculata, assembly GCA_009760885.1. NCBI lineage: Eukaryota > Metazoa > Mollusca > Gastropoda > Stylommatophora > Achatinidae > Lissachatina > Lissachatina immaculata. Next base: position 1,074,434 of record CM019712.1, read on the forward strand.
GCTTCTTCTTCTTCTTCTTCTGCTTCTTATTCTGCTTCTTCTTCTTCTTCTTCTTCTTCCTCTTCAGCATTCAATTCTTAGTCATGCTAAGTCAGAAGCCCTGCCACCAGGAAAAAGTCCACAGTCTTCTCCAGATCCTCCCAGCAGGCCTATGGCTCTGTCTTGTGGCCAGGTCTGGTTACGTAGATCTCTAAAAGTTGGGCACTCACTGAGAACATGTTCTGAAGTCTGTACTCTGCTCCTGTAGAGGCATTCATCTGTCATCTGTACACGAGATCTGTCCATAAAAATTAAATTTAGTTTTTATATTTTGTAAGAACTGATACTGTTATTTTGTAAGAACTGATACTGTATGACTTAATTTTCTTATAAATCTCTTACAGAAAAAAAAGAGAAAATCAGTTACCTCACTGATTAACTTATAAGGTAACTCTAGGCTGAAACCTGTGGGAACTTCACTTTTTTCTTGATCTAACCACTCCCCAGCACCATAAAACTATTGGCCAGGCTGACTCAGTATAACAACCATGACACCTAATCTATTCCCAAAGAAACACCACAGCCTTATGCCATATTAGTGTGGCCATGTCGTGTTTTCCTCATCAGATCTTATCATAATCTTTTGTTTGGGCCTTGGATGTCTGTACAATGTGATTCAGGAGGTTGGATATGTGTGCCTCATAAGCTCTGACAGTTCACAAGGAAATGGAGTGGGGAGTGGTATGGGTTTATCCTGAGTGACAAGGGGACATCATTCTGAAGAAGTCTGGGAACCACTCATCTAACATACCATAAAAGAATATTACAATTATGTAAAAACTACAATTATCTGTTTTGGTGTCACCAATAATACTTTGTTAGCAGGCAGCTATTACTTATATCTAGATACCAATTGCCTGGAGATGATAAAGGAAACTCGCAGTAATTTCTACTGGCAAGGTGCTAGCTGTCAAAAGATTAATCGAGTTATCTGCAAAAAAATGTATGTTGAATTTTTTTTTCCCCTCTAGTCATTACTTCCAAATAACTGTCAGAGTTAATCATTAATTCTTTCCTATTCATTATTTAAAACTGTAGACAGATACTAGATACAACACATTCTACCTTTCTGTATGACCACAGAAACTATACATTCTATCCTTTTGCTTGACCATAAAAACTAAACATTCTACTTTTTTGTTTGACCACAGATACAATACATTCTACCCTTTTGTTTGACCACAGATACTATACATTCTATCCTTTTGTTTGGTTACAGATAAAAGAGATGGTGACTGCAGTAAAACTGGTTCAGATAATAAAGGTAGATAGAGGTGTATGGTGCAGTTTTACAAGGCGGCAGAGGGAGTGAGTAATTGAGAAAAAGCGAATAAGAAGTATGAGAGTAAGCTGAGAATGTATAAATGAAAAACATACATCCATGGTCTTGTGTTTCCTACACAGGAGGATGCCACTAAGATAATTTTTTTTCATTTTGTTATATGTCATGTTTGTTTGTGTATGTAATCCTCAAAAAAGGCTCACACCAAAATTCTGGATGTTGTATGTTTTTGATTTATACATTCTCAGCTTACTCTCAATACTTCCTATTCATTTTTTCTCACTTAGCAGACTCCACTGAGAGGAGATCATGGCAATCCCTGCCCTGTCAGCCAGGTTAGGCCTGTTAGTTGTGCTATCAATGGAAAGGTAGGACAGGATCTTGCTTAGCTATGGTCTTCTAACCCTGATGCTAGCACATCAGCTATGGCTCACTGAATGTCTTCTTCTTCTTCTTCGTTCGCATTGTCTGTCTATATCTGCAGTCCTGTCTCTTGGATAAATTTCACTGTTTTTTGTAATTCATGTATGGAACCATAGAGCTTATCTTCTTTAGTGGTTTCACTGGGCCAGTAATTATTTCTCAGTGTCTCATAGTTGGTGCAGTTTCTGGAGGATATGTTCCACAGTTTGGGGCACCTGGGCACATGTACATAGATTAGTAGTACCAACCTTAAACTTTGTATACATATGACTTCGGAGTCGGCTGTGTCCTGTTCGGAGACGGAAGATGGTGACTTGTTCCTTTCTGTTTAGCATGTGACAGTCATCATGTGGTGGTGTTTGTGGCTTCCTGTAGGTTTTTATCATGCTTTTCTTCTGATTATAGGTGATTGGTATGTCTGGTTGCTCCATTTCAGTGCCCTCTTTGGCCAGATGGTCAGCTTTCTCATTGCCTGGTATCCCACAGTGAGAGGGAATCCACTGCAAAGTGACTCCATGTTGTAAGCCAATTTTTGACAAGGCATCCTTAAGGTCTGGTAGTTTGTTGCACTGAAGAGCTTCCAGTACTGATCTTGCATCTGTGAGAATTACTATGGGACATGTATCAATTCTGGAGTCTGATAGTTTTTCAATTGCAGCAATAATTGCCCTAACTTCTGCATCAAAGTTGTTGCAGTATTTTCCAGTGGGTATGGAAATCTTGTCAGTGGTGTTGTTTGGATATTCAATATGTGCTCCTGCGCCTCCATTCTTTATGGCATTATGTGCAGATCCATCTGTATAAACACGTATCCAGGTGTCACATGGATATTTGTCATCTAGCACACTAAGTGTGGCTGTTGATCTTACAAGACTGCTCTGCATCTCACCATTCTGCACACCTTTCACTTCAGTCTGAATAGTTATTTGTGTATAATCTGCTTCTTTCCATGGTGTATGCTCTGGTAGCTGAATGTCAATATGAACAACATCTTTACTGCAAACAATAAAAAGATAAGAAAGAAACTGGATGCAGCAGAGATTTCTGGAGAAAGACGCAACATGAATCCTGGATGAACAGACTAGTATAAATAAGTTCTCAGATAAGATGCAGAACATCACAAAAATATAATAATGTTAAGACAAAAAGCAGAAAACTGTTTGGCATAATGACAGGACATGATTTACAAAACATGACAGTCACTGGAAAAGCCAAGGCAGTAAGCAAATGAATGAATTAATCAATGAAGAAATCAATTATTTAATTAATACATAAAGTGAAGGAGATAGAGAAAATACTGGAATGTGTTGATGAAGTGAAAGAAAAAGATGCAACAAATCGTAACAGAAATACCAACACTCACTTGCCAATTAAAAGGACACATGATGATGATGATGATAACGACAATGATAATGATAATGATGACAGTGATTTCTGCCTGAAATTAACTGTTTTATGACAATGCGTTTTTCAGATATGGGATAACATATCGGACCTGAATGACCCAAACAATACCACAGGCATGAACTTCAAAGAAACTATTAATGTGTTTGTAACAGCGTATATGCAAGTCCACAACCCTTTACCTTAACTCACTTTTATCCTTCAGCATTTTCATTTCAATTTGAAAGAGGTATGCTGTGACTGACATTTTGCAGAAAATATAGTCTTCAATTATAAAATGACTTGGTGAACTACCATGCGAGCTCTATGCGACATTTAACAGCACAGGAAGGATGACAGATGTAAGAATTATAGAAACTTATAATATGGGGAAATTCTTTTTCTTCTTCTTCTTCTTCTTCTTCTGCTTCTTCTTCTTCTTCTTCAGCTTTCTGAGCCATTAAAACTCACTGCTGCAGAACTTTGCCTCTCTAACAGCTCTCTTGTATGCTTCTCAATTGTAAGCAAGATGCCCTGCTGGTGATGCATCCATGTGTAAATCATCAACAATGTTTTGCTCACTTTTTTCTTCTTTCTTTTTCCCATTATGTACCCTTCCAAACTCTGATGATGTTTAATATGTCCAAAATACCTGAGTCTTTTCTGTTTAATCTTCTTTCCTAACCACCCTTCTTCAATTTTAAATTCTTGTAGTATGGATATATTTGTTCCTTTTTGTGTTCATGATATTTGAAGAACTTTTCTATAGCATTTACATTCAAATGTAAACTGGAAACATATGCAGGCACAATGTAAACTTTAAAACATGCATATTCTGTTGAGGTATTTTTACATCTGGTTCTGACAGCAAAGTGGCAGAAGAGTCATACCTCAAAATAAATGTTTTGGTGTTTCAGAGCTTACCTGATTTTTGGAATTTTTGATAAAGGGTTCTGGACTTGTCTACATATATAAGAGAGTTTAGAATTAAATGCAAAATGATAATCTGGATATTGGGACAGCATACATTATAAAATATACGTATCAAAATTAATGTTAGAATTTGAAACTGTTGTCTGAAATAAAACCTGATGTGGCCAACATATTGTTGATATTTTAAAAATTTTCTCCATCTTCTTTGGTGTTCATCATCAAAAGAACATTGGTCGTGTTTTGTTACTGTTAATTTGCCTTGCAGTCTGACACACCTAACTTCGGCCTGGCAAATTTTAAAAACTGGGTTCACTTTCCCCTTCTGAAATCCCTGTTTGTTTTGGTCAGACTGTTCGTTTCCAAGGAGCACCACTTGGAGATAGAATAAGGTCTTGGTCAATAATAAAAATGATTAGGTGGATATGCCTGGCATGTCCCAAATCATCATCATCATCATCATCAGGTGCCGTGCCGACTGGCGTTGGCTATTATGCTTCTTCAGAGTACATGATCCTTCATGCAGGCCATCAGTTCAGTTGGTGATCTCCTCTCACACCATCCCATCAGACTGTCCGGTATCATTTCTCTTGGTCTTCTCTTGGCTCTTCTTCCTTCTATTTTTCCTGCTGTTATAATATTTTCAATGCCCCCTCTTCTCATTGCATGTCCTATGAAAGTACATTGTCTCTCTCTTATCTTTTCGACAAGTTTTTTTTCTCTCTCCAGCTCTTCTCATACATTCTTCATTAGTTATTTTTGCTGTTCAGAGGATTCGCAACATTCTTCTAATAAACCACATTTCTGCTGCTTCCAATGATTTTTGTGCAGACTTGCCTATTGTCCATGAGTCACTTCCATATAACAAGATAGGTTCAATATAGCATTTTAGTACTCGTTTTCTAACATTCATTGATAAGGATGTGTTGGTTAATATGTTTCTCATTCTCTAAAATGCAGTCTTTGCTTGGCCTATTCTGTTCCTAACTTCTGTTCTGCATTTCCCATCTGAAGTTATTACTGCTCCAAGATATTTGAATTTCTGCACCTGCTTTAGAATAGTTCCATTTAATTTTATACTGCATGTTGGTGGATTCTGTTTCTTAGATATAACCATAGTTTCTGTCTTTTTGATGTTCAAAGTAAGGCCTTTCTGTTCACTTTCTTTGGCCACTTTATCCAAGAGATTTTGCAGGTCTTGTTGGTTCTCAGCTATCAGTACTGTGTCATCAGCATATGGAAAGTTGTTAATATTGTATCCTCCAATTTTTATGCCTGGTTCTGTGATGATTGTTCTTAGAATATTCTCGCTGTACAGAGAAAAAAGGTCTGGAGATAGCACACATCCTTGTCGCACCCCTTGTTTTATCGGTTGATATTTTCCAGTTCTACTTTCAACTCGAATTGCTGATTCTTGCTACCAGTATAGATGATTTAGAATCCTCAGGTCTTTGCCGTCTATATTGATGTCTTCAAGCATTTTAATAATTTCATTATGTTTCACCTTGTACAAGAGCTTAATACTGAAGAAGGCTGGCTAGTAAAGAGGATTAAAGAGAGAAAACTGAAATATTTTGGACACATTAAACGTCATGATAATTTAGAGAAGACCGTATTGGAAGGATACATAATGGGAAAAAGAAAAAGAGGAAGACCAAAACGAAGATGGCTGCAAGACATCGTTGACGATCTGCAAATGGATGCAGCTGCAGGCCATCTTGCTCACAACCGAGAGGCCTACAGGAGTGCTGTTTGGGAGGCAAAGTTCCGCAAGGGACATGCAAATGAATGAATGAATGATTCACCTTGTCGAATGCCTTGGTGTAATCAATGAAGCATAAGTTGAGATTAGAAAGAAAGAAAGATCTCTACATGTCCCAAATATGTTTACCTAATCTCCGGGCATTTAAAAGAGAAAGGGAGACCTGCAAATGAAGTATGGACCAGCCTTAGCAAGTGCAGGGCACTGTGACTGTCTATCCCATGCGACAGCTAACGATGTCACTTTGAAAGAACGAACTCTACAACGGCACAGAAAGATACCCTGGAATCAAACCCTCAACTAAAGATTGTTTCCGGAGGAGGTAAACATGAAGGCGAACAAGTATGAGATGAAAGTATCACGTAATTACCTGAATGAGATGAAAACATCCACAGTAAATGTAGAACTCAGCCTGAATCTTGCCCGAAGTACTGTCCATGTCGTCTGCTGGACTTTGTTGAGTTTATTCATTGTTATTGCCCTTTAGAAAACAAGCTATCAAGTGGAACACAACAGGCCGAAGAAAAAGGGGCAGACCGCGTGAAACTCTGAAGAGGACATTATTAAGAGAGGCCAAGTTAACAGGCATAAAATCCTTTGTTGAGGTTGAAAGACTCGCCGAAGACAGGAAAAATTGGCGAACTACTTTGCGAGCCCTATGTGACGTCTAACGGCACGGGAAGGATATAAGATAAGATATTGCCCTTTAGCGATAGTAAGTCTCAGTCTAATGAAACATTAGGCTGGTAAATAGTTTAATGCTTACCTTTTTTTTAATTAAACTCTTTGAAATTATTATGTATATTGAGTTAAAAGTATATGTGTATTGTCAAAAGGTTATTTTTTTATTCCAAAGGGCCTAACAATTATTTTGGAAAGACTTCATTGTTGGGTTACCAATCAATCGTAGGTAGCGTGGCCGAGCGGTCTAAGGCGCTGGTTTAAGGCACCAGTCTCTTCGGAGGCGTGGGTTCGAATCCCACCGCTGCCAAATTTTTTTTTTTTAAACTTTTAAATAGTGTGTGTAATGGTCCCCAACATGTTTTGTCCTTCATATTCACAGTGCACACAGCTCTTTTTATTACGTTATCCATCAGTCTGCCAACTTTCAAAACACTTAAAATTCACATTCATTTATAGTAGGTTTTTTTGGCCAAAAAAGTGTAACCTGAAATTATCCACAAACTACAGAACTGTTGCCCTGATTAGTCATGCCAGTAAAATTCTGTTAAAAATCATAATGGGTAGACTTCGTAAGAAAATAGAAAAAGTCAAAATGGTCCAAGCTGGTTTCAGGCAAGCAAGAGGATCAAGAGATCATATATTTAATATAAGATTAAAAATAGAGAAATGCAGAGAGTTTGAAGTGAATCTGTATTTATCTTTTATAGACTACTGAAAGGCATTTGATTGTGTACAACAACAGAAACTTTGGGAAATAATGGGAAAATGGGATTTCCAACACATTTGATACAACTAATATCACTGCTATATCTAGACCAACAGGCAGCAGTAAGAATAAATGGTGAAACAACAACTTGGTTTGACATAAAACAAGGTGTCCGTCAGGGGTGCATATTGTCACCCTACTTCTTTAACTTGTATACTGAAAATATAATGAGGAATGTTAGAGAAGATGTAGACAAAGAATATTACGATGCCATAACAATTGGAGGTTATGAAATACCAGAGATTAGATATGATGATGACACAGTATTACTGTCCACAACACAAAAAGGAATGGAAAAACTAATTATGTCAGTCCGTAAGAATATTGAAGAGCAAAACCTTTATCTTAATGTGAAGAAAACTAAATTGATAACAACTGACAAAACAAACAAAGCAGCTTAAATATGTATCAATAAGGAAAAACTTTAAGAAGTGGGGAGTTTTGAATATCTTGGATCACTGCTAACTAATAATGGAGATACAATGAGAGAAATTAAAAAGGGAAAGTAAAACAACTAAAGAATCTGTGGAGAGGAACAGACAGAACTACAAAAATAAGATTTTTAAGGGCATGCATCTTTCCCATCGGAACATATGCCTGTGAGACCTGGACATTTAACTAAACAGCTGAGAAACACATAAATGCCTTTGAGTGTAAATGCTGCAGAAGAGCTCTTCAAATATCATGGACACAAAAAAGAACAAATATATCTATACTACAAGAGTTTAATATTGAAGAAGGCTGGCTAGTAAAGAGGATTAAACAGAGAAAACTTTAATATTTTGGACACATTAAACGTCATGATAATCTAGAGAAGACCGTCTTAGAAGGGTACATAAAGGGAAAAAGAAAGAGAGGAAGACCAAGGTGAAGATGGCTGCAAGACATCGTTGATGATCTGCAAATGGATGCATCAGCAGCAGGCCATTTTGCTTACAACCGAGAGGCCTACAAGAGTGCTGTTAGGGAGGCAAAGTTCCGCAACGGACATGCAAATGAATGAATGAATTATAGTGTTATTTACGCTTTATATACGCTGTTATATACGCTTTAAATTAGACTCTTTTGAAAACAAATGCATAAGGAAAATACTCGGCATCAAGTGGAATGAATTCAAGAACAATGCAGAGATAAGACAGATGACTGAACAACAACCAGTCTCATGGGTGATCAGGAAAAGGAGATGGACATTATGTTGATCACTTGATGAGAAGAAATGATCAGAGAATCCCAAAACAAGCTATCAAGTGGAACACAACAGGCCGAAGAAAAAGAGGCAGACCGCGTGAAACTCTGAAGATGACATTATTAAGAGAGGCCAAATTAACAGGCATAAAATCCTATGATGAGGCTGAAAGACTCGCCGAAGACAGGAAAAATTGACGAACTACTTTGTGAGCCCTATGTGACGTTTAACGGCACGGGAAGGATATAAGATATAAGATAAGATACGCTTTTAATACTGTACTGGCCTTTTCTCCTTATACACATCTGTTTTGAGGAAATTACAAAAGCATTAAATATCCCATTATATGAAGGAAATCCTCGAGTCCTATCAAGACGTCTGTTTGTCCCCTCAACACTGAAAGGTATATGAGGAAGAAGAGAAGACGCATCTCTTTGGTCCCCTTCCCACATTAGATCTTTAAAAAAAAAATGACAATGACCAAGTTTTGAACCATGGACTACGTGATAATGGACAGCTGCCCAACTGTGAGGACAACGCATTTTAAGAACTTGTCGGACTGGAATGCGAAAATTTATTTGATAAAGATACAAATGTAATAAACTTTATATGACCACACGAAGTATTTCTCGTCTACTTCTTTGTCGTCTTCCGCTCAGACATTGGCATCACTCTCTCTCTTTTAAAAGATGTGGCAGTTCGTCTCTTGTTTTCCAGCAGAACTACACTGTCTTCTCTCCAGCATGACACGAGATAAATGATGATCACTCAAACAAACTTCAATAACCTGCAGCTGTTCTAGGATGGCGTATACATACATACGTGTGGAAACGATCTTGTACTCCATAGAGTTTACGTGCAGACATGGGTTTATTTTCTCTAGCACAGAATTTACATGCAGACATGGGTTTATTATCTTGTACTCTAGCACAGAGTTTCTCGACATGAAGCGTTCAGTACCTTGGGGACCAAGCCGGGTATTATAACATTAGAGTGAAAATGGTTTTAAAAAAAACATGTAGACAAATAGAAAAAAAAATGTAGAAAGACAAAAGAACAAGATACTTGACGGACTAAAAGACTGGCATAGAGCACGGTTCAACACACGTCTTTATGGAAAGAGCGAAGGACAGATAGAAAAAAAAAGGAAAAATAATGGCAGCGGTGGGATTCGAACCCACGCCTCCGAAGAGACTGGTGCCTAAAACCAGCGCCTTAGACCGCTCGGCCACGCTACCTGATGACACAAAGCCGCGCCTAAAACATCATAATGAAATGTCACACTTTCCGTAATTTTTATGAATGAAATTTGAATAATTTTCATAGAACCTACGCGCACATGATGCATAGGATGATTTTTATGACCAAGCCGGAACTGAAGGTCACAACTATTACGTTAAATTTATTTCTCCCTCAGCCTCAAGGTCAAAGGTCAAAGACAAATTTTATAATTGTTATGTCCCTTTAGCTATATCGGCCCATGGCTTCCTATGTCCATGGCTTGATTTAATTACTAAATAAATTTTATATGGGGAAGAAACATTTTAACAAAATAAATAAATGCTACAGAAAAGTAAACAATATTTAGTAAGTAGATACATATTCCATATAGTCTTAAAATGTGCAGTCAAGACAGAAGAAGGGATGTGTGAATGGTTTCAGATTGAAACAGACGTGAAACAAGAATGTATATCATTCCATTGCTCTTTGGAATTGCCAAAGACTTTATAATGAAAAGATGCTGTACAGGTAAAACCGGCATCGACCAGGTACATGGGACCCAAATAGAAGATCTTGATTTTGCAGATGACATAACTCTTATCAGTGACAATGTGAAATCGATGCAGGAAAGAAACAGATTACCTGCCTTCCTTGGCCAGCAAAGTAGGTCTTGAAATTAACAAAGACAAAACAAAAATAATGAAACTTCTCATTAATCAAGAAGGAAAAATATACGTAGAAGGAACAGCTAAATAGACCAGGATGATGACACCAGGAAGGAAGTTAGAATTAGAAATGCAAAAGCTGCTTTGTCCTTCAAAAATCTTGAGAATATATGGATTTCAAAAGTTATAAGCACAAAAACCAAGTTAAGATTATTCAATTCAAATGTGATATCCATCCTTATTTATGCATGCGAAAGCTGGAAATCAACTAAAGAATTAGACAAGAAATTAGACTCTTTTGAAAACAAATGCCTAAGGAAAATACTCGGCATCAAGTGGAACGAATTCAAGAACAACACAGAGATAAGACAGATGAGAAAACAACAAACTGTATCATTAGTGATCAGAAAAAGAAGATGGACATATGTAGGCCATGTGATGAGAAGAAAAAATCAGAGAATAAAAAAACAAGCTATCAAGTGGAGCACAACAGGCCAAAGAAAAAGAGGTCGACCACGTGAAACTCTAAAGAGGGCATTGTTAAGAGAACCCAGTTTAGTGGGCATAACATCCTTGATGAAGTTGAAAGACTCGCCGAGAACAGGAAAACCTGGCAAACAACTAAGCGAGCCCTGTGTGACGTTTAACGGCACGGGAAGAATATAAGATGAAAGAAGATACATATAACAAAACTTCATTGAAGTGGAAGCTCTCTCTCTCTCTCTCTCTGTTCCACAATCTGGGATTGATGCTCAGTCTCAAACACAAAAAGGCTCCACTCACTTCACAAGCGAGCATTCAAAATTCTACCCCTCAAAAATAGAATCATTTTTAACAAAGTTAAGTTTGTTCACAGAATTCTGTCGCACAATGCTCCGCCTTACTTGTGGTCACTGTTTACGTATAACACTAAACATAGCCAGCGTTTAAAAAAACTGCCTTCTTCCTAAACCCAGGATTGATCTGTACAAGAAAAGCCTTGCATACTCTGCGGTACAGCTCTGAAACACCCTCCCCTACAATTTAAAATCCATTGGTAATACTTATCCTTTAACTCAAACCTGTTTCATTATTTACTTGCTTGTAATTATATGCCACCATAAAATAGCCAGCACTCTCTCAACACATGGCTCGTAAACCATCAAGTACTTCAATAACATAGTTAGAAAAGCAACTTGTTAGATATTGTTAGAAATTATTTTAATGTTTGTTAAAAAAAACATATGTTAGAAGATGATTTACAATATATTTTTATTTATGTATATGTCTGCGGGTGTATGTGTGCGTGAGTGCTATTTTATTAGGCTAATTACTTCTTCTCTTTTACCTTGAATGTAGTAGTTAAATCTTACACTCTTTTGATATGTTTTTCCTAATTTAATTTGTATTTTTGTACTAAATCAAGTGTATGGAAAGAATGAAAGATGGAGTGATGAAGGGCAGAATGTAAGACGGGCCTGCATGCCCAATTCTTTACCCTTGAAAAATAAAGATTATTCATTCATTCTCTCTCTGGTCCATGCTAATCAGGCGTTGGTCGTCACTTGTTTTCATAACCATCTGTCCTTCGCTCTTTGTATAAGACGTGCATTGGACCTTATTCTGTGCTACTCTTTTAGTCCGTCAAAGACTGTGTTACAGTTTGCCTCTTCCCAAAACATGTCCTACAACAAATCTGGATTGTCTTGTTCTGAATTTTGTCATTATTTCTCTCTCTCTCTCTCTCTCCCCACCCCCGCCCCCCCCCCCCCACATCTCGCTTATAATTTCTTCCTTGTTTTCTTGGCTGTCCGTGATATTCTCATCTTTCTTCTTAGGAACCACATCTCTGCTGCTTCCAGTAGATGTGACAAGGTACCTACATCATCATCATCATCATCAGGTGGCGCGCCTACTGGCGTTGGCTATTATGCTTTTCCAGAGTACCCGATCCTTCATGCAGGCCATCAGCTCAGTTGGTGATCTCCTCTCACACCATCCCGTCAGACTGTCCAGTATCATTTCTCTTGGTCTTCCTCTTGATCTTCTTCCTTCCACTTTTCTACTTCACAATACAATTATAATCATAATGCAAAAAATTAAATTAAAAAATTAAAAAATTATTTAAGTACGTTTTAGTTTGACTTCTGTAGATCTGCATGGCTATTTTTGACAGTTACCAACGGCGGGTTATCTATTAGGCTGAACATAGAAGCCCAGGGATCTTAATAGTGGGGGGGGGGGGCCGATGTAAGGGGGGAAAGTCCTCAGGAAATACAAAATTATTTACGATTTCTTGTACCAGGAGATGAATGTTGCAGGTCGTACGGGACAGCAACGAAGCTTGGGGGGGGGGGGGGGGGACTTTACCAAAGTTCGTCTAGAGGCCCGGGAAGGGATCCGCTCCTTGGAGTTAGGACGGTGGCTTCCCATTGTCTTCTGAAGGCCCATCTACAGTCCCCTCCGCTGGCCCCTGGAGTTTGTCCTATCCATAAAGAAGCAGGGGCCCAGAGGTCCCAGTGTGTCCGTTCTCTCCCTGAAAGTCATTTCTCAGAGCATGTGAAGGCATTTTATAGGGATGGATGATGCCACCGTTCTTTCTACCTGGCTGCTACGGCTGACCTGCTCCTGTTTGTTTTGGGCAAGCCCTTATTCGTAGGCTTCCCTCACCCGTGTCTGGAGGACATCACGCGCCTGGTGTGGGAAAGGGAGGCGGGGGTGGCCTCACCTAAAGCGGTGATCTAGGAGTTTTTGAAACCGGTAAAACTTTACCCGACTGAGATCTTACATGACGTATTTTCTCAAACACCGGTTTTGTCAGTACAACATTCCGTACTTCTAAACCTTTTTTTTTTTTTGTTCACATTTACAATTAAAAAACACATGACAAATATAACAGGTAATTAAATGTTCTAGTGACATTTTTTTTCTTCTTCTTTATCTCGTTTGCGCCCAGATTTAATACAAAATGCTCACACGCTAAACCAAAGTCCAAACTGACTGATTCTTCTCCTTGCAAATTGAGGATTATCTGTCTACTGGCCCAATTATCCTCCAGCCGAATTCGCTGGTTGATTTTTAGCTAGGTTTTTTTTTCAATAATATAAACCGGTTACAGTAACCGGCGATCTCCACAAGTTTTGGTTTTTCTCGTTTTCTATTGGTCTTCTTCTTCTTCGTTCACTTCTACCACCAAAAACCGCACTGTGAACCTACTGAATTCACACCTGTGGTCCTCGTTAGGTCCCGTGGTCCCCTGTGTGGTCCAAAATAGACCACACGAGATCCACGAAAGGACCACAAGGGGTTCAGAGTATCACAGTGCTTTAGCCTGTATTCTTGGTGGGTCTCGGAAGCGGGATTGCGTGACACCGTGGTTTTCATTGCACCAGTTTAGTCTAGGGTTGGACTTTCTCACCGGAAGACCTCGACGTGTTTAGGATATCAGTGCATCCCCGCTAGGTGAGAGGCGGTAGCCCACCCAGGCCAGAGTTGGACTTTCTCACCGGAAGACCTCGACGTGTTTAGGATATCAATGCATCCCCGCCGGGTGGTTTTCTATTGGTATTTTACGGGTAACTGCTGATTAACGCGATCACTGCCTGCTGTCAGATATAAGCGACTGTGATGGAGTGCCGCCTGCTCTTGGCGAGAAAGTCTTATATGCCATTAAACTTGAAACATGAAATCAAGGAAAGCGACAGGACATGAGGAAACACATGTAGAAGAAATTACAAGCTGCTGGTGAATTTGACGTAAACGTACTACAGTGTTAAATAACATCTATAACACTAACGTCTATAACACTAACATCTATAACATTAACAGCTATAGCACTAAAATATATAACACTAACATCTATAACATTAACAGCTATAGCACTAAAATATATAACACTAACATCTATAACATTAACAGCTATAGCACTAAAATATATAACACTAACATCTATAACATTAACAGCTATAGCACTAAAATATATAACACTAACATCTATAACATTAACAGCTATAGCACTAAAATATATAGCACTAACGTCTATAACATTAACAGCTATAGCACTAACATATATAACACTAACGTCTATAACATTAACAGATATAGCACTAACATCTATGACACTAATATCTATAACGCTAACATCTATAACACTAACATCTATAACACTAACGTCTATAACACTAACATCTATAGCACTAACATCTATGACACTAACATCTATAACACTAACATCTATAACACTAACATCTATAACACTAATGAACTATTTCAAACCACAGTCTCGTTATGGTTTGCTTATGATACAAGGGATCAAACAGTGTGAAGACTGGAAAACAATAAGACTTCCGTGACATGACACGAAACTACTGCAGAGAATTATTATGGGAAGAGCTAGACACAGAATAAAGATGGAAATAGGAGATAAGCGATTAGGAGTTGCAGAAGGGGAAAGGAACACATGATGCCATATATGGACTAAAAACTCTGATAGGGAGAACTTTAGAAGTACAGAAAGACATATTTGCATGCTTCACTGACAACACCAAAGCATTTGATAATGTAAAACATAATGAAAGCTTGAAAATGTTAAAGAATTTAAATATTGATAACAAAGATCTCAGTATATATATATATAAGAACTAGTTTAAAACACGGCAAAACACTCTCTCCATTACTATTCAACCTAGTACTAGAAAAGGTAATCATAAAAGTGAAAGAAGAAAACAGTACAGAAGAACAAGCTAAATTACTAGGATACGCTGATGACATCGACCTGGTGGGGGAAACTATGCAAGAAGTCATCACTACCTGCATACACCTGAGAGATGTGGCACTAAAAGTTGGCTTGACCATTAACCAAGATAAGACAGAGCATATGAAGATATCAAGAGACCAGAGGCACAATGATCCAGATTATATAAATGTTGGAGATATGATTACTAGGAAAGCAGAAACATACAAATATCTAGAGCACAACCTTCAACAGAAGCAACACAGTAAGCGAGGAAATTAAAAGCAGAGTACAGATAGGAATAAAATATGCTTTGCCTTGCAACGCCTGTTAAAATTTAAAATCCTGTCCCAAAACACCAAAATAACAATCTATGAAACTATAATAAAACCAGCTGTCATATATGGATCAGAAACGTGGAGTACAACAAAGAAAGATGAACAACAATTGCAGATCTTTGAGAACAAGATACTAAGAAGAATCTTTGGGCCGATAAAGGATACCAGCAGTGGAGAATGAAGATCTAGAAAGAACACTGAACTGAACAGCTTATTTAAATCTCAACGAATTATAAATGTCTTGAAATTGAACAGACTACACCGGCTGTGGCATGTAGAAAGAATGGAAGAGAACAGACAAACGAAAATGACGCATGCACAAGAGATGAGGGAAACAAGACCAAAGGGTAGAACAAGACAGAGATGGAAAGACAGCATAGAAGAGGATATAAAAGAAACTGGTGTCACCGACTGGAGAGAGAAGATTAAGAATAGAGAGGAATGGAGGCGAACTTTATCTGCAGCAATGAGCCTTAATGGCTCGAAAGCTGAAGAAGTATATATATATAAGCAGCCATCAGAGTACAAAATATGATAGGCAAATATCAACGAATAAAACAAAGAGTTAGATAATGATGTGTCTTCTCACTGGATTTATTCTCGCTGTATATGAACATATCACGAGAGAATTAAAAAAATAAACCACAGATTCCATTTCGAGGTTACTGCATGAACAAACTATGATATACAAATGAAACAATAATAATAGCCAGAAACGAAAAAAAAAGTTTACTGAGCTTATTGGATATAACAGCAAAAGATAATAAGAAAAAGGAAGCACTCGCTCTTAAAAAAAAGCAAAGAAAAAAAACAGAAACAGTGTTTATACACACGAAAGAAGAATCTACCTAAATGCAATGCTAAAGTACAAGGAACAACGTCGATGTATAAACTAGGAAAAAAGGTAGGAACTGCTTTATCAATTAACGAGCACACATATGTGAAATTTCAGTGTGAGCCTTAATCACACACACACGCACACACAAAACAGGACGAAGAAAGAGATAAAGGTGGTTTAACATGAATGCTATTTTAAAAAGTAGAAATGAAAAAAAAAAGAATAAACAGAGCGCTTAGCTGTGACTTGTAGGAAGCTGTGATTTGTAAGAGGCTGTGTCCAGAAGTGCGCATGGTGGAGTGTAGAGAATGGGTAAATGGAGACTTGTGGTGTGTGATAAAGGGCTTGTAAAGAGTGGGGGTGGGGTAGCAGAGAGAGTGATACAATGGCAATCTAGCTAAGAGAAGGTGGCATAGGTGATTGTAGTTGGGGTAGAAGGGATTGTAATCTGGTGCTGAGAGGAGGTTCTGAACTATGTGTTACAAGTGCGAAAGGAGTGCAACTTAGTGCAGAGGGAATATGACTGTGGAAGAGAGGGTTGTTAGTGCAGCTGAACTGCTAGTTCAAACTATGTGGTTCCAGCGTTCAATATTCCTGAATGTAGCGGTTCTCAAGCGTTAGGCGGTTTCAGTCATCAGCGTGACAGTGTTTGAAGGCTGTTCTGTGGTTGGGGCCATTGGAACAACCTTGAGACAAGTACATACGTTTAAATATTTGGGCACATGATTAACTTCAAATGGGAAATGCACCTCTGAAATCAAGAACAGAATATGGCAAGCCATAACAGCTTTCAAACAAATAAGAAACATCTTGTGGAATGCATCTCTGTCACTGAACACGAAAAGGAGAATTTTAAAAGGCTACATTGAGCCTATCCTACTCTATGGAAGTGAGTTATGGACGATCAACAGATTGATGCAAATAACGCTAGAGACAGCAGACATATGAGTTTTTTTGAAGAATGTTTGGGGGGCAAAGACGATGTCCCATTCTGGCAGTCAACGACCCATAGCTGACTGACGGCATCATGGCCAAGACCCTCTCTCACCTCTCTGCTGCTACCCTCAGTAATAGGCCTAGCCTGGCTAACGGGCCAGGGATCGCAATATTTCCCATGCCGGTGGAGTCTGTAAAGGAAGTATCGTACACTACCACTACTACTACTACTACTACTACTACTACCACTACTACTACTACTACTACTACTACTACTACTACTACTACTGCGATTACTATTACTACTACTACTACTATTACCACTACTATTACTACTACTATTACTACTATTACTACTACTATTACTACTACTACTACTACTATTACTACTACTATTACTATTACTACTATTACTACTACTACTATTACTATCACTACTACTACTATTACTATTACTACTATTACTACTACTACTATTACTATTACTACTACTACTATTACCACTACTACTGTTACTACTACTACTACTATTACCACTACTACTACTACTACTACTACTACTACTACTACTACTTTTTTATCGTTGTCATTTTCTTCTTGGTTGAAACAGTAAAAAGAAATAAAGATCGATGGTAACTGTGCTGATGGTATTTTGTTTCGTTTTTTTTTTTTTAGTAAAAGAAAATGTCTTACAACTCTCTTATTCCTTCCCACGCTCTCATTCCTTTCCTTCTCTCGTTCTGACCCTCAGTGCGAGGTATATCAGGACAGCGTGTTTACTCAAAGAGGACATCAAAGGATCGCTTTCCCAGCCCTCGAAACTGCTGTGATCCAGCCAACCAGGCCAATACTGGGGAGGAGAATGACACATGATAGCGTTCTGAAGTCTTCTTTAAGACAACACTTTGTGATTCTATCTATCTATCTATCTATCTATCTATCTATCTATCTATATCTATCTATCTATCTATCTATCTATCTATCTATCTATCTATCTATCTATCTATCTATCTGCCTGCCCGCCTGCCTATCTGTCTATCTGCTTAACGGGATCATAGCATTACCTCCATATTTCTGTCTTTCTACATATCCTTTGATTACTCCATCTTTCCATCCAGCCTCTTCCTTCCGTCCGCCCTATTTTATACATGTTCAAACATATTCTCAAAGAGACCCAAACTGAACCTAAAATACTGGATGTTTTCGCCGCGCCACCAACTTCAAACAGTGGGGCCTAGCAAATCCAGCGGAAATCTGGCTAGGTGCTGCTCGCCTGGATTTTGGTCTTGTTTCCTTACGGCCCGCAAGAAGTCTTTGCCAACAGCTTTGATACAGAGACCTGGGAAGGCTTTGAAGTTGTCCAGCAAGGGCTAAAAGATCACCTGAAGGGTGGGGGAAACTGCGTTATTTGAGAATTATACAAGGGAGATAACAGAAAAAAATGAGTAAAGATAAGTAAAGGGCAGGAAATCGTTAACTCGGGTATTGGATACATGTCGCATACACACATGTATCTGTCTATTCCGATGATTCGGGTTGATATATTGTTGCAGTCAGTATCTTAAATTACAATACTGAATGCGCTGTCAACTCGGTCATGCTGTGATAGCGGTTAAGCCAGTGGATCTTAATTCTCTTATATATCACTCAGTCGTTTGCATGTCCCTTGCGGAACTTTGCCTTCCTAACAACTCTTCCGTAGCCTTCTCGGTTGTGAGCAAGCTACCCTTCTGCTGATCGCTCTTATATATACAGGGTCTGAGAACAGCTGTGGAACTACTTTTTTGGTCTGAGAACACCCTTTGGCCTTTTTTCTGACCTGAGAACAGCTGTGGACTTCTTTTTTGGTATATGAACACCCGTAGGCCTCCTTTTTGACCTAAAAAACAGCTAGCCCCCCCTTCTTTATTTTGGCCTCAGAGCAGACGGTATCCCATTTTTGTGGCCAGAGAATAGTCGTTGATTCCTTTAGGCCTAGAATAGCTGTGGGCCTCTTGTTTTGATCTGAAAGCAACCATAGGCCTTTTTTATTTCTTTAGCTTGAGAACAGCTATGGACCACCTTTTTGAGATTAAGAACAGCCATGGACCGCCTTTTTGGGATTAAGTACATCCGTGGACCGCCTTTTTGGGATTAAGAACATCCGTGGACCGCCTTTTTGGGATTAAGAACATCCGTGGACCGCCTTTTTTGGGATTAAAAACATCAGTGGACCGCCTTTTTGGGATTAAGAACATCCGTGGACCACCTTTTTTGGGATTAAGAACATCCGTGACCGCCTTTTTGGGATTAAAAACAGGCATGGACCATCTTTCTGGTCTGAGTACAAATGCTGACCCCTCATTAACAAATAATAAACATAACCCAGATGATGCTAACATTTTTCTAAACAGAACTCAGGTAATTTGCTGGCTCGCTAGCTAATGTTCCCTCTACCGGTCTGTGTGCAAAATGTTCACCTCATGTGCAAAAAAATATTGCGTGTGCAAACGTGCGCAGTAACAACATAACATACACACTGTAAAACTATGTACATTTAATAACAGAGTAGACCTGCTGTACTTTTCGGCCCGTTTATTTGAATGACCCTCTACTCTCTGTGTGCCCATTTGCCTCATCACGATTCTGCTACAGTGCTACCAAAACCACGCGATGAAAGACCAGTTGAAGCATCCAATCCGAAAGTCATATCTCAACAAGGAAGAAACAGTAAAGGAAAAACATGTACCATCATTGTATTTTTCTTGATGGCATATAGCTCGCAGTAACATCTGGGAACTGGAAAATAAAAGTAGCATTTTTTTGTTGTTGTTGTTGTTGATCGGCTCAAAAAACTGCGTGCGCAGTATGATGTTTTTTTTTCTGTGCGCGGCTGCCGCGCAGCTTAGAGGGAACAGTGCAGGTGGTTCATGATCCACAAGTTAAGAACCTCTAGGCCTCGCTGTCTTACTAGGATGTGTTTTTTTTCTCTCACGTCCAAAGTACTTTGTCTGTTGTACTTGCAACATAATCACCAGGCAGTGCTCTTTTCGTTTTTCTCTTGGGTGGTGGAGCAGATTGTACAGCTCTCGCGATCTACATCCAGATTTTTGTATGGTGCCTGATCACATAAGACTGATCTACCGTTGAATGATCAATAAAATGAAGATCCATTACTCTTTGTTCCTTTAGGAAGGAAGGAAGGAAGGAAGGATGATACCTCCAGACACGGAGAAGTATATTTTATTTTTATTCTGCTTTTATTTGTAAAAATGAAATAATTGACAGCACGTATGACTTAGACTGGCGCTCTATGAAGTAACTGACAGCACGTCTGGCTTAGACTGACGCTTTATGAAGTAACTGACAGCACGTCTGGCTTAGACTGACGCTCTATGAAGTAACTGACAGCACGTCTGGTTTAGACTGACGCTCTATGAAGTAACTGACAGCACGTCTGGCTTAGATTGACAGGAGGGTGGGAGAGTGAAAAAGAGTCTTACTGGAGCGACATTCAACTTCCAAGAAGTCTCAGGATAAAAAAATAAAAACCCGATATCACGTGCCCGGATGCCCGACTCTCTGCCCTCTGCTGGCTATGCCCACGAGTGGTCAGTGCATTAGTCTCTCATAGCCAAGGTAAGTAGTTCGAATCCGGCCGGATTAGCTCCAGTCATCTCTAACGTAGAAATGGGTACCTGACTCCTTCTGGAGCTGGGGAAGGAAGGCCAAGTGTGACGCTGACCACATCATCCTCTAGTGTGCCAACAGGTCAAGGAAATACGGGCATCAGCACCATGTCTCCTAGATACCTTCATGGCATAATGGGGTTATCTTTACCTTACCTCTCTGGTGGTTAGGTGGCTTCCCATTCTACTGAAGTTAAGTTGTAAGAAAGACTCTCAACCATTCTTTTGCCACATTTTTATTTATTATTCAAAATGTTCACGAGATTCATCAACCTAATTTATGTTGGACACTTAATATTGGGGGGGGGGGGGTGGAATGTGAGAGATACTTGTTTAAATATTAATTATACACCTGTGAACTTTTATCCATATTAACTAGTTTCCCTATGAGCGTACTACCCCAGTGAAAGCCCTTGATAATTCATAGTTTGAAAATCACTGTAGGCGACTGGACAAGAAAATCCTGCTCTTTGATATTTCAGTTTTATCATTCTGAATGTAATAGTCTCTCCCGAGTACTCTTTTTTGTCAGAGTGTGAAGATCGCCGAGGAGTGTAATATATTACTATCACAGAAAAGAAATATTGTAGTAAATTCCCTATAAAATAATAAATACTTTTGTAAATTGTCAAGACAATATGAGATATTGCAGTAAATTGCCCTGGCAGTAAGAAATATTGTAGTAAATTGCCACGACAATAGGAAATATTATAGTAAGCCACAATGACAGCAAGAAATAATGCAATAAATTGCCCTTATAATAAGAAATATTGTAGTAAATTTCCCTTACTATAGAGAGTACATAATGTAAATTCAGTTTCTTCTTTTTGAATAATGAACTACACTGTACTATTTCTTTAGCACTGTATGAACTGTCAGCTCGAAGTCACGTGTTTACTGTCAATGTCAAATGGAAGGCCATATAAAAATGAGGTAGTTTAAAACGAAGAAATAACTTGACAGGGCAGCGCTAATTCTACTCCTCGCCCGGAGTTCTTGTGTAACCAGCCAGACAAGATCCGAAAGTTCACTGCCCCGCCCACAAGCAAACAATCTGCGACAACCAAGGGAACTAACTCCCCTCCTCTTACCTGCACCCGCCGCCTTTGAAGTCCAGTGTAAACTCCGCCCTTCCATCACCCGCTTCAGTGTCCGCTACGTGCAGCGGCGTCTTTGATGTGTTCGCGCGCGATACCTAGATCAACATTGCTAATCGAGTTTAATCGCGAGCTATTGATCTCCTGAATTAGCGAGGCCTGGGGGGAAACTGGAGAAAGCTTTATAGAAACTGCAGGGAGAATCGCACGGTATGCACACGGACGGGGCTGGAGAACTGGAAGAAAGCTCTCCCCTTGGCCACGTCCGGGCCAAGCTCCAGGCTACAGCCCGCATGACTGTCCCTACCGTAACGTATTTCACCGTAATAAAAAGCCAGCGGGGAGTCTTATTGTGGAAACACGTGGTTTATGTTTGCACCAATCTACAATCAATTCTTTGAAATGAGCCAATCAACGGGGACGATAGTTTCTGTGTTGGTGGGAACAGCGTGGACTCCAGTCAATCGAAAGAAGCGGACGGAAAATACGGCGTAAAGATACAAACGTGATTAAGAGTTGCATAGGGCGGGCAATGCCTAAAGGATGATTTCGCAGAATTAATGTGTTAGGTGTAACAGACAAACATGTATAGAAAAAATGGCGAGGTTGGTCTCAGAACTTTTTTATGTACTGGAGCAACAGAGGCACAATAGCCACCCGACGCAGGAGGGAAGATCAAAGACTTCCAGTCGGAGGGACTGTTTACCCGCTTGAGGACGGATTCCTCTTAAGTTGGGGAGACAATTCCCTTCATAGTGGATTCTTGTCATGCGCGGATATCAAAGAGGGTTGCCTAAGATGTAACTCTGAGGACCACCAGAATATTCTAACTTGGATCAACAGGGTTGATTATAACTAGGAATGTGCCAGACTTCGGGTCAGAGATAGCTGTCTGTGTGTCCCATTTATGGGTTTAGTGCTTTTTTTTTTTTTCCCGTACGTAGGTACCCGAATGTTGCCTGGTGTGACAGGGATTTGAGCAGGCCAAGAAACTTTAGAAGCTGATGAAAGACAAGATTTGGTGAGTTTCACAAATTTTTTCATTGATTTAATGAATCTTTCTTGCTTATGTTTGTAGCTAAAGGCGTCGTCGGAGCTGATGCTGCTATGTAGCCTGTGTCTATATGCCGGTATGTGATCGTCACATTTGAGTGTAGAAGTTCGAAATTTAACATAAAAGCAATCACGAGACATAACATTATTATTATTATTATTATTGTTGCTATTTTAATTTCGAGACAGGATGTGTGGTTAATCTAATTCCTCGGGCTGTTAGATCATGTATAGCATTTTTTAAACAGTTAATATTAAACATATTAAAATATATATACTTCTGTGAAATACATAAAATGCTAGTTTTTAAAAATATATAAATATTAGTTGAACACGGAGTGCATATATTTCTATGTACTAAGCACTGTTGCTCGTGTCCATCGAAGGCAACAGGCGAAATATTTGTTTCAACAATTTTAATCCTAGTTTATTTTAACGTGTTTGTTGCTAAGGCGCCAGGTCTGCTAATCTGGGGGTTATGGCGTTAGGGTCCCAGCAGTGGGGATTTTTTTTTTTTTAACCAGAAATGTCTGGGGGTCCATTCAGTCTCTAAAAATGGGTATCAGAGAAACCTGGAAAAGTAAACTCGGCCAGGCGTGATACTGACCACATCAGGCTTTCATGTGCCGGTGCGCCTGGCATTGCGGGCCTAACGCCGTACCCCTAATATGGCTTAACGATCTAGAAACGGGCATTTTACCTTTATCTTTTTTTTTTCTTTTTCTCTTAGAGCATTTCCAGTCTACATTATGGCGGCCTTCCTTTCTCTTCCCTGAACTTCTTCAAATTTTGTTCATCTACTCACACCTTGCTCGTCATGTGTTATTATTATTATTATTTCCTTTTTCACTTTTATTCTAAGTATTCTCTGTCTCCATTTCATCTTTGCCTGTTCTCCACCCAACCCCACCCCCACCCCCTCAAAGCGGCACCGATGCCCCTCATATTCGGTGCCTTCTTTGTTTTAATGTTTCTAGTCTTTGTTTTTATTAGTTGGTATCGTTCTACGCCACCTTCCCTTACTGTTGCTGGCGTGTATCTCTTTGTTGTATGCTGTACATGATAAAGGCATGTTGGCGAAATATTGGATTGTTTTTCAAAATCATTTCACTGTTCATGTCTCCTTTTTGCTAAGTTATTCGCCCTTTCCTACCCCTTGTACCACCCATCAATGTCTAGCTCTTCTAGGATCGGTCTGCAGGCGCCGTCATATACAAGTGTTATAATGGAATGCGCCAATTTACAATGAAGTTTTCAAATATTTAAAAAGTGGATTGAAGGTTTAAAAGTTCCTAATCTTTGTTTTCACAATCTTCAGTTTTGATTTGAAGTTTAAAGAAAAAAAAAATTGTATAAATCATGATTAACAGTCCGTTGTTGAAAACGGAGAAGTAAGACATGAACCTCGCTTCCTTTCTTCTACAAGTCTAGGGTTAGATCTCATTGTGTGGGTGAATAGATAGACAGACAGAAAGACGGACAGATAGACAGACAGATATAAACAGAAAGAAAGAAAGAAAGAAAGAAATGAAGAAATGAAACAAAATAATGGAACATAGAATCATAGAGAATGATATTACGCTGCCAGTCCTATCTAATATTATATTACTTGTAAATACATATTTTGTACAGATAGCTCAAAAACAAATTGATGTACACTTAAAGTGTTCAAACTTCGCACAATGTGTTCAGGCCGTAACTGTCGTACCTCGCACAATGTGTTCAGGCCGTAACTGTCAAACCTCGCACAATGAGTTCAGGCCGTAACTGTCGTACCTCGCACAATGTGTTCAGGCCGTAACTGTCAAACCTCGCACAATGTGTTCAGGCCGTAACTGTCGTACCTCGCACAATGTGTTCAGGCCGTAACTGTTGTACCTCGCACAATGTGTTCAGGCCGTAACTGTCGTACCTCGCACAATGAGTTCAGGCCGTAACTGTCGTACCTCGCACAATGTGTTCAGGCCGTAACTGTCGTACCTCGCACAATGTATTCAGGCCGTAACTGTCAAACCTCGCACAATGCGTCGAGGCCGTAACTGTCGTACCTCGCACAATGTGTTCAGGCCGTAACTGTCGTATCTCGCACAATGTGTTTAGGCCGTAACTGTCGTACCTCGCACAATGTGTTCAGGCCGTAACTGTCGTACCTCGCACAATGCGTCGAGGCCGTAACTGTCATACCTCGCACAATGTGTTTAGGCCGTAACTGTCAAACCTCGCACAATGTGTTTAGGCCGTAACTGAAACATACTGTGTCGCCTTTGTGGTCGGTGTACAAATATATTAAAGCGTGTGCGTTCTTGTTGAAAAAAATGTCCTGTATTCTTCCTCATCAGCCTTTCTTTGTTGAGGAGATAAATAGATATTGTGACAGGTCTCGGAGATTTGTTTCATGTATTTGGATACTGAAGGTTTCTGGCATCACACTTTCACGTGCTGATGGTCTTAGAAATACAGGCCTAATACCGTATACGCAGTATGTCTTAATGACATGGAAACGAGGATTTTACCTTCACCTTTAAAGTTTCTGTAATTTCCTCTCTTTGTCTCTTCCGTGGGTGGCCTCTTCCTACGTTACCTAGAAATCTTAGTGTGAACATTAAGTATAGATTATGGTATACTGTCTGCACAATGTGTCATTATAAATGGAAGTAGAATCAAAATATACTTTTCAAAAAAAAAAAATAAATAAAAACGAAAAAAAACCAGTTTAATAGATCTAAAGTTTAGAAGACAGAACGAACGAACGAACATACTTTATTTTCAAAGGGTTAAGAATTGGGCACTCGGGCCCGTCTGACATTCTGCCCTTCATGATACAGCTTTCACTCTGTCAGACGTGTTACGAGAACGGTCATTGGCTTGCAGAGAAATATCTCTCGACCGTATAATCTTAACTGCTTCGAGGTTTTAATGACACACCTGGAACCAATCTGGCAAATGGGTCACTGTGAAAAGTAATTGCAAATATTAGGAAGAGAAAATTTGCATGAAAAAAATATATTTCCACAGATTATGAAGAAAATTGAAAACAAAAAATGTAAAAATTAAACAGTGCGGAAATATGTGAAAGGATTTGAAAACGAACAGTCTCAAACAAGATCAGATGAAAAATTGATTGCAGAGATTAACGAAAAATATTTTTATAAAAGGAATTGCATATATAATGAAAGGAAAGCAGTACAATATTTCAAATACAATTTTACGGAATGTAAAACAAAACCAAATGTAAAAAAATGCACAAATTATAAAAGAGAACTAATGTATCAAATATTATTGCGAAATTCTGGAATAACACACACACACACACACACGCACGCACACACACACACACACAAGTATGCTATATAATACTGCAAAATGTAGACAACACATAAGTGTGTTAAAATGTAGACAACACATGATTGTGTTAAAACGTAGACAACAAACCAGAGTGTTAAAATATTATTGCAAAGATTATGAAAACAGACTAGAAAGTTTCTAAAGTTTCTTTCAACATAAGAACTGATATTTTAAAAAATAGATATCTTTTAGCAGATCGCAATTTTCTTTTTGCTAGAAATTTTTTTTTTTTTTTAGATGTGTTAAAACTGAAATCTACAATAAAATAACGAAGTCAGTGGCTCCTAAAATTTGTTCTAGAATAATAACTTTACACAATCTTTTATTTGCCAGAAAAAAAACAACATTTTGTAAATATCCCGTGCAATGTTTTCATAAAACTCTACCGACTCCACGTGCACAGAATCTCCACAGCTTTACACAGCCATCACATACTTACGGCAGAAATTTTAAAAAACTTTTACCAGTGCACAAGGCAGTTCCTCACAATCTATGTTAGTGATGATTATTTATGTGTGTCTTAAGTTGTCTTAAGTCTCCATGGTACTACGAACTGGTGATCTTTACATACGAGCTGGTGATCTTTACATACGAGCTGGTGATCTTTACATACGAGCTGGTGATCTTTACAGACGAGCAGATGATCGTATCGATAGGCTGTGTGTGTGTAGCGTATATATATATATATATAGAGAGAGAGAGAGAACTAAGTTTATGTATGTGAAAGAACATATTTTAACATTCACTGAGATAATGTCGCACTGATTAAGCAAAGAAAACAAACTTCATACATGCAGTCAGTGTTTTCGTCGCTCTAAATCTGCCTACTTGAGATCATGGAAGACGTTAAGAGAATCAGAACTTTTCTTGAAAATATCAGCATTCGTTGTCTTAAAATGTAGCGAAAAAAAAAGTAAAATTCTATTTTACACGAACCAATTATTACATTTGAAGTGCTGTGATGTAACACTGAGCGCCGCATTGTAGAGAGTAAAACCACAACATGGAAAAGACAATGATATCGTAGAATATATATATATATATCCATGTCCTTGGTCGGCTATCAGCTAAACAATTACCGCCCAGTACGCCCTGTGATGTCTTGCAGTAAAGTAAAGTAAAGGTAACCCTGTCATGCCTTAGAGGCACATAGGGATATGGTGTTAGTGCCCATATTTTCCTTGACCTGTCAGCACACTAGAGAGTGATATGGTCAGTATCACGCCTGGCTGCCTTTTCCTTCCCCAACTCCAGAAGAAGTCGGGTACCCATTTCTACAGCTGGGTGACTGGGGTGCCGCCGGCCGGATTCGAACCCCCGACCTTCGCCATGAGGGATCAGTGCACTAACCGCAGCAACAAATTCTCTCCACCTCTTATGGCTTACGACCAGCTCTCGTGTTGTGCACCGTCAGCGCTGCATTCTCTTCATTTCCACTTCCACAGTTCTCCACCAGACAGCCCGGGGGTCGCCCTCTCTTTCTGTTTCTCTCTGCTGTCCATCTCATGGCTGTTTTTGCGATGTTGTTGGGAGTCTCTTCGGAGCACAACACCAAATCCGTCCCCAGCGTCTTTTGCTGTTATGGTCTGGAAAATCTTCCAGTTCAACTTCGGCAAAGTAGATCTGTATTATTTATTATTTGTGGCCAGTAAATATTTAAAATCTTTCTGAGGCAGGTTGTGTGCAGTGAGGATAATTTGCCCATTTTCTTTTCAGTTGTTCTCCAGCATTCTGCTCCATAGAGAAGGATGGATAACACAAAACTCTGGTACAGTTTTACCTTGTTTCTAGTGCTATACTGGGAAGACGTCCGAAAGTTTCTAAGATCTGTTCTTGCCTTATTTATGTCTTTATTTGTTTCTCGAACCGGTGTTAATATGCTGGCAAGGTATAACCGGTGTTAATATGCTGGCAAGGTATAACCGGTGTTAATATGCTGGCAAGGTATAACCGGTGTTAATATGCTGGCAAGGTATAACCGGTGTTAATATGCTGGCAAGATATAACCGGTGTTAGTATGCCGGCAAGGTATAACCGGTGTTAATATGCTGGCAAGATATAACTGGTGTGAATATGCTGGCAAGGTATAACCGGTGTTAATGGCAATGTATACCGGAAACAGCGCAAAAACAGCCATGAGATGGACACCAGAGAGAAAAAAGAGAAGACGACTCAAGGCCACCTGGCGAAGAATTCAAATTCTTAACCCCTTGACTCCAGAATTATTTTCACACCGGTGCTGAAGAAAATCTTCTGAGGAATTTTGGTAGGAAGAAACTAAGAAGGAAGTTAAATCTATAATTTAAAATAAAACACACACACGGAAAAGGGTTAGAAATGTGCTACTTTTTTTAAAAATGAAGACTGCCTAAATATCACTCTGAGTATTGATTTACATAGGCGTGTAAGATCTACCAATTGCCAGTGCTGTTTCAGAGCCACACACACACGCACACACACAAATTTTAAATGCGATACTGATGGGTAAATAAATTCTTCTTCTTCTTCGTTCGCTTCTACCAACAAGACCGCTCTGTGATCCTATTGAATTTACACCTGTGGTCCTCGATAGGTCCTGTGGTCCCCCGTGTGGTCCCCAAAGACCACAGGAGATCCACGAGAGGACCACAAGAGGTTCAGAGTATAGTACGACTTGAGCCGTATTCTTGGTGGGTCGCAGAAGCGGGAATGCGTGACACCGTGGTTTTCGTTGCACCAGTTTAGTCTAGAGTTGGACTTTCTCACCGGAAAACATCGACGTGTTTTGGATATCAGTATATCCCCGCTGGGTGAGAGGTGGTAGCCCACCCAGGCCAGAGTTGGACTTTCTCACCGGAAAACTTCTACATGTTTTGGATATCAGTATATCCCCGCTGGGTGAGAGGTGAGAAGTGGTAGCCCACCCAGGCCAGAGTTGGACTTTCTCACCGGAAAACCTCGACATGTTTTGGATATCAGTATATCCCCACTGGGTGAGAGGTGAGAGGTGGTAGCCCATCAAGGCTACAGCTGGACTATCTCACCGGAAAACCTAATCCTGTTTTGAGATACCCGTGTATCACCGCCGCGTGAGAGGTGGTTGCCCATCCAAAATAAATTCTAAAAAATAAATAAAACGTGCAACCTGACAAGAAAGTGACGAGTGGAAATTGTTATCTTAAGTTATGAGAAGCAACGTTCGTTTGTTGCTTTCCATGCACTGTTAAGAAGAGATGACTGTTGTGCTGTTCCCTTTTCTGCAGTCGGTTGAAATTGGTCAACATCTTAAATATCGTTGTCTTCCTTTCTTTCTTCTGCTTATTTACAGGGAGCTTTTCTAGAGGTGTTCTGACCTGGGTCTCTCTCTCTCTCTCTCTCTCTCTCTTTCTCTTCATGGTTCATCCAGTAATTTTGTCATGTCTTTCTGTCGTCTCTTATTGTAGCCAAATAGTTTCTTGATGGCACGTTTCTTATGATATGCCTAAAGAGTTTATTGATGCCACAAATAGTTTCCTAATGTTTCTCTTCTCGTGGTATGCTACAAATGGTTTCCTAATGTTTCTCTTCTCGTGGTATGCTGAAGCAGTTTCCTGATGTCACTCTTCTTATGGTGTGCCCAAATAGTTTCTGATGTGTCTGTTCTCTGTAATGGCCAAACATTTTTTTCATTATCTTCATCTTCTTCTTTCTTCTTTGTCATCTTCTTCTGCTTCGTCATCTTCCATTTCTTCTTCGTCATCTTCCCCTTCTTCTTCTTCTTCTTCGTCCTCCTCATTCTTCTTCTTCTTCTGGTTTGATGGGTTTTTCATGATCTCAACTTCTCTTGACATTGCTCGTCATTTTCTTTGTACTTGTCATGACAAAGTTTAATTTCTCTTAGCTCCCAGCTCTTGTGTGATCCGCTTGTTCATTCTCTTGCTTGGCACAGTCGCGGAGTAATTTAGTGGCACTTTTCCTCGAAGAAGAAGAAGAAGGAGAAGAAGAAGAAGAAGAAGATGTATGTTTCTGGGGGGGGGGGCACCATCTTGTGGGCAGCTTCTGTCATGACTGACTCTACCAATACTGGATGTGCATGAGATAAAGTTATAGTAAACTATTATATTATATTATATTATATTATATTATATTATATTATATTATATTATATTATATTATATGAGGGTCATATAGAAAGTCGTGAGCAAAAGGTTTTTTAAAATGAGAATCTATAGTAGAGAAAATATAAATGTATCAGCTTAGTCTGCATCCTTTGCACTTCATGAGAGATAACATGACGTCACCATCATGTGCCACGTGACCACACGAAGCATAAACAAAATGGCTGGTGATGAAGTTTCGTTTCATCAACGTAATGTCGTTGAGTTCCTCGTTAAAGAGGAAATCCGCGCTGCTGAAATTCACCAAAGACTTCAACTTGCTTATGGAGATGTGTGTATGAGTGCTAGCAGTGTTAGGAGGTGGGTGAAACATTTCAAAGATGGAAACACGAGCATCCTATGCCTCACAGCGGTCGCCCTCGAACTGCCTCCGCTAAACGCAACGTGGAAAGAAGATAGACGTGTTATAGTATCTGAAATCGATGTAAATCTTGGAATAATGACACAATGCAGTACAGGACATGATTGAAACCACAGGCTATAGAAAAGTTTGTGCCCGCTGGGTCCCACAGGAGAGAACGTCCAGAAAGCAGTGCGTCTGTGCCTTCGGTCAGTTGGAGCGAAATTCTACCGGGAGGGTATTTTCAAACTTGCAGAGCAATGGGGAAAAATGTTTGCAGAAAAATGGAGATTATGTTGAAAAGTGAAGAAAAGGATGCAGTTTAAGATGATAAATTTATATTTTCTCTATCTATAAATTCTGATTTGTACCAAAAAAGAATTTGCTCACGACTTTCGGTATGACCGTCGTATTATATTATATTATATTATATTATATTATATTATATTATATTATATTATACTATATTATATTATATTATATTATATTGTAAATAATCGCTGTAGAATTGTACGTGATGCTCTTTTTTTCTCACTTTTAATGGCGTTCTCGCATTTATTCGAATATATTTTCATGTCATCATCAACGCCACTGTCATCTTCTTCATCATCTTCAGTACGAAGGTTGCCGGTAATGAATGTCCAGTGTCTTCCCTCGGTCGTCTTGATGGTGCCACTCAGCCAGGCTCCGTCCTGCCCAATGTCCTGTGTTATCTTCCCATCTACATCTCTGTAAACCTCTCGCTCTTTTTCCTTCCATCTTTCCTGCTAGCATGGTCTTCAGCATGATGTTGCGTCTTTTGATGTGGCAATGTATGTTGTTTTCTTGATCTTTATTTCTGTGAGAAGCTCAAGCTGTGCTTGGAGTTGTTCTAAAACTTGAGCATTTGTTCTGTTGATTTTCCATGGTATATCATCTACTTTCCTGTATATCAGAAAGATATATAATCTATTTTCATGTATATCATCATGATATGTCATCTGCTTTCTTTATACTGTCATGATATATCATCTACTTTTCTGTTTATCATCATGATATATCATCTATATCGTCATGATATATCATCTACTTTCCTGTATATCATCATGATATATCATCTAATTTCCTGTTGATCCACATTTCTGCTGCAGTATTATCCCTCTCTTCTACGACTGCAGGTTTCTGTTGTGTACAGAAATGCAGAATAGATATTACATTTTACAAACCTCATTTTTTGTTTTAATGGACATAAAAAGCCTGTTTTGTTTATTTTTTGTCTTTCCTGCCCTTGCCTTATTATCCACAGCACTCTAGGGATTTTTTGTTGTTCTGAAATTTGTTGTTCTGAAATTTGTTGTTCTGAAATTTGTTGTTCTGAAATTTGTTGTTCTGAAATAACTGAATTTAAACACCTGCATCACTTCAAATGTATATCCACCCTCATTTATGCCTGTGACAGCTGGAAAACAACTTTTGAAAACAAATGCTTAAGGAAAATACTCGGTATAAAGCGGAACGAATTCAAGAACAATGCAGAGATAAGACAGATTAGCAAGCAACAACCGGTCTCATAGGTGATCAGAAAAAGAAGATGGACATATGTCGGTCATGTGATGAGAAGAAACAATCAGAGGATCCCCAAACTAGTGGAACACGACAGGCTGAGGAAAGAGAGGTTGAACACATGAAACTCTAAAGAGGACATTGTTAGGAGAGCCCAATTTAGTAGGCATAAAATCCCTTGATGAGGTTGAAAAGCTCGCCGAAAACTGGAAAACGTGGGAAACTGTTATGCGAGCCCTATGTGACGTTTAGCGGCACGGAAAGGATAGCTGGAAAGAATATGGACAGTTTAATTATAAAATGGAGGACTAAACCGAAAAGCAGAAAAACTGAACGTATGGCCTGGTTGAAAACTTTTACCACGGAACACCGGAAAAACTTGTGGCCGAGACAGGGATTTTACAATGTTAAAATGGCGAAACAATGTCAGATGTTAAAAGATTTAAATCTACATCAAGAAGAAGACAAAAACAAGAGGCGTGGAAAGCTGTTTGTAAGTTTAATTAGAAAAAAAAAACCTACCCTTCTAGAGCCGGAGTAGAATTAATATTCATCATGACAGGGCACATGATGTTGATGGAAATGATGCAGTCGGACAATGTGTAGCGTAATATTACTAATAAAAGTGTACCACGTGCTTCTTCCTCAATGAAGACCTCGAAGGCGCGTTGGTCGCGTCGTTTGGCGGTCAAGAGCCTTGCAAGTCCCCACACATCCGACTTCGACTTGGTGTATTTTATGGCCAGATTCGCCGCCTTCCCACTGCGATTTCTTTTCGCTTGGTCAGAATACAGACAGAAAATGCCACTGATCGTTTATGACTCACTAGCCTTGGCGGGTTTTGCTGAGTAACATTACATATACTTTTGCGGTAAACTTTCTGTCATCTGTGAGTCTTTGACCAGGGCCCTCTAAGGTTTTATAGCTCGTGCGCAAAATTGTGAACTCGTGTGTAGATGATTTTCATATCAGTTATTGCGTGTAGATGTGCGTCATAGCGCCACAAGACAGATTATGTTTAAGAGTTCTCATAGAAAAATACTAAAATGCAAAGAAATCGAGGAAAACAAACTACAATTGAAAATTAAAAGTAGCAATTAAAAAAATTTTTTTTTTGCACGGCATATAAAATTTCATGCGCGGCATATAAAATTTCATGCGCGGCATATACAATTTCATGACTGTCATATAAAATTTCATGCGCGGCATATAAAATTTCACGCCCGTCATATAAAATTTCATGCGCGGCATATAAAATTTCATGCGCGGCATATACAATTTCATGCATGGCATATAAAATTTCATGCGCGGCACATAAAATTTCATGCGCGGCATATAAAATTTCACGCCCGTCATATAAAATTTCATGCGCGGCATATAAAATTTCATGCGCGGCATATAAATTTTCTTGCGCGGCATATAAAATTTCATATAAATTTTCATGCGCGGCATATAAAATTTCATATAAAATTTCATGCCCAGCATATAAAATGTCATGCGCGGCATATAAAATTTCATGCCTGTCATATAAAATTTCATGCTTGTCATATAAAATTTCATGTGCGGCATATAAAATTTCATGCCTGTCATATAAAATTTCATGCCCGGCATATAAAATGTCATGCGCGGCATATAAAATTTCATGCCTGTCATATAAAATTTCATGCCTGTCATATAAAATTTCATGTGCGGCATATAAAATTTCATGCGCGGCATATAAAATTTCATGCCTGTCATATAAAATTTCATGCGCGGCATGATTTATTTTAGATGTGCGTAGCTTAGACTGAATATTGAGCACCGACCGCCTTCTCATTCAGTCTTTCATCTCTAGCCCCATATCTCGTACGACATCTCTGGCCCCATATCACGTACGACATCTCTGGCCCCATATCACGTACGACGTCTCTGGCCCCATATCACATACGACATCTCTGACCCCATATCACATACGACATCTCTGGCCCCATATCACGTACGACATAGGTGTACAGAGAAACTTATCACAGCTCTCTGCTGCTACAAAGAATTAGAGCAAATGCAAAGAGTAACCTTACAAAGTCGGGCTAACAAAAGTAATCACCGACAAGAGAAGTCTTCAAGGGCTGAAATAAACATTCCGCTCCTGAACGCCCTGGGTGGCTGAGTGGTTAGACGCTCGCTCTACTAATCCGGTAGTACCGAGTTCAAGTCTCATCAGTGGGAATTTTTTTGTTGTTGTTTTTGTTTGGTATTACCATATCAAAAAGACCCCGGGGCCACCCAGTCTCTAAAAATGGATACCAGAGAAATCTGAGAAGGTAAATGCGGCCATGCGTGACAGCCACCACATCACACTTTCATGTGCCGAAGCTGTTGGAAATATGGACCTAGCACCGTACCCCAATATGCCGTACTGAGTGCAGGTGTTAAAGATATATAAAATAGCTTATAGTTAGATCTGACCACCAAAAGATGTAAAATACCTGAAACGAGTAATTAGATCTAACCAGCGAAAGATATATAAATACCTTATATTAGATCTAACCACCAAAAGATATATAAATACCTTATATTAGATCTAACCACCAAAAGATATATAAATACCTTATATTAGATCTAACCACCAAAAGATATATAAATACCTTATATTAGATCTAACCACCAAAAGATATATAAATACCTTATATAAGATCTAACCACCAATATATATATATATATATATATTATATTAGATCTAACCAGCGAAAAATGTATAAATACCTTATATTAGATCTAACCACCAAAATATATATAAATACCTTATTTAACCAGCGAAAGATATATAAAATAGTTTCTAGTTAGATCTGACCAACAAATCATTCTCTTCATGTTTGCCCTGTCTACAGCTGGAACATTTTTCCTTTAAAAAAATTCTAAACTTGCACTTTTACAACACTGTAGGTACTTCTGTCTTTTCCTATAAGCTGAAAGAATTCTATAGGTGCTTCTATCTTTTCTTATAGGCTGGAAGAACTCTGTAGGTGCTTTTATCTTTTCTTATATGCTGAAACAACTCTGTAGGTACCTTTATCTGTTTTCTTCCTAAACCCAGGCTAGATCTGTACAAAAAGATGCCTTCCGTACTCTGCAGTGCAGCTCTGGAACTCCTTCCCTTACCATCTGACATCCATTAGTAATGCCTCATCCTTTAACTCAAGCCTTTTTTAATATTTACTGGCTTGTCATAGACTATGCCTCCATAGAATATCTAATAGCCTTCCATACTATGTCTCTCCAGCCAATGAGTTCTGTTCTAAAAGAACATAGTTCTACACATAATTTGTTAGGTCTTGTGTCTTTTTAGAAATTATCTTAGTAAATATGCGAGAGTGGAACGTCAGAAGAACTCCATTGAAAATGTGTATGTACATGTGCGCACACTATCTTGTTAGATCAGTTACCTCTTATGTTGTTCATTATCCTATATTTGTGAATGTAATATTTTCATCTTGCATTCTTAGATAATTTTATTTTCATGTAATATGTATACTCACATTTCATATAGTTTCATCTTGCATATACATGTGCGTGTATGTGTGCATGAATTGCAAAAGCAGCATCAATCTTCAAGAATCTTGAGAACATATGGAATTCAAAAGTTATAAACACAAAAACCAAGTTAAGACTATTCAATTCAAATGTAATATCCACCCTCATTTATGCATGCGAAAGCTGGAAAACAACTAAAGAAATAGAAAAGAAATTATACTCTTTTGAAAACAAATGCCTAAGGAAAATACTCGGCATCAAGTGGAATGAATTCAAGAACAATGCAGAGATAAGACAGATGACTGAACAACAACCAGTCTCATGGGTGATCAGGAAAAGGAGATGGACATATGTTGGTCACTTGATGAGAAGAAATGATCAGAGAATCCCAAAACAAGCTACCAAGTGGAACAAATCAGGCCGAAGAAAAAGAGGCAGACCGCGTGAAACTCTGAAGAGGACATTATTAAGGGAGGCCAAATTAACAGGCATAAAATCCTTTGATGAGGTTAAAAGACTCGCCGAAAACAGGAAAAATTGGCGAACTACTTTGCGAGCCCTGTGTGACGTTTAACGGCACGGGAAGGATATAAGATATAATATAAGATATTATATATATATAATATACATTAATTTTGTATATATTATTAAATCGAGTATGGGGGAAGAATGAAAAATGGAGTGATAAAGGGCAGAATGTATCAAGGGTCTGTGCGCCCAGTTCTTCACACTTTTAAAATAAAAACAACTCTGCAGTTCCTTCTATTTTTTTATATAAGCTGAAACAACTCTATAGGCACTTCTATCTTTTTTCTTATAAGCTGAAACAACTCTGTAGGTACTTCTATCGTTTTTTATAAGCTAAATCAACTCTGTAGGTACTTCTGTCTTTTTTTTATAAGCTGAATCAACTCTGTAGGTACTTCTATCTTTTTTTATAAGCTGAATCAACTCTGTAGGTACTTCTATCTTTTTTTTTATAAGCTGAATCAACTCTGTAGGTACTTCTATCTTTTTTTTATAAGCTGAATCAACTCTGTAGGTACTTCTATCTTTTTTATAAGCTGAACCATACCAACTGCCTGACCTCCTTAACACCAGAGAGAACTGTGACCTTATAAATGCGGCAAGGTAAGAAATATCAATTAGGCATTTACTTGTAAAAAAAAAGGACCTTTCCTTGTAAAATACCACACTTGTGTTACATTTTGCTACACTCCAAGTGGCACAAGCTGCAGCCAGTTATTCTAGTCTTCATGGGCGACTACATTACAACCCAGGCTCAGTCTTCTCTCTCTCTCTCACACACACACACACATACACACACACACACGTGTATGTCAATGATAGAGCCGTATCAAACAGTTAAAGACTTTTAATCCTTCCAACTCATGATGATGATTAATTCAGTGCTAATGGTCATGAGGGTGGTGATGTTATATCTCAGCATGGGGGAAAAAAACATGATATATAACATAATCCAGGTGATTTTCCAAGCTAAACAAATCCCATCGCTATAGGAATGAAAATGGTGAAATAAGATAAACAAACCCCCTCGTTATAGGAATGAAAATGGTGATAAACAAATAAGATAAACAAACCCCCTCGTTATAGGAATGAAAATGGTGATAAACAAATAAGATAAACAAACCCCCTCGTTATAGGAATGAAAATGGTGATAAACAAATAAGATAAGCAAATCCCTTCGTTATAGGATTCAAAATGGTGATAAACAAATAAGATAAACAAACGCCCTCGTTATAGGATTGAAAATGGTGATAAACAAATAAGATAAACAAATCCCTTCGTTATAGGATTCAAAATGGTGATAAACAAATAAGATAAACAAACGCCCTCGTTATAGGATTGAAAATGGTGATAAACAAATAAGATAAGCAAATCCACTAAATCCTTTTCAGCACTTGTTAGAATACGTTTCCTACATTCTCACTAAAGTCAGAGCTAGACTCAAAACTAACCTTCTCCCACGACGTCCAACTTTCGATTCTTAAAACTCACACACCAAAAAATCACACACCAAAAATCACACACTTTCTCTCCAAAGAAATCACAACATAGACCCGACACAAGAAAAAAGGCATTGTAGCCGACGCTAAAAACCTAGTACAGCTTGAACGCAGCATGATAGTTACTGAACTTTTTAGTCGCATTGATTCTGTCATCGACCCCAGCTGATCATTGTGTGTGAGTTTTAGTCTGTTTCAAGACCGCTTTTTGCTGTCAGAAATTCGCCGTGTGGTATTTGCTTGCCGGTAAATTTGTTCTTCATTTTTGCAACCGGCAACGAAAGTTACCAAGTCCCTTGCTGAAGAAAGTTGCCACGAAGGATGGCTGTCGTTAATGCTTCAAACTTGTATAACTGCTTGACTTTGATTACACGCCATCCTAAGACGTTTACTTTCCTCATATCTTTACTGTCCTAGCTATTGATTACATGCCCTCTTAAGACACTTACTGTCCTCATATCTTTACTGTCCTGGCTATTGATTACATGCTCTCTTAAGACACTTTCCTCATATCTTTACTGTCCTGGCTATTGATTACACACCTTCCTAAGACACTTACTTTCCTCGTATCTTTACTGTCCTAGTTATTGATTACACGCCCTCCTAAAACACTTATTGTCCTCATATCTTTTACTGTCCTAGCTATTGTCGTATATTTATAGAAAAGCTGAACCAACTCTTGTATGTGACAGTTTGGCTGTAATTTATATACCAGAATATAAAATAACTCTCTCGTATGCTGTATTTGTGTTATGTTATTGAATTATGGATGTGTTGTTATATGTATTTGTAACTGAATACGTACTGTTCTTTTTTGCACTTATATAAAACCAAACATGTTGAATGAAAACATTAGAATCAAGGCTGACTGAAGAAGGGCTGAATATTAGATGAATTTATGCAGTCAATTCTTAACCGTTGGAAAATAAAGTTTCTTCATTATGTCTCGTTTTTGTATACGAAATATATGCCTTTCTTTCATCGTCATCATCATCATCGTCTTCGTCGTCGTCCGTCTTTCACTCACTAGGAAGTATAGGACACGTATAAAGGCTCTCCAGCCGTTCATGTTCTTAGAATTATTCTCTGCTTCCTTCCATGTGTATCCCTATTCTTAGAATTATTCTCTGCTTCCCTCCACGTGTATCCCTGTTCTTAGAATTATTCTCTGCTTCCCTCCATGTGTATCCCTGTTCTTAGAATTATTCTCTGCTTCCCTCCATGTGTATCCCTGTTCTTAGAATTATTCTCTGCTTCCTTCCATGTGTATCCCTGTTCTTTGAATTATTTTCTGCTTCCTTCCATGTGTATCCCTGTTCTTAGAATTATTCTCTGCTTCCCTCCATGTTTATCCCTGTTATAATTATTCTCTGCTTCCCTCCATGTTTATCCCTGTTAGAATTATTCTCTGCTTCCCTCCATGTTTATCCCTGTTAGAATTATTCTCTGCTTCCCTCCATGTGTATCCCTGTTAGAATTATTATCTGCTCCCTCCATGTGTATCCCTGTTAGAATTATTCTCTGCTCCCTCCATGTGTATCCCTGTTAGAATTATTCTCTGCTTCCCTCCATGTGTATCCCTGTTAGAATTATTCTCTGCTCCCTCCATGTGTATCCCTGTTAGAATTATTCTCTGCTTCCTTCCATGTGTATCCCTATTCTTAAACTTATTTTCTGCTTCCGTCCATGTGTATCCCTGTTAGAATTATTCTCTGCTTCCCTCCATGTTCTTAAAATTATTTTCTGCTTCCCTCCATGTGTATCCCTATTCTTAAAATTATTTTCTGCTTCCCTCGATGTGTATCCCTGTTCTTGGAATTATTCTCTGCTTCCCTCCATGTGTATCCCTATTCTTAAAATTATTTTCTGCTTCCCTCCATGTGTATCCCTGTTCTTGGAATTATTCTCTGCTTCCCTCCGTGTGTATCCCTTGTCTCTCAGAACTGCCATAATTTCACTTCCCCAAGTAGTTGTAGGCTTTCCTTGAATTCTGTTTCTCCGGGGATTCCACTTCTTAGATTTTGTTGCTCTTTTTTTCCCCCTTCAATCTGCTCTGATTCTAGCGATATCTCCTATTTTATTTGGGGAAAAAGGAGGGGGGAGATTATGCATGATAACGTTCTGTGCTTCAGTCACTGGGAGCCATACGTGGCGTGTAATCCAGTTTTCCCCGCCGTGTCCGCATATATTCTTCGTCTTCGGAAGTAATTTATCTTCATCGGAGTGTTTCGAGTACCCATTCAGACAACTGGATCGACCGGGGATATGTGTTGCGAGAGACGATCCCATGTTGACACTCTCAGACAGGCCAAGAGACGATTCAGTCAGATCTTTCTCTTTTTGCTCTGCCATCCTTGATACTACTTCCCTCCGTTTCTTTTCTGTTTATGGGCACTGAAAATATTATAACAACAGGAAAAATAGAAGGAAGAAAATCAAGAGGAAGACCAAGAGAAATGATACTGGACAGTCTGACGGGATGATGTGAGAGGAGATCACCAACTGAACTGATGGCCTGCATGAAGGATCGGATACTCTGGAGAAGCATAATAGCCAACGCCAGTCGGCACGGCACATGATGATGATGATGATGAACCTGTTTGTATGTTTTAGTTCCTGTACTACAGCATGTTTACTCCACCCTGGGAGAGACTACCACAAGGTGTGGCGCAGTGTGGTCTCTAAAAATATATACGAGTATCTAAAATACGAAAATGCAGAGAAATAAGGAAAACAAACTCATGTAGCTCTTTCATATTCTTCTTCAGAGTTACAATAACACCAGAATAACGACAGGAAACTGAAAAAATAAAACTAACAGTTTTTTGGGTTTTTTTGCGCGAAATACACAGTTTCATGGCTCACGTGATTTTATTTTTAAGCCGCGCAGCTTAGAAAGAGCATTGGTGTAGTGTCTGTTTAGCAGTGAGAATTTTTGTCTTATATTCTTGGAGATGCGGTTCAACCACGCGACGGTGTTCTAGTTAAAACTGACTAAAACATATTGTAAAAACAGCGTTAAATACTGTTAAAAAAACAGCATAAAGCACAACATGAAAGGCGTAAGGCAGGAAAAGAAGTTTTCATGTTGAGATAGTGACAGTAAGATTCACAAACAAGTCAACGTAGTG
The DNA here is from genome assembly GCA_009760885.1 of Achatina immaculata. Classification (NCBI taxonomy): domain Eukaryota; kingdom Metazoa; phylum Mollusca; class Gastropoda; order Stylommatophora; family Achatinidae; genus Lissachatina; species Lissachatina immaculata. The sequence goes on from CM019712.1 coordinate 1,115,447, forward strand.
ATAGTTAACTAACAAGACAGCATTGTGATAGTTAACTAACAAGATAGCATTGTGATAGTTAACTAACAAGACAGCATTGTGATAGTTAACTAACAAGACAGCATTGTGATAGTTAACTAACAAGACAGCATTGTGATAGTTAACTAACAAGAAAGCATTGTGATAGTTTACCATAGCCGTCCAAGACCCTGTCCTACCTCGCCGTTACCGTCCCGAGTAACAGGCCTAGCCTGGCTAACAGGGCAGCGGTCCTCATAGTCCTATGTCCGTGGTGTCTCCTTAAGAAGTATTGCACACTTCTTTGGTTCTTAGCTCCATCCTAGGACTGAAGGAGAGAAAAAAAAAAGCCGCCTTAACCCGCTCCCAATCCGACACGATGCTGTGCCTCAATACCTTCGCCACAACGGCTGCAAAGAACATCGTGCTTATAGTTCCAGGGAAGAAGAAGAAGAAGAAGAAGAAGAAGACCGCTTGAAATCGTTTAAACATTTTTCTGTCCTATGATATTTTGAGTCCAGAATCATCATCATGTTCCTTTTTTTTAGCACTTTGATATTTGTAACCGCGTCTGCTGTGTTTTCCTCCTTTTAGAATTTGATTAGCCACGTCCTGACTTGTGAAGGTGGGTGATATTATTGTGAAGTAATTCACTTCTTACCACCCCTGACATGTGATACATCACTTGACACTGGATTAACCAACAGAGCGGGAATATCTGCCCCCGGGGTGCAGCGGGTCCAAAGCTTTTCAAGGCCCACAATCCAATTCGAACTGGGTGAGAAAGGAGGCAGCGGAGCGCTAGATTAGTTCCCCGCCCTGGTTCGTCCCTCTCAACAACAAGGTCTTAATCAAATTCTTTATCCAGGTCAACAAACCCACCTCTTCCGCCAGAACCTGCCGACTAAAAGGATCCTGGGGCTCATTTCCCGCGCCAACTTCGGGGTTTATTCATCGATCCCATTCGTCGAAATGGACTTCAAAGTAGACCCGGCGTTGTTCGGGTACCCTTGATCTCCTATACATCTCAGGACGTCTTTTCTCCTGCGCTTGGACGTCTGTGGTAGTAGAGTGCCAGGGTCAGGGGCGGGCGAGATGAATTGAGCTGAGAAAATATTGGTGTTAGGGCCGGTCTGCTCAAATGCGGAAAAGCGGGGGGGGGGGGGGGGATTTAGAGGCTGATGGGTACGATGATGATGGCGATGAATTTACTACTACTGATATTTTAAAGCCGGGAATGTAATGTGCCTTTAGGCTGGAACTGAATTTTAGTATGGGCAGGGCCCCCGCCCCCAGGGGAGTTTTGTAAGGTGGTACAGATCTACTTCTCTTTCATTGCCTCACCTCCCTCTCCCTGTACTCTATTGATAAGTTATTTTATTTTCATCCATAATTCTCTCCCTCCCTCCCTCAAAACACGGGAAGCTGGCCTGGGATCGATGCACTGATTGAAACAACACCCCCCCCCCCCCCACCCTCTATCTGGTCTTGTAGGCGCTTTACAGTATTGTAGATTTTTTTTTATATATATCTTGGATCACTACTAACTAATAATGGAGATACAATGAGGGAAATTAAAAGGAGGACATCTATTGCTCTTCAGAAAGTAAAACAAATAAAGAATCTGTGGAGAGGAGCAGACAGAACCACAAAAATAAGATTTTTAAGGGCATGCATCTTTCCCATCGCAACATATGCCTGTGAGACCTGTACACTTAACAAAACAGCTGAGAAACACATAAATGCCTTTGAATGTAAATGCTATAGAAGAGTTCTCCAAATATCGTGGACACAAAAAAGAACAAATATATCTATACTACAAGAGCTTAATATTGAAGAAGGCTGGCTAGTAAAGAGGATTAAAGAGAGAAAACTTAAATATTTTGGCCACATTAAACGTCATGATAATTTAGAGAAGACCGTATTGGAAGGATACATAATGGGAAAAAGAAAAAGAGGAAGACCGAAACGAAGATGGCTGCAAGACATCGTTGATGATCTGGAATGCAGCAGCAGCAGGCCATCTTGCTCACAACCGAGAGGCCTACAGGAGTGCTGTTTGGGAGGCAAAGTTCCGCAAGGGACATGCAAAGGAATGAATGAATGAGATTTTTTTTTATAAAGTAACGAGAAAACTTTGTGATGGATGATGTGTGACGGTTAAAGTGTAGTGGACGTTTACAGTGTAGCTACCGTGTATGAAGAGTTTTACAGTGTATGAAGAGTTTTACAGTGTAGCTACCGTGTATGAAGAGTTTTACAGTGTAGAAGAGTTTTACAGTGTATGAAGAGTTTTACAGTGTAGCTACCGTGTATGAAGAGTTTTACAGTGTAGCTACCGTGTATGAAGAGTTTTACAGTGTAGCTACCGTGTATGAAGAGTTTTACAGTGTATGAAGAGTTTTACAGTGTAGCTACCGTGTATGAAGAGTTTTACAGTGTAACTACCATGTATGAAGAGTTTTACAGTGTAGCTACCGTGTATGAAGAGTTTTACAGTGTAGCTACCGTGTATGAAGAGTTTTACAGTGTAACTACCATGTATGAAGAGTTTTACAGTGTAGCTACCGTGTATGAAGAGTTTTACAGTGTAGCTACCGTGTATGAAGAGTTTTACAGTGTAGCTACCGTGTATGAAGAGTTTTACAGTGTAGCTACCATGTATGAAGAGTTTTACAGTGTAGCTACCGTGTATGAAGAGTTTTACAGTGTAGCTACCGTGTATGAAGAGTTTTACAGTGTAGCTACCGTGTATGAAGAGTTTTACAGTGTAGCTACCATGTATGAAGAGTTTTACAGTGCAGCTACCGTGTATGAAAAGTTTTACAGAGCGACTACAATGTTGCGTGTACTTCATACAGCATATGATAGCATCACACACTAGCACTTCATACAGCACGTGATAGCCTCACCCACTAGCACTTCATACAGCACGTGATAGCCTCACTCACTAGTACTTCATACAGCACGTGATAGCCTCACTCACTAGTATTTATACAGCACGTGATAACCTCACCCACGAGCAAAATCTGGCCCAACACACCCAACTCCAGCTCCACGCATGTTTAGAACCGGGATAGCCTTCCCGCTACGGTCCCTGTGTCCTCGTGGCCAAACTACTTTGTTTCCAGCGGCACCACTTGGAGGTAGAGATATGGTCTTCCCCAGCTATGATTCACCAACTTCGAATCAAGCGGTCTTTCAGCGGGGTGGGGGTTGGTGGGGGTTGGTGGGAGGAGGAGCACTGCCGGATTTGGCAACCAGCGACAAATAGTGAAATTATAGCCTCAGGGTTGACGGACCTTAGCCGGTCAAGACCCTGCTCCACCTCGTCTTTGATATCCTCTAGCTTAACTAAGGGGCTAGGGATCACATTAGTCCCTATGGTGGTGGAGTCTGCTAAAGAAGTATCACAAACCCTTCGCTTGTTTCAGCTGCCTCCATGGACTTGATAGAGCTGCCATGGCCCGCTCCCAGTCAAACGTGATGCTGTGCCTCAACGTCTCAACCGCATCGGCTGCAAAGAACACCAGCTCCAAGTTCCGGGGACGTTAAGAGGAAGAACCCCCCCCCCCCTCATTTTTCTTACCTCCCATCTCCTGATATGGCATGATCCCTCTCTACTCTTTACTATTACGAGGGGCGTTCAGAAAATAATGCACTGAAAATCGTTTTTCTCAGCAGCTGTTTATTAAAAAAGCATGAAATGTATACACAAAATACACGGATATGTCATGTAAACATCGGTATTATTCAACATAATCCCCATCAACTTGTACGGCTTTACGCCAGCGCGAAGCAAATGCGTGTATTCCTAGCCCGTACCAGATTTTCTCTTGATTATTTAGCCATTTCTTCGCTGCATGAATCACTTCTTCGTCATCTTCAAATCTTACCCCTCGGAGTGCATCTTTAAGTAGACCAAATAGATAGAAATCAGAGGGTACCAAATCGGGACTATATGGTGGATGGGGTAGTAGAGTCAAAACCCAATTTGGTGATTGCTTCCCGTGTTGCCAGATTTGTGTGAGTGAGGATGCGCACTGTCATGAAGGAGAAGTAGATCTGCAGGATTCTTGTGTGGCTGAACTCTGTGAAAACGTTGATTAAGTTCTTTCAATGTCTTAATGTAAGCTTGCGAACTGATTGTCTCTCTTCTTGGCATAACATCCACAAGAATCACACCTTGAATGTCCCAAAAGACAGTGATCCTGACCTTTCCAGCTGGAGGAATTGTCTTGAATTTTTTATTCGTGGTGATTGCAGATGATGCCACTCCATTGACTGTCTTTTTGATTCAGGTTCAAAATGATGTGCCCAGGTTTCGTCATCTGTTACGATCTTAGCCAAAAAGTTCTCTCCCTCAGCATTGAAACGGTCCAACAAGTCAGAAGAAATTGCTTTCCTTTGCAATCGATGGTCATTTGTGAGACTTCGAGGAACCCATCTTGCGCAAACCTTAGAAAATCTGAGAGCTTTTATAACTGCATTTGCACTGCCTTTGCTGACAGACAGCATTAAGGCCAGTTGCTTGATAGTGATACACCTGTCAGTAAGAATAATGCCCTCAGCGCATTTCAACATTTCTGCCTTGGTGGCTGTAGCAGGACGTCCACAGCGCGGCCGATCATGCAATTCCTTATATCCACTTATTGATTCTTTGATTCTCTGAACCCGTGGACTGACTGTACTCTTGTCGACTGCAAAACTTCCATAAACGCCACATAGACGCTTGTGAATGTTCACAACAGTTTCCTTCTCTGCAACGAGAAATTCTATCACAATTCGCTGTTTATACCGTAAGTTGCTAACACGCTCCATTTCAACGGTTAGGGCAGCCACATTCTTTGGCCGGTTTCGGTGGAATTTGGATTAACACAATCGGCACATGCCACGTTTAAAGTGTGCAAAATTTCATGCTTCTGTCTTCATTATTAGCTGAAAAAAAACGATGTGGTGCATTACTTTCTGAACAACCCTCGTAGTTTATCTCTCTCTCTCTCTCTCTCTCTCTCTCTCTCTCTCTCTCTCTCTCTCTCTCTCTCTGAACCTTAAGTGCTCAGGGCACATGGGGCTTCCGCAAGGGTTTTCCACAAATGCCTGTCCTTCGCCTTTTTTTCTGCTCTTGCCCAGGTGAGCCCTCTATTGCTCAACATCCTTTCTGTTGTTTTTCTCCATGTCTCTTTTGGTCTACCCTTACTTCTGCTCCCCTGTGGTGTCCATCTTAGTGCTATTTTTTGTAGTGAGTTGTCAGTCATTCGGAGCACATGTCCCAACCATCGCCAGCGTCTTTCCTCAATAATTGTTGTCAGTGGTTTCATCTGCATTTCTGCTAATAAGATGTTATTTCTTATGGTGTTTGGCCAAAATATTTTTCTAATTCTTCGTAAACATTTAGTCTGGAAAGAATTCAACTTGTTTTCTATGGTTTTGGTGATTTTCCAGCATTCACTTCCATAGAGTAGTACACTTAGAACATTACTCTTAAATATCCTGATTTTCATATTTATGCTTAGTTTATTTGATTTCCATATATTCTGCAGCATTGCAAAAGCCTGGTTTGCTCTAGTAAGTCTGCTATTGATGTCCTCTGTGCTGTCTCCATTTTCTACTACTCTGCTGCCAAGGTATACAAATTCGTTGACCTCCTCCACTAACTTGTTATCTGCTCTGAGTACATTTCTGTTGTTCACATTTTGCTTCATTAACTTTGTCTTTCCTACGTTGATCTTTAGTCCTATGTTGTTTGCATTCTGAGTTAGCTTGTTTATTGTATCTTGCATATCTTTGTGACTGCTTGATAATATACAAATGTCGTCCGCAAAGTCAAGGTCCTCCAGCACTGTGTCAAGGGTCCATTGTAATCCTCTGCGTTTGTCTGATGTTGCCTCGTAGTTTATAACTTTGTATTACACAGACCAAACACAAACCGATACGTCACTTTTATATATTTTATATACAACATAACCTTACAATCTTCTTACATCCTTCCCGTGCCGCTAAACGTCACATACTTGTAGGGCCTGCATGGTAGTTAGCCAAGATTTCCTGTCTTCGGCGAGTTTTTCTCTCTTATCAAGGGATGTTATGCCCACCGTACTGGCCTCTCTTAACAATGCCCTCTTTAGAGTTTCACGTGCTCGACCTTTTTCTTCGACCTGTTGTGTTCCACTTGATAGCTTGTTTGGGGATTCTCTGATTGTTTCTTCTAATCACATGACCGATCACCCATGACACAAGTTCAGTCATCTGTCTTATCTTTGCGGTGTTACTGAATTCATTCCACTTTATACCGAGTATTTTCCTTAGGTATGTATTTTCGAAAGAGTCCAATTTCTTGTCTATTTATTTAGTTGTTTTCCAGCTTTCGCATGCATAAATGAGGGTGGATATTACATTTGAAATGAATAGTCCTAACTTGATTTTTGTGCTTATAACTTGTGAATTCCATATTTTCTCAAGATTCTTGAAGGTCAATGCTGGTTTTGCAATTCGAATTCTAACTTCTTTTCTGGTGTCACCATTGTGGTCTATATAGCTACCGAGATATGCAAATTAGTTTACTTCTTCAACAGTTGTTTCTTCTACGTATATTTTTCCTTTGTGATTAATGAGAAGTTTCATTATTTTTGTTTTATCTTTGTAAATTTCGAGACCTATTTTGCTAGCCATTGAAGACAGGCTATCTGTTTTTTCTTGCATTGATTTCACATTGTCACTGGTAAGAGTTATGTCATCTGCAAAATTAAGATCTTCTAGTGCAAAAATAACAATTATAAATGATTGTCATATGTATCTGTAGAGGTTCCTCCTCCCCCACCTCAACACCTCAAGTTCCTCCCCCCCCCCTTTTCTGTCCCAATTTGACGGCGTCCCCACTGCTCCTACCCTTTCAGCCCCTAGGTTTACTAAGCCTGTACAACTTGAAATGTTTAATCCGCCAATGATTACAGCTACAGTGCTAGTACGTAGGGATTAAAAATAGTACTCAGGTATCAGTACATCCATGACTGGGTTTTGGAAAGCCTAAAAGTGCGTTAGCACGGGCCTGTGATGTGGGCAGTTCTGAGCGAGCACGGACGATTGCTTCTTAGTTCAGTCGACAGCTGAGGAAGAAATGGTGTTATCTGCGTGCTAGCATCCTTCTTCCTTGGTGATCGTAGTTTCTGGATCCACCCTGGCCATCGGGCATGAATTAGCTGGGAGGAAAGATGTGTGTGTGTGTGTGTGTGTGCGTGCGTGCGTGCTGAAAGGACAGAGCAGTCAGTATAGGTTGTATATCAGAGCTGGTCAATACCATACCCCACCTCGTGCTCAAACTAACATGGCTGTTGTGCCATCCTCTATCAGGTGTGAGAAAGTAGAGTGGACACGTGGTATGTAATGACTTTAGCTTTTTTGTATTTTAACATCAATTTCTCTATCAAATTTCCCATCTTCTGTAAACAAACACACACACACACAAAATCAAGATACAGAAATTCTTAAAATACGGGACTTTCATACAATACGGGACACTTGGTCAGTGTAGCCATAGATTGTTAAAAAAAAAAAAGGGACGTCAAAGATAACAAGGCTGTGGTTGCTGTTCTTTGCTGCACTCGCTTTGTGGCACAAACCAGGCCCTCTAGTGGCTCTAAGACCCGTGTTAAGGGCAGGCAGTGCAACCTAGCACACAAGACGAAAGGGTCAGGAGGGCGGAAACCAGGAAGGGAGACGGGGGGGGGGGGGGGGGGGTTCAGGACTTGGCGATGAAACGGGGAATATGTAAGAGAAAAGCAGTGAGAGAAATGAGGAGAAGTGACAGCAAACAAGACCGGGGCGGAGAATAAACGCAGGGGAACCTTTGATGATTGTGAGTGAGAAATAGCGAGATCTGAAGACCTTCGCGCCGGAACAAAACATGAAACGTGGGGTGTCCGACCAGATCTTAGAAGAGGCTCTATCAAAGAGCTCAAACCAGAAGTGCGAAAACAAAGATGGCATGAAAAAAAAAGAATGAAAGAGAACACAAGATGAAGAAGAGAAAAAGAATAAAATGGGTTGAAAAAGGAGGGTAGTTGTTTATATACAACCGGCTCGTGCAGAGGTTCTCAAGATTCAAAATCTGGAGTCACATTCTTATGAAAGCGAGCAAAGATGGCTGTGCTGAGGTAACTGCGTAGTCATCATGATTAGTGAAACACAGCAGACAAAGACTCTATTCTACTTCTTCAGGGGTGGTCCTGATGACAGATAAATATGCTCCTTCAACGTGGTACGTGTAGTTCTGGAGACAGTTGACAATCTACTGAAGGGTAAAACGAAATCTGTCAGCAAGCTACAGTAATCTAATCATTATCGAACCGAAATCTGTCAGTAAGCTACAGTAATCTATTCATTATCGAACCGAAATCTGTCAGTAAGCTACAGTAATCTATTCATTATCGAACCGAAATCTGTCAGTAAGCTAGTGTAATCTATTCATTATCGAACCGAAGTCAGTCAGCAAGCTACAGCAATCTATTCATCAGCGAACCGAAATCTGTCAGTAAGCTACATTAATCTATTCATCAGCGAACCATGTGCATCATCGTCAGCTAACCACGGCATCAGCACTAAAGATAAAAATCTCCATAGACCTGGGAACAGTAAAGATCAAGATCTCCATAGCCCTGGGAACGGTAGAACGAGAGCGACAACGATATATTATTTTAGAGCTCAGTCAGATTAAGACTAAACTATAGAACCACGGAACTGCAACAACATACGCATACATGTTTACAAAACGTGTTACATAGGCCTCTGAACAAGCGGTTCCAAAAATAGGGGGAAGGAGGTACTGCTACCACAATGAAGCCAGTGAGGGAAAAATCGGAGGGTGGGGGGGGGGGGAGAGCAGGTTGAGAGAAGAGGAGTAAGGGGAAATAGGGGCAGCAGGGATGGGGAAGGGTTATCAGAAGCATTTGAAAAGATATTTTAGAGGTACTAGGCACATGTGAGGGGGGGGGGGCCGATAAAAGGTTTTGGAAGCCCTGTTCAAAGCCAGCATTTAAAAAGAAAAGACATAAAGATGTGTATTTATTGGATACGAAATCTTAATATTGTTACAGAATTGTCTGTCTTTGCTCTGACTAGAGATAGTCATGTGTCCCAGAAAATATAATCCTAATATTATCAACAAAAGTTCCAACGTTTATCTGGTACACGAAGTTCTCGGCCAGGCGATGTAGAGAAGGAAAAAGAATGTAGTAGTATCACTTAGAGCAACAGATATCTCTCTCTCTCTCCCTCTCTCTCTCTCTCTCTCTCTCTCTCTCTCTCTCTCTCTCTCTCTCTTCATTACCAAAATGATAGAAAACTGGTTAGTAAAATGACGACAGACTATATGGTGCCATCTTTGTCGACTTCAAAAAAGGCATTTGACATGACTGACCATGATATTCGTGTTAAAAAAAAGATTTATAGACTGCATCCTGACCTAATAAAATTAATTGTATCATTTCTTTCAGACAGACAACAGGTAGTATTCTTCAACAATTCTCTATCAAATTCTGCTATAGTTGACACTAATCTTCTTCTTCTTCTTCTTCGTTCGCACTGTCTGTCTATATCTGCAGTCCTGTCTCTTGGATAAATTTCACTGTTTTTTGTGTTGACACTAATGTTCCGCAAGGTTCTATTCTAGGCCAGTTGCTCTTCGCTGTCTATATCAGTGATCTTCCACTTCATCTGAAACACTCTTCTTGTGACCTTTTTGCTGATGACTGCACAGTCCATACCAGTGACTCATCATCAGGTGCCGTGCCGACTGGCGTTGGCTGTTATGCTTCTCCAGAGTACCCGATACTTCATGCAGGCCATCAGTTCAGTTGGTGATCTCCTCTCACACCATCCCGTAAGACTGTCCAGTATCATTTCTCTTGGTCTTCCTCTTGATCTTCTTCCCTCTATTTTTCCTGTTGTTATAATATTTTCAATGCCCCCTCTTCTCATTGCATGTCCTATGAAAGTACATTGTCTCTCTCTTATCATTTTTGACAAGGTTTTTTTGTCTCTCCAGCTCTTCTCATACATTCTTCATTAGTTATTTTTGCTGTCCTGGGGATTCGCAACATTCTTCTAATAAACCACATTTCTGCTGCTTCCAATGATTTTTGTGCAGACTTGCCTATTGTCCATGATTCACTTCCATATAGCAAGATATGTTCAATATAGCATTTTAGGACTCATTTTCTAACATTCATTGATAAAGATGTGTTAGCTAATATGTTTCTCATTCTCTGAAATGCAGTCTTTGCTTGGCCTATTCTGTTCCTAATTTCTGTTATGCATTTCCCATCTGAAGTTATTACTGCTCCAAGGTATTTGAATTTCTGCACCTGCTTTAGAATCGTTCCGTTTAATTTAATACTGCATGCTGGTGGATTCTGTTTCTTAGATATAACCATAGTCTCTATCGTTTTGATGTTCAAAGTAAGGCCTTTCTGTTCACTTTCTTTGGCCACTTTATCCAAGAGATTTTGCAGGTCTTGTTGGTTCTCAGCTGTCAGTACTGTGTCGTCAGCGTACCGAAGGTTGTTAATATTGTATCCTCCAATTTTTATGCCTGGTTCTGTGATGATTGTTCTTAGAATATTCTCGCTGTACAGAGAAAAAAGGTCTGGAGATAGTACACATCCTTGTCGCACCCCTTGTTTTATAGGTTGATTATACCAGTAGTAACCTTGAATCAACTCTTCAGGTCGAGTTAAATAATCTAATTAGATGGAGCAACAACAATGGCGTGATTATAAATACTGATAAAACAAAATCAATGCTCATAACAACAAGACAGAAACTACAAAACGCGACAAAAACAACACTTCGGCTCTGTACGGAAACATCACAGATAGAAAACGTTAGCGAGCACAAAACACTAGGTCTTATTACTGACCAACATCTGACCTGGAACTCTCATGTGCAAGGTCTAACAAAACTCACCGCGCAAAAAGTATACAAGTTAGCCAAAATTAAGCACTTCGTCGATCAAGACACAAGGAAGATATACTACATATCACATATAGAAACATATTTATACTATTGCTCACCAATCTGGGATGGTTACTTAGTGTCAAATACAAAGAGGCTTTGCTGCGAGCAGTAAAGTTTATTAGTGACAAAGATCAAGCACAAACAACTAACCATCACAAACGTATCAAAATACTACCTCTTAAGAACAGGTTCCTCTTCAACAAAGCCAAGTTAGAACATCAAATTATTTCACGGCGTGCCCCGCCTTATCTATGGAACCTGTTTAAATTTAGCCCAAAAGTTAGCCAACGCTTGAACAACATATGTCTTCCAAAACCTAGACTTGATCTTTACAAGAAAAGCTTTAGTTATTCCACTGCTCATCTTTGGAATACCCTCCCATCCTGTATACAAATATAAATTATACTCCTTCCTACAACTATAAACTTTCCCAATATCTATTTAATGTCCACTACATGCCTACATGAATCATAAAACTTAAAAATTATTTTAGACTGCTCTTACAGACACAGAATACAGTTACTGTAATTGTTTATTCTGAATAGGCCCGAAATGTTTGTTTAGTAGATAGTCATTTATATGTGTATGTAGTTACTTCTGTACTGAGTGAATGGATAAGAGCGAAACGTAAATGTTATATTTTATTTTATGTCTCTCAGCTTCAATGTTAGTTATGTTTGTTATATGAACAGCATATTGGTAGAATGTCTGGAATAGAGTGAAAGATGTATGATAAAGGGCAGAATGTCAGACGGGCCTGTGTGCCCAGTTCTTAACCCTTTTGAAATAAAGATCAATCAATCAATCAATCTCTCTCTCTCTCTCTCTCTCTCTCTCTCTGTGTGTGTAATGTGCGACATCATTGACAAGATGCCTCCAGGTTAAATGTGCACAGTCTATCAACAAAGATCGTTTGTGGAAGTTGTCTGTTGCCATGGCATTGAGATATAGCGTTTGTCGTAGAAGTTGTCTGTTGCCATGGCATTGAGATATAGCGTTTCTCGTAGAAGTTGTCTGTTGCCATGGCATTGAGATATAGCGTTTCTTGTAGAAGTTGTCTGTTGCCATGGCATTGAGATATAGCGTTTGTCGTAGAAGTTGTCTGTTGCCATGTCATTGAGATATAGCGTTTCTTGTAGAAGTTGACTGTTGCCATGTCATTGAGATATAGCGTTTGTCGTAGAAGTTGACTGTTGCCATGTCATTGAGATATAGCGTTTGTCGTAGAAGTTGTCTGTTGCCATGTCGTTGAGATATAGCGTTTGTCGTAGAAGTTGTCTGTTGCCATGGCATTGAAATATAGCGTTTGTCGTAGAAGTTGTCTGTTGCCATGTCATTGAGATATAGCGTTTCTTGTAGAAGTTGACTGTTGCCATGTCATTGAGATATAGCGTTTGTCGTAGAAGTTGACTGTTGCCATGTCATTGAAATATAGCGTTTGTCGTAGAAGTTGTCTGTTGCCATGGCATTGAAATATAGCGTTTGTCGTAGAAGTTGTCTGTTGCCATGTCATTGGGATATAGCGTTTCTTGTAGAAATTGTCTGTTGCCATGTCATTGAGATATAGCGTTTGTCGTAGAAGTTGTCTGTTGCCATGTCATTGAGATATAGCGTTTCTTGTAGAAGTTGACTGTTACCATGGCATTGAAATATAGCCTTTGTCGTAGAAGTTGACTGTTGCCGTATCATTGAGATATAGCGTTTGCCGTAAAAGTTCTCTCTTGCAATGTCATTGAGATATGGATTGATGTAGCTACTCTATTCGAGAGTCTACTTTTATCAGTTTGTTCTGTAAAATTCCTGACGTCCCCCCCCCCCTTTTTTTTTTCCCCGGCGCCCCCCCCCCCTCCCCCGCAGTCTGATTTTGGGATTTGTTTTTACGTAATCTAGGGTGCACGTATATCGGAGCTGTGTAAATCATGGACAGTGTGTATATGCATGTGATGCATTATTTGGTGTATAATAGGAATGCAAGAAACTCTCTGCTACAGAGAGCGAAACAACCACACAGCTCCCTAGATCACTAAAGTAAGTAGCCTCCCCCTGACAAGTGTTAAGACCCTTCAAACTCCTGAGACAATTTTTTTTGTTTGGGGGGGGGGGGCGCTCTGGGCCATGACTTACAGAGGTCTGTAAGTTGTTGATTGTTTATTATTTTCCATCCCTGGACTGGAACCACCACCTCCGTTGTAACAGAGAGTGTTGAAACACACCTTAGCTACTCTGCCAAGCAAGACCGGTATTAGAAGTGACAGACTGAGCTAGTTAAGTTTTTCTTTGTTTACTGCGCATGCTCCACCCTCAACATGGAGCCTTTTCTGCTGTTTCTGAAAGGCTCTTCGATGTTCTTGTCTTTACGAATGTTTTGTTAAAGTTTAGATTGTTTCTTAAATATTTTTCAATCGTTTATCTTGAATTTAGTTCCATATTTTAAACCTTTTGCATATGTTATAGAAGCTGATTTCCTTGTCCTTGTTTTTCTTGACAGGAACGGGGAACATGTTGTCAATGATTTCTTCACACGGGCGATCAGTTCATATGCCATTTCCAACTCAGATGCAACCATTTGTTCAACCGGAGCGTCAAGGGGCGTGGACAAATAATATAACCAATCAAAGCGCAGTGTATCCTGTGGTGCATCCGCAAAATGAAGTCGCGAGAACGCCGATTGGTCGATACGTCCAGCATCACCATCAACAAAATTTGGATAAACTGTTTATGCAGAGACTGCATGATGAAGCGAGGCAGACATGCGCATTGCAGCAGAAGATAATTGTGTCTGGCACGTCCCTGGTAGCTTCAAACTTGGACTTGTATAATTCGCTCAGAAGGAACCAGCAAGACTGCGAACGATTACCTCAACCAGCCGAGGCACATAATTTGCCTGATCACAAAATGTCTTGTAATGAGCAACAAATGCTTGTTCATGCAGAACATCGCAGTCAAGCGTTGTTCGAAAGACATCACAACAGGCAGGAACAGAATCAGTATAGGCAGCACCAGCAATACAGCCATCAGCAAGTTCAGCTTCCATGTTCCGGTACAAAAGCTGGTGTCATCACTTTACCGGGTCGCCGCATGCTGTCACCTGCTGTCCCAATACCCGTCCGGCTGGTTCCAGGACACGCTGCCTCGGCCGCTACCTCTCTGTGTACCACACCCACGGAAATGAGCTTTTCTTTGTCGTCTTCGCCTTCTCCCCAGCACGGCCCTCGAATAGCCTCGGTTAAACCTGAGCACTTCCTGACCCCGCCTCCACTGGCGGACACCGCCGAGCAACACTGGTGGATGACTCAAACCCAGCACAATCCACCTCCACCTTTCACCCCAGCGCTGCCTTTCCTACCACCTGGCCCTCAGAGAATCTTCTACGGCCTGGCTGAGCCTCATACTCGGACCAGATTCTACCCGTATCTGGCTCCTCCCATGACGCCTCTGTGCGGAGATGTCAGTCTTCTTGATCGCCCTCCGCCTCGACGCTGCCGGCGCTGCAGGTGCCCGAACTGCCTAAAGAGTTTAAGTAACCCTTGCTCGAGCTCGGAAAAACGCCGGATGCATGTCTGCCACTACCCCGGGTGTGGGAAGGAGTATGGGAAAACGTCTCACCTGAAAGCTCACCTCCGAGGGCACGCTGGGGAGCGTCCGTTCATCTGCAGGTGGTTGTACTGCCAGAAACGGTTTACACGCTCCGATGAGCTCCAGCGTCACCTGAGAACCCACACAGGTGAGAAGAACTTCCAGTGCAGGGACTGTGGGAAACGATTCATGCGCAGCGACCACCTGAACAAGCACGCGAAGACACACGAGATCAAAAAGGACAGGCAGAACGAGGACGAAAGCGAGGACGAAAGCAAAAACCTGAGAGAGTTCAGAGAGAGTAAGGCAACATGTGATAGAGTCTCGCACGCAGAATGCACGAGTGATGAAGATTTTGATGACAATTGCGATGAAGACATCGATGTTGGTTATAACGAGTTCCCAGACTTCTTTGCCCATTGCCACTCCTCGTCTACCGAGCAAATGTCAGATCTAGACCCAGTTGATGACACCACCGACGATGCCCACGATCATCATGATGCAGGTAACATCTATAACATGGACAGCGTTGAGTTTTCCAGTACGTTCGTGCATAGCGCGGGAAGCGGCTGCCATATGCTTTCTTCAAGTGTCCCCTTCCACGTGACTGATATCCCCAGTATCCCCTGCCACATGACAGACATCCCTAATATCCCATGCCACGTGACAGATATCCCTAATATCCCGTGCCACGTAACAGACATCTCTAAATGTGATACAAACACGCCCTCTAACGCTGGAAAGACAATTATGGTTGATAAGGAGAATAAACCAAAGTCTTCTTATGTGAAGTGTTTAGCTGCTTAGTTAGTGTCTTCATCATCATCATCATCATCATCATCATGTGTGGTGCAGGGTGACATGAGTATTTTTTTCTTTCATTATTTCGACCCTCAGTATCAGCTCAGTTCGTGACTTTTCATTATCGAGTCGGACTAATCTTTGATTTCTCTTTCAGCCTTCCTCTAACCTCCTTTTCTGTTCGCTGAAACATTAGTTCGCTCATTTCCATAGCTTGTTTAATAAATGATAATTATTTTGTTGTTTTAGACTAAGTAAAATTCCTACTTTTTTCAAAACACAGATTTGTCTCTTCTGCTTGTATTCATCAAGACATGGAGGGGCTCTCTGTCGCTCATTCACCTGGTGCTGCCACATATAACAAACGATGGCAATACTCCAGCTCTGTATAGCTCACAGTCGCCAGTTTAATTAGCAGTGGTCCCCACCCTATGATCAGACGGTCCCCAGCTGCGTTATCAATTTGGTTATTAAGTGGCACCCACAGAATAAATGTAATAAAGCGTTTATGGCGCAGGTGGTAAAACAGCAGTTCTCTGGCACGTGTAGCGTGCGGCTCATTCCTACATAACAGTTAACAGAAAAGGTAGTTTTTCTTTTAAAAGAGTACAGGTATAAATTGAGAGTGGGGGGGGGGGGGGTGTGTGTAGAGTCCACCAGCATGCAGTATTAAATTAAAACTATTCCAAAGCAGGTGCAGAAATTCAAATACCTTGGAGCAGTAATAACTTCAGATGGGAAATGCAGAACAGAAATTAGGAACAGAATAGGCCAAGCAAAGACTGCATTTCAGAGAATGAGAAACATATTAGCCAACACATCCTTATCAATGAATGTTAGAAAACGAGTCCTAAAATGCTATATTGAACCTATCTTGTTATATGGAAGTGAATCATGGACAATAGGCAGGTCTGCACAAAAATCATTGGAAGCAGCAGAAATGTGGTTTATTAGAAGAATGTTGCGAATCCCCTGGACAGCAAAAATAACTAATGAAGAATGTATGAGAAGAGCTGGAGAGATAAAAAAATCTTGTTAAAAAGATAGAGAGAGAGAAAATGTACTTTCATAGGACATGCAATGAGAAGAGGGGGCATTGAAAATATTATAACAACAGGAAAAATAGAAGGAAGAAGATCAAGAGGAAGACCAAGAGAAATGATACTGGACAGTCTGACGGGATGGTGTGAGACGAGATCACCAACTTAGCTGATGGCCTGCATGAAGGATCGGGTACTCTGGAGAAGCATAATAGCCAACGCCAGTCGGCACGGCACATGATGATGATGATGTTGATAATAATGATGATGATGATAACGATGATAATGATGATGGGGGGGGGGGTGTTGAAGACGATGTCCGTTTTGGCAACCAGGGATCAATAGTTGACATGATGGATTCAGGGTTGACCAAACTATACAGCTGACCAAGACCCTGTCCCACCTCTCCTTTTGGTACCCCCCCCCCCCCCCAGTAACAGGCCTAGCCTGTGTAACAGTGCAGGTATCACAACAGTTCCCGTGGTGGTGGAGTCTGCTGCAGAAGTAGTGCCCATTTCCTCCTTTTAAGCTCCAATAAGGGATTAAAAAAATAGCTTTCATAACCCGCTACCAATTCTATAAGATACATGGCCTCAACATCTTCAGAGCATCGGCTGCAAAGAACACCAGCTGGCCAGTTTCACTGAGACAGACCAAGGATACACCTGATTAAATGTTAATTTAATGTTTATGGTGAATAAAAATATTTTTAAGAATTTAATGCTAATTTTAATATAGATTTGAGCCAGGGATTACATAAAGGTCAGGAAAGAGGAAATGTGGAGGAGAATCAGTGGTCGCACAAGCCGGTGCTGACAGAGGAAATGTGCAGGAGAATCAGTGGTCGCACAAGCCGGTGCTGACAGAGGAAATGTGCAGGGGAATCAGTGGTCGCACAAGCTGGTGCTGACAGAGGAAATGTGCAGGAGAATCAGTGGTCGCACAAGCTGGTGCTGACAGAGGAAATGTGCAGGAGAATCAGTGGTCGCACAAGCTGGTGCTGACAGAGGAAATGTGCAGGAGAATCAGTGGTCGCACAAGCTGGTGTTGACAGAGGAAACGTGCAGGAGAATCAGTGGTCGCACAAGCCGGTGCTGACAGAGGAAATGTGCAGGAGAATCAGTGGTCGCACAAGCTGGTGCTGACAGAGGAAATGTGCAGGAGAATCAGTGGTCGCACAAGCCGGTGCTGACAGAGGAAATGTGCAGGAGAATCAGTGGTTGCACAAGCCGGTGCTGACAGAGGAACTGTGCAGGAGAATCAGTGATCGCACAAGCCAGTGCCGACAGAGGAAATATGCAGGAGAATCAATGGTCGCATAAGCCGATGCTGACAGTGAAGAAATATTTTTACATTATTCTATGTCTCGTAGCATCCGCATGCCGTGCGGTGTGAAGTGTTGGTGCCTTCATATTTCTGGGCCACTACCTGCCATCGCTTGTTTTCCCTAGGGAAACTTTGGGTACCATACTGTGAGGGGGAGTCGACCCCGGTGCCGGTTGCTCAGAGAAATTCCGCCCCAGTGCGTAATCGAACCAGGGACTTTCTTATCGGGAGGCGAGTGCACAAACTTATGCACCATCGCAGCTCCAGTGTTGGTTTATTGCATTTCCTAACATTTATTTAGAGTTGTTTTTCAGCAAAATGTGTAAGTAACAGTAAAAACGTGTGTATGTATGTGTGTATGAGTGCATCTAAGAGAGATAGACTAAGAGAGAGAGAGAGAGAGAGAGAGAGAGAGAGAGAGAGAGATCTGTTCATGTCTTGTGGCTCTCAGACATCTGAAATTTATAGTATGTGGCTCTTCAAGTAAGCAAGTTTGGCCACCCCTGTCTTATAGCACTGTTATATTACACAGAAGATATTAGCCTGCCGTAAATTTTATGTAGGTGGAAAAGCGGTAGTTGAATGTACAAAGGTTGGGGACCGCTGGTCTCTAGAATATTTGAGAAGGTATTTTCTTGAGTTTTCAAAGTTATCGGTGCTCTACTCCAGTTCTTGGTTTATTTTTGGCAGTGCAGTATAGTTCTTGGTTTATTTGTTGTAGTTCAGGATAATTCTTGGTTTATTTGTGACAGTGCAGTATAGTGCTTGGTTTATTTGTTGCTGTGTAGTATAATTCTTGGTTTATTTGTTGCAGTGCAGTATAATTCTTGGTTTATTTGCTGCTGTGTAGTATAATTCTTTGTTTATTTGTTGCAGTGCAGTATAATTCTTGGTTTATTTGTTGGTGTGTAGTATAATTCTTGGTTTATTTGCTGCTGTATAGTATAATTCTTTGTTTATTTGTTGCAGTGCAGTATAATTCTTGGTTTATTTGTTGCTGTGTAGTATAATTCTTGGTTTATTTGTTACAGTGCAGTGTAATTCTTGGTTAATTTGTTACAGTGCAGTGTAATTCTTGGTTAATTTTTTGCGGTGCAGTGTAGTTCTTGGTTTATTTGTTGCAGTGCATCATCATTTCTTCCAGTAAAACATGTTACATGGTTCATCATTTGTTTCTGTCTTTCGCAACTTCGGGTTGTGGTAATGTTTGAATGTTAATATCCAAAGAGTTAATATCAGACTCTTTAGCAAACTATTTCTTTCCATAAGTTAAAAGTTTGTGTAATTAAATGAGTGAAGACAGTTTCCTCGTACAATTTAATGACAGAAGATACCTTTTCCCCCCTTTATTTAATAATCGAGAATACTTTTTAATAAATTAACGATTGAAGACCTTTCTTTTTTTTGACAATTTAACGAAGCGAGAAATATTTTTTCTTACAGTTTAACAATGTAAAATTTTGTTTACAATTTAATGATAGAAGACTGTTTTTGTAATTTAATGATAGAAAACGATTGTTTTTATAATTTAGTGATAGAATACCGTTGTTTTTATAATTTAATGAAAGAAGACAGTTGTTTTCATAGTTTTATTATTTAAAATAGTTGTTTTAATAATTTAGTGATGAAGGACAGTTATTTTAATAATTTAGTAATGGAAAACAGTTGTTTTAATAAATTAATAATAGAAAACGTTTTGTTTTGTAATAATTTAATGGTGTAAGACATCTGTTTTAATAATTTAGTAATGTACGACAGCTGTTTTAATAATTTAATAATGTAAGACAACTGTTTTAATAATTTAATAATGTAAGACAGCTTTTCTAATAATTTAATAATGTAAGATAGTTGTTTTAATGATTTAACAATGTAAGACAACTGTTTTAATAATTTAATAATGTAAGACAGCTTTTCTAATAATTTAATAATGTAAGATAGTTGTTTTAATGATTTAATAATGTAAGACAACTGTTTTAATAATTTAATAATGTAAGACAGCTTTTCTAATAATTTAATAATGTAAGATAGTTGTTTTAATGATTTAACAGTGTAAGACAACTGTTTTAATAACTAAATATTGTAAGACAGGTCTTTAATAATTAAATAATGTAAGACAGCTGTCTTATAATTATTTGGTTGATGACAGTTTTAATAAAATCATTCAAGACAGTGTACACAGTTACCTGAGTACGCATCAGCCAATTTGATATCATCATCATCATCATCATCATCATCGAGTGTTATAGATCTGGATGCTATGATGTTCTTTCAGTCAAACTCCTCTGTAGTTTCAGACACCTCCGACTTATCTTCAGTTTCATCTAACTTCTGGTAGATGTCAGCTGGACAGCTTGTCTGTGGTCATTTATCAAGAAGACACACTTTTCATTTTGTGGACATTTGGGAACGAAAACACACTTTTCATTTTGTGGACATTTGGTAATGAAAACACACTTTTCATTTTGTGGACATTTGGTAATGAAAACACACTTTTCATTTTGTGGACATTTGGCAACGAAATCACACTTTTCAATTTGTGGACATTAGGTAGCGAAAAGACACTTTTCATTTTGTGGACATTTATCAATGGAGGCACAGTTTTGACTTTTGTTACATTTGTTAATAAAGACACACTTTTAATTTTTGTTACGTTTATTAATAAAGACACACTGTTGATTTTGTGGACGTTTAATCAAAGAAGACACACATTAGCTTTTTTGGACTCTGTCAGTGGGGATAGCTCTTGTTTTGTGAATATTTATTAATTAGTACGAATTTGTGGTTCTGTGGACATTTGCTAACTAGGACAGGCTTCATCTTGTGAACATTTATAAGTGTGTGCACATTTTTTTTTTGGACAATTATCAATGAGTAAATAATTTTGATTTTGTGGACCGTTTTGAGATGCTTTGTTAAATCCAAGAAGATAATGCATGCCCAACGGAAATTAATGTGAAATTTTGGTCATACTAATATAAAATACATTCAACCAAAGAAATTTCATGGCTTTTATTTTTCTCTCTTCTTGTTTTAGTAATGAAAGATGTGGGATAATGATTGTTGCTGGATTTTTTAAAACCTGAGAATGATCTGTCTTTCCTCTTCTGTCTCCTTGAAACTGCGGGCTGATGTTCTCTGCAGCCGATGCAGTGAAGATGTTGAGTCACAACATCATATCGGATTGGGAGCGGGTTATGGCAGCTAGATTTTTTAAAAAGTCCTTCAATGGAGCTAAAAAGCGAGGGGATGTACAATGCATCCTTAGAAGACTCCACCACCTTGAGGTCTATGGCGATCCGTTAGACATGCTAGGATTGTTACTGGGGGTACCAACGGAGAATTGCGACCTGGTCTTTTGGCTGGTTATGGGTCGCCAATCCTGGCTCTAGCATATTGGTTGTGGGTCGTCAACCCTGACTCTAGCATATCAGCTGTGGGTCGCCAACCCTAACTCTAGCATATCAGCTGCGGGTCGCCAACCCTAACTCTAGCATATCAGCTGTGGGTCGCCAACCCTAACTCTAGCATATCAGCTGTGGGTCGCCAACCCTAACTCTAGCATATTAGCTGTGGGTCGCCAACCCTAACTCTAGCATATCAGCTGTGGGTCGCTGATTTCCAAATGGGGCAGCGTCTTCGGCCAGGGAGTGATGAAGACAGTTATATTAAAACGTGATTTGACAGTGGAAGATAAGACGCCATAGGGACAACGAGAAAAATAATTGTAACTTTTCTCTTGGAAAAGCACATTCATGGCTTCCGTAAAAAAAAAAAGTATAACATCAAAATGATCTGGGGGAGCTGTCAGCAATAAAGAATATAGCACTCGCAGAAGGGATTTGGAGAAAAAGAAGTGTAACAATGTTACTTAGAACCATAAATGTCTTTATAGGACATCAACAAACTCTCTCTCTCTCTTTATCTCTTTCTCTCTCTCTCTCTCTCTCTCTCTCTGAGCCTTCCGGTGTCCAAGGCACATGGGGCTTCCGCAAGGGTTTTCCACAAGCGCCTGTCCTTTGCCTTTTTTCCAGCTCTTGCCCAGGTGAGCCCTCTATTGCTCAACATCCTCTCTGTTGTTCTTCTCCATATCTCCCTTGGTCTACCCTTACTTCTGTTCCCCTGGGGTGTCCATCTTTGTGCTATTTCTGGGTGTGAGTCACCTTTGATCCGGAGCACATGTCCCAACCATCGCCAGCGTCTTTCCTCAGTAATCGAAGTTAATGGTTTCATCAACATTTCTGGCAGCAAGTGTTCTTTCACACGATATTTAGCTAAAATATTCGTCATCTCTCTCTCTCTCTCTCTCTGAACCTTAAGTGCCCAAGGCACATGGGGCTTCCACAAGGGTTTTCCATAAATGCCTGTCCTTTGCTTTTTTTTCTGCTCTTGCCCAGGTGAGCCCTCTATTGCTCAACATCCTCTCTGTTGTTCTACTCCATGTCTCTTTTGGTCTACCCTTACTTCTGTTCCCCTGTGGTGTCCATCTTAGTGCTGTTTTTGGTAGTGAGTTGTCAGTCATTCGGAGCACATGTCCCAACCATCGCCAGCGTCTTTCCTCAATAATTGTTGTCAGTGGCTTCATCTGCATTTCTGCCAACAAGATGTTATTTCTTATGGTGTTTGGCCAAAATATTTTTCTAATTCTTCGTAAACATTTAGTCTGGAAAGAATTCAACTTGTTTTCTGTGGTTTTGAACATATTCGTCATACCCTAGGTGAATATGTAGTCGGGTCACGAACAAAGTGCTAACGGGAGAAGTGAGCTCAATTTTACCAGGTAGTCTCTTGTCACGTCACTGAGATATACAGGTGATGTAGTGTTAGTACCTATATTTTCTTTGATCTGTTTCATACCTTTCATGCATACAGGTGATGTGATGTTAGTGCCTATATTTTCTTTGATCTGTTTCATACCTTTCATGCATACAGGTGATGTGATGTTAGTGCCTATATTTCCATTCACATGTCCCATGCCTTGGAGACATCGGAGGGATGATGCTAGCGACAGTATTTTCCTTTAACCTGCTCGAACCTCTGGCCCACATGCGGGACATAACGTTTACGTTCATCATGGTGTCCTTGACCTGTCGGCTCACTACAGACCGACGTGGCCCATATCACAACCTGGCAGTCTTTTCTTCCCTGCCTCCAGTATAGGCCAGGTACCCGTTTCTGTAACTAGAGTAACGTGAAGTCTTGTGTAGGGCTATAAAACTACCAGTCCTCGCCGTGGGGGCTAGCACGCTAACCGCTTGACCACCCAGACGACATGCTTGATCGTACTCCTGTCCTCTCGTGGCTGGACAAATGCTCGTCTCTCAGACATACGAGGTTTTGCTCTCAATCATTCCCATGAGACGCTCTGCTCTCAATCATTCCTGTGACATGTTATACTCTCAGTCATTCCTGTGAGATGTTCTGCTCTCAATCATTCCTGTGACATGTTCTACTCTCAGTCATTCCCATGAGACGCTCTGCTCTCAATCATTCCTGCGACATGTTCTACTCTCAGTCATTCCTGTGAGATGTTCTGTTCTCAATTATTCCTGTGACATGTTCTACTCTCAGTCATTCCTATGAGATGTTCTGCTCTCAATTATTCCTGTGACATGTTCTACTCTCAGTCATTCCTATGAGATGTTCTGCTCTCAATTATTCCTGTGAAATGTTCTGCTCTCAATCATTCCCGTGAGATGTTCTGCTCTCAGTTATTCCGGTGAGATGTTCTGCTCTCAATCATTCCTATGGGATGTTCTGCTCTCAATCATTCCTGTGAGATATTCTGCTCTCAATTATTCATATGAGATGTTCTGTTCTCAATTATTCCTATGAGATGTTCTGCTCTCAATCATGTTCTGCTCTCTATCATTCATGTGAGATGTTCTGCTCTCATGCAATGTGTATGGCATGCCATATCTACATGCTTAGTTTGAACTCTCTGGGCGCTGCTACCTTTTGATCTTCTTCTTTACCCAAAATAATTATTGAGGTAGCTTGCACGGCTGAAAAGAAAATGCAGCTTTATTAACTGTAATGCGCGGGACTGGGATGCGAACCCAGGTCTCTTATCAAGTGAAGGTAGGGTTCTGATCACAATAGGTCTAATTTAGTGTTTATTTTCATGTACCTGGGACACAGCGTCCCAACAAATAAAAGACAATAACTATACGAAGCACCTGTACAGGTAGAAACAAGGTGTCTTCGTGGGAGATCTTGAATATATTTGCTTCGGCCCTTTATCTCAGCTCTGCGAGCGGAGAACTGCCGTCATCAGCTCACTCCAAAGACTTAAATCAGGACGACAAAAGGATAGAAAACTTTGATGGCAAATGAGAAAGAGGACGACAAGACCCGAGGGCAGGAAAAGAGTGTGTATGAATGATTAGAACCGAAATGTTGTGGAGACAGTTTATATTTAGTCTTTGATAGGACAGGGCACACGATGATGATATTTCAGAATATGGTGTGCCATATTCTTGTGCCATGCACAAAATAACCGAGTTCTATTAGTGTCGATCTCTAATCAACCCTACGGCAAGAAAGTGGGGTACCTGACACACACGGTGTCGAGGAAGCTGCCCCTGAAAGTCAAGAACGTCAGTCTGCAAAAGCCAGGCGCACTTAATGTACACTGACCACATGACTGCGGGTGCATTAAGAGAAAAGCGGAAATTCGAGTAGAATTAGACCAGAAAATGCGTTTACGCCAGATCTCTTTGAATAAACTGGATAAGATCAAGTTAAATTAAAAAACAAGATAAGGTAAGTTTCCTCCCGTTAGGCTTGAAGTTTCTTCCCGGGGAGCTACCAGAGTCCTGTTTGAGAACCACTGAATTACTGCCTCGATCTTGTGCGCAGTGTGTCCCTGGGTGTACATCAAAAGAAGATGCCCGCTACCTGTGGACAGCACCACAGAATGGTCATGATCCAAGAAGCGAGAAATCAGACCAGGTGTAAGTACTCCGTAGCTGCGGCAAAGATAATCCGTATCAAGGTAACTTTTGTTGTCATATAGCGAGTGGGTTGTAGGAGTGGGTTGTAAGAGTGGGTTACTGGAGTAGGATGTGCCGGGTTAACCAAAGTTCTTAGTTCGAGATGTCGCCTAACAGTCGGTTTGAACCTCACTCACTTCCAGTGCAAGGAAATGGATTGTTCATGTGCTCCACAGAGACCAAAGTTGATCATGTGCTCCAAGGAGAACCAAGTTGATCACGTGTTCCAACGAGACTCAAGCTGATCATGTGCTCCAAAGAGACCCAAGATGATCATCTGCTCCAAAGATACTCAAGTTGATCACGTGCTTCAAGGATACCCATGGTGATCATGTGCTCCAAAGAGAACCAAGTTCATCATGTGCTCCAAAGAGACCCAAGTTGATCATGTGTTCCACGAAGACCCAAGTTGGTCATGTGCTACAAAGAGAACCAAGTTGATCATGTACTCCAAAGAGACCCAAGTTGATCATGTGCTCCACAGAGACCCAGGTTGATCATGTGTTCCAATGAGACTCAAGCTGATCATGTAATCCACAGAGACCCAAGTTGATCATGTAATCCACAGAGACCCTAGTTGATCATATGCTCCACAGAGCATAAACGTCGCCAGAACAGCCATGAGAAAGACACCCAAAGGAAAAAAAGAAAGAGAGGCAGACCAAAGGCTACATGGAGGAGAACTGTAGAAACAGAAATGAGTAGCATGCAGCACAGCTGGGGCACAACACAGAGGCTGGCCGCAGACCGTGAGAGATGGAGAGAATTTGTTGCTGTCCTGCAAGACGTCACAGGGCATACTGGGTTGTGATTGCTAAGCCGGTCGCGAACCAAGGGCATGAATGGGTGGATGGATGGACCTCCAGTACGTGATTGTACATACTCGTGTATTATTTTATGTGTACATAAACTGACTACCCTCTTATATATTCTTATCTGCGTCACATCACAACCAGAAGCCCTGTATAATCTGCGTCATATCACAACCAAAGCTCACAGAGTTTATACTTCTTACGTGACTCCGAGCAAGTCAACACGGGCCGTACTCGAATTCCAACCCTCGCTGTTTCCGCCCTCCTGAGTGCCGCCCCTGGCCTACGTATTTCAAAGACATTCCCTTCCCCGTCTCTTAGAGAAGGTTAATATTCCTGTGAAGTGGGAGTTTGTGCCTTGGTATTGTAGAGGAATCTAATACCGGCTGTAGAACATAGTCTCTTGTTATGTTATAGAGCTGTTTGCTCCGGGGGCGTTTAGCTGGAGGTACAGAGAAGCGGTTCTTAACTTGTATGTGGTCTGAGAAGTGATTCTTAACTTGAATGTAGCATGAGAAGTGATTCTTAACTTGTATGTGATCAGAGAAGCGGTTCTTAACTCGTATACGGTCAGAGAAGCGGTTCTTAACTTTTATGTGGTCTGAGAAGTGATTCTTAACTTGAATGTAGCATGAGAAGTGATTTTTAACTTGTATGTGATCAGAGAAGCGGTTCTTAACTCGTATACGGTCAGAGAAGCGGTTCTTAACTTGTATGTGGTCTGAGAAGTGATTCTTAACTTGAATGTAGCATGAGAAGTGATTCTTAACTTGTATGTGATCAGAGAAGCGGTTCTTAACTCGTATACGGTCAGAGAAGCGGTTCTTAACTTGTATGTGGTCTGAGAAGCGGTTATTAACTTGTATGTGGTCAGAGAAGCGGTTCTTAACTTGTATGTGGTCTGAGAAGCGGTTATTAACTTGTATGTGGTCAGAGAAGCGGTTCTTAACTTGTATGTGGTCTGAGAAGCGGTTATTAACTTGTATGTGGTCAGAGAAGCGGTTATTAACTTGTATGTGGTCTGAGAAGCGGTTATTAACTTGTATGTGGTCAGAGAAGCGGTTATTAACTTGTATGTGGTCAGAGAAGCGGTTATTAACTTGTATGTGGTCTGAGAACAGCCGTGGCCGCTCATTAAAAACAAAATAATAAATATAGCCAAGATGATTTATTAAAATCATGTGCTGGCCCGTGGACCCCCTCTTCCCCACCCCCATTAATCCCTTCTGGGATCCATGGACCCCAGATTAAGAACAACTGGCTTAAACATTAAGAAAACTGGCTTAATCATTAACAAAATTGAGTTAATCATTAACATTAACAATTGAGTTAATCGTTAATAAAAATGACTTACTCATTAAGAAAAATGACTTAATCATTAATAAAAGGGACTTAATCATTAATAAAAGTGACTTAATCATTAATAAAACTGGCTTAATCATTAAGAAAATGCGCTTAAACATTAAGAAAACTGGCTTAAACAATGAAACAGGAAACGAACTAAATCAGTGGTTTTCTGCCCTAGACCCCATAGCTGTACTAGCAGTAGCTGTGTCTTATAAATGTCTTCTGTCGTGCTTAGTTTTCAGATTTTATTTTCTTCTTCTTCTTCTTTGATGAAAAATTTGTGGTCTTTGCAGCCGATTGTGTAAAAGTGTTCAGATGCAGCATGGTGTCGGATTGAGAGATGGCAATGGCGGATACTTTTTGTCAGTCCCTGAGTGAGGCTAAAAAAAGCAGAGGGTGAGCAACACTTCTTTAGCAGGCGACCCCGCCATGGGGAGCTACGGCGATCCCTGCCTGGTTAGCCAGGCCAGGCTAGGTCTGTTAGTGGGGGTACGCAACAAAGATAATAGTTTTCAGATAGAAGTACACAAAATTAAGTACATGTACACAGAATCACAACAGCAAAGATATGACAACAAAAAGTTAGACTTCAGAAAAGCTAAGAACAGTTTTATTAATTAACGAAGTACACAGGTGTAGCGCTTCGGCTTACGCCTTAGTTATACAAAGGAACAAAAAATTACAGGGCAAAAAAAGAAAAGCAGTCATTCCCCCGACTACGCCTTGTAACTTCTTGCAGGGCAACTATGAAAGTCTTCCCGCTTATTTTTGGTCCGTCTCTCTCCTTCCTCCAGGTCTATGTTCTTGGGGCCCAGGGTATATTCTTGGGGCCCATGCTATGTTTTTGGGGGCTAGACTATGTTCTTGGGGTCCAGGGTATGTTGTTGGGGCCTAAACTATGTTGTTACGGCCCAGGCTATGTTGTTGGGGCCCATGCTATGTTGTTGGAGCGCAAGCTATGTTCTTGGTCCCATGCTATGTTATTGGGCCCCAGGCTATGTTGTTGGGCCCAATGCTATGTTACTGGGGCCCAGACTATGTTGTTGGGGTCCAGGCTATGTTGTTGGGGCCTAGACTATGTTGTTGGAGGTCAGGGCCTCATAGATTAAAAGCTTGTATCCTGGTACAACAACCCTTTTTTCAACCCCCTCCCCTCCTCCCCGGTTAATTTTTTTTTTCATCACTAACCCTCCACCACCTCCGAAACCCGCCTGCCCCATCCTTAAGACGGATACAAGCTCCAGGCATCTGGGCCATGTACTGCCAATAGGTTCCGTTTGGTGTACCCAACCAATCCATTTCAAGCGGTTTCTTTTGGTCTCTGTATATTCTTAGCTGTACCTCTGTGGTCTTCATCTTCCCATGTTCCACTCCTTCCCTTTGTCAACCCAGGCTGTCCCCGAATCCTCCCTCTGTCAACCCAGGCTGCCCCACGAATCCTCCCCTATATATTAAATCACCACCATGTTCTCAATTTAGTGCTCCTTTACCGCGGCAAAAAAAGTGTTCTTTTACCGTGGCAAAAAAGTGTTCTTTTATCGTGGCAATTTCTGAAATGTAGACTTGAAATTCGTTCACGGACAACCACCTGTCCCGTGTCCAGAAACACACCTGTCCCATGTCCAGAAACACACCTGTACATGCAGTTAAATTTTACATACAGAACTCAAGTCCTGCAGCGACACGACCTGGATCTTCTACCACCAGCGCTGCTCATATACCACTCTCTCTCTCTCTCTCTCTCTCTCTCTCTCTCCCTCCCCACCCCTCTAGTCTATCGTATTAGACTGTCTTTTTCTTTTCTTCTATAAGATCCTCTATGTCTGGGACACTTAACTTATACACGGATTACAAACACTCCAAATGGATTACCCTCAATCACATACACACACAACCCTTTCGTTTGGCTGTCGAAAAATCAGCATTTATACAATAGTCCCTAAGGTGGTGGAGTCTAATAGAGAAGCGATGCACATCCACCGATTTTTTAGCCGCGCTCAAAGAAACAGGCGTAACCCGCTCCCAAGCCGATACGATACCTCAAAAACTTCACCCCATCAGCTGCAAAGAAAAACAGCTCGTAGTTTCGGGGAGATAGAAGACAAGACAAGACAAGACAAGACAAGGCAAGGCAAGACAAGACAAGGCAAGGCAAGGCAAGGCAAGGCAAGGCAAGACAAGGCAGGGCAAGGCAAGGCAAGGCAAGGCAAGGCAAAACAAGACAAGGCAAGACAATGCAAGACAAGACAAGGCAAGACAAGACTTGTTCTAGGAAACACAAAGATTCTGTGTCGCTAAAGTAAGGGAGACAGAAAATAGAACTATCATGAACTGGGACATAGAACTCTTTAATTCCAGTCCAGAAGGAAGTGAATGATAAAGGAAGATTTGATTACAACGTCTTCCCTCTAACTACATGAAGTTTCTCAGCCTTTTTTCCACAGATGTCAGCTACATATTGGGATTAGCTTTTTTGTACAAATATCTATAGACAAAGATGGATGTAAGGAATATTGCCCACGGTTACAGAGATGCGACTCATGTAAACCTTCCGAGAAAAATGAAATTATTTTTAAATTTTCAAGAAGAAGAAGAAGAAGAATCTGTGTTCTGACACGATTATATCCTGCTGGACGAGAAGATGTTTCAAAGAAAAAAATGCTTTCTATAAAAAGAACAGAATTCAAATGATACATTTCCATAAACAGATATATTCCAATAAACAAACACCGACGTATATTCCAATAAACAGCCCTGAAATCTAATAAAACAAGATATATCCAAATAAACATTCATTTAAGACATTTCAACGAAACAATCAATAATGCATACACTTAGTTACAAAACACATTCCAGCTAACATGAAAAAAAGACATTCCAACAAACAACCAACAAGACATATTCCAACAAACAACCAAAACGACACATTCCAACAAACAACCAACAAAACATATTCCAACAAACGACCAACAAAACAAGTTCTAACAAATGCTCCAAGCTCGCCATCTGTAAGTCATCGACATGCCCTCACCAAATCCTTACCACTTGTCAGATTCGCGGTAGCGTACGGTTGGCCGTTTCCACATATCAGAGCGTATAACTTCTGTAACAAGATATGTAGCAAAAACAAACCAGAGAAAACGAGACAGCAAAGAAAAGCACCTGAATCCCTGGGGCGGGTGTCCTTGTTTCATCTTCCCTCTGATGTTGCCGACAAGAGGGCGGTCAGAGTTTGCGGAGTGGATTAGGGTTCGATCGCTGAGTAAACTAGGATGATACCTCAAACCAGTCGTTCTCTGAAATGAGCAAAAATGGCCGGATCGTGTCCCATAATAAATGTTTTGATGATATAGGCGGGGAAAGGCGCTCGAAAGAGATCTTTGAAAGACGATGCAAAATCAACAAGAAAAACTGGCATTCCGATGTTCTTAGAGTTTTCTGTTGACACCGGCCCAGTCTGTGAAGTTTTCCCTCTGTTATTATGCCAAACGTTTCCCCTGGTTTTGGGTTAGCACTGGGTCACCCGGCTTCTGAGATCAGATACGCGTCCCAGGTGCAGACTTTGTCGGGCTCTCAGTTTTTAAAGATTGTTGTTTCTCAGAGATGTCTTTCAAGGCGCGTGGTTTGAGTTGTTAAGTGTGAGAAGTTTTTACATCAGTTGGGTTTCTTTTTTGTGAAAGAAGTTCGTAGAGTGGGTTGAAGGGGAACATGTGATACGCATGCGTGGTCTGATGTCAGATAAGTGACGTCCTAGGCAATGACGTGTCTGTTCTGGGCAGGGACATTTTGTGTGTGAGTACATGCTGGTGTAGTGTGATAGATCAAAGTAGTGACAAGAGGAGTTGAGGAGATTGCCTGTGCGTATGAGAGAGAGAGACAGACAGACAGACAGACAGACAGACAGACAAACAGACAGAGAGATACAGAGAGATTCAAAGTGAGAGAGACAGAGACAGAGAGAAACAGTGTATGTGCGAGAGATAGATAGAGAGAGAGAGAATGAAAGACAGTGAGAGAATGTCTGTATGAGTGAAAGTGAGTAAGAGAATGAGAGAGAGAGAGAAAAGAGAGAGAGGTAGAGCCGCAAACCATTTTGAAAGATTAAAGTATCTGGGCCTTTTGTCTTCGAGACAGACCCTAACTATGTCCTATGTCTGCATGTTCACTGACTGGTTGATGTGCCAGCCGCCGGAAGACTTGTCTTGTCTTGCCGCCTTCCTCTTTTACCTTTCGGTGTTGAGGGGACAGCATAGGGTCTTGATAGGGCTAGACGATTTGTTCCATGTAATAGGATATTTAATGCTTCTGTAACTTCCTCATCTCCCTCTGTTGCCTACAAATCTCAGTGTGAATGTTGTCTGTGATGTACTGTCTGGTGGTTGTCCTGTAACATGGTCAAACCATTTGACTTGCTGTTTCTGGATATAGTGTAATACTGGTGTTTCTTTAACCTTTGCCCGGATGGTGTCATTTCTTATTTGATCTCTCCTTGTCACATTTAGTATTCTCCTTAAACACCTCATTTCTTATGTGATCTCTCCTTGTCACATTTAGTATTCTTCTTAAACATCTCATTTCTTATTTGATCTCTCCTTGTCACATTTAGTATTCTCCTTAAACATCTCATTTCTTATTTGATCTCTCCTTGTCACATTTAGTATTCTCCTTAAACATCTCATTTCTTATTTGATCTCTCCTTGTCACATTTAGTATTCTTCTTAAACACCTCATTTCTTATTTGATCTCTCCTTGTCACATTTAGTATTCTCCTTAAACATCTCATTTCTTATTTGATCTCTCCTTGTCACATTTAGTATTCTCCTTAAACATCTCATTTCTTATGTGATCTCTCCTTGTCACATTTAGTATTCTCCTTAAACATCTCATTTCTTATGTGATCTCTCCTTGTCACATTTAGTATTCTCCTTAAACATCTCATTTCTTATTTGATCTCTCCTTGTCACATTTAGTATTCTCCTTAAACATCTCATTTCTTATTTGATCTCTCCTTGTCATATTTAGTATTCTCCTTAAACATCTCATTTCTTATGTGATCTCTCCTTGTCACATTTAGTATTCTCCTTAAACATCTCATTTCTTATTTGATCTCTCCTTGTCACATTTAGTATTCTCCTTAAACATCTCATTTCTTATTTGATCTCTCCTTGTCACATTTAGTATTCTCCTTAAACATCTCGTGTCTGAATTTCTGTCGTGGTGGTTTTTCTTTTGTTCTTGACTGTTAGTGTCCATGTTAGACATTGACAGCATAGAACTGGGAGGAAAATTGTGATGTCCAGTGCTCTTTTTATTTCATTTGTGATGGGAAGACAATGGAAACTTTCTGTTCGTCACCATGGTAAATTTTCTATTCGTCAAGACGGTAAATTTTGTATTCATCAAGACGGTAAACTTTCTATTCGTCATGACGGTAAATTTTCTATTCATCAAGACGGTAAATGTTCTATTCATCAAGACGGTAAATGTTCTATTCATCAAGACGGTAAATTTTCTATTCATCAAGACGGTATATGTTCTTTTCATCAAGACGGTAAATGTTCTATTCATCAAGACGGTAAATTTTCTATTCATCAAGAAGGTAAATGTTCTATTCATCAAGACGGTAAATGTTCTATTCATCAAGACGGTAAACTTTCTCAATGTCACCGAGTCCTGAACGCTAACCTGCCCTATCGATGAGTTGGAAGAGCTTGGAGAAAAGACTCACATTTGTTTGCGGTGGCCCCATGGACCCCCCCCCCCCCCCCAGGACCTGACATCTTGTGAGTTTTTCTTGTGGGGGTACTTTGTAGTCGATGTTTATGCACCCTCTTCCCCCCCCCCTACCCCCACTTCCATGGTATTTGAACATTCTGAAGAGGCGAATCACGGACATCATGGTGTCTGTTAATCTAGACAAGCTGCTGTCAAATATTTAAATATGAATGTTTATTTCATAAACGTCTTAAGGCGCTCGGTTGACCTTCAACTGCTTCCCACCTGTTGTGTACAACTCGTACCAAATGGAAACTAAAACAGCGCCCACAGACTTTTTTCTCCTGGTCCAACTTTTCATTCAGTATTTCACGTTGCGATAGAATGCCAGGGGAGCTAAATATTTGTTCTCTTTCGTGAACCATGCAGCACTGGACGTCACTAACGTTACCAAATCTATAATTTTAATATGATAAGAAAAATAAATGGTTATCTTTAGTAACTAAACCACTCACATGACACTACCATACTGGTTGATAACCAAAACCAGTTTACGAACAAATCACATTAAAAGAATATAAAACACATAGAAAAAAGATATAAAAAATCCAAGAACTAAACCATAGGATCAAAGTCTTCATTATCCTTGTGTCCTATTTTATAAACACTACATCGTGAAAATATTAATATGGGCCTTTTCACACAACAGCCATCTCAAGGCTCCTTTGGTCTACCCCATGTTTTATTTGGTCTACCCCATGTTTTATTTGGTCTACCCCATGTTTTATTTGGTCTACCTCATGTTTTATTTGGTCTACCCCATGTTTTATTTGGTCTACCACACGTTTTCTTTGGTCTACCCCATGTCTCCTTTGGTCTACCCCATGTCTCCTTTGGTCTACCACATGTCTCCTTTGGTCTACTCCATGTCTTCTTTGGTCTAAACCATGTCTTCTTTGGTCTACCCCATGTCTCCTTTGGTCTACCCCATGTCTCCTTTGGTCTACCCCATGTCTTCTTTGGTTTACCCCATGTCTCCTTTAGTCTACCCCATGTCTCCTTTAGTCTACCCCATGTCTCCTTTGGTCTACCAAATGACTCCTTTGGTCTACACCATGTCTTCTTTGGTTTACTCCATGACTCCTTTAGTCTACCCCATGTCTTCTTTAGTCTACCCCATGTCTTCTTTGGTCTACCCCATGTCTTCTTTGGTCTACCCCATGTCTTCTTTGGTCTACCCCATGTCTTCTTTGGTCTACCCCATGTCTTCTTTGGTCTACCCCATGTCTCCTGTGGTCTACCTCTACTCTTGTTTCCCTGACTTCCTACAACGGCCTCTAGAAGGATGTAAAGAAACGTTTCGACCAGCCCCCACAACAAGAACTTATCAGCCCAAACTGAAACAAAGAAATCATCAGTTCTCTAACTGCGACACATCCAAGTACGGAAAACCA
Organism: Achatina immaculata; assembly: GCA_009760885.1. Taxonomy (NCBI): domain Eukaryota; kingdom Metazoa; phylum Mollusca; class Gastropoda; order Stylommatophora; family Achatinidae; genus Lissachatina; species Lissachatina immaculata. Next base: position 1,149,520 of record CM019712.1, read on the forward strand.
GAAGCGGAGATTCTCATTCAAACATAAAGTTCATGAGTTCCTGTTTGCTATATTCAACGTGCAGTATTTTGTTATATGTCATTGGTAAAGAATAAACATACTATACATACAGCAGACTGAATGTAATTTGTCTCTATTAGGGTGAGGGGGGTTGGCGGGGGGGGGGGGGTGGGGGTGTGGGGGGTGTGACCGAAATCAAGGGAAGACAGGACGTCACAGACAGAATCACAGGTTGTAAAGGGGCCAGGGTCTAGCAGACTCTGCTGACCATCTCGTCTTCTGGTGTTCCCACAGGTCAAGGAAAATATGGTAAAACACACACACACACACAAACCCATTTAACCAGGCACAAAAATGAATATTTAACCAGATAGAAAATTAACATTTAACCGGATAGAAAACGAATATTTAACCAGGGAAAGAGCGCTTAATCATGCATAAATATCAACTTAAACCAGACACAAAAATGAATAATTAACCGGGGTGTTCCGAAAGTGGGCGGTAACTCCCCCGACCCCCCCCCCCCCCGTGGTTGCTGGAAAAGACCAGGGGAAGGGGGGGCGGTGGAAGAAAAAAGGATCAGCAGGAGAGCAGTGGAATAAATTGGGGGTGGGGTAGGGTATGACGGGAAAACGAAGCAAAGGGGGGGGGGGCAATATTATCTTCCTTCTTAGACCAGGGCAATATTATTTTACTTCTTAGACCAGGGCAATATTATTTTACTTCTTAGACCAGGGCAATATTATTTTACTTCTTAGACAAGGGCAATATTATTTTACTTCTTAGACCAGGGCAATATTATTTTACTTCTTAGACCAGGGCAATATTATCTTCCTTCTTAGACCAGGGCAATATTATTTTACTTCTTAGACCAGGGCAATATTATCTTCCTTCTTAGACCAGGGCAATATTATTTTACTTCTTAGACCAGGGCAATATTATTTTACTTCTTAGACCAGGGCAATATTTTTTACTTCTTAGACCAGGGCAATATTACCTTCCTTCTTAGACCAAGGCAATATTATCTTCCTTCTTAGACAAGGGCAATACTATTTTAACTTCTTAGACCAGGGCAATATTATCTTCCTTCTTAGACCAGGGCAATATTATTTTACTTCCTGACCAGGGTAATATTATCTTCCTTCTTAGACAAGTGCAATATTATCTTCCTTCTTAGACAAGGGCAATATTACCTTTCTTCTTAGGCGATGGCAATATTACCTTCCTTCTTAGGCGATGGCAATATTATCTTCCTTCTTAGACGAGGGCAATATTACCTTCCTTCTTAGGCGATGGCAATATTACCTTCCTTCTTAGACGATGGCAATATTACCTTCCTTCTTAGACCAGGGCAATATTATCTTCCTTCTTAGACAAGGGCAATATTATCTTCCTTCTTAGACCAGGGCAATATTACCTTCCTTCTTAGACCAGAGCAATATTACCTTCCTTCTTAGACCAGGGCAATATTATCTTCCTTCTTAGACCAGGGCAATATTATTTTACTTCTTAGACCAGGGCAATATTATCTTCCTTCTTAGACCAGGGCAATATTATTTTACTTCTTAGACCAGGGCAATATTATTTTACTTCTTAGACCAGGGCAATATTATTTTACTTCTTAGACCAGGGCAATATTACCTTCCTTCTTAGACCAAGGCAATATTATCTTCCTTCTTAGACAAGGGCAATACTATTTTAACTTCTTAGACCAGGGCAATATTATCTTCCTTCTTAGACCAGGGCAATATTATTTTACTTCCTGACCAGGGTAATATTATCTTCCTTCTTAGACAAGTGCAATATTATCTTCCTTCTTAGACAAGGGCAATATTACCTTTCTTCTTAGGCGATGGCAATATTATCTTCCTTCTTAGGCGATGGCAATATTATCTTCCTTCTTAGACAAGGGCAATATTATCTTCCTTCTTAGGCAATGGCAATATTACCTTCCTTCTTAGACGATGGCAATATTACCTTCCTTCTTAGACCAGGGCAATATTATCTTCCTTCTTAGACAAGGGCAATATTATCTTCCTTCTTAGACAAGGGCAATATTACCTTCCTTCTTAGACCAGAGCAATATTACCTTCATTCTTAGACCAGTGCAATATTATCTTCCTTGTTAGACCAGGGCAATATTATCTTCCTTCTTAGACCAGGGCAATATTATCTTCCTTCTTAGACCAGGGCAATATTATCTTCCTTCTTAGACAAGGGCAAAATTATCTTCCTTCACAGACTAGGGCAATATTACCTTCCTTCTTAGACGTGGGCAATATTACCTTCCTTCTTAGACCAGGGCAATATTATCTTCCTTCTTCGACCAGGGCAATATTACCTTCCCTCTTAGACCAGGGCAATATTACATTACCTTCCTTCTTAACCAGGGCAATATTATCTTCCTTCTCAGACCAGGGCAATATTATTTTACTTCTTAGACCAGGGCAATATTATCTTCCTTCTTAGACCAGGGCAATATTATTTTACTTCTTAGACCAGGGCAATATTATTTTACTTCTTAGACCAGGGCAATATTATCTTCCTTCTTAGACCAGGGCAATATTATTTTACTTCTTAGACCAGGGCAATATATTTTCCTTCTTAGGCGATGGCAATATTACCTTCCTTCTTAGGCGATGGCAATATTACCTTCCTTCTTAGACAAGGGCAATATTATCTTCCTTCTTAGACAAGGGCAATATTACCTTCCTTCTTAGGCGATGGTAATATTACCTTCCTTCTTAGACAAGGGCAATATTACCTTCCTTCTTAGACCAGGGCAATATTATCTTCCTTCGTAGACCAGGGCAATATTATCTTTCTTCTTAGACAAGGGCAATATTACCTTCCTTCTTAGGCGATGGCAATATTATCTTCCTTCTTAGGCGATGGCAATATTACCTTCCTTCTTAGACCAGGGCATCACTGCTGGCTTAACTTTTCAAATGCCGCGCGTGGAGTGAAGCTCCTCCCGGTTAAGGAAGTAAATGCGGAAATAAAGGTTGCTGTGCGGCGCCGATGGGAAAAGGTGGTGGAAAGTGAAGTTTAACCTGGTATGTCCAGTAGTATCGCTACGAGAGCTATACCACGGCACCTCTGCTCTAGAGGCCGCCTACGTCCGAAATACACCTACACTGGTGAAATATGCCTAAACCGGCACACACCAGGGGTCGAACTCGATGGCTAGACATGTCATGCCACCTCCGCTCTAGAGGTCGGTAACGCCTGATAAACACCCATACTGGTGAATTTTGCCTAAACCGGCTCATACCAGGGGTGAATCTTGAAGGCTATGAATGTCACAGTACCTCTGCCCTAGAGGTCTGTCCCGTCCCAAACACGCCCATACTGGGATAATGCCTAAACCGGCTCAACCCAGGGGTAGAAGTCACTAGTGGCGAGGATTCATCCTCCTGGACAAAAGCTCCATCCTGGGCACAACTAGGAAGGGTAGCGGCCACAACTGCAAAATGCTGAAGTCGGAGACACTGGACCAGGGAAGTCTAGATAGGCAACCACCTCTCACCCGGCGGGGATGTCTGCGTATCCTAATCACGCTGAGGTTTTCCGGTGAGAAAGTCCAACCCTGGACTGGATGGGCGACCACCTCTCACCCGGCGGTGATACACGGGTATCTCAAAACACGTCGAGGTTTTCCGGTGAGAAAGTCCAACTCTGACCTGGGTGGGCTAACGCCTCTCACCCAGCGGGGATGCTCTGATATTCCAAACACGTCGAGGTCTTCCGGTGAGAAAGTCCAACCCTTGACCAAACTGGTGAAAACCACGGTGTCACGCAATCCCGCTTCTGAGACCCACCAAGAATACAGGCTAAAGCACTGTGATACTCTGAACCCCTTGTGGTCCTGTCGTGGAACTCGTGTGGTCTATTTTGGACCACACAGGGGACCACGGGACCTAACGAGGACCACATGCGTGAATTCAGTAGGTTCACAGTGCGGTTTTTGGTGGTAGAAGTGAACGAAGAAGAAGAAGAGAAGACCAGGGCAATATTATCTTCCTTCTTAAACAAGGACAATATTACCTTCCTTCTTAGGCGATGGCAATATTACCTTCCTTCTTAGGCGATGGCAATATTACCTTCCTTCTTAGACAAGGGCAATATTATCTTCCTTCTTAGACAAAGGGCAATATTATCTTCCTTCGTAGACCAGTGCAATATTATCTTCCTTCTTAGACTAGGGCAATATTACCTTCCTTCTTAGACGTGGGCAATATTACCTTCCTTCTTAGACGAGGGCAATATTTCCTTCCTTCTTGGACCAGGGCAATATTACCTTCCTTCTTAGACGTGAGTAATATTACCTTCCTTCTTAGACGTGGGTAATATTACCTTTCTTTTTAGACGTGGGTAATATTACCTTCCTTCTTACATGAGGGCAATATTACCTTCCTTCTTAGGCGTGGATAATGTTACTTTCCTTATTAGACCACGGCAATATTACTTTCCTTCTTAGACGTGGGTAATATTACCTTCCTTCTTAGACGTGGGTAATATTACCTTCTTTCTTAGACGTGGGTAATATTACCTTCCTTCTTAGACGTGGGTAATATTACCTTCCTTCTTAGACGTGGGTAATATTATCTTCCTTCTCAGACGTGGATAATATTACCTTCCTTCTTAGACGTGGGTAATATTACCTTCCTTCTTAGACGTGGGTAATATTACCTTCCTTCTTAGACGATGGCAATATTACCTTCCTTCTTAGACGTGGGCAATATTACCTTCCTTCTTAGACTAGGGCAATATTACCTTCCTTCTTAGACGTGGGTAATATTACCTTCCTTCTTAGACTAGAGCATTATTACGTTCCTTCTTAGACGTTTGTAATATTATCTTCCTTCTCAGACGTGGATAATATTACCTTCCTTCTTAGACGTGGGTAATATTACCTTCCTTCTTTGACGTAGGTAATATTACCTTTCTTCTTAGGCGATGGCAATATTATCTTCCTTCTTAGGCGATGGCAATATTACCTTCCTTCTTAGACCAGGGCATCACTGCTGGCTTAACTTTTCAAATGCCGCGCGTGGAGTGAAGCTCCTCCCGGTTAAGGAAGTAAATGCGGAAATAAAGGTTGCTGTGCGGCGCCGATGGGAAAAGGTGGTGGAAAGTGAAGTTTAACCTGGTATGTCCAGTAGTATCGCTACGAGAGCTATACCACGGCACCTCTGCTCTAGAGGCCGCCTACGTCCGAAATACACCTACACTGGTGAAATATGCCTAAACCGGCACACACCAGGGGTCGAACTCGATGGCTAGACATGTCATGCCACCTCCGCTCTAGAGGTCGGTAACGCCTGATAAACACCCATACTGGTGAATTTTGCCTAAACCGGCTCATACCAGGGGTGAATCTTGAAGGCTATGAATGTCACAGTACCTCTGCCCTAGAGGTCTGTCCCGTCCCAAACACGCCCATACTGGGATAATGCCTAAACCGGCTCAACCCAGGGGTAGAAGTCACTAGTGGCGAGGATTCATCCTCCTGGACAAAAGCTCCATCCTGGGCACAACTAGGAAGGGTAGCGGCCACAACTGCAAAATGCTGAAGTCGGAGACACTGGACCAGGGAAGTCTAGATAGGCAACCACCTCTCACCCGGCGGGGATGTCTGCGTATCCTAATCACGCTGAGGTTTTCCGGTGAGAAAGTCCAACCCTGGACTGGATGGGCGACCACCTCTCACCCGGCGGTGATACACGGGTATCTCAAAACACGTCGAGGTTTTCCGGTGAGAAAGTCCAACTCTGACCTGGGTGGGCTAACGCCTCTCACCCAGCGGGGATGCTCTGATATTCCAAACACGTCGAGGTCTTCCGGTGAGAAAGTCCAACCCTTGACCAAACTGGTGAAAACCACGGTGTCACGCAATCCCGCTTCTGAGACCCACCAAGAATACAGGCTAAAGCACTGTGATACTCTGAACCCCTTGTGGTCCTGTCGTGGAACTCGTGTGGTCTATTTTGGACCACACAGGGGACCACGGGACCTAACGAGGACCACATGCGTGAATTCAGTAGGTTCACAGTGCGGTTTTTGGTGGTAGAAGTGAACGAAGAAGAAGAAGAGAAGACCAGGGCAATATTATCTTCCTTCTTAAACAAGGACAATATTACCTTCCTTCTTAGGCGATGGCAATATTACCTTCCTTCTTAGGCGATGGCAATATTACCTTCCTTCTTAGACAAGGGCAATATTATCTTCCTTCTTAGACAAAGGCAATATTATCTTCCTTCGTAGACCAGTGCAATATTATCTTCCTTCTTAGACTAGGGCAATATTACCTTCCTTCTTAGACGTGGGCAATATTACCTTCTTTCTTAGACGAGGGCAATATTTCCTTCCTTCTTGGACCAGGGCAATATTACCTTCCTTCTTAGACGTGAGTAATATTACCTTCCTTCTTAGACGTGGGTAATATTACCTTTCTTTTTAGACGTGGGTAATATTACCTTCCTTCTTACATGAGGGCAATATTACCTTCCTTCTTAGGCGTGGATAATGTTACTTTCCTTATTAGACCACGGCAATATTACTTTCCTTCTTAGACGTGGGTAATATTACCTTCCTTCTTAGACGTGGGTAATATTACCTTCTTTCTTAGACGTGGGTAATATTACCTTCCTTCTTAGACGTGGGTAATATTACCTTCCTTCTTAGACGTGGGTAATATTATCTTCCTTCTCAGACGTGGATAATATTACCTTCCTTCTTAGACGTGGGTAATATTACCTTCCTTCTTAGACGTGGGTAATATTACCTTCCTTCTTAGACGATGGCAATATTACCTTCCTTCTTAGACGTGGGCAATATTACCTTCCTTCTTAGACTAGGGCAATATTACCTTCCTTCTTAGACGTGGGTAATATTACCTTCCTTCTTAGACTAGAGCATTATTACGTTCCTTCTTAGACGTTTGTAATATTATCTTCCTTCTCAGACGTGGATAATATTACCTTCCTTCTTAGACGTGGGTAATATTACCTTCCTTCTTTGACGTAGGTAATATTACCTTTCTTCTTAGACGAGGGCAACATTACCTTCCTTCCTAGACGAGGGCAATATTACCTTCCTTCCTAGACGAGGGCAATATTACCTTCCTTATTAGAACTCTTAGAAGTTGTGGGGGGGGGGGCGTTGAGGATGTGAACTCGAAGAAGTGGGGGGGGGGGCGTTGAGGATATGAACTCAGAGAAGAGGGGGCGTTGAGGATCTGAACTCGGAGAAGTGGGGGGGGGGGCGTTGAAGATATGAACTCGGAGAAGTGGGGGTGTTGAGGATATGAACTCGGAGAAGTGGGGGTGGGGGCGTTGAGGATATGAACTCGGAGAAGTGGGGGTGGGGGCGTTGAGGATATGAACTGGGAGAAGTGGGGGTGGGGGCGTTGAGGACATGAATTCGGAGAAGTGGGGGGTGGGGGCGTTGAGGATATGAACTCGGAGAAGTGGGGGGTGGGGGTGTTGAGGATATGAACTCGGAGAAGTGGGGGTGGGGGCGTTGAGGATATGAACTCGGAGAAGTGGGGGGTGGGGGCGTTGAGGATATGAACTTGGAGAAGTGGGGGGTGGTGGCGTTGAGGATATGAACTCGGAGAAGTGGGGGTGGGGGCGGTGAGGATATGAACTCGGAGAAGTGGGTGTTGGGGTGGGGGTGTTGAGGATATGAACTCGGAGAAGTGGGGGGGGGCTTCTCGAACAAGCGTGGGAAACACCGAATTAACCAGACAGAAAACAAACATTTAACCGGATAAAAGAACTCTTAGCCAAGCACGCGAATAAACATTTAACCACATACCAAAAACACACATCAAACCAGGCACAAAGATAAAAAGAATTTAATTAGGCACAAAATTTAACATTTAGCCAGACACCAAAAAACTTGTAACTAACCGCACAAAATGAATATTGAACCCGAAAAAATGAACATTTAACCATGGACAAGGAAACAGTCATTTAACCACGCATCACACTATGAAGTTATATCCAGGCAAAAAAGATGAAAATTTAACCAGACATCAAAACTGAAAATTTAACCAGGCATAAAAAATAAACAATAATAAAATGTAGAATTGTAACATTTTATAGGTTACAGCTGGGGTTCTGTCTCTTGGATATTTTGCTCCCTAAGAGGATCCCATATTGGGCTTAGAGAGAATAAGGAAATCTGGTGGATGCACAGAAAGAAAAGAATGCCAGACAAGGTAAAAGTAACACACCTGCATGGTAGGACAGCACCAGAATGTAGACTAAACACTGTGACCCGACAGACAGAAACTGCATTGTCGGCGATTGCACTGGTTTCTTGCAATGGTGTGGTCACCGGTTTAACCAAAGTCCAGACTTTTATTAAGTGTGTGTGAGTGAGTGAGTGAGTGAATCAGAGAGTGAGTCAGTGAGTCAGTGAGTCAGTGAGTGAGTGAGTCAGTCAGTCAGTCAGTGAATCAGTGAGTGAGTGAGTCAGTGAGTGAGTCAGTAAGTGAGTGAGTGAGTGAATCAATGAGTCAGTGAGTCAGTGAGTAAGTGAATTAGTGAGTGAGTCAGTGAGTGAATAAGTGAGTGAGTCAGTGAGTGAGTGAATCAGTGAGTGAGTCAGTGAGTGAATCAGTTAGTGAGTCAGTGAGTGAATCAGTGAGTGAGTCAGTGAGTGAGTCAGTGAGTGAGTGAGTGAATCAGTGAGTGAGTGAGTGAGTGAGTTTTTTCGTGTCATGTCCAGCCCAATGCTGTCATTAGGTCAAGTAGAGACAGCAAGCCTGCGACATAGGTGTGACCTTTTGGATGGGGGATAGTTTTATACAAACTGTAAGAAATATAACAAATCCAGCATGGAGTCAAGCGACATTTGTGCTTAGTAAAGTGAAAGAACACAGAATTGTGTGGTTAGACTTTGGGGAAAAAAAATTAACAAATAGCGCACTTTTAGAAGTCAGAGAAAAAAAAACGACAAGAGAATTACCTGGGACATTAATCTTGTGCTCCTGTAAGAGAATCGGCCGTCTAGACTCGAGAGAACAGCGCATTAGTAAACTTCGCTATCTCGCACACCCAAAATAGGTTTATGATAGCGAGGCCACCAATGCCTGTCTGGTAGAAAGTCATGACTCCCCCTCCCCTAACCCCCTCAATGTGATCATGACAGAAAAAAAAAATGTCGTCTTAGATTCAGTCTTCCCCAGTGAAGTTTATCAACACGCAATTCTCTCGTGGCTGAACGATTGCTCGCCCCACAAGATTTCGCGGTTCAAGTCCCAGGTAATTCTCTTATCATTTTGCTTTCTCTTACGTCTAAACAGTGCTTTGATTATGATTTTTTCTGAGGTCTTAACATAAAACATTGTTATTTTGTTACTTTACATGTCTAGGTACAGCAGTATGGGTGATAACTGGTTTTTTTTTCTCCACAGAAAGGGGCATTCCTCGAGCTTATATGAGTCATTATTTGAACGAGAAGGTCACGTGGTTAGCGAATCCCGCTACTGAGGATAGTGGAGAGAAAAAGCTGAGTGAGGTAGTCTTGGTTTGGATGTGTACCTGAGTGGCTGGTTTTCGTCATGTCTCTGTCTAGAAAATGGACGTTTATATCTGTTCTGGAGTTGTGAAAGTATGAATGGACTCGCCATGTGGCAGGGGAAACCTGCCGGCGGTCAGATTATCGTCATCACCATCTTCATTTTCATCCATTCCATCAATAAATCCTCAAGTCAAGTGTCATGAGGGGCTGTCTTGACTTCCGTATCAGTGTGTTGCTAACCTTAGGTTTGAAAGAGCCTGGAAGTGAAAGATGGCTGGAGACAGAGATTAACTAATCCAATAACGTGAAGTTGATGGCTGGAGACAGAGATTAACTAATCCAGTAAAGTGAAGTTGATGGCTGGAGACAGAGATTAACTAATCCAGTAACGTGAAGTTGATGGCTGGAGACAGAGATTAACTAATCCAGAAACGTGAAGTTGATTTACGGAGTCAGCTGTTTAACTCATACAACTACAATCATGAAAACATGACAAACTAAAGTAGCTTAGCTCATAAAACTACAGTAATGAAAACATAACACACTAAAATAGCTTAGCTCAAACAGATGACGTATCGCGGAAGCCTAAGAGAAGGTCCCAAACATTAAAGAGGCCAGAACAATGCGTGAATGTACTGAAAGAGATTTAGAATTAAACTTCAAATAAATGTTGAAAATAATTTGCTGTTGCACAGAAATTAGAGAGTTGTGTTTATGTGTATGTGCGTGCGCTGCGGTGTGTGTGTATCTGAGTGTGTGTGTGTACGTGAGTGTGTATGTGTGTAAGATCTAAGCCTCTAAGATGCAGAGCCTTGTGAGCAATTAAAAAAAAAATCTACTTCGTGAAACAAAATAATGAGCGACATTAAAACTGTGTTAATCAATAGCAACTTTCAACGTTTTATCTTCATTCTCGTTATCCCAGTACAGTACAGGCATAAGGGAAATAACGATTTCGTCCTGTAAGATGCGATGTTACTAATATTCGAGAGCTTTCAGAAAATGTTCACCAGCCCTGGTTATTGTCAAAACTGACTTATTAGAGTGAACTAGTGTCAGTACTGTCTGTCTGTCTGTCTGTCTGCGACATTTGTGCTTAGTAAAGTGAAAGAACACAGAATTGTGTGGTTAGACTTTGGGGAAAAAAAATTAACAAATAGCGCACTTTTAGAAGTCAGAGAAAAAAAAACGACAAGAGAATTACCTGGGACATTAATCTTGTGCTCCTGTAAGAGAATCGGCCGTCTAGACTCGAGAGAACAGCGCATTAGTAAACTTCGCTATCTCGCACACCCAAAATAGGTTTATGATAGCGAGGCCACCAATGCCTGTCTGGTAGAAAGTCATGACTCCCCCTCCCCTAACCCCCTCAATGTGATCATGACAGAAAAAAAAAATGTCGTCTTAGATTCAGTCTTCCCCAGTGAAGTTTATCAACACGCAATTCTCTCGTGGCTGAACGATTGCTCGCCCCACAAGATTTCGCGGTTCAAGTCCCAGGTAATTCTCTTATCATTTTGCTTTCTCTTACGTCTAAACAGTGCTTTGATTATGATTTTTTCTGAGGTCTTAACATAAAACATTGTTATTTTGTTACTTTACATGTCTAGGTACAGCAGTATGGGTGATAACTGGTTTTTTTTTCTCCACAGAAAGGGGCATTCCTCGAGCTTATATGAGTCATTATTTGAACGAGAAGGTCACGTGGTTAGCGAATCCCGCTACTGAGGATAGTGGAGAGAAAAAGCTGAGTGAGGTAGTCTTGGTTTGGATGTGTACCTGAGTGGCTGGTTTTCGTCATGTCTCTGTCTAGAAAATGGACGTTTATATCTGTTCTGGAGTTGTGAAAGTATGAATGGACTCGCCATGTGGCAGGGGAAACCTGCCGGCGGTCAGATTATCGTCATCACCATCTTCATTTTCATCCATTCCATCAATAAATCCTCAAGTCAAGTGTCATGAGGGGCTGTCTTGACTTCCGTATCAGTGTGTTGCTAACCTTAGGTTTGAAAGAGCCTGGAAGTGAAAGATGGCTGGAGACAGAGATTAACTAATCCAATAACGTGAAGTTGATGGCTGGAGACAGAGATTAACTAATCCAGTAAAGTGAAGTTGATGGCTGGAGACAGAGATTAACTAATCCAGTAACGTGAAGTTGATGGCTGGAGACAGAGATTAACTAATCCAGAAACGTGAAGTTGATTTACGGAGTCAGCTGTTTAACTCATACAACTACAATCATGAAAACATGACAAACTAAAGTAGCTTAGCTCATAAAACTACAGTAATGAAAACATAACACACTAAAATAGCTTAGCTCAAACAGATGACGTATCGCGGAAGCCTAAGAGAAGGTCCCAAACATTAAAGAGGCCAGAACAATGCGTGAATGTACTGAAAGAGATTTAGAATTAAACTTCAAATAAATGTTGAAAATAATTTGCTGTTGCACAGAAATTAGAGAGTTGTGTTTATGTGTATGTGCGTGCGCTGCGGTGTGTGTGTATCTGAGTGTGTGTGTGTACGTGAGTGTGTATGTGTGTAAGATCTAAGCCTCTAAGATGCAGAGCCTTGTGAGCAATTAAAAAAAAAATCTACTTCGTGAAACAAAATAATGAGCGACATTAAAACTGTGTTAATCAATAGCAACTTTCAACGTTTTATCTTCATTCTCGTTATCCCAGTACAGTACAGGCATAAGGGAAATAACGATTTCGTCCTGTAAGATGCGATGTTACTAATATTCGAGAGCTTTCAGAAAATGTTCACCAGCCCTGGTTATTGTCAAAACTGACTTATTAGAGTGAACTAGTGTCAGTACTGTCTGTCTGTCTGTCTGTCTGCCTGTTTGTCTGTCTGTATGACCTGGACACATAACAAAACAGTTGAGAAACACATAAATGCCTTTGAATGTAAATGCTACAGAGGAGTTCTTCAAATATCATGGACACAAAAATAGAACAAATATATCCATACTACAAGAACTTAATATTGGAGAAGGCTGGGTAGTAAAGAGGATTAAAGAGAGAAAACTTAAATATTTTGGACACATTAAACGTCATGTTAATCTAGAGAAGACCGTCTTGGAAGGGTACATAATGGGAAAAAGAAAGAAAGGAAGACCAAGGCGAAGATGGCTGCAAGACATCGTTGATAATCTGCAGAAGGACGCATTAGCAGCAGGCCATCTTGCTTACAACCGGGAGGCCTACAGGAGAGCTGTTACGAAGGCAAAGTTCCTCAGGAGACACACAAATGACTGACTGAGTTCAGTACGGAAAGTCTCGTTATCACTAGAAAGCTAGAAAGGAGCTTCTAAATCCTAACAGTGAGCCTTGTGACTGGCACGAGATGGGAACAGAGAAGTCCTGAGATTTCGCAGCGGAGTCGGGGCATATTAAAAATAGAAAGATGGAAAACACAAGGGAGGCTCAGACAGAGAGGGCGTAAACAGAGAGGGCTCAGACAGAGAGGGCTCAGACAGAGAGGGCTTAAACAGAGATGGCTCAGACAGAGAGGGCTCAGACAGAGAGGGCTTAAACAGAGAGGGCTCAGACAGAGAGGGCTCAGACAGAGAAGTCTTAAACAGAGAGGGCTCAGACAGAGAGGGCTCAGACAGAGAGGGCTTAAACAGAGAGGGCTCAGACAGAGAGGGCTCATACAGAGAGAGGGCTCAGACAGAGAGGGCTTAAACAGAGAGGGCTCAGAGAGAGAACTCTGGCAGAGAGGGCTTAGAGGGCTCAGACAGAGAGGGCTGAGACAGAGAGGGCTGAGACAGAGAGGGCTTAAACAGAGAGGGCTCAGACAGAGAGGGCTTAAACAGAGAGGGCTCAGACAGAGAGGGCTTAAACAGAGAGGGCTTAAACAGAGAGGGCTCAGACAGAGAGGGCTGAGACAGAGAGGGCTCAGACAGAGAGGGCTTAAACAGAGAGGGCTCAGACAGAGAGGGCTCAGACAGAGAGGGCTTAAACAGAGAGGGCTCAGACAGAGAGGGCTTAAACAGAGAGGGCTCAGACAGAGAGGGCTTAAACAGAGAGGGCTCAGACAGAGAGGGCTTAAACAGAGAGGGCTCAGACAGAGAGGGCTCATACAGAGAGAGGGCTCAGACAGAGAGGGCTCAGACAGAGAGAGGGCTCAGACAGAGAGGGCTTAAACTAATGTTCTCTTCTCCTTTCTTATTTATCCCGTGTCTGCGATGTCTAATGTTCTCTTCTCCTTTCTTTCATATCCCGTGTCTGCGATGTCTAATGTTCCCTTCTCCTCTCTTTCATTTGCCCTGTCTGCGATGTCTAATGTTCCCTTCTCCTCTCTTTCATATGCCCTGTCTGCGATGTCTAATGTTCCCTTCTCCTCTCTTTCATATGCCCTGTCTGCGATGTCTAATGTTCCCTTCTCCTCTCTTTCATATCCCGTGTCTGCGTTGTTTCTTTGAATTCTACATTTTCATGTCCTAGTTGTTTTCAGGGTTTTTAGAGAACGAAAAAAAAGAACAACAAGCTCAGCAAATTCATAGGAAACTGGCAATAAACTAGAAAAAAAGTTGTCAGATCTTTCTGAGAACAAAGAACCAAGAAAGTGACCTGTGCTCCCAGTCTGAAATTCTTCTCCATAAATGATCATAGAAACAAGTTACTTGGATATTAAAAACTTCAACATTTTCTAAAGAAATACATAACTTCTAGAACAAAAATTACAATTTGTCCTATAAGAAAAGAACTCTAGAGAAAATAACTAATATAAATGTGGAAGTCTAGTGAAAATAGCGTATAAAATTGTGAAATCGCTAGAAACAAACATACACAATAATGAAAACATTTCAGTGAATAAGATTTCATGTCCCTGGTCGGCTATCAGCTAAGGAACTGTTGCGTCTTGCAGGGCAGCAACAAATTCTCTCCACATCTCACGGTCTGCGGCCAGCCTCTGTGTTGTGTCCAAGGTGTGTCGTAAGCCGCTCATCTCCGCCAGGTAGCCCTTTGTCGGCCCCTCTTTCATCTTTTCTTTGATGTCCATCTCATGGCTATTCCACCACGCCAGTGGATAGAATTAAGCACATAAAAAGCAGAAACCAGAGTTAACAAAATGAACATTAAAAAAATAACATAAATGAAAGTTCTAAAAATAATATTTTCATTGTCTTGTGCCGTAGGCACTGTTTTCCTTCCTGGTTTGTTATAGTTCCCGGGCTTTAAAAAACGTTTAAAATTACTAAACCAGGGGAGAACCATACATCCAGACCCATGACTGATGACCTTTGGAAACTTGGAGACATTCATTAGTGAGTCTTAAACTTAAAAAACTTCCTGACCTTCGGCTATGAGTCTTAGATTTTAGACACTTGGGGACCTTCGACCATGAGTCTTAAACTTTAAAAACATGGACACCTTCAATAATGATCCTAAACTTCAAACACCTGGAAGCCTTCGGTAATGGTTTAGAAACTTGAACAATGCTGTTAAAGCTGTTCTGAATTTATGTTACAATTCTTTAAACAATGATCTTTAAACATAAGAAACTTGGAGACCTTCGGTAATATGCTTTAATCCTGAGAAACTTAGAGACCTTCGGTAATATGTTTTAAACTTGGAGACTTTTTAAACCTGGAGACCTTCGATAATATGCTTTAAACTTGAGAAACTTGGAGACCTTCGGTAATAAAACCGTGGAGACCTTTTAAACCTGGAGACCTTCGGTAATATCCTTTAAACTTGAGAAACTTGGAGACCTTCGGTAATATGCTTTAAGCTTGAGAAACTTGGAGACCTTCGGTAATATGTTTTAAACATGAGAAACTTGGAGACCTTCGGTATTGATTCCAGTCTGATAAGAGCTGACCTCAACATCGAGCTCTTGGCTTCCTGGATATGATCTTCTTCTATAGTGAAAGCCAGCAAAATAGGAGCAGCACTCAATCAGTTCTCTACGCTTGGCAATCAGGACAACCAGTAGAACAAAACACATAGCGTAAAGAACGAAGAACACCACATAGTCATCAGAAGTCAAAATGTGGTTCATGGACCCACTGGACGCCATTGCATGTACTCGTATGTCTTATTCAGCGCCAAAGCCGAAGAGGAAAGTTTGATAAGGTGCTGAATGTATTAGACATGCAAAGTTTACGATTACTGGTTTATAAGTCTTGGTGCTGTGTTCAGCAACTGCTGGTGATCATACTTCTTGTAGCAGTCATTCATTCACTAACAATGTCCCCGATGTGCGGATTTATCAAGTTACTAAAAATGTGGTTATCATGAAAAGAACCCGTGGTTGTAACTTTTGAGTTGTATTTTGTCAGGTCTTTAATTCCTGTTCTGTTTAACAGAAGCGAAGGTTTGATAACACTTTTTTTTTTCTGGTTCGACAGCATGAAGACCCGGCTTGGTTAAGAAGCCAGATGTAAGCGATTGGTAGTCTTGGTGAACAGCTGTTCTGGGAATAGTTGTTACAGCGAGTTGCCCAGGTGAACAGTTGTCCTGGTGAGTAGCTGACCAGGTGATTTGTTGTCCTGGTGAGTAGCTGACCAGGTGATTTGTTGTCCTGGTCAGCAGTTGTCCTGATGAATATTTGTTCTGGTAAATAGTTATTAAACTAGTTGGTGTCTAGGAGTTTCTGTTGATATTTTATCAACTTCGCCAATAACCTCAGGCTGAAGATAAGTGTATTTTGTTCTCGGAAGTCTGCTCTCTTTCGTTCCAGCGACCACTACATTTTAAAAAAATCTGAAACTCAGCACAGATATCATGCATAACTTTAGAAACTTGGGGACCTTCAGTAATAAGTCTTAAGCTTCAGAAACCTGGAGAACTTCAGTCATAAGTCTTAAGCTTCAGAAACCTGGAGACCTTCAGTAATAAGTCTTAAGCTTCAGAAACCTGGAGAACTTCAGTAATAAGTCTTAAGCTTCAGAAACCTGGAGAGCCTCAGTATTAAGTCTTAAGCTTCAGAAACCTGGAGACCTTCAGTAATGAGTCCAGCCTGTGCAGAGTTTGTCTCATCATCGTGGTCCTCATTTTCTAGGTAGGGTCTCACGTAAGTCAGACTGGCTAAGGAACGGTACAACTGTATCAGTTCTCTGCGCTTGATAATCGTGAGAGTAAGTGTCAGAAAACACACAGCGTAAAGAACAAAGAACACAACGTAACCGCTCGAAGAGATGATATGATTCCCAGACTCCACGGGGGCCATTTTATTTGACGTTCTTTCCTGACATCGATGAAGACAGTTCTGGGGGGGGGGGCCCAACGTGCAGGATGTGTAGATGTTGTCCTCCTGTTTTGTCCAGCTCAAAAGCTGATATTCACAAATCTTGTTGTATCATTCACTTCGACTTCAGATGTTGTTGAAGATGTAGTTCACTTTTTGTTTTAAAAATTTCCTAAGCTCTTTCTGAAAAGGATGTTGCTGTCTGAGGTATAACGGATACTGTAGAGAACTTTCCCAGCAAACACTGCTGCGTTCTTCCGGGTCTTTGGGAACCCACAGACTGCAAAAACTTACCAGGAAATAAATATTGCGTGAACAGCTTAAACTGTGACCTGGTAGTTTCTTCGTCAATTTATCAGCCACAATAATTTTGACTTTATATAGCAGGCAAGAAGCTGGTTAGTACTTTTGAAGCTGGAAGTACTTTTCGTCCAGTTTTTATATGCTGTATTTTGATGTTTTCTGGACCGTTAACGTTTGTCTAAAAGGGGAGATAACTGTGCAGTTCCAGACGAGCTGCATTCATCGCCACAGTCACTTGGCTTCAGTAGAAGTTGTCTAATATTTTCTAACTGAAGGGTCATCCAGAGTTGCAGCGTGTAAACAGGCTAATCGTGGGGTGAGGAGAGAATGCCTGATTTGCTTTAGTCATTCGCTGACCTTGAGTGGTGTCCCTTTTGAAAGTGGAGCGATCCTCAACTCAGCGTAGTCCGGGGAGTCTTTGCAGGGAAAGACTTTGAAGTCCTCAAATGATCAGTCTGGGTGACTGATTCCTGGCAGAATTTGCTAACACTCAGACTATGAGGCAGATTGAAATGTCTTCATTTGGCCGTGCCAAAACATAGTCCAGCAAAACTGTGTAGAAATGAAAGCAGAGTTCTTCATGTACTTCTGAAACTTAAAGAAAAACATGTCCTCGGTGCCACAGACTTTTGCTAGAACGTTAGCGTTCTGGACATCTCTGAGGCCAGTACAAGACACCTTGCTGGAGGCAGAGTAGATTATCATTTTAATGATTTTTTTTTGGTTTAGTTTTCTTAACTGGAAATGAATTGATCGTTCTCGTGGATAATTCTTAGCAACACTACGTACTTTTACGTAATGCTAGCGTAAATCTGTTACAGCTGCACTGAACTTATGTAACAATTCTTCAGTAGCGGGCACACAGTTGACAGTATTTCAAGTACTGTACATCAGAACAATCGTGAAATATTTCATGCATAACAGAACTCTGTTTCATGCTTCAATGTTAGTTATATTAGTTATATGAGAAGCATATTTGTAGAATGTCTGGAACAGAGTGAAAGTTGTATGATATAGGGCAGGATATCAGACGGGCCTGCGTGCCCGATTCTTAACCCTTTTGAAATGAAAGTAGATCAATCAATAAAGATCAATCAATCTGTTCGGATTTTGGTTACTGTGAAACTTGGTTCAGCTCCAGGTCCGTTCTGAAAAAGAAGAAGAAGCCATATAATTATTAAAACGCATGATTACGTCATTTTGGTGAGAAAATGATTAAGTGGAGAGAGCTAACATATTGAAGAAGATGTTAAAAGATTATGTTGATGATTAAAATAAAAATTATAGATTATAGTACCACTATATGTTATGTTATATGTTAAATATATGTTGTGCGAGGAAATAGACACACGAACGAGCACTGAAAACATTACTAAAGAGGTCAACAGAACGATAAGGGAAATGGCTGGGTCACATACTACAAATAGAAGAAATAACCAAGACACATCTATACATCCTTGACTTGGACAGCTCAAGGGAAAAGAGGCAGGCCATTAGGAACACGGAGACGCACAATACAGGAAGAACTAAAGAGAGCGAGAAAGACAAGGTTTGAGGTATCCCGGCTTGTTCAAGACAGGATTAGCTGGAGAACCTTTGTTGATGTCTTATGCTGCATTGGGAGTACAGAGGACTGATGATGATATTTTATATCTTTATTACAGGTAATGTCACTATCGCATATTATATCGTTATTATATAAGTTATTGTTAAATGTTATGCCATTATTATATGTTCTTGTATATTATACCATCTGTATATTCTGCATCATCTTATCTTATATCTTATATCCTTCCAGTGCCGTTAAACGTCACACAGGGCTCGCAAAGTAGTTCGCCGATTTTGCCTGTCTTCGGCGAGTCTTTCAACCTCATCAACGGATTTTATGCCTGTTAATTTGGCCTCTCTTAATAATGTTCTCTTCAGAGTTTCACGCGGTCTCCTTCTTTTTCTTTGGCCTGTTGTGTTCCACTTGATAGCTTGTTTTGTGATTCTCTGATCATTTCTTCTCATCAAGTGACCAACATATGTCCATCTCCTTTTCCTGATCACCCATGAGACTGGTTGTTGTTCAGTCATCTGTCTTATCTCTGCATTGTTCTTGAATTCGTTCCACTTGATGCCGAGTATTTTCCTTAGGCATTTGTTTTCAAAAGAGTCTAATTTCTTTTCTATTTCTTTAGTTGTTTTCCAGCTTTTGCATGCATAAATGAGGGTGGATATTACATTTCAATTGAATAGTCTTAACTTGGTTTTTGTGCTTATAACTTTGAATTCCATATGTTCTCAAGATTCTTGAAGATTGATGCTGCTTTTGCAATTCTGATCCTAACTTCCTTTCTAGTGTCACCATCCTGGTCTATGTAGCTGCCAAGGTATGCAAATTGATTGACTTCTTCAATATCTGTCCCTTCTATGTGTATTTTTCCATTGTGATTGAGAGGAATTTTCATTATTTATGTTTTGTCTGCATCATCACTATATGTTATATTATTAGTATATATTTAATCGACGGTGTTGATAATATCATCACTACAGAAAATATTATCACTATAGATTATATCAACGCTGCATAGTATACATCATTTTAGAGTGTTATCAGTAATAATTATATTATCTATATATATAATATATCATCCTTATACTTCTTCTTCTTCTTCTTCAGCTTTCCGAGCCATTATGGCTCATTGCTGCAGATAAAGTTCGCCTCCATTCCTCTCTATTCATAATCTGTCTTTCCAGTTGGTGACACCAAATTCCTTTATATTCTCTTTTATGTTGTTTTTCCATCTTTGCCTTGGTCTACCCGTTAGTCTTGTTTCCTTCATCTCTTGTGCGTACATAATTTTCGTTTGTCTGATCTCTTCCATTCTTTCTACACGGCCCAACCAGCGTAGTCTGTCTAGTTTCAAGACATTTGTAACTCGTTGAGATTTAAATAAGCTGTTCAGTTCAGTGTTCTTTCTAGCTTTCCATTCTCCACTGTTGGTATCCTTTATGGGGCTAAAGATTCTTTTTAGGATCTTGTTCTGAAAGATCTTTCTTTGTTGTACTCTACGTTTCTGATCCATACATGACAGCTGGTCTTATTATAATTTTGTAGATTGTTATTTACATTGTTATTTTGGTATTTCTGGACAGGATTTTGGATTTTAACAGGCGTTGCAAGGCAAAGTATATGTTATTCCCTATCTGTACTCTGCTTTTAATTTCCTCGCTTACTGTGTTGCTTCTGTTGAAAGTTGTGCCTAGATATTTGTATGTTTCTGCTTTCCTAATAATCATCTCTCCAGCATTTATATAATCTGGATCATTCTGCCTCTGGTCTCTTGATATCTTCATATACTCTGTCTTATCTTGGTTAATGGTCAAGCCCACTTTTAGTGCCACATCTCTCAGGTGTATGCAGGTGTTGATGATTTCTTACATAGTTTCATCCACCAGGTCGATGTCATTAGCATATCCTAGTATTTTAGTTTGTTCTTCTGTACTGCTTTCTTCTTTCACTTTTCTGATTACCTTTTCTAGTACTAGGTTGAATAGTAATAGAGATAATGTATCACCTTGTTTTAAGCCAGTTCTTATATAGAATATATCATTGTTAAAATACCAAAAAAGGCAACCTTAGTGACTGTAACAACTGGAGAGGAGTAACCTTAATATCAGTTGTGTCAAAAGTATTTTGCAATGTCATTTTGAATAGACTTAAAAATATAGTGGATACTGCAATGAGAGAAGAACAAGCAGGATGTCGAAAAGGAAGAAGCTGTCACGACCAGATCTTTACTCTCAGAATAATACTTGAAGAACATATTGAAAAGCAGAAACCATTAATACTGAACTTCATAGACTTTAAAAAGGCATTTGATAGCATACATAGAGATTCATTATGGAGAATGTTAAGTCTATATGGAATACCATCTAAAATTGTCAACATTAAGGACTAATACAATGGATATGTTTGTGCAGTCAAGACAGAAGAAGGGATGAGTGAATGGTTCCAGATTGAAACAGGTGTGAAACAAGGATGTATACTGTCTCCTTTACTTTTTAGGATTACAATAGACTTCATAATGAAAAAATGCTGCACAGGTAACATAGGTATTGACTGGGTACATGGGACCCAACTAGAAGATCTTGATTTTGCTGATGATATAACTCTTATCAGTAATAATGTGAACTCCATGCAAAAAAAAAACAGATAGCCTGTCTTCAATGGCTAGCAAAAAAGTACTTGAAATTAACAAGGACAAAACAAAAATAATGAAAATTCCCCTTAATCAAAGTGGAAAAATACACATAGAAGGGACAGATATTGAGGAAGTCAATCAATTTGCATACCTTGGCAGCTACATAGACCAGGATGGTGACACTAGAAAGGAAGTTAGGATCAGAATTGCAAAGGCAGCATCAATCTTCAAGAATCTTGAGAACATATGGAATTCAAAAGTTATAAGCACAAAAATCAAGTTAAGACTATTCAATTGAAATGTAATATCCACCCTCATTTATGCATGCGAAAGCTGGAAAACAACTAAAGAAATAGACAAAGAATTAGACTCTTTTGAAAATAAATGCCTAAGGAAAATACTCTGCATAAAGTGGAATGAATTCAAGAACAATGCAGAGATAAGACAGACGACTGAACAACCAGTCTCATGGGTGATCAGGAAAAGGAGATGGACATATGTTGGTCACTTTATGAGAAGAAATGATCAGAGAATCACAAAACAAGCTATCAAGTGGAACATAACAGGCCAAATAAAAAGAGGCAGACCGCGTGAAACTCTGAAGAGAACATTATTAAGAGAGGCCAAATTAACAGGCATAAAATCCTTTGATGAGGTTGAAAGACTCGCCGAAGACAGGCAAAATCGGCGAACTACTTTGCGAGCCCTATGTGACGTTTAACGGCACTGGAAGGATATAAGATAAGATATAAGATAAGATATATAGAAGGGTTCTGACTTTCGTCCTTTATATATTACTATATTTTGTGTATCGTCCATACATATTCTGATCAGACTGATTAATTTATTAGGTATCTCAAATTCTTTCATAATTTTTCATAAGCTGCTCCTATTTATGCTGTCATTAGCTTTGTTGAAGTAAATGAAGATTTTATATATTATATTATATTATATTATATTATATTATATTATATTATATTATATCAGATGAGTAATTATTTTTTTACTTGCGACACATTAGACCAGTGATTCCTTATTTACTTGCGCTACATTAGACCAGTGATTCCTTATTTACTTGCAATACATTAGACAAATGATTCCTTATTTATTTGCGATACATTAGACCAATTATTCCTTATTTACTTGCAATACATTAGATTAATGATTCCTTATTTACTTGCGATACACTAGACCAATGATTCCTTATTTATTTGCGATACATTAGACCAGTGATTCCTTATTTACTTGCAATACATTAGATTAATGATTCCTTACTTACTTGCGATACATTAGACCAGTGATTCCTTATGTACTTGCGATACATTAGACCAGTGATTCCTTATTTACTTGCGATACATTAGACTAGTGATTCCTTATTTACTTGCGATACATTAGACCAGTGATTCCTTATTTACTTGCGATACATTAGACCAGTGATTTCTTATTTACTTGCGATACATTAGACCTCTTACTTTTTCAAAATCCAGGTTTGCAAAAATTTCACAACTGTATGGGAGCTATGAGCTTCAGATGCAAAATCATTTTCCTCAGAAAATGTGGGTAACTAATGAGTTAACGCTATATATGTATGTATATATATATATATATATATATATCTTATATCCTATCCGTGTCATTAAACGTCACATAAGCCTCGCAAAGTAGTTCGTCAATTTTTCCTGTCTTCGGCGAGTCTTTCAACCTCATCAAAGGATTTTATGCCTGTTAATTTGGCCTCTTTTAACAATGTCCTCTTCAGAGTTTCACGTGGTCTGCCTCTTTTTATTTGGCCTGTTGTGTTCCACTTTATAGCTTGTTTTGTGATTCTCTGATCGTTTCTTCTCATAAAGTGACCAACATATGTCCATCTCCTTTTCCTGAACACCCATAAAACTAGTTGTTGTTCAGTCATCTGTCTTATCTCTGCATTGTTCTTGAATTCGTTCCACTTGATGCCTAGTATTTCCTTTTATTTTAAAAAGAGTCTAATTTTTTGTCTATTTCTTTAGTTGTTTTCCAGCTTTCGCATGCATAAATGAGGGTGGATATTACATTTCAATTGAATAGTCTTAACTTGATTTTTGTGCTTATAACTTTTGAATTCCATATGTTCTCAAGATTCTTGAAGATTGATGCTGCTTTTGCAATTCTGATTCTAACTTCCTTTCTGGTGTCACCATCCTTGTCTATGTAGCTGCCAATGTATGCAAATTGATAGAATTATTCAATATCTGTCCCTTCATTGTGTATTATTCCATTTTGATTAAGGGGAATTTTCTTATTTATGTTTTGTCTGCATCATCACTATATGTTATATTATTAGTATATATTTAATCGGCGGGGATGTTTGCGTATCCTAATCACGCTGAGGTTTTCCGGTGAGAAAGTCCAACTCTGGCCTGGGTGGGCTACCACCTCTCACCCAGCGGGGATGCAGTAATATCCTAAACATGTCGAGGTCTTCCGGTGAGAAAGTCCAACTCTGGCCTGGGTGGGCTACAACCTCTCACCCAGCGGGGATGCAGTAATATCCTAAACATGTCGAGGTCTTCCGGTGAGAACGTCCAACTCTAGACTAAACTGGTGCAACGAAAACCACGGTGTCACGCAATCCCGCTTCTGAGACCCACCAAGAATACAGGCTAAAGCCCTGCGATACTCTGAACCTCTTGTGGTCCTCTCGGGGATCACGTGTGGTCCTTTCGGGGACCACACAGGAGACCACGGGACCTAACGAGGACCACAGGCGTAAATTCAGTAGGATCACAGTGCGGTCTTGGTGGTAGAAGCGAACGAAGAAGAAGAAGAAGAAGAAGAAGAAAGTCTTATTTTGCTAGCCATTGAAGACAGGTTATCTGTTTTGTTTTTTTTTTTTTTGCGTGGAATTCACATTGTTACTGATAAGAGTTATGCCATCAGCAAAATCAAGATCTTCTAGTTGAGTCCCATGTACTCAGTCAGTACCTGTGTTACCTGTGCATCATTTTTTCATTATGAAGTCTATTGCAATTCCCCCCCCCCCCCAAAAAAAAAAAATTATATATATATATACATACAGAGAGAGAGAGAGAAAAGAGAGAGAGTGAGAAAGAGAGAATGAGAGAGAGATAGAGAGTGAGAAAGAAAGAGAGAGGAGAGAGAGAGAAAGAGCATACAAACGTGGTGAATTTTTAAAATGTCAGTAACGTAGTTAAGACAAAACAGAGACAGAAATTAACATTCATACTTCTGTGACAAATGAACAGAAAATGAAATATATGACAGCTAACTAACTTAAATATGCTGAGAGAAACCATGCCTCTTTTTATTCTGAACAATGGCTTCCATATCTGCTTCAATGTTTCCTATTTTTAATCTCTAGATCAGCATCAAACTGATTCTTGTGATTGTTCTTCATGTAACAAGATGTCGGAAATATTTCTTCACAAAGTTATGTGGAACAAAAAGGGAAGGAAATTCTTCAAACCTTTTCTCGCCAACCTTCTTATAACCAGAGAAAACCTTCTTATAACCAGAGAAAACCTTCACCCAGAATTGGTCCAGTCTATTTAGAAATTTATTTTTAACGAACCATGACAAGATTTGCAACAATTTTATCTTGCTCTTCCACGGACAGATTCGTCACCAGTACGCCATTATCAGTCACCAGTACATCATTATCAGTCACCAGTACATCATCATCAGTCACCAGTACATCATCATAAGTCACAAGTACATCACCATAAGGCACCAGTACAACATTATAAGTCACCAGTCAATTATCATCAGTCACCAGTACATCATCATCAGTCACCAGAACATCATCATAAGTCACCAGTACAATATCATCAGTCACCAGTACATCATCATCAGTCACCAGTCCATCATCATAAGTCACCAGTACGTCATCATAAGTCACCAGTACATCATCATCACGTGCAAAAAGATTCCTTAATTCATGAGATTAGTCTGTCCGCGAGGTTGCTAAGCCACGCACGTCAGAAAAAACGTGAAATAAAAAAAAGTTCTTTCCTGTACACGGGACCCACCAAAACGTCTCTTGTTAAACATTTCACTGTGGAAATTTTAAAAAAGGATCTTTTTTTTAATCACGGACCCCCCACCATCCCTCGGCCATGGCGGTTTCTGTGGACCACAAATTGGGAACCACTGCATTAGACTAAGTATTGACTCCCGTTATATTTATTAGAATCTTTACTTACACGAAACGCGCGTGTGGATATAAGATATTGTAAAGTTGTGTGCGAGAGAGAGAGAGAGAGAGAGAGAGAGAGAGACAGAGAGAGAGAGAGAGAGAGAACGAACAGACTTTGTTTTCATTGTTAAGAACTGGGGACGCAGGCCCGTCTACCATTAAAATATAACTTTCATTCAGGCATTCAACATTTTTTTATTGAAATAATATGCAATAAAAATCCGCCCAAAAATGATTAAGTAAATAGTTAATAAACCCTTTCTTTCCACACACTCCACATTTGTACACTAAAGTCTATTCGTTGGCATGTCTCCAAGTGTTTGCTATTATGTGCAAGGTAAGCAACTGTATAAATACCCAAGTTGCGCTGAAGAATAACGTGGTTAATGCCCCTCAATGACAAGGGAACATAAGCGTGATCTGCTGGATTTGGATATTCCGGCCTGAATTTGATCAGTTTCTGGTGAATGTTGCTGATGATGACGCAACACTGCAAGATCTGCTCGTCAACTTACGGAACGATGTGGAAGCCCAAGCAACTTTTAAACGAGAGGAACATTATTTTTGGGCAAACACTGGAGTTTTCAGAACGTTTCCACAACTTTGGGAGAATGGAATACTGTTGTTCGCTGTATTTCCCGTGCCATGTTTGGTGGAGTCGAGGTTTCTGTCGAGTGAGTTATTTCTTAACACAGGCCTGCACACGCCTGGGCGAAGTGAGCAGAGGTGATCTGCGATTATCACTCACCTTACTGGAACCTGGTATACAAATGTGCACCACTTCAACAAGGTCAACAAGGTCATTGAACAAGTTATAAGCTCCAATAAGAATAAATCTGTGTGATGTAAATGTGTATGTAACTGTGTGATGTAAATGTGTATGTAACTGTGTGATGTAAATGTGTATGTAACTGTGTGATGTAAATGTGTATGTAACTGTGTGATGTAAATGTGTCTGTAACTGTGTGATGTAAATGTGTATGTAACTGTGTGATGTAAATGTGTATGCAACTGTGTGATGTAACTGTGTATGCAACTGTGTGATGTAAATGTGTATGTAACTGTGTGATGTAAATGTACATGTAACTGTGTGACGTAAATGTGTATGTAACTGTGTGATCTAAATGTGTATGTAACTGTGTGATGTAAATGTGTATGTAACTGTGTGTATGTAACTGTGTGTTGCAAGTGTGTATGTAAATGTGTGTTGCAAGTGTGTATGTAAATGTGTGATGCAAGTGCGTATGTAACTGTTTGATACGAGTGTGTATGTAAATGTGTGATGCAAGTGTGTATGTAAGTGTGTGATGCAAGTGCGTATGTAACTGTGTGATGCAAATGTGTATGTAACTGTGTGATGCAAGTGTGTATGTAACTGTGTGATGCAAGTGTGTATGTAACTGTGTGACGTAAGTGTGTATGTAACTGTGTGATGCAAGTGTATATGTAACTGTATGATGTAAGGTGCATTAATAAACAAGGTACAAATAGAAACATACAGTCTGTCTGTTTACAAGGTACGTTTATTGGACATGTTTTTTTTTTCTTAATCAGTTAAGAGACGAGGAAGATATGGTGAGGGGGGGGGGAGAGTGCGGCCACGGGTGAAGAGAAGGTGTACTATACACATTCATGGAGATCCCGATATACGTTGTCGGTACTCTTTTAGAAAGCGCCAGGTATAAAGAAATGCCATTTTACGGGATATTGATTTTTTTTATATAACTGGTGGATCATGCGAGAAGTGCTAATCCAAACTAAGACCACTTGTACGTGAAATGAAAGTACAGGGGCATAAGAACATATAGAAAATGTTTATGTCTGTCTTAGGTCACAGCAACTCTAGCCAACGTTTATGTTGTTCCCATGACAACTTGTCAGGGGAGGGGTTGGGGGGTTCATACCCAAATAGCTAGTTACATTATTATGCAGCTTACATCACACAGTTACATTATTATGCAGCTTACATCATACAGTCACATTATTATGCAGCTTACATCACACAGTTACATTATTATGCAGCTTACATCATACAGTCACATTATTATGCAGCTTACATCACACAGTTACATTATTATGCAGCTTACATCATACAGTCACATTATTATGCAGCTTACATCACACAGTTACATTATTATGCAGCTTACATCATACAGTTACATTATTATGCAGCTTACATCATACAGTTACATTATTATGCAGCTTACATCACACAGTTACATTATTATGCAGCTTACATCACACAGTTACATTATTATGCAGCTTACATCACGTAATTACATTATTATGCAGCCTACATCGTACAGTTACATACATAATTTTATTCTTAGCGGAATTTATAACTCGGTCATTGTGCCCCTTGAGCATGCTGAAGTGATGCATATTTTTTTTAAATATCAGGTTCCAGTGAGGTACAGTTGGTGACTATACTGGAATTCTATACTTCCTGTATACGATATTATACGATTTGCGAATTCCTTTTCCTTCTAGTAATCTGATTTGTACTTTTATTACAAAAATTGTTTTGATTTATTTTATGTTTTTTTTTTTCATTCAAAGAAAAGAACAGACAGACAGACAGACAGACAGACAGACAGACAGACAGACAGACAATTAGACAGACAGACAGATAGATAGATAGATAGATAGACAGACATACAGACAGACATACAGATAGACAGACAGACAGATAGATAGATAGATAGATAGATAGATAGATAGATAGATAGATAGATAGATAGATAGATAGATAGATAGATAGATAGATAGATAGATAGATAGTACAAGTGAAGGATGAAGAACTGTTATTGAAGAAGTACACACAGTGCATCTTAACACAGAGAACGGTACAAACTCAGCAACAGTACAGTCAGTGTACGCTGGACAAGGAGTACATCAAGGGAGATTACTTGCAAGCACAGGAAGTACGTACATTCTTTCCATAGTTGTTCCTAGTATCAGACATTCTTTCCATAGCTGTTCCTAGTATCAGACATTCTTTCCATAGTTGTTCCTAGTATCAGACATTCTTTCCATAGTTGTTCCTAGTATCAGACATTTTTTTCATAGTTGTTCCTAGTATCAGACATTTTTTTCATAGTTGTTCCTAGTATCAGACACTCTTTCCATTGTTTCTCCTAGTACCAAACATCCTCTCTATTGTTGCTCCCCCTAATACCAGACATCCTCTCTATTGTTGCTCCCCCTAGTACCAGACATCCTCTCTATTGTTGCTCCCCCTAATACCAGACATCCTCTCTATTGTTGCTCCCCCTAGTACCAGACATCCTCTCTATTGTTGCTCCCCCTAATACCAGACATCCTCTCTATTGTTGCTCCCCCTAATACCAGACATCCTCTCTATTGCTGTTCCCCCCTAATACCAGACATCCTCTCTATTGTTGCTCCCCCCTAATACCAGACATCCTCTCTATTGTTGCTCCCCCCTAATACCAGACATCCTCTATTGTTGCTCCCCCCTAATACCAGACATCTCTCTATTGTTGCTCCCCCTAACACCAGACATCCTCTCTATGTTGCTCCCCTTAACACCAGACATCCTCTTTATTGTTGCTCCCCCTAATACTAGACATCCTCTCTATTGTTGCTCCCCCTAACACCAGACATCCTCTCTATTGTTGCTCCCCTTAACACCAGACATCCTCTTTATTGTTGCTCCCCCTAATACTAGACATCCTCTCTATTGTTGCCCCCCTAATATCAGACATCCTCTCTATTGTTGCTCCCCCCTAATATCAGACATCCTCTCTATTGTTGCTCCCCCCTAATATCAGACATCCTCTCTATTGTTGCTCCCCCCTAATACCAGACATCCTCTTATTGTTGCTCCCCCTAACACCAGACATCCTCTCTATTGTTGCTCCCCCCTAATATCAGACATCCTCTCTATTGTTGCTCCCCCTAACACCAGACATCCTCTCTATTGTTGCTCCCCCTAACACCAGACATCCTCTCTATTGTTGCTCCCCCTAACACCAGACATCCTCTCTATTGTTGCTCCCCTTAACACCAGACATCCTCTCTATTGTTGCTCCCCTTAACACCAGACATCCTCTCTATTGTTGCTCCCCCTAATACTAGACATCCTCTCTATTGTTGCTCCCCCTAATACTAGACATCCTCTCTATTGTTGCTCCTGGACAAGACTTAGAGCGGCTCACAGGACAGGGCGAGGTCGGCGGTCAAGGTGGCACTCAGGGTTTTCACGTCAGCCACCGTGCCACCACTCAAAAGCCACCGTGCCACCACTCAAAAGCCACCGTGCCACCACTCAAAAGCCACCGTGCCACCACTTCAAAAGCCACCGTGCCACCACTCAAAAGCCACCGTGCCACCACTCAAAAGCCACCGTGCCACCACTTCAAAAGCCACCGTGCCACCACTCAAAAAACCACCGTGCCACCACTGAAAATCAGTACCACGTTTGTGGTTCATCATCTTCAAGGCCGAAGATAACATCCAGGAGGCAGTTCTGGGGCGACAGAACAAGAACAAAACAAGAACAGAACAAGAACAAAAGAAGAACAGAACTCAGATCTTCAGAAACTTTTGTGTGCTTTGACACTTTAAGTTTGTCGCTGTTTACTTACCCGGGAGTGCTTGGTCCTTTCGAGGACCACACAGGGGACCACGGGACCTAACGAGGACCACACAGGGGACCACGGGACCTAACGAGGACCACAGGCGTAAATTCAGTAGGATCACAGTGCGGTCTTGGTGGTAGAAGCGAACGAAGAAGAAGAAGAAGAAGAAGTTACATTGTTCCCGACCCTCCTTTCTCTCTTTCTCCATCTCGTTCTCTCTCATTTCATCTCTCTCTCTTTCTGCCTCCTTCTCTTTCTCCATCTCCTTCTCTGTCATTCCCCCCTCTCTCTTTCTGCATCCCTCTCTTTCTCCATCTCGTTCTTTCTCATCCCCTTTCTCTCTTTCTGCCTCCTCTCCTTCTCCATCTCGTTGTCTCTCATTCCCTCTCTCTCTCTTTCTGTCTCCCTCTCTTTCTCCATTTCTTTCCCTCTTTCTCTCCCTCTTTTTCTCTTCCGCTCTCTCTTTTCCTTCTGATTTCTTATTCTCCCTCTCTCTCACTCTCTCTTCCTAATCTTTTCTTTTTTGTGGAAGTAATCCTGAATATACCATTACTGAAAAAAAAAAATCATCCATTATTCTTCACTCTAAAGCTGTTTGTTCTTCCTCTGAAAAATGTCATTTCGTTAAGCGAAACATCGTTAATCGAGGGGTGACACTACGCACTCAACAATTTTGAAGAGAAACTTCAGGGTGTTTTTTTTTTTAAACAGCAGATAAAGTGTCAAATGAATTGGCTCGTTTATCTTAGGCTACGACATGTTCCAAGACAAGTCCCACCCAATCTCTGCACGACAAGCAAACAAGTGTTATAGATTGCTTTCATATAAAACACAAACTATTTTCCGTATATCTGTTATCTGTTGTCGTCGAAGGGACATAAATCAATTTTATTCTACCTTGACTGTTCTCCACAAACACTGAGGGGTCAAAGTTCAAACAATACCCTGTCTGTTTGTTATTTATTGTTGCCGTATACAAACTCTATGGGGTCATATCCTCTTTAATTCAGGGACAGAACAATTCCAGAATTGTCTCGGCCACTGTGACGAATATTTGACCACAGCAACGAAGAGCTATAGTGGAAAACGAAGCAACCGGTACACAGTGAAAACAATGGAAATGAAAAGACGCTGGAGATGGATAGGACATACAGTTCGAAAGCCTAACACTAACATAACCAGGCAAGCTCTCACATGAAATCCCCCAGGGTAAAAAGGGAACAAGGTAGACATAGAAACACCTGGCGAAGGAGTCTTGAAGCAGAGAGATCAAAAAGAGACAGGTAGAAGAAACAGCCCAGGACAACTCTTGTCGATGCCCCAGATAGGGGCAATGAAGAAGGCTGGGAGGAATGACGAATACTAGGAAGATCTGGCAAAAGACCATGCCAAATTGTGAGCTACTCTGCGCATAGGCGCTTGCATAATCTGAGCCGGAAACGTGGAGTCACGACGAAAACGTGAGGACAACCGGAAAGAGACAGGGGAAAAAAGACAATGTTTCACTTCTGCCGCCTCGAGCCCAAAATTGGGTCCTTCCGGTTCACTGGGTTTCCGCGCCTTGGACCCATGAATGTGCTAGATGTTTCGTTTCGTTAAACAAGATGTACATTTTTATTGCAACCTATCAATACATATATCAGCTGAAGATACAGAAGTTGATTATAAGACAGCGTGCTATGTCTAGAAGTTCATTATAAGACAGATTTGAACATCTATAAGTTGATCATAAGACAGTCAAGCACGTCCATAAGTTGATTATAAGACAGTCAAGCACGTCCATAAGTTGATTATAAGACAGTCAAGCACGTCCATAAGTTGATTATAAGACAGTCTGGCACGTCCATAAGTTGATTATAAGACAGTCTAGCACGTCCATAAGTTGATTATAAGACAGTCAAGCACGTCCATAAGTTGATTATAAGACAGTCAAGCACGTCCATAAGTTGATTATAAGACAGTCTAGCACGTCCATAAGTTGATTATAAGACAGTCTAGCACGTCCATAAGTTGATTATAAGATGGTCTAGCACGTCCATAAGTTGATTATAAGACAGTGTGGCACGTCCATAAGTTGATTATAAGACAGTCTAGCACGTCCATAAGTTGATTATAAGACAGTGTGGCACGTCCATAAGTTGATTATAAGACAGTCTAGCACGTCCATAAGTTGATTATAAGACAGTCTAGCACGTCCATAAGTTGATTATAAGATGGTCTAGCACGTCCATAAGTTGATTATAAGACAGTGTGGCACGTCCATAAGTTGATTATAAGACAGTCTAGCACGTCCATAAGTTGATTATAAGACAGTGTGGCACGTCCATAAGTTGATTATAAGACAGTCTAGCACGTCCATAAGTTGATTATAAGACAGTGTGGCACGTCAATAAGTTGATTATAAGACAGTCTAGTACGTCCATAAGTTGATTATAAGACAGTGTGGCACGTCCATAAGTTGATTATAAGACAGTCTAGCACGTCCATAAGTTGATTATAAGACAGTGTGGCACGTCAATAAGTTGATTATAAGACAGTCTAGCACGTCCATAAGTTGATTATAAGACAGTATGGCACGTCAATAAGTTGATTATAAGACAGTCTAGTACGTCCATAAGTTGATTATAAGACAGTGTGGCACGTCCATAAGTTGATTATAAGACAGTGTGGCACGTCCATAAGTTGATTATAAGACAATCTGGCACGTCCATAAGTTGATTAAGACAGTGTGGCACGTCCATAAGTTGATTATAAGACAGTGTGGCACGTCCATAATTTGATTATAAGACAGTGTGGCACGTCCATAAGTTGATTATATGACAGTGTGGCACGTCCATAAGTTGATTATAAAACAATCTGGCACGTCCATAAGTTGATTATAAGACAGTGTGGCACGTCCATAAGTTGATTATAAGACAGTGTGGCACGTCCATAAGTTGATTATAAGACAGTGTGGCACGTCCATAAGTTGATTATAAGACAGTGTGGCACGTCCATAATTTGATTATAAGACAGTGTGGCACGTCCATAAGTTGATTATATGACAGTGTGGCACGTCCATAAGTTGATTATAAAACAATCTGGCACGTCCATAAGTTGATTATAAGACAGTGTGGCACGTCCATAAGTTGATTATAAGACAGTGTGGCACGTCCATAAGTTGATTATAAGACAGTGTGGCACGTCCATAATTTGATTATAAGACAGTGTGGCACGTCCATAAGTTGATTATAAGACAGTGTGGCACGTCCATAAGTTGATTATAAGACAGTGTGGCACGTCCATAAGTTGATTATAAGACAGTGTGGCATGTCCATAAGTTGATTATAAGACAGTGTGGCACGTCCATAAGTTGATTATAAGACAGTGTGGCACGTCCATAAGTTGATTATAAGACAGTGTGGCATGTCCATAAGTTGATTATAAGACAGTGTGGCACGTCCATAAGTTGATTATAAGACAGTGTGGCACGTCCGTAAGTTGATTATAAGACAATCTGGCACGTCCATAAGTTGATTATAAGACAGTCTGGCACGTCCAGGTAGCGGGCACCTGTTTGACGTGACCTTACACTTCACTTCTTTCAGTAGTTCGCTACTTGCTGTATACATGTATGTGTGTCACTCCGCTGCGGCCGATCATGTGCCAGCGATGTCTGTCAAACGTGTACGAAACATGTTTCCACAAGGGGGAACTACTGCAGCCTGCGCATGGTGCAATTCTTGGCGCACTTCAAGCATGACATGATTTCACGCTTTGGTTATCAACTTATCTCGAATCTGGGACACGTTCTGTGGACGGTTCTTTTGACTGGACTAAATTATGCATACACACAATGCTTTCTCTCCCTTATACACACAACACAACACAACACAACACAACACAACACAACACAACACAACACAACACATACATGCATATCCACGCACGGAACAAATTTTTCAAAACGTACACAAACACGAACTCCATTTAAGTACACATTTTCAATAAAAGCTGACACCAAATGCTCGTTTAATTTATGAGAAGGAAACTTGGGCTTTCCTTGTCTAAAAGTGTGTCATTATTTTCATTGTTTTACTCTGTTAACATCTAGATCTTACTGATTACCTGTCTACCTACGTGGGTATCTGTCTGTCTGTCTGTCTGTATGTGTGTATGTATGTATGATGTCATCATCATCATCATCATGATTTGCCATCAACAGTACGAAGGTTGAGTGGTAATGAATCTCCAGTTCCTTCGCCTTGATGGTGCCACTCAGCCGGGCTATGTCCTGGCCATTCTCGTATGCTTATCTTCTCGTCTACCTCTTGCTCTTTTTCCTTCTACCTTTCCTCCTCGTATGGTCTCCAGTAAATTGTTATGTATTTTAACATGGCCAAAGTATTTTGTATGTGAACTGTCTTCATGATGTAAGATAACAGCACTGTCTTCATGGTGTAAGATAACAGCGCTGTCTTCATGGTGTAAGATAACAGCGCTGTCTTCATGGTGTAAGATAACAGCTCTGTCTTCATGGTGTAAGATAACAGTGCTGTCTTCATGGTTGTAAGATAACAGCACTGTCTTCATGGTGTAAGATAACAGCGCTGTCTTCATGGTGTAAGATAACAGCACTGTCTTCAAGGTGTAAGATAACAGCGCTGTCTTCATGATGTAGGATAACAACACTGTCTTCATGGTGTAAGACAGCAGCACTGTCTTCATGGTGTTGAACATATGATTTGCCATTCATATTCTTTTCTTTATCGCTGTCTCACATCTCCCGTCTTCAGTTAGCGTATGTCCTAGGCAGCTGTGGTTTGTCACTTGTTCCAGTCTCTCTTTGTTTATGGTTATATCCACCTGTGGCTTCTGGACTTCTCTACTTTGGTCTTCTTGATAGTGATCTCAAGTCCACATTCTTTACTTGTGTTGTGTATCTTATTTATTAATTTCTCTAAGTTCATGTCAATATAGGTGTATATATGCGGTATATGCGTGTGAATATATTTATCTGTATGTATTTACCTAGATTAAATATACATATATATATATTGTTATATTTTATACTGCTTTTTCTATAAATTTGTCAGTTTATAATGAATGTGAGAATGTAATTAAGTTTATTTCATGTAGTTACATAAATCAGAGTGTAGAGTGTATGGACAAGAAGTTTATTATTTATTTATCTTATCTTATATCTTATATCCTTCCCGTGCCGTTAAACGTCACATAGGGCTCGCAAGGTAGTTCGCCAATTTTGCCTGTCTTCAGTGAGTCTTTCAACCTCATCAAAGGATTTTATGCCTGTTAATTTGGCATCTCTTAACAATGTCCTCTTCAGAGTTTCACGCGGTCTGCCTCTTTTTCTTTGGTCTGTTGTGTTCCACTTGATAACTTGTTTTGGGATTCTCTGATCATTTCTTCTCATCAAGTGACCAACATATGTCCATCTCCTTTTCCTGATCACCCATGAGACTGGTTGTTAGTCATCTGTCTTATTTATTTATGTAATCATTTAATTGTGTCTTCGTGATTAGCTCATTAACAAATGCTGAATGACTGTGACTGAGTGAAAGCTGTATGATGAAGAGCAGAATGTCAGACGGGCCTGCATGCCCAAATTCTTGACCCTTTGAAAATAAAGTCCGTTCGTTTACCTGTCCGTACACTTTGTTTATTTGTTTACCTGTCCGTACACTTTGTTTATTTGTTTACTAGTCCGTACACTTTGTTTATTTGTTTACTAGTCCGTACACTTTGTTTATTTACCAACCCGTACATCTGGTTTACGTGTCTACTAGTCCGTACTTCCGATTTGTTTGTCCTACATCTGTCTCTCCCTAAGTACCTCCGTTTATAATTATATCTGTCCGAGATATTTATCGTATGTCTATGTTATTAATAACAAAAAAGAATGGAAGAACTAATTATGTCAGTCCGCAAGAACAGCGAAGAGCAGAACCTCTATCTTAATGCAAAGAGAACTAAATTGATGACAACTGACAAAACAAACAAGGCAACTGAAGTATGTATCAATGAGGAAAAACTGGAAGAAGTTGAGAGTTTTGAATATCTTGGATCACTGCTAACTAATAATGGAGATACAATGAGGGAAATTAAAAGGAGGGCATCTATCGCTCTTCAGAAAGTAAAACAAATAAAGAATCTGTGGAGAGGAGCAGACAGAACCACAAAAATAAGATTTTTAAGGGCATGCATCTTTCCCATAGCAACATATGCCTGTGAGACCTGGACACTCAAAACAGCTGAGAAACACATAAATGCCTTTGAATGTAAATGCTATAGAAGAGTTCTCCAAATATCGTGGACACAAAAAAGAACAAATATATCTATACTACAAGAGCTTAATATTGAAGAAGGCTGGCTAGTGAAGAGGATTAAAGAGAGAAAACTTAAATATTTTGGACACATTAAACGTCATAATAATTTAGAGAAGACCGTATTGGAAGGATACATAATGGGAAAAAGAAAAAGAGGAAGACCAAGACGATGGCGGCTGCAAGACATCGTTGACGATCTGGAAATGGATGCAGCAGCAGCAGGCCATCTTGCTCACAACCGAGAGGCCTACAGGAGTGCTGTTTGGGAGGCAAAGTTCCGCAAGGGACATGCAAATGAATGAATGAATGAATGTCTATGTTTATGTTGGTTTATTTTTTATGCTACTACGTGTCTTCAGTTTAATCAGGTTGTCAATGATCTCTGACAACCTTGAAGAAAGCGTTAACAAGACACTGTAAGTATGTGAAGGATTTATGACAACTTTTGTCTTAAGATTTACACTTTATAAACTTCCCGTAAACAAAACGTTTTCGGTTATGGCGCACGGCTAAAATTATGGTTTTTCACGCAGTTAAAGCCCATATTGTTGTTTGTATAACTTCACATACAGGGTGTCCACAAATTCTCCGTTGGGTTTAATACATTGAGCAGAAGAATAACATGGTTATTGTCCTTACTGGGAGGGGAACAAAAGATATTGTTACGGGACTAGTTTAAAGACATTTTCAGTAAGAGTAAAATACGGGACATCAGGGAGCAAAGGGAAAGAATCACTGAGGTTATTCCCAGAGATGTTACAACGAGGATATAGCAAAAAATACATCATCATCATCATCATCATCATCATTCATGTGCCGTGCCGACTGGCTTGGCTATTATGCTTCTCCAGATTACACGATCCTTCATGCAAGCCATCAGCTCAGTTGATGATCTCCTCTCACACCATCCCGTCAGACTGTCCAGTATCATTTCTCTTGGTCTTCCTCTTGATCTTCTTCCTTCTATTTTTCCTGTTGTTATAATATTTTCAATGCCCCCTCTTCTCATGGCATGTCCTATTAAAGTACATTGTCTCTCTCTCTCTTATTTCTTTGACCAGATTTTTTGTCTCTCCAGCTCTTCTCATACATTTTTCATTAGTTATTTTTGCTGTCCATTCTTCTGATAAACCACATTTCTGCTGCTTCCAATGATTTTTGTGCAGACCTGCCTATTTTCCATGATTCACTTGCATATAACAAGATAGGTTCAATATAGCATTTTAGGACTCGTTTTCATTGATAAGGATATGTTTCTCATTCTCTGAAATGCAGTCTTTGCTTGGCCTATTCTGTTCCTAATTTCTGTTCTGCATTTCCCATCTGAAGTTATTACTGCTCCAAGGTATTTGAATTTCTGCACCTAATTTAGAATAGTTCCGTTTAATTTTATACTGCATCAGATTTTAGATATTTTACTTCATCTTCTACTAACACTGGACGTAGTCACTTAGATTTTAGATATTTTACTTCATCTTCCACTAACACTCAATTTAGTCACTTAGATTTTAGATATTTTACTTCATCTTCCACTAACACTCGACGTAGTCACTCATATTTTAGATATTTTACTTCATCTTCCACTAACACTCGACGTAGTCATTCATATTTTAGATATTTTACTTCATCTTCCACTAACACTCGACGTAGTCACTCATATTTTAGATATTTTACTTCATCTTCCACTAACACTCGACGTAGTCACTCATATTTTAGATATTTTACTTCATCTTCCACTAACACTCGACGTAGTCACTCGGATTTTAGATAACACTGACGCTGAATAAAGTCCAGCGATTATGCTAATGAGCTGCATCAAGAACTGTCCATGTTCCAGGTGTTGGCAAGAGTTACACATGTGTATGTGTGTATGTACGTACATGTGCCTGTGGTTTTAGGCTTTGTAACTTTGTGTATGTGTGTGTATATTTCTGCATATTCAAGAAAAGAAGTTAAGGTTTCAGAAATTTTAAAAAAAATGTTAGAAAAAAGATACTAATTTTAGATACTGATCAATTTACGCAAAAAAAAGTGTGGAGTAATAATAATGTTCTCTCTCTCTCCCTCTCTCTCTCCCTCTCTCTCTCTCTCTCTCTCAACCTTTAGGTGTCCAGGGCACATGGGACTTCCGCAAGGATTTTCCACAAATGCCTGCCCTTTGCCTTTTTTCTGCTCTTGCCCAGGTGAGCCCTCTATTGCTCAACATCCTTTCTGTTGTTCTCCTCCATGTTTCCTTTGGTCTTCCCTTACTTCTGTTCCCCTGGGGTGTCCATCTTTGTGCTATTTTTAGTAATGAGTCACCCGGAGCACATGGTTCAGCTATCGTCAGTGCTAAATACAACAGCAGTTATCTTTTTTTTGTCCCATCAGTGGTCAAGACACATGGGACTGTTGGTAGGAAGAGATTTCCGCATCTGTTGTTCCTTACCCATTTTATTCTTGGAATAATACTAATAATCATCATCATCAGTTCCCTGTACTCCAGATGGAGAATAAAGCATCAACAAATGTTCTCCTAGCTAATCTTGTCTCGAGCAAGTTAGGAAACCTCAAACCGTGCTCTTTTCCGCTTCCTTTAGCTCCTGCTCTGTTGTGTGTCTCCATGTCCCTAATTCCTTCCCCTCTTTCTTTTTCCTTAACATTAATAATAATATAAATACATTATATAATGACAACACAAGTGCACGTCAGAAAGTAACCGCAATTCAAAGGGACGTAATCAATAGAAAAAATATAAAAAAGACTCGAGTCTTCTGATATAGTTTTCACTGGTTACGTCCCTTGACCTGCGGTTATTTTCTGATGCCCTCGCAATAGCATTTTTATCGTTTAGGGAGAAGGTATTTTCGTCAGGCAGATGTCAGCTGTTGGAGGACGGAGACGAGGAATGTGTCGAGGAGCTGTTTTGTTTCTTGTCTCCCCTAAAATGTTAGTTTTGAGAAGGCTTCCAGGCCATGAAAGATAACTCGAAGGAAGCTTCAGTAAAACTTATGCTAGAGCGGTAGAAAGAAAGAAAGAAAGAAAGAATGAATGAATGAATGAATGAATCTTTATTTTTAAAGGGTAAAGAATTGAGCACGCAGGCCCGTCTTACATTCTGCCCTTCATCACTCCATCTTTCATTCTTCCCACACACTCGGTTTAATACAAGTGTATAAATTTCATTAGGGAAAAACATTAAAAGAGAGAAAGATTAAACTATTACATTCAAAGTAAAAGAGAAGAAGTAATTAACCTAATAAAATAACACTCACGCACACATACACGCACACAGACATATACATAATCAAAAATACATTGTCAGTGCAGATCTTCTAACATATGTTGCTTTTTTTTTTACAAACATTAAAATAATTTCTAGAGAGGCAGATGTAGACGGAGACCTGTCCTTTGAAAAGGAGGGGGGGGGGGGTGGAGGTAGAAATGGTAGTAGTGGATAAAAAGAAGTACAGATAGGCAACAAAATATATTTCGCCTTGCAACACCTGCTAAAATGTTAAAATCCAAAATCATGTCCTTAAAAATTAAAATAACCATCTATAAAACTATTCAGACCAGGCGTCATGTATAGATCAGAAACGTGGAGTACAACAAAGAAAGGTGAACAACAATTGCAGATCTTTGAGAACAAGATCCCAAGAAGAATCTTTGGGCCCATCAGTGGAGAATGGAGAGCTAGAAAGAACACTGAACTGAACAGTTTATTTAAATCTCAACGAATTATAAATGTCTTGAAACTGAACAGATTACGCTGTTTGGGGCGTGTAGAAAGAATGGAAGAGATCAGACAAACGAAAATTATGTATGCACAAGTGATGATGGAAAGAAGACCAAAAATATAGACCACGACAGAGATGGAAAGACAAGATAGAAGAGGATATAAAAGAAATTAGTGTCACCAAATGGAGAGAGAAGTTTAGGAATAGACAGGAATGGAGGCGAACTTTATCCGCAGCAATCAGCCTTAATGGCTCGGAAAGAAGAAGAAGACGAAAAAGACAATAAAAAGAAGAGAATGTAGAAATGAAGTAAAACTAGTAACGCTCCAGTATTTCGCCAATATCCCTTTGTCGAGGACAAGAAGAAGTTTAAAAAAGTAGATAAATACAAGCAAAAAAGTTGAAAGTTAAGCATGCCAGAGACAATCTTAATGCGAAAATCAAACATAAAATGTCAAATGTTGGGGAATAAAGCAAAAATGTATGGCAGCTGTAATGCCAAGAAGGTTTTATATTAGCGCACTTGTGGAAGAAAGGAATGGCAGACCAAAACTCTTATACAAGGATGTTGTATAAGTCATCCGTTTCATCCAGAGCTTTCTCAGTCAGTCAGGAGAACTAAGGACTGCTTAAAGACCGAGCCATGTGGATGGCCACTCTGCATAAAAGTCTAGCATTGTTTGAAAAAAAAAAAGGAGGCCAAAAATTCGAAGACACAAGACCCAAGTGCAAGAGAATTAGACCGTGCAAACACAAACGTTATCTGCGATTATGCAAAGCTAATATCCAAAACAGCTTTCAGACAAGTGAAAACAATCTTGTGCAATGCATTTCTATCAAATAACATCAGAAAGAGCGTTCCAAAAAGCTACATTGAGCCTGTCCTATCACTATCTGGAATCAATAGATCTAGATCACTAGTCGCAAGAGAGATGTTATTTCTTAGAGGAACGTTTAGAATACCATGGAAACCAAACTGACGGGCAGGGTACATCTAAGAAAAGCAAGTGTATGTAGGTACCTAATTAAATCCATAAGAAAAGATAATTGTCGTTTATTGGACATATAATGAGAAAAGAGGGCTTGAAAACATCGTAACAACAGGAAGAGAGGCCGGGGAAGACTAAGAGAACAGGAAATAGTGAACCGTTTAGCGCTAGGCACAATAAAAAATATCACGAACTGATATGATGGATAATATATCAAGCATCGAGATTTATGGAGAACCATGGCCGTCAACGCCTGTTGCCATGGCACCTGATGATGTTGAATACTGATAGAATGAGAAAGGAAAGAAACTACTCGGCGAGACGAACCTCGCCAAGTTAGTCAACAACCTGGTCTGTTATAAGCCTATCGTCTCAGATGAACGAGCCATTATTATTTGGCTGAAGACAGCCTGCTGGGCAACATTGGAAACCTCTTGTGCAGCCGTTAAATACGATGTTCTCTCCCTTAGCAAGTCACTGCGACACAAGCACAAACCAGGTGGTGGGTGTTTGGATTGTTGCCGTGGCTTGAGTCAGTGTGACATGGCACGCAAGGTTCAGCTAGTGGATCTTTGGATTCTTGGGTGGCTTCCCCTTTTCAGAACGTTTCTCTCTGGAAAACGTCTTGTTGTACTGACAAGATGCTTGCTTCAGTGAGTATTCGTTCATTCATTTGCATGTCCCTTGCGGAACTTTGCCTCCCAAACAGCACTCCTGTAGGCCTCTCGGTTGTAAGCAAGATGGCCTGCTGCTGATGCGTCCATTTGCAGATCATCAACGATGTCTTGCAGCCATCTTTGCTTTGATCTTACTCTCTTTTTTTCCCATTATGTATCCTTCCAAGACGGTCTTCTCTAGATTATCATGACGTTTAATGTGTCCAAAATATTTAAGTTTTCTCTCTTTAATCCTCTTTGCTAGCCAGCCTTCTTCAATATTAAGTTCTTGTAGTATGGATATATTTGTTCTTTTTTGTGTCCATGATATTTGAAGAACTCTTCTGTAGCATTTACAATCAAAGGCATTTATGTGTTTCTCAGCTGTTTTGTTAAGTGTCCAAGTCTCACAGGCATATGTTGCGTTGCGATCTTAGGAATATTACTCACAATAATACATTACTGATCTTTTATTCTTTGGAATATTACTCACAATAATACATTACTGATCTTTTATTCTTTGAAATATTACTCCCAATAATACATTAATAATCATTTATTCTTAAGAATAATACTCACGAATAATACTTTTCTGTTCTTTTATTCTTTGGAATATTACTCACAGTAATGCATTACTGATCTTTTATTCTTTGAAATATTACTCACAATAATACATTACTGATCATTTATTCTTTGGAATATTAACAAATATTATGTTAATATGTTCGTTGAGACTGAAGACAAAGACACAGACAGGTACACAACCTTGAGGAGAATAAACGAAGACGCAGAAGGTCAGAGACAAGGAAGTAGTTCAAGATATCACTTGCCTGTTTGGCTTTGGACTGCCAGAAAAGACTTAACGTAAAATCTGTCAGTGTTTGGCAGGTAGGCAAGGGGTGGCGAGGCTGAAATGTTTATCAGCAGAAATCCTTTCATCGACAAGCGGCGAAGGCTCCGACTTCCCAGGGACTGAGTAAGTGACTAAGGCAAGATATCTTAGGCCTTGTCTGCGATTGATTTGTTTTGATGTGTAGATGTGTAACCTTCTACATACTCGGACAACCAGTCAGAAAGTTCCAGAACTGATGAATATGGCAAGATTAATACTCTGTGTTTCCCTGCTGACACAGTGGCAGTGGCTAATATTTTTTCTTTAGGAATTTTGTGTTCATCGTTCCTGGCTGACCCGCCCCTGGCTAACACGCCCCTGGCTGACTCGAATCTGGCTGACCCGCCCCTAGTTGACCCATCCCCGGCTGATCCGAATCTAGTTAACCATCCCTTGGCTAACCCGCCCTTGGCTGACCCGCCCTTGGCTAACATGGCCCTGGCTAACATGGCCCTGGCTAACACGCCCCTGACTAACCCGCCCTTGGCTAACACGCCCCTGGCTAACATGCCCCTGGCTAACCCGCCCCTGGCTGGCCGGCCCTGGCTCTGGATTTACTGTCCACGGCGTCGCCATGTTGTTTCTGAAATCTGGTGAGTTTCACTGTGAGATGAAATTACAGGGAAGTTTAAACGGACTGACCAAGTGGCACAAGTCAAGAAAAGCGAAGGATCTGAAAAGAGATAACACGGCTGGAGCAAAATAAGCGACATGATCTCCAACTTCTACCGGCAAGGAATTAATGAGCAGATTTAATATTCAAATATGAGACAACAACAATAACAATAAAAAAATAACACCAGCAGTAACAATAATAGCAATAACAACAATAAGAATAATAGCAACAACAAGGACAATAGCAGTAAAAACAAGAACAATAACAATAATA
This sequence comes from Achatina immaculata, assembly GCA_009760885.1. Taxonomy (NCBI): domain Eukaryota; kingdom Metazoa; phylum Mollusca; class Gastropoda; order Stylommatophora; family Achatinidae; genus Lissachatina; species Lissachatina immaculata. Next base: position 1,193,020 of record CM019712.1, read on the forward strand.
GCAATTACAACAATAACACTAATAGAAACAACAATAACAAGGACAATAGCAAATAACAAGAACTATACAACAAGAATAACAGCAACAACAAGAACAATAACAGCAACAAAATTAACAAAGACAATAGCAACAACAACAATAAAAAGAACAGCAATAATAGCAACAACAGCAATAATAGCAACAACAGCAATAATAGCAGCAACAGCAATAATAGCACAACAGCAATAATAACAACAACAATGATAGCAACAACAGCAATAATAGCAACAACAGCAATAATAGACCAACAGCAATAATAGCAACAACAGCAATAATAACAACAACAATGATAGCAACAACAGCAATAATAGACCAACAGCAATAACAGCAACAACAGCAATAATAGCAACAACAGCAATAATAGCAACAACAGCAATAATAGCAACAACAAAAACAACAACAATAATAGCAATAACAACAATAAGAATAATAGCAACAACAAGGACAATAGCAGTAAAAACAAGAACAATAACAATAATAGCAATTACAACAATAACACTAATAGAAACAACAATAACAAGGACAATAGCAAATAACAAGAACTATACAACAAGAATAACAGCAACAACAAGAACAATAACAGCAACAAAATTAACAAAGACAATAGCAACAACAACAATAAAAAGAACAGCAATAATAGCAACAACAGCAATAATAGCAACAACAGCAATAATAGCAGCAACAGCAATAATAGCAACAACAGCAATAATAACAACAACAATGATAGCAACAACAGCAATAATAGCAACAACAGCAATAATAGACCAACAGCAATAATAGCAACAACAGCAATAATAACAACAACAATGATAGCAACAACAGCAATAATAGACCAACAGCAATAACAGCAACAACAGCAATAATAGCAACAACAGCAATAATAGCAACAACAGCAATAATAGCAACAACAAAAACAACAACAATAATAGCAAGAACAACAAGAACAATAATAGCATCAACAATATTAACCACAATAACAACAACAATAACAGTAATAACAATAACAACAACAATAACAATATTAGCAAAACAATAACAACAACGATAGCAACCACAATAACAACAACAATAATAAAAAATAACACCAACAATAGCAACAATAATAACAATAATAAAAAACTAATAAAAAAAAACAAAAATAACAGCAACGACAATAACAATAACAACATTCAGTCGTAAACTCACCCCTTACTTCTATCGAGATTCAGTTTTTTATAAAACCCACATCTATCTACGAAACAAATGATAAATTTCAGTGAAGTATCCAGAAAAACTTACAGGCGCCCAGGCAAATGCTCGTCCTCTTGATCTCAAACTAGTTCCCACCAGCGAGTATTTCTAGGAAATCACAGATCCAGTACAAACGTCTCTAACAGAGTCGCAGTCAGACCAATTTAGTGGTTGGTATTTTTAGAGAAACCTGGCACAGCGCCACTTAGGTACCTTAAGACCCGCTACAGGTTTGAGAAAAAAACAGAAGAAGAAGAAGAAGAAGATGGTTACGTCTATTTAAAACGTTAGTACAAACACACACACATACACACACACACGCATATATCTACAGGGAACTCTCTACTGTCGATAGCGAAGCAACAACTACATAACTCCCTAGGTCATCAGGGGAAATATCCCCCGCCCCCCCCCAAACCAAGTGTCTGGCACTTTAAATTCCTGACACCCTAAAGAGGAGGGGGCGGGCCCCTCTGGGTCATGACCCTTGGAGGTCTTTAAATTTTTTTTTTTTTCTTTTCCAACCTGCTCCAAGACGTGAACCAACATCTCTTCTGTGACAGAGAATCTTGGAAACACATCTTAGCTACTCCGCCACACAGGGCCGGTGTCAGAAGTGGCAGGCTGAGCTGTTCAAGTTCTGTCATTGCTTATTAACAGGCTCCACGTCCAGCAGGAAGCCTTCTCTGCTGTTTCTGAAAGGCTCTTATATTTAAGAAGGGGGCGGGGAAAATAACAGCGTTTTCAGCCATCCACACACCACCCACTAACTTACCCACCCACTCAATTACCCATAGACCCATCCACCCACACATTTACCCACCCACCCGCTCATTCACCGGCCGCCCACTCGGCACCTGGGTCAACCCTTTCTCAAAAGAAAATATGGGCACCTGGGGTTTCCCTATGAAACAACAAAGGCAGCAAGGACAAGCTGCTGGCATCCCTCCCTACCCCAAATGCTGAAGTGGCCTAGAAATGTGAAGGCACTAACACATCACACGCCTACAGGGGCATATCTTCATTCGTCTGTGACTTCTCCACCTTGGCTCTATTCATCCAGAAACACAAGCTTATGTAAAACAGGATTTGAAAGTTTGGCTGAGTTTCTGCCAGAAAGAAATCTCACATTAAAACAGAATTTTAAACCTTGGCTGACTTTCTGCCAGAAATAAATTTAACCTTAAAACAGGATTTGAAAGTTTGGCTGACTTTCTGCTAGAAATAAAGTTCATTTTAAAACAGGATTTGAAAGTTTGGATGACTTTCTGCTAGAAATAAAGCTCACATTAAAACAGGATTTGAAAGTTTGGCTGATTTTCTCCCAGAAATAAAGCTCATATTAAAACAGGATTTAAGTACAAAAAAACATATCGCGACTCCTCCTTCTCTCCCTCTCTCTCTCTCTCCCTCTCTTCTTTTCTGCCCCGTCACTATCGCATAAAACTGAACCCTTCCTCACCTGCACATCACGTCTTCCCTTAAACCGACGGCGGCGCTTACATCGTAACCCAGTGCGTCTCGCCTTTCAGGTGCAAATTCTCCATTTCCCGCGACAGTTCCCTTAATGCAATTGTCAGACAATTTCCACAACTGTGATACAAGGAGCGCGCTAGAGCCTTGCTGAAACCCACTCCCTCTACTACCGGCTAATGAAATTGTATACTTAAGAAATTATACTTACATCAGGTCCTTTAATAAGAACTTAACATGTCACACAATCCCGAGCCATATATTCCAAGCGCACAAAATGTTATGTGTGATCCGTCTTTATTGTCGCAAATATCCGTAAAATACCGATAATTGTCGAAAATACCCGACACAAAAATTGTTAATTAAATTTCAGGTTGTTATAACTCCAAATATGTCCACAGCAAATATCATTTTTATATATGTGCATAGTGATCTTATCGTTAAATATACGCATACTGATCTTATCTTTATATATGTCTAATGATGTTTGTTTATATACAAAAACAAAAAAAGAAAAAAAATATAACTAGGAGGGGGAAAATACTTAATTGTTTTGTCACGTGATAAACAATGTTATCGCCTGTTTCTTAATAACTGCACGTAGTCAGGTCACGTCTTATCAGGGAGAGGACGGACATGGGAGTCTAGAACTGTGTGTTAGTATGTCGACCCTGGTACCTGTTTCAGGTGTCCTCAAGAGAAACGTTCACCTGCTCTTATTCTGTATGTGGTAACATTAGGTAGTAAAGGTGAGAGTAGGCCAGTTAGGATTCTAATCAAGCAAACTCTTCTTCGAACAGTTGCAGACGTCACCTTGTATACTTTTGAAGTAGTTGGTGGTCATCTGGAGGGCGTGGACATCCCTGTACAGTTTGTTCTGGACTGGTACAGCAGTTGGCCACATTTGTCTTCTCTGTTGTTCACATGTTGGACACCCCCTCAGTATGTGGCCTGCTGTCATCTTGTTGGTGCCACATGCACATTCATCACTTGATCCAATAATGATTTTGTTGTACAGATTGTGCTTAGCCTGTTGAGCCTCAAGATGATGATGACTTCCTCTTCTCTGTTTAGCTGATAGTAGGCACAGTTTCTTTGGTGGTCTGGCCGCTCTTTCTCCCATTTCTTCTTGTGGCTGAGATTTATCAGTGTTATGGCCTCCTCGAATGTTACGCTGGTGTCTGTCTGTGGCAGTTTATCTCTTTCTTTCGCTATTGTGTCTGTGGTAGTTTACCTCTTTCTTTCGCTATTGTGTCTGTGGTAGTTTCCCTCTTTCTTTCGCTATTGTGTCTGTGGTAGTTTCCCTCTTTCTTTCGCTATTGTGTCTGGTAGTTTCCCTCTTTCTTTCGCTATTGTGTTTGTGGTAGTTTCCCTCTTTCTTTCGCTATTGTGTCTGTGATAGTTTACCTTTCTTTCGCTATTGTGTCTGCTGTTTAGTTTCGGGGTACACCACAATGGGATATGATCCACTGCATTACTACTCTTTTGAACCGTGGGTTTATCTGGTGCATTTCTGTTCGTAGGTCACGGGTTTCTTATCAGAAAACGGTGATAAACAACTCCAGACTTTAGAGAAAGAGAATTCACAAGCGGACCTGGATCTGCTGTATGCTTCAGAAACATGGACATCGCCGGCAAAAAAGAACCAAGAGCCTGCAGATCTTTGTTAACACCTGCCTAAGGAAGATCCTTCAGATTAGATGGCCAGATAGTACCGGCAATGAAAACAAACCAACTCACAGTGAAAGAAATGATGAGGAAAATTCGCTGAAGATGGACAGGGCACACACTTTGAAAGCCTACCACAAACTTAACCAGACAATGGACAGGACACACACTACGAAAGCCTACCACAAACTTAACCAGACAATGGACAGGACACATTCTATGAAAGAATACCACAAACTTAACCAGACAATGGACAGGACACACTCTATGAAAGCCTACCACAAACTTAACCAGACAATGGACAGGACACACACTATGAAAGCCTACCACAAACTTAACCAGACAATGGACAGGGCACACACTATGAAAGCCTACCACAAACTTAACCAGACAATGGACAGAACACACACTACGAAAGCCTACCACAAACTTAACTAGACAATTGACAGGACACACACTACGAAAGCCTACCACAAACTTAACCAGACAATGGACAGGACACACACTATGAAAGCCTACCACAAACTTAACTAGACAATGGACAGGGCACACACTATGAAAGCCTACCACAAACTTAACTAGACAATGGACAGGGCACACACTATGAAAGCCTACCACAAACTTAACCAGACAATCTCTCACCTGGAGCCCCCAGGGAAAGAGGACCTGGCGAAGGAGTCTAAAAGATGACAATGATGGACTACACCAGGAGACGGACAGAAGAAACAGGCCATGACAAAGAAATGGAGAGCTCTTGTTGATGACCTAGGCCCCAGGAAGGGGTCAAGAAGGCGAGAAAGGAAGGCACAAGCAGGGCCGTCTTAACTACCCTGCAGGCCCAGGGCACCTTACCTACTCTGGCCTTTTAATTTAACCCACACAAAGAAGAGTTACACAGACAATGTGTGAATCTTGGGGCCCCTGTCCCGTGTGCTCCAGTACTAGGACAGTACTGTTCACCAAGTACTGTACAGACTAAGATAAATGCCAGGCTGAGAATGGACAAGGGGGTCAATGCTAAAGCCGTATTGGGCAGACTGCAGGAAATGGAAGAGCGGGAATGGAAGAACGATGTAGCTGTGAAGAAGAAGACTGCTGGTAGGAAATGTGAACTGTGTGGCAGAAAACACATCGTAAAGAACCAACACCTGATGGGAACTATCAGGAAACATACTCTTGGATGGATGCCGCGGCATATGGCGGGAGCATATAATATAACATGATCAAATTGAGGTAGTGTTCTTCTGTCTTGTAATTCTTCTCATTAATATGCTTTGTAATCCTGCCACCTTTATCGATGATATTGCTGAATATTTCTGAGGATATCTTCACACATAATCTGATCACTGTTGTTTTAGATTAGGTTTCACAAACGTCACACTTCACTAAATCAGAGTAAATTCGATGAAATGTTCTCTACATATTTCATTTAATTATCACAAATAAGATATTGGACTTAGAATTCACAACATCACTTGTACTAAGATGCAATATGACATTATCTTCGTTAGTTTCGTCGTTCAAGCACATCAGTATCAAACTATCATATTCTACATACAGCATTTCTCAATGTTCTCCTATTTCACAATATTCTACACATTTGATAAGAGGAGAATTCTAAACTCTGTACTATATTCCATCTGCAACACGTGGTCAGTCAGTTACACGACTAAATCATTGTACTCGAAGTTTCAAAGTCATAAATATTCATATCACTTGAAACACAGATTCAGTCTGTCCTAAAACTACTTCTTCAGAACTGCTTTTCCTGAGTATCTATTTCTCTAATTGTCCATCTACTCCACCTGTCGTTACCTACGTCTTCTTTCTCTCTCGTGTCTTCTCTGATTGTCTGTCCTTCTCTTCTTCTCTTGTCTGGACCGGTCTCAGTTCACTGACCGTCCTTGTTCCTCTTTCTTCGGGGCTCCGTCTTCTGTTTCCTCTCCTCTACTTCTTCTTCCTTCTTCGTTCTGTTCTTCTTGTCGGTTCTTCCGTCTTCGGTCTCCCTCCTCTGTCTCTTCTTCTTCCTCATTCTTCCCCCCCCCCTGTCTTTTCTTCGTTCTGTTTGTCCCCGTTCTTTCTTCGTCTTGTTCTAGTGTCATGGAAGTTTTATATCTTTCTCTTCCTTTTTTCGACCTACTTTTCTCTGTCGCTATTCGATCTTACTATTTTCTTTACTGCATATTTTCATAATCATATTTATTAATAATAATAATAACCACTATAATCATTACTTACAAGGCTATGCTACAATAAGAGGCTGTCCTGAAAGCACTGACGCCAGAGTTTTGTTCACAAAGAATGACTGAGACTTGAACCCTGGGTTCCTGTAGGATAAGAGCCGCCTAGCTACAAGAAGACAACACACAAACCACTCAGAGGCTGAGCGGCTGAACTTCTCTGAAGGTTTGTGTTCTAAAAAGCCACAGTGGGAGAAAGTTTCAGGAAACAAGGCGCCAACAATGTAATATTTCAGCTCTTGCCTACGCGAGAAACGTTAACAAAGAAACAATGAGAAAGGAAGAAAGAATAGATAACACGATTAAAGAAACACAAATAAAAACAAGAACTCGGGCAAACGAAGGTGAAACCGGCAAATGGATAAGAAACCATAATCTTTCAGGAGTGAGGACAGGCTACGTATGGACTGATTTACCCACCGCCTCTTGTGTAATAACCACGGACTGGTTGTGCTAGAGCTATTAATACTTTGCCTGGAGGAACGCAAGCAAGGGTCAGGACCGCCTAATCTGATAAGCGTGGGCGTCTTGAAAAGGTCCTTCCCGTGTTTATTACATAAGTCTACAAATATATGAAGGCTCAGTACAACAGGCTTTTCTGAAGAACATGTCACGTGACTCCTACTGCACAGCAGAGTTTTAATTTTTTTAAAAATAGCAACAACAAAAAACGCGCACCGAAACAAACCATTCGAAGATCACAAAACAATAAAGTTCCAGGCAGTTCTCGGCTTACGTAGACCCGACATAAACTGATCACTGACTTAACTAGGAAAATCTTCGGAACGCCACAGACTGAACTGTAGGCCAGAAATATTAGATAACGACAGAAAATGCCTCGCTCGGCAGTTGGGACCTGGTCTGTATTTAATGTTTATAACCGTTTTTACTGTTACATCTTTGACATACTAGTAAAGAATGTGCTCAAATATACGTATATTTTAGTTTAAATTGAGCTCCGAACAACGATCTATCTTCGCAAATCGGGGGCCGTCTGTATTTTTGTGCCAACAAGCGCAGAGATTTGTTCCGTTTTCGTTTAAAAATTCATCCAAATTTGAAACACGTTTTTAAATTTTATATATTCGTTTCTTTCTGCCGTGTTTTGGACTTTGCCCTTGCCGATAAAAAATTCCACGAAGAACAATTCTACGATACAAGATAACGGAAATTTGAGAATAATTACAGTCTTATTAGATGTGTGGTATGTGTGTTAGAACTGTGTGGTATGTGTGTTAGAACTGTGTGTTAGGAAGTCAATGTTTTCACTCATCCGTGATAGTTTTATGCTCCACTGAGAGTACAGAGGACCGATGATGATGATGATGAAGATGATGATGCTTGATATATATATATAGTCTGTATCCAGCAACCTGGTGTTCAACATGCATGAGATGCGAAGGAAGGAATCTTACGATCACTTCCTTCGTCCTTGAAAAAATACAGTTATCTCCCTTGTTCTGCCTTTATCTGGCGTCCTATACAACAATGGGCTTGAGAAGGGTCCCCATAAGTGTAAAGAAATACGTGTAACAGACAAAAATAGGTCGACATTAAAAAAAAAAAGGGGGAAACCTACAGGATTTTAGGAATATTATTATTTTATGTTTTAGGGAACTACTCAGTCAGTCAGTCATTTGCATGTCCCTTGCGGAGCTTTGCCTCCCTAACAGCTCTCCTGTATGCCTCTCGGTTGTAAGCAAGATGCCCTGCTGCTGATGCATCCATTTGCAGATCATCAAAGACGTCTTCCAGCCATCTTCGCCTTGGTCTTCCTCTCTTTCTTTTTCCGATTACTCATATTTACCCTTCCAAGATGGTCTTGTCTAACTTATCATGACGTTCAAGTGTCCAGGTCTCACAGGCGTATGTTGCGATGGGAAAGATGAATGCCCTTAAAAATCTTATTTTTGTAGATCTGTCTGTTCCTTTCCAGAATGTCAGACGGACCTGCGTGCCCAATTCTTAACCCTTTTCAATAAAGATCAATCAATCAATAAATCAATCTCCATAGCTTCTTTAAGTTATTTTACTCTGTGAAGAACGACAGATATCCTTCTTTTAATTTCCCTCATTGTATCTCCATTATTAGTTAGTAGTAATCCAAGATTACAATGGATGTTCCTCTGGAACAGCCTCGTCCGGTAGGGCAGCTCACGAGCCACAGGTGAGGCCAGATCGTCATCAAGCTACTGGTGGCAAAAATAGCAAGTTCAAAATAGCAACATGGAATGTTAGAAATTTATTCCAAGCTGGAAAATTAGAAAATGTAAAGATGGAAATGGAAAGGATGAAGATCAACATATTAGGAATGAGTGAAGATAGATGGACAGGTGCAGGGAAGATAAACTCAGATAAATATACAATAATATATTCAGGAAGTGAGAAACATGAACGAGGAGTAGGAATTATATTTGATGAACAAACGGCAAGGACAACTGTAGGATATTTGAACATCTCGGACCGAGTCCTGCTAGCCCAACTGAAAGGACAACCAATAAACATAAATATTATACAAGTGTACGCTCCAACATCTGAAAGCTCTGAAGAAGATTTACAGCTATTTTATAATGACATAGAGACAGCACTAAAACACACAAAGTCACATGAAGTTACCATATTCATGGGAGATTTTAATGCCAAAGTTGGTGAAGGAAGAACTTCAGACATCGTTGGTGACTATGGACTGGGGGAGAGGAATGACAGAGGTTATAAATTAATTGAATGGGCAAGAATACACAGCATGGTTGTAGGAAACACCTGGTTTAAACAACATCCTCGAAGACTGGCAACGTGGTGCAGTCCAGACAAAAAGACTTTTAACCAGATAGACTACATATTAATCAACAAACGATTCCGCAATGCATTACTGACAACAAAAACCATGCCAGGAGCTGACTGCAATAGTGACCATGATCCACTCTGTGGAAAAGTTAGAATAAAACTAAAGAAAGCAGGCAGAAAAGTGAGAAACATCAAACTGAATACAGAAGTTCTTAAAAATGACCAAGAACTGAGAGAACAATACAAAGTTATTATAACAAATAGATACAATGCAATAGCAAAGATAAATAGTATAGATGAACAATGGGAAATGTTAAGAGATTCTATCCACCAAACTGTTAAGGAGATAATACCACCAAAAAAAGAAGGCCCTAAAAATAAATGGATGACAGACAACATCTTAGGACTGATGGACAAGAGGAGGAGGAGTAAAAATAACGAGAAAAAATATAACAAGATAAATAAAGAAATAAGACGCAAATGCAGAGAAGCAAAAGAAGTGTGCTTAAATGAGCAGTGCAGACAGATAGAGGACTCTCATATTAAAGACAGCAAAAACATGCACAAACGAATTAATGAACTCACAGGCAGGAAAACAAAATATACCACAGGATGCCTGAAATCGAAAGAAGGTAAAATGTTAATGGGAAAAGAAGACATTGTGGACAGGTGGACAGAGTATATCGGTGAGCTATATGGAGGAGAAAGACTAGAATTAACACCAGATACTGAAAACTGTGAGGGACCACCAATACTTGAAGATGAAATCATAGATGCCATCAAACACATGAAGAAAGGAAAAGCGACTGGGCCTGATAATATAACACTAGAAGAAATAGAGGCATTAGAGGAGACAGGAATAAAAATAATAACCAAGTTACTGAATGACATTTACAACAGTGGTTATATTCCCAGTGACCTGATTAAATCCACGTTTATAGCACTACCAAAGAAACCAGGTGCAAAGGAATGTGACGACCACCGGACTATCAGCCTCTCATGTCACATAACGAAGCTACTTCTGAGAATAATTATGAGAAGAACAAGGAAAAAGATAAAAATGGAAATAGCAGATGAACAGTTTGGATTTGTTGAAGGAAAGGGAACACACAATGCCATTTATGCTTTACGAACACTAACAGAAAGAGCTTTAGAAGTACAGAAAGATCTCTACTTATCCTTCATTGATTACACCAAGGCATTTGACAAGGTGAAACATAATGAAATTATTAAAATGCTTGAAGACATCAATATAGACGGCAAAGACCTGAGGATTGTAAAACATCTATACTGGCAGCAAGAAGCAGCAGTTGAAAATAGAATTGGAAAATATCAACCTATAAAACAAGTAGTGCGACAAGGATGTGTACTATCTCCAGACCTTTTTTCTCTGTATAGCGAGAATATTCTAAGAACAATCATCACAGAACAAGGCATAAAAATTGGAGGATACAATATTAACAACCTTCGGTATGCTGACGACACAGTACTGATAGCTGAGAACCAACAAGACCTGCAAAATCTCTTGAATAAAGTCGCCAAAGAAAGTGAACAGAAAGGCCTTATTTTGAACATCAAAAAGACAAAGACTATGGTTATATCTAAGAAACAGAATCCACCAGCATGCAGTATTAAATTAAACGGAACTATTCTAAAGCAGGTGCAGAAATTCAAATACCTTGGAGCAGTAATAACTTCAGATGGGAAATGCAGAACAGAAATTAGGAACAGAATAAGCCAAGCAAAGACTGCATTTCAGAGAATGAGAAACATATTGACCAACACATCCTTATCAATGAATGTTAGAAAACGAGTCCTAAAATGCTATATTGAACATATCTTGTTATATGGAAGTGAATCATGGACAATAGGCAAGTCTGCACAAAAATCATTGGAAGCAGCAGAAATGTGGTTTATTAGAAGAATGTTGCGAATCCCCTGGACAGCAAAAATAACTAATGAAGAATGTATGAGAAGAGCTGGAGAGACAAAAAACCTTGTCAAAAAGATAAGAGAGAGACAATGTACTTTCATAGGACATGCAATGAGAAGAGGGGGCATTGAAAATATTATAACAACAGGAAAAATAGAAGGAAGAAGATCAAGAGGAAGACCAAGAGAAATGATACTGGACAGTCTGACGGGATGGTGTGAGAGGAGATCACCAACTGAGCTGATGGCCTGCATGAAGGATCGTGTACTCTGGAGAAGCATAATAGCCAACGCCAGTCGGCACGGCACATGATGATGATGATGATGAATCCAAGATATTCAAAACTCTCCACTTCTTCCAGTGTTTCCTCATTGATATATATATTTCAGCTGCCTTATTTGTCTAGGGAACTACTACTACTTTATGTTTTATGATACTACTACTGTACTTTATTTTCAAACTTAAATATTTCAGGAAACTACTACTACTTTATGTTTTCAAACTTAAATATTTTAGAGAATTACTACTACTTTATGCTTTCAAACTTTAATATTTTAGATAACTACCACAACTTTACGTTTTCAAACTTAAAAAAAAGTAAAACAGCAACAACCACATTTGTTGCCAGTGCTGGTGTAAGTTGGCGATCATAAGACAGGCTGGGGTTGCACTGAAGTAACACTCCAAGACTGTGGGGTAGAAACGTTAGTATAGTACTTTCTCCTGCTTATTTTAGCCCATGTAAACCAGAAAACACCGAAGACTGAGATCTATGAAGACTTATGACAGCCAACGCCCACCTACATGGCCCGTGATCAAGAAACCAGTGGTTCTCAGACATTTCGGAAAGATGAAGCCAGTGGTTCTCAGACATTTCGGAAAGATGAAGCCAGTGGTTCTCAGACATTTCGGGAAGATGAAACCAGTGGTTTTCAGACATTTCGGATTGCTGCCCCATCGAGTCTCAGGTCGTATCTCTAGTACCGCAGCCCTACCTCCCAACTCCACGCCTTTTTTTTTTATTCGTATTCTGTCTTACTGCCACTTTATCCCCCCCCCCACCCCGCGACCTCTAGGGGGCGACACTTCCAACTCTGAGAATCGTTCATGGATATAAACCAACCAGAGAAAACTCTGTTGCAGTTTTATTAAGTCCGGTAGTTTTGCTACTCACTGCGTCATCAGCAAAAATTCCGCCATCTTGGTAAGGCTAATTTGTTTCGTGGTTTTCTGCTTCCGCTAAGAACGCCAGCGTCCAAGTTTTCAAACAACACAGGCTTCACCTTTTCAAGCAAAAAGTCGAGAAGTAACGGCGGACAGTGGTCTGTATCTTGGTAGTAATGTATGTTCCGGAAGCTACAAAATATCTGCTCATGTTCTCTGTATGATGATAATGATGAGGATGATGATGATAATGGCACTGACCGCCGAGAATTTTCTTCCTGTCCCCCGTCGCGTGCACACAAGACGGACCGATGGCCTTTCAGCAAACTGTCCTGCTAGGCTTCTTAGAAAAATCCCTCCCACCCAACTGCCGTGTCACACTGCCAGGAAGGGAGATCGAGTCTTGGCTGGTGGGGACGTTCGCTTATGCAGGAAACTCTCTACTGTAGAGAGCGGAACAACAACACAACTCATTCAGATCATCAGAACAGGTACCCCCCCCCCCCCTCAGACAAGTGTTTCGACCCTATTAAACTCCTGACACTCTAAAGCTGGGGGGGGGGGGGGTTTCTGAGTCATGACTTAAGTACTGCAATGATATTTCATCAACACCAATATCACAGTATGGTTATATCGCTGTATGGTTATATCGCTATATGGTTATATCGCTATACGGTTATATCGCTATATGGTTATATCACTGCATGGTGGTATATCACCGGCATTGTATGCGTAGCTTTAAAAAAAACATGCAAAGACAACATAATACTCAAACTCATACAGTACCTGGATATAAAATAAAATCGCCGGCAACACTGTATTGGATAAGCTGGCAACAGCAATTACGTCTTGAACGTTTTACCACCGAGACCGCTGTCACGTGGGCGAGAATCTCGCACAAACACAGGCTTTGCTAAATATAGCTCATGGCTTACCAAAACAAACCCCAGTTTCCTGGAAAAGCGGTGGGGAATTCCCGCAGTTACTCTGGTCTTTTTTTCCTTAAAAAAATTCAGTTCTTGCTATCATAAACCAGTTCTAGAAAACAGAAACTTTTTATAAAACAATTACAGAAGAGTTTCTCTGACTCCCCCCTTCATAAATCACCTGCTTTTCTAGCAGAATTACAAGAAGATGTTATATAGGTCTACTGATGATGTTGCCCAGAAACTGGGCGTGCTAAGACGCCATGGCAGACACTACTAAAACACTAAATGCCTTAAAACATATCATAAACTAGGGTCAGGTCCCAAGTTTCGGGGGGAGGGGGAGATAAGGTATTTTCATGGTTAGAAGTAACAGAAAAAAACTACTTATATCATCATCATCATCATCAGGTGCCGTGCCGACTGGCGTTGGCTATTATGCTTCTCCAGAGTACCCGATCCTTCATGCAGGCCATCAGCTCAGTTAGTGACCTCCTCTCACACCATCCCGTCAGCCTGTCCAGTATCATTTCTCTTGTCTTCCTCTTGATCTTCTTCCTTCTATTTTTCCTGTTGTTATAATATTTTCAATGCCCCCTCTTCTCATTGCATGTCCTATGAAAGTACATTGTTTCTCTCTTATCTTTTCGACAAGATTTTTTGTCTCTCCAGCTCTTCTCATACATTCTTCATTAGTTATTTTTGTTGTCCAGGGGATTCGTAACATTCTTCTAATAAACCACATTTCTGCAGCTTCCAATGATTTTTGTGCAGACTTGCCTATTGTCCATGATTCACTTCCATATAACAAGATAGGTTCAATATAGCATTTTAGGACTCGTTTTCTAACATTCATTGATAAAGATGTGTTAGCTAATATGTTTCTCATTCTCTGAAATGCAGTCTGTGCTTGGCCTATTCTGTTCCTAATTTCTGTTCTGCATTTCCCATCTGAAGTTATTACTGCTCCAAGGTATTTGAATTTCTGCACCTGCTTTAGAATAGTTCCGTTTAATTTAATACTGCATGCTGGTGGACTCTGTTTCTTAGATATAACCATAGTCTCTGTCTTTTTGATGTTCAAAGTAAGGCCTTTCTGTTCATTTTTTGGCGACTTTATCCAAGAGATTTTGCAGGTCTTGTTGGTTCTCAGCTATCAGTACTGTGTCGTCAGCATACCGAAGGTTGTTAATATTGTATCCTCCAATTTTTATGCCTGGTTCTGTGATGATCGTTCTTAGAATATTCTCGCTATACAGAGAAAAAAGGTCTGGAGATAGTACACATCCTTGCCGCACCCCTTGTTTTATAGGTTGATATTTTCCAGTTCTATTTTCAACTCGAACTGCTGCTTCTTGCTGCCAGTATAGATGTTTTACAATCCTCAGGTCTTTGCCGTATATATTGATGTCTTCAAGCATTTTAATAATTTCATTATGTTTCACCTTGTCGAATGCCTTGGTATAATCAATGAAGCATAAGTAGAGATCTTTCTGTACTTCTAAAGCTCTTTCTGTTAGTGTTCGTAAAGCATAAATGGCATTGTGTGTTCCCTTTCCTTCAACAAATCCAAACTGTTCATCTGCTATTTTCATTTTTATCTTTTTCCTTGTTCTTCTCTTCATTATTCTCAGAAGTAGCTTTGTTATGTGACATGAGAGGCTGATAGTCCGGTGGTTGTCACATTCCTTTGCACCTGGTTTCGTTGGTAGTGCTATAAACGTGGATTTAATCAGGTCACTGGGAATATAACCACTGTTATAAATGTCATTCAGTAACTTGGTTATTTTTTTTTATTCCTGTCTCCTCTAGTGCCTCTATTTCTTCTATTGTTATATTATCAGACCCAGTCCCTTTTCCTTTCTTCATGTATTTGATGGCATCTACGATTTCATCTTCAAGTATTGGTGGTCCATCACAGTTTTCAGTATCTGGTGTTAATTCCAGTCTTTCTCCTCCATATAGCTCACCAATATACTCTGTCCACAATGTCTTCTTTTCCCATTAACATTTTACCTTCTTTCGATTTCAGGCATCCTGTGGTATATTTTGTTTTCCTGCCTGTGAGTTCATTAATTCGTTTGTGCATGTTTTTGCTGTCTTTATTATGACTTCTATCCTAAATGGATTTTTTTTAAAACATTCCACGCTGGTGAAGGAGGGTCATTTCTTTCTTTTTCTACATCTTGGGTTTCACCAAACAGACACACACCCCCCTCTCCGTGCCCAGACTGGCTACATGGTCTCTTATTTGACTTGTTACAAAGAGGAGACAAGAATAATCTTAAAATCTAGACTGGCTACATGGTCTCTTATGTGACTTGTTACAAAGAGGAGACAAGAATAATCTTAAAATCTAGACTGGCTACATGGTCTCTTATGTGACTTGTTACAAAGAGGAGACAAGAATAATCTTAAAATCTAGACTGGCTACATGGTCTCTTATTTGACTTGTTACAAAGAGGAGACAAGAATAATCTTAAAATCTAGACTGGCTACATGGTCTCTTATTTGACTTGTTACAAAGAGGAGACAAGAATAATCTTAAAATCTAGACTGGCTACATGGTCTCTTATTTGGCTTGTTACAAAGAGGAGACAAGAATAATCTTAAAATCTAGACTGGCTACATGGTCTCTTATTTGGCTTGTTACAAAGAGGAGACAAGAATAATCTTAAAATCTAGACTGTCTACATGGCCTCTTACTTGACTTGTTACAAAGAGGAGACAAGAATAATCTTAAAATCTAGACTGGTTACATGGTCTCTTATTTGGCTTGTTACAAAGAGGAGACAAGAATAATCTTAAAATCTAGACTGGCTACATGGTCCCTTACTTGAATGTATAAAACAGGAAAAAGTAGGAGCAGCTTTATTACTTAACGATTACAAAGTTGTGACGTTTCGGCGTGAGCCTTAATCATACAAAAACATACAGGACGAAGAAGTAGAGAGAGGAGATAAAGTATAGATTCACATGAATACTATTTTTAAAAAAAAAATTTTTTTTCTAAAGAGTACTTAGCTGTAAATTGTAAGGTGTAGCTTGTCCGGCGGTGTGTGTCAGGAATGGATTTAGTAGAACGTGGAGACTGTTTAAATAGAGACCTGTGACATGTGGTCGGTGGGTTGTAACTGGGGGTGGTGGATGGGGAACTGGGGAGGGGAGAGAGAGTGTGTGATGCAATATTGACCTAGCTGGGAGAAGTTGAAACAGATGATTGAGGAAGAGGGGTTGCAGAGTGATGCTGTGAGGAAGTTTGAAAAGTAAGAAGAGGGGTGGACTTAGTGGAGAGGTACTGTAATGATTACTTGACTCATTACAAACCCCAAAGAGTCCACCAGCCAAAAAACTTGGAAACTGACAACTACTGCAAACCCAAGAGGCCAGATCTGAGAATGTAGACAAACATCTCACTTGTTATATTCTCTTCTCAAGGATACATGGGGAAATAAACTGCAAGATTAACATCCAGAAAGTAAGAGTGTTTAAATTACCTCAGACTGCAACCCCCCCCCCACCATTTCATGAAGTGATTCAGAAAATAACTTTGATATCACTGATGCAGATATTTCTTCCCTCACAACAGAAAGCCTTTATCTTGTGGACAGCCGGCAGCCTTGTGTTTCTATGTACAAGGAGCCATGCTTGTCCTTGCCTCAGACTGGAACATCGGACCCATATCATCACTACCACAGGGAAAGTAAACCAAACAGTTCAGTAACGGCCTGAACCATTTACAGAGACTTCAGAGCCAAGGCATGACCCTGAGAGAGATGCATGGAGGACAGAAGGGAAACTCTCGGGTTCATATGAAGACCTCCTGCTTACAGCAGGATTCACAGAGGCAACCCAACTCCTTGTTTAGAAAGCCAAGCATACAAAACTGAATGCAGAAGTTATACAGTATATGAAATATGGACCTGTGATGCTATTAAAATTTTTTCTTTCTATGCTGTCAGTCTATTCTTCTTCCTCTTCATTACTGCTACCTTAGCATCTTCAATCAATCTAGTGCATAAAAACAGACAAAACACATCCAGAGTATAAAAACACAGAAAAAAACATCCAGAGAATAAAAATACAGACAAAACACAACCAGAGTATAAAAACACAGAAAAAAACATCCAGAGAATAAAAATACAGACAAAACACAACCAGAGTATAAAAACACAGACAAAACACAACCAGAGTATAAAAACACAGACAAAACACATTTAGCATATAAAAACACAGACAAAACAAATCTAGCATATAAAAACACAGACAAAACACAACCAGAGTATAAAAACACAGACAAAACACATTTAGCATATAAAAACACAGACAAAACACATTTAGCATATAAAAACACAGACAAAACACACCTAGCGTATAAAAACACAGACAAAACACAACCAGAGTATAAAAACACAGACAAAAAACATCTTGAGTACAAAAACACAGACAAAACACATCTAGTATATAAAAACACAGACAAAACATATCTAGCATATAAAAATACAGACAAAACACATCTAGCATATAAAAAAACACAGAGAAAACACATCTAGCATATAAAAACACAGACAAAACACACACCTGGTAAGAATAAAAACACTGAACAGATGAAAAGTTATGCCAAAGAAGCAACTTTTCTTTACAAAAGAAAAACAAACAAAAAAACAAAACAAAAATCATTCTGTGGAATGCAACACCAAATATTTTTTCTCAGTACATTCAAGCAACACTAGTACATGCACGTGATGATGATCAACATCGACTATTTACTGCTGTATGAAAGAAAAACAATAATGAAGAAGAAATTTAATGACAGATCTCTATGAAAGAGGCAATGATGAGACCATGAGACAGTAAAGATTATGAGGCAAGTTAAAACAAAGGACACCAGCTGTTGTTCAAAGTCTCCATGCACGGTAAGGGAAAGCACTGAAGCACAACCACAGGCAGGAAAACAAATATGTTAACATGAGTGCACATTCAGTGCTAGTGCCACTTCCATTATTCTTCATAAAACAATGGCAAACAAGTAGAACAGTGGTTCCCAACCTCTTTTTGAGCAGGACCCTAGACCAGCAAAGCTATGTGAAAACAGTGTTCCGTGAACAAAAATTCAAGAACACTTCTAATACAAAATATCTTTCTGTTGACCCTGCCTTGGGTCCCCCTCTCATGATCCTAGCTTGGGTCATGAGCAGGGGAAACCGCCGATATAGAGAATATTCTGTATCTAAAGGTAAAATCTTCTTCTTCGTCAATCTTTCTGGAAATAGGAGCCGGTGCTCTCTGCTGCCGATGCTGTGAAGATATTGAGGCACAACGTCATGTTGGCTTGGAAGCGGGTCTACTGCATCTATTTCTTTCAGTTCTTGCGTGTGGCTAAAAACAGGGAGGCGTGTGATACTTCTTTAGTGGACTCCACCACTATAAGAACTGTGGTGCTCCCTAACCTGTTAGCTAGGCTAAGCCTGTTTCTGAGGCTACCAACAGCAACATGATGTGGGACAGTCTCTTGGTCAGCTATGGCTTGCCAACTCTGACGCTGGCATGTCAGCTATGGGTTGCCGATTGCCAAAACAGACTGCACCTTCCCCTCATTTTTTTGTTCTGTTTTTTTTTTCTGGCACAAAAATTGCTTAAAAGTGTTACATTTCCCAAAATATGGAGATTTTTGGGACACCTTGAATTAGAGAACTCAGATATTTAGTGGAAAAAAATAGAGAAAAGAAGTAATGATATCATTATGAAAACTGGATGATTTCAGAGAATACATCTCATGATGTCAGAACAGGAAGCTGATAATTTTCAATGAAGGCACAGCTACAACATCAAATATTCCACAAGAAATGACAAATGTCAAAATCATGTCATTTATGACAAAATAAACCACCAATAAATGATTTCACCTGCACCAGACAAAAGACAAAAAAGTTAAATCAGAAAAACTAAAAATATCACCAAAATGAAAAGACACCATCAGCTTATACATAAGACACCATCAGCTTATACATAAGACACCATCAGCTCATGTATGACTCACAAAAGCATACATACATTCAAACTTTGCTCGTTGATACAATAATGCCACAATATAGCGAGGGGAATCAATGAAGTATTAATAATATGTATCAGAACTGTTTACACAATAAATTTCATCAGTCCTTACATTTAATATATCTCACTCTTTGCTTCTAACAAATGAATATCTACGAATGACTTGCAATGCATCTTGACTGAACACTTCTGTTAAGACCAATATTTTACATAAAATTTCTAATTAATGTGACAGGTTTTTACAAAATAAGTCTTACTTCAGCATTTTTATGTTTTGGGATGGCTGGCAAACTTTCACAAAAAATATCCATCATCAGGAAATCTCTTTTGAGAAATTTAAAAAAAAAAAAAAAAGGAAAACAAACATGCAACTAGGTTATGAATATTGATCATATTTTACAGTTTTTTTCCAGGCACATTAGCACAGGCTGTTGCCACCAAACTTGGCCAAATCACATTATGTTGAAGGGGCTCTATAATTTTTCTGCATAGTCACTAAGGACATCTACTTCTGTTGCAGCGCTAAAAAGTTTTTTAAATCAGTCCCTTAACCTTTCTAACAAGCAATCAGTCTTGAAAAAAAATTCTCCTCCATGTAACAGTTGTGCAGGTTTTTTACAATTATTTTTCTTATGATACTCATATCTTCAGAACTCAAAATGCTGACAAAAATACTATTTTGTCATCATGAGTCACAAATTATAATACAAAAGAGAACTGGTAATATCAAAATGCTGACAAAAAATTATTTCAGTAAATTTATTTCTTCCACCAACAAAACAGCTAAAACAAACATAAACAAGCTTATTTAAAATGCACCTGACAGTTTGTGTGCAATCTTCAAAAATCGCATCATATATTTTATGACTTCAGTCTGTGATACATGACTAGTTAAACCCACCAATGATTCTCTCTCTCTCTAATCCCAACAGTACCCAAGACAAATGGAGCTACATGTAGCAAAGAGACTTCCACACCGCAGGTTCTACACATGATTAATTAAACTTTTTTTTCCAGCTGACCACACCACAGCTTCATAATACTCCAGACGTCCGACGACGCACAATTTTTTCACCACACTGTGACTGTTTCCATCACTTTTTATCACAGTTTTGTTAAAAATGTTTAGGCAATCTTTCTTCTTAAAACAAAAACACTGGCTCAACCTTTCCAACCCGTGGGCTACATTTCCATCTACTGCAAGTCACAAGCATTATGGGAAATAGACAGAGGAGGATATGATCCCATTCCGAGTTCAGATATAACTTAGGGACTCAGAAATTCTGATCACATGCTGCATACTTTTTATTTGTAGTGTAACAAGAGGCTGATTAGTTTTTGATACAGTTGTTTGATTCAGTCAACTTGGATTTGTAGCAAACATTTATTCATCCAACTTTTCTAAGATTCTGGGGATCAAGGGGTTAAGTCTTATTCTGTGATGGTCAGCTTAACATGGAAGCCTGTTTGAGAGCATGACTGGAGAAAATAAACGGAGAATGAAATTTACAATGTCACTTATGCTCTATAAAGAATATACTCCATATATAACAATAAACTACAGCGGGAGTCTCCGACAATAACAGAGCACACAAAGCAGGGAAAGTTGTGTGTGAGTGAGACTGAAGGTCTGTAGGCCGAGGCGTGGCCACTAAAAGTTAGCACAACAATGGAAGTCCCAACAGCGGGATGGTAAGGTCAGGGTAAAATTCCCGTTTTCATGCCATTAAGGCATAATGGGGAACAGTGTGTTAGGCCCATATTTTCCATGACCTTGGCCACATGAAAGTGTGATGTGGTCAGTATCACGCCTGGCCGCTTTACCTTCCCAGATTTCTCTGGTACCCATTTTCTGAGGCTGGGTGGAACCCGAGGCCGTAATGGTCAGAAAAAAAAAAAAAATCCCCACAGCTGGGGATTCGAACCCTCAACCATTCGGTTGCTACATGAGTGCTCTAACCACTACTTTGACAGTGGGACAAAGGTAGCTGAAATATACAGCAAAGTTAAGACAACAACAAGATAACAATAAAATTTCCCACAGTGGAAGGCAACATTTGAAAAACATGTTACAAGAAACAACGGGGAAACATTTACTTCTATGTGGCAGTTCTCAGTTTTACTTCACCTCACAGAAAGAACGACTAACAATCAGTTCCCCAAACTCCACTAGTTCTTCCACTTCATCAATCCATGACAGGAGAATTGCTAATTCAGGTTTCCATTAACTTGTGCTTCATATTTTGATTGAAAAGAGCGTATCAAAGACAGGAAGGAACGATCAAGCACCATGATATGCCATGTCTCATAAGTTCTGCATTTGCTTCATCAAGTCCTCTATACTTAGATCTGTGCTCGAGACATAGTCTGTCTTATCATCACCCTGAAATCAGTGATAAAACAATATAACAATATCTGTAAACATTAATAATACGAGATAACATCTGCAAACAATAATAGAACAAGATATCAACATCTGGAAACGAAAACCACGGTGTCATGCAATCCGCTTCAGAGACCCACCAAGAATACAGGCTAAAGCCCTGCGATACTCTGAACTCCTTGTGGTCCTCTCGTGTGGTCCTTTTGGGGACCACACAGGAGACCACGAGACCTAACGAGGACCACAGGCGTAAATTCAGTAGGATCACAGTGTGGTCTTGGTGGTAGAAGCGAACGAAGAAGAAGAAGAAGAAGATCTGGAAACAATAACAGAACAAGATAACAACATCTGGAAACAATAACAGAACAAGATATCAACATCTGGAAACAATAACAGAAAGCAACAGCAATATATGTAAAAAAAATAACAGCATAGAAAACAACATCTGGAAACAGTAACAAAACAAGGTAACAATACCTGGAACCAATAACACAAATGACACTATCTGTAAACAATAAAACAAGATAACAATACCTTGGAACAAAAACAAAACAAGACACCAACATCTGGAAACAATAACAGCACAAATAACAGTATCTGGAAAGAGTAACAAAACAAGACAACAAAATCTGGAAACAACAAAACAGAAAAAAAAAAAGATATGATAACAGTATCTGGAAACAGTATCTTGAAAAGCAGAAACCATTAATACTGAATTTCATAGATTTTAAGAAGGCATTTGATAGCATACACAGAGATTCATTATGGAGAATTTTATGTCTATATGGAATACCATCTAAAATTGTCAACATCATTAAGGACTTATACAATGGATATGGTTGTGCAGTCAAGACAGAAGAAGGGATGAGTGAATGGTTCCAGATTGAAACAGGCGTGAAACAAGGATGTATACCGTCTCCTTTACTTTTTGGGATTACAATAGACTTCATAATGAAAAAATGCTGCACAGGTAACACAGGTATTGACTGGGTACATGGGACCCAACTAGAAGATCTTGATTTTGCTGATGTCATAACTCTTATCAGTAATAATGTGAATTCCATGCAAGAAAAAACAGATAGCCTATCTTCACTGGCTAGCAAAATAGGACTTGAAATTAACAAGGACAAAACAAAAATAATGAAAATTCCCATCAATCAAAATGGAAAAATACACATAGAAGGGACAGATATTGAAGAAGTCAATCAATTTGCATACCTTGGCAGCTACATAGACCAGGATGGTGACACTAGAAAGGAAGTTAGGATCAGAATTGCAAAAGCAGCATCAATCTTCAAGAATCTTGAGAACATATGGAATTCAAAAGTTATAAGCACAAAAACCAAGTTAAGACTATTCAATTCAAATGTAATATCCACCCTCATTTATGCATGCGAAAGCTGGAAAACAACTAAAGAAATAGAAAAGAAATTAGACTCTTTTGAAAACAAATGCCTAAGGAAAATACTCGACATCAAGTGGAATGAATTCAAGAACAATGCAGAGATAAGACAGATGACTGAACAACAACCAGTCTCACGGGTGATCAGGAAAAGGAGATGGACATATGTTGGCCACTTGATGAGAAGAAATGAGCAGAGAATCCCAAAACAAGCTATCAAGTGGAACACAACAGGCCGAAGAAAAAGGGGCAGACCGCGTGAAACTCTGAAGAGAACATTATTAAGAGAGGCCAAGTTAACAGGCATAAAATCCTTTGATGAGGTTGAAAGACTCGCCGAAGACAGGAAAAATTGGTGAACTACTTTGCGAGCCCTATGTGACGTCTAACGGCACGGGAAGGATATAAGATAAGATAAGATCTGGAAACGGTTACACAAAAAAAAAAACAAAACAAAAGAAGACTACAAGCCATAAAAATTATAAGTCACAAATCATGGCTAGGCTATGTTAATTCTTTCACTTCAGAACAGCGCCAGCAGGGTTGGCAGATCTTGCACACCAAATCGGAACATTGCGATACTTAGGCAAAGTATAAATAAACAGAAAGTTGCTTGTATCTAACCACATTCTTCAATTACAGACTCCTTCCAGTTTCTTTCTACCAAAATTTCTCATCAGAACTTATTCCAGCAGAATATGAGGGTTAACTCGGGTGTGGAAGAGGTAATGATCAGTAGGTTTATCAGACCAAGTTAAATTTGTATACTTCATCAGCGAATATGAGATTTACTGCGCTCAGAAATCAAAGCCCACTTTTCAACTGCGGAAATATATAACGAAAATGTGATATTTCAGCTGGAAATAACTAAAGAAACAGATAAGAAATTAGACTCTTTTGAAAACAAATGCATCAGGAAAATACTTGGTATAAAGTGGAACAAATTTAAGAACAACACAGAGATAAGACAGATGAGCAAACAACAACCTGTCTCATGGGTGATCAGAAAAAGAAGATAGACACATGTCGGTCATGTGATGAGAAGAAACAACCAGAGAATACCAAAACAAGCTATCAAGTGGAGTACAACAGACCAAAGAAAAAGAGGTCGACCACGTGAAACTCTAAAGAGGACATTGTTAAGAGAAGCCAGTTTAATGGGCATAACATCCCTTTATGAGGTTGAAAAGCTCGCAGAAAACAAGAAATCTTGGCGAGCTACCATTTGAGCCCTGCGTGACATTTAACAGCATGGGAAAGATGTAAGATAAGTGAATCTGTATGATATTAATTAACTTGCACAATTACCACATATTGAAGTCTACAGTGTTTTATGGCAGCAAAGATCAATGTGCTTGAGTGACAGCATTGGAACCGGTAAACCAGGGCCAGCCAAGACCATGTCCCATTTTCCATTCCAAGATCCTACGAGGCTCAGCCTGGTTAGACTGGCAAGTTTGTCATGGTATATGTGCAAGCAGGCTCTACTGAAAAGCTTGTTTTTTTTAAGGGGGGGGGGGGGGGTAACCATTATAATTCACTTCCAGTCTGATACAAAGGCATTGTTTCACCTTCATGGTGTCTGCTGCATAAAAGAACATCATAAATGTACTTCCAGGATAACAGAATAACATACATACAAGTATAATGATCTGTGTCATAGTTCTACACAATATCTTAGCCTAAAACGTTACTACCTGAGGTACAGGTTTGGTGTAGGCCACAGTCACTCCCTCTGTCAGCTCAGGTTTCTCACCCTCGGCAGCTTTCGACTCTTCTTCTGTTGTTTCTGACACGATTTCTATACCTGGTGTACAAATGAGAAAAACAACCTATATCCATCAGGGTGGGGGGGGGGGGGGGGAGGGAGGGAACAAAGGCAAACTTTTTAACTTTTCCCGTGCCAGAGGAAGAAAAGCGGACGATCAGTTACTTGCCAGAGTAAAACTGCGGGTCTTGATATGTTAGGCGGTATAGTTGTAAAATGGAATGGAAAACAGTATTTACATGTACTTCCATGTACTTATTATGTTTCAAAGTATAACTAAATGTACGAAAATTTCATAAATGCATTTTAGGAAAAAAGAAGTAATGTGATGTTTTTAGACAATGATTGTGCCCAGCTCACCATCGGCTAGGTCTAGATCTACACTACTTACCATCTGAGATGCCTAGATCTACTTGTCGATCTCGTATTGTGATTCTATGTTGCATTCTCGCTAAATTAATGTCTGAAATAACCTCCTAACTACTTCTTCAGTCATCTAAATATGTCTAGATCTACTTGAGATACATTCAAGAGCAGTGGGGTGGTCATAGGCCATGTCCATACCCCTATCTACATCATCAAAAATTTTCCATATTTCTCTTCCTTTTTCTCGCTCGGCATCTCTCGTATCTAAGGACTCTTTCACCATTTTGAAAAGTGTCACCGGAAACGTGGATGAAATATGAACACTCTAAATGTTACACCGGTTCTTTTATTGAAACAAACCATGATCAAAATTCTGACCGTTGGCACGCATCGGGGAAACTGGAAGGATCAAAAATTTGATCCATGGCATGGAAGAGTTAATAATGAAGAGGAAGGACAAGAGAGAAGATAATGGGCTGATAGAATGAAGAGGAAGGACAAGAGAGAAGATAATGGACTGATAGAATGAAGGACAAGAGAGAAGATAATGGACTGATAGAATGAAGGATAAGAGAGAAGATAACGGACTGATAGAATGAAGGACAAGAGAGAAGATAATGGACTGATAGAATGAAGGATAAGAGAGAAGATAATGGACTGATAGAATGAAGGACAAGAGAGAAGATAATGGACTGACAGAATGAAGGATAAGAGAGAAGATAATGGACTGATAGAATGAAGGACAAGAGAGAAGATAATGGACTGATAGAATGAAGGACAAGAGAGAAGATAATGGACTGATAGAATGAAGGACAAGAGAGAAGATAATGGACTGATAGAATGAAGGATAAGAGAGAAGATAATGGACTGATAGAATGAAGGATAAGAGAGAAGATAACGGACTGATAGAATGAAGGACAAGAGAGAAGATAATGGACTGACAGAATGAAGGATAAGAGAGAAGATAATGGACTGATAGAATGAAGGATAAGAGAGAAGATAATGGACTGACAGAATGAAGGACAAGAGAGAAGATAATGGGCTGATAAGAGGAAGGACAAGAGAGAAGATAATGAACTGACAGATGTAATAAGTGATATAAAATAATCAAATAAGCTGAATGAAAGCATCAAATAACAGGAAGTTAGTCATACACTTTACTGTGATGATGATTAATAATAGAAAAAAAAAACATCCTTACTGTCAATATCAGAGTCATTATCCAGTACTATCATCCAGCTTCATCTATAACCACAACAAACATCATCTATAACTACAATACATGTCATCTACAACTACAACATACATCATCTATAATCATAACACACATCTACAACAGCAACACACACTGTCTACAGTCACAACACACATCATGTACAACTACAACACACATCATGTACAATCACAATACACACAGTCTACAATCACAATACACATAGTCTACAACTACAACACACATCATGTACAATCACAATACACATAGTCTACAACTACAACACACATCATGTACAATCACAATACACACAGTCTACAATCACAATACACATAGTCTACAACTACAACACACATCATGTACAATCACAATACACATAGTCTACAACTACAACACACACTGTTTACAACCACAACACATATCACCTACAACCACAACACATATCACCTACAACCACAACACATATCACCTACAACCACAACACATATCACCTACAACCACAACACATATCACCTACAACCACAACACTTATCACCTACAACCACCACATATCACCTACAACCACAACACATATCACCTACAACCACAACACATATCACCTACAACCACAACACATATCACCTACAACCACAACACATATCACCTACAACCACAACACATATCACCTACAACCACAACACATATCACCTACAACCACAACACATATCACCTACAACCACAACACATATCACCTACAACCACAACACATATCACCTACAACCACAACACATATCACCTACAACCACAACACATATCACCTACAACCACAACACTTATCATATACATCATTCATAAATGAGACTCGTTAAAAAAAAATCTACTCACTCCACTCATTGTCCTCATGCAAGACTACATCCTCCACCTGCTCGAAGGAAGCCTCCACCTTTGGCTTGGCAGCCTCTCTTTCCTGGAAACAGTAAGTGTTATTAAATAGGTCACACACCTGACACTGGCAACATGAACAGTACATGTGATAGGAAACTGTCCTGTGAAAGTTGGCGAGGGAAGCGGAGATCAGCCATTTGCATACCAGAGAAGGCTTGGCTGTGCTGTAGGCAAACTGCCTCAAAGAACGCAGAATATCTTATCTGCACTATGAGGGACACTGGATTACACCACACACATAGCTTTCAGAGGATGAAGAGCAATCTAGATATTACAACACAGATCAGTCTCAAGAACATGGTGGCACCTTCCCCCTTCCCTCTCGAAGTGTATAGCGAGCATGAGAGAAAGAAAAAAAGACGGAGAAAGAAAACTCGGGTAGAACAGCATCATTAAAGTATTGTAATTTGCATGATAATAATCATACAGTGATGAGGAACATGAGACAAAATCTGAAGCAAAAAACATACAGCAAACAAAGTGTTATCTCCCTTGGGAACAATATAAATGGGGTGGGTCAGAAACCCACTTCATCTGCCCAGTTAACCCAGATGCTGGGGTACCGACACCTTGTGTTGGGCAAAAAAAGTTGCTTATCATGGAGATTATTAACTGGCATGGCAAGGTGCATCAAACACTGAAAACAAGTGGAAATACGTTAAAGAGAAAAGAATACGAGAAAGCCAGTCCCACATATACGGATAACTGAAGATACGGCACAGTGAGCACACAAACAAAAAGGTCTTGAGTCTTATGTACCACTAGAGCTCACTGGACACCCTCATGCACCTGACCTCAAGCACCTGACCTCAAGCACCTGACCTCAAGCACCTGACCTCAAGCACCTGACCTCAAGCACCTGACCTCAAGCACCCTAAAGCACCTGACCTCAAGCACCTGACCTCAAGCACCCTCAAGCACCTGACCTCAAGCACCCTCAAGCACCCTCAAGCACCTGACCTCAAGCACCCTCAAGCACCTGACCTCAAGCACCTGACCTCAAGCACCTGACCTCAAGCACCCTCAAGCACCCTCAAGCACCTGACCTCAAGCACCCTCAAGCACCTGACCTCAAGCACCCTCAAGCACCTGACCTCAAGCACCTGACCTCAAGCACCTGACCTCAAGCACCCTCAAGCACCTGACCTCAAGCACCCTCAAGCACCTGACCTCAAGCACCCTCAAGCACCTGACCTCAAGCACCTGACCTCAAGCACCTGACCTCAAGCACCCTCAAGCACCTGACCTCAAGCACCCTCAAGCACCTGACCTGAAACAGCCTCTGTTGTTTCTGGCAATAAGTATCATCACACTGTGGGTTTGGCCTCAGTCTCATTGTTGGGAAGAAGTCCTGGAGAGCGTTGTAGCCTAAGTAATAGGAAACATTGCCAAAACCAAGTAACTGCCTGGGAAGAAGAAACCAATTAAGTGAATTAGTTTAAAATTAGCTTTGACAAAACACGAACTTGTGCTACTTAATTTGGAAATCATGCAATCACATTTCATTTCTCTAGTCCCGGATGATATCGTGGACACAAAAAAGAACAAATATATCTATACTACAAGAGCTTAATATTGAAGAAGGCTGGCTAGTAAAGAGGATTAAAGAGAGAAAACTTAAATATTTTGGCCACATTAAACGTCATGATAATTTAGAGAAGACCGTATTGGAAGGATACATAATGGGAAAAAGAAAAAGAGGAAGACCGAAACGAAGATGGCTGCAAGACATCGTTGATGATCTGGAAATGGATGCAGCAGCAGCAGGCCATCTTGCTCACAACCGAGAGGCCTACAGGAGTGCTGTTTGGGAGGCAAAGTTCCGCAAGGGACATGCAAAGGAATGAATGAAGTCCCGGATGGTTCTTTTGTTTCGGAGATTTTTTTTTCTTTATTGACATTACTTGGTGCCCTGATCTTTGAAATGCATCTTGTAACCAGCTACCTCCAACTTAACCACCTTTCCTTGCTAGGGTGGACTTTTGTCTGGCTGGGACTGCCATGAGACAGTGGTGCAGGTTAGCTTGGCTGAACTTTTCCAGCCTCTGTCGGACATACTTAAGTCCCTTTTGCACATCAAAGAGTGGCCTTGAAGGAATGTTTCAGAATAAACCACTGATCATTTGCCAACAACAACAATATAACACTCACATGAGCACATTCTGAATCATAAACCCTACAATAACATAACATTCAGCTGAACACGTTCTGGAACATAAACCCTACAATAACATAAACATTCACTTGCACACATTCTGGAACATAAACCCTACAACAAAAAAAAAACAAAAAACACTCACTTGAGCACATTCTGAACCAGAAAGCCTGCAACAACAGCCATGGTGGTTGGCAGACTAGCAGCACAGACTCCCTCCCTCTTCAAAGTCTTCTCATCTGTGTGAGTGGCAACAACCAAAGGAGGAGCACACTGTTGCCAAGAAAGCAAACACGAGATAACGATGCTCCATTAAAAAATAAATCTCTCTCAGACATACACTGGATAGCAAGATGACTGTATAAAGCCAAGATACTGCAATCATCCTCATCAACAAACCATACCTTGCAAAGACCCTATCACTCCTTGTTATTATATGGCATGACCAATGCGACGGGGATTTTCTAAGACTGCTTTATTTTAAAGAGCTTGCTCTAGGAATTAAAGAATGCTACCACATACCACCGTACTTAGTATGACACCTTTGTAACAACATCTTCACTACAGCATCACCTGGTAAAGAGATTCAGAACTGTTGTTATGGGGGGGGGGGAAGATGCTGTTTGATCTGTCAGCCAGTGACACATGGCTACCTGTCAGGGTCGGCGAACCATAGCTACCTTTAAGGGTCAGTGAGCCATAGCTACCTTTAAGGGTCGGCGAACCACAGCTACCTTTAAGGGTCAGTGAACCATAGCTACCTTTAAGGGTCAGAGAACCACAGCTACCTGTCAGAGTCGGCGAACCACAGCTACCTGTCAGGGTCAGCGAATCATAGCTACCTGTCAGGGTCAGCGAACCATAGCTACTTTTCAGGGTCGGCGAACCATAGCTACCTGTCAGCGAACCATAGCTATCTGTCAGGGTCGGTGAACCATAGCTACCTGTCAGGGTCAGCGAACCATAGCTATCTGTCAGGGTTGGTGAACCATAGCTACCTGTCAGGGTCGGCAAACCATAGCTATCTTTAAGGGTCGGCAAACCATAGCTACCTGTCAGGGTCGGTGAACCATAGCTGACTGAGACTGTCCCACTTTTCCAATGGTACCCCCAGTAACAGGCCTAGCCTGGCTAATGAGGCAGGGATCGCTATAGTCCCTACGGTGGTGGAGTCTGCTAAAGAAGCATTTCAAAACCCCCCTTTTTTTTAGCCCTACACAGGGACTGAAAAAATAGCTGGTGTAACCCGCCCCCCTCCCTCCCTCCCCAAAAGGGACATGCTCCTGTACCTCAACATCATCATGCACTGGCTACAACGAACACCAGCTCTCAGCTACAGGGAGACTGAAGAAAAAAATTACACAGGTGAGATATTTTTGACCATCTTAAGCCCCACAAAAGTCAAGTAATCATTGAACTTTTAATCTCTTGCAGCCCACAGCCACACACAAATGCAAGAGAAACTTCAGATCTTAAGCAAGAACTCGGCTAAATTGGGACTATATGTTAACAGACAAAATACAAAGATAATGAAAAGTAATAGTGCAAGCATGGATTACTATGATTTACATTGATGTTTAGGGAGTGTCAATTGAGGAAGCAGAGTATTTCACATATTTAGGCGGCACAGTGGATAAATACGGGGGAATGGAAAAGGATGTTAAAGCCAGAATAACCAAGGCCGGGACAGCATTTATCCATAGAATAACAAAGACTAGGACAGCATTTAATCATAGAATAACAAAGACTAGGACAGCATTTATCCAATTTAACAAAATATGCTCATCTAAGAACATCAAAACAAGAACCAAACTTAGACTTTTCAATACAAACGTAAAGACTGTCCTGCTATATGGTTCAGAGACATGGGTTATGACCAAGACAATACAACAGAGGATACAAACATTCATGAACTACTGCTTGAGGAAGATTTTAAACATTAAATGGCAGGACAAGATCAGGAACGAGGAGGTCTGAGAAAGGGCAGGAGAAGAACCTATGAACCTATAAATCATGTCTAGGAAGTGGAGGTGGATTGGCCACACTCTGAGTAAACCCGACACCAGCATAACAAGACAGGCACTGACATGGAATCCTCCAGGAAATAGAAAACGAGGAAGACCTGGACTTACTTGGAGAAGAGAAATTACGACAGCGCTCAGAGACAAGGGATACACATGGAAGGGAGCAGAGAGTAAATCCAAGAACAGGGATGACTGGAGAGCCTTTATCCATGGCCTATGCTCTCAAGGGAGTGAAAGACGATGATGATGATGATAAAGATCAAAATTCTATCACAAAAAAGCCAAAGTCACCTTCTACAACTGACATATCTGTTAAAAAAAAAAGGCCACGCTCATAAATTATAAATATTACCTAAAAACTGTACAATCCCCTGGCAAATCTTTGTTCTCAAACTCAGAAAAACTCTGTCAGTTCCTCCCAAATTATGCTGCACTGCCGTTCCTCCCAAACTATGCTGCACTGCCGTTCCTCCCAAACTATGCTGCACTGGTGTTCCTCCCAAACTATGCTGCACTAGTGTTCCTCCCAAACTATGTTGCACTGGCATTCCTCCCAAACTATGTTGCACTGCCGTTCCTCCCAAACTATGCTGCACTGGTGTTCCTCTGAAACTATGTTGCACTGGTGTTCCTCCCAAACTATGTTGCATTAGTGTTCCTCCCAAACTATGCTGCACTGGTGTTCCTCTGAAACTATGTTGCACTGGTGTTCCTCCCAAACTATGTTGCATTAGTGTTCCCCCCAAATAATGTTGCACTGGTGCTCCTCCCAAACTATGTTGCATTAGTGTTCCTCCCAAACTATGCTGCACTGGTGTTCCTCCCAAACTATGCTGCACTGGTGTTCCTCCCAAACTATGCTGCACTGGCGTTCCTCCCAAACTATGCTGCACTGGTGTTCCTCCCAAACTATGCTGCACTGGTGTTCCTCAAAAACTGTGACATTATTTTTCTTTTTCCCAACTATCACTTTAGGCACAGTCCACTACTACATTTCACTAATTTTCACTTAGTTACGCTGCTTCTCATGTAAACACCTACAGGCACTGCGCCCTGTGGAGTCTGGGATGATTCATCTTGAAAACATGCCGTGTATATATACATATATATACACTTTTACAAACATCTGTGAGAGGCAGATGTTCTTGAGAATCTTTTTTCTTACCTCATCTGCTGCAGCAAGATCTTTACAAAAAGTTTATATCCTGAACCGAAGGCAAGACTGGTTGATTATCCTCCTCCATACAAATTGAGCATCATCAAATTTACTGGCAGATTATTCTCCTCCATACAAATTGAACATCATCAAGTTTACTGGCAGATTATCCTCCTCCATACAAACTGAGCATCATCAAGTTTACTGGCAGATTATCCTCCTCCATACAAACTGAGCATCATCAAGTTTACTGGCAGATTATCCTCCTCCATACAAACTGAGCATCATCAAGTTTACTGGCAGATTATCCTCCTCCATACAAACTGAGCATCATCAAATTTACTGGCAGATTATTCTCCTCCATACAAACTGAGCATCATCAAATTTACTGGCTGATTATCCTCCAACTGACATTGTTTGTTACTTGTTACTAGGCTTCTGATAATGTAAACTGGTTACAGCAACCAGCTACTTCTATAAATTTAAGTATTTTTCCCCCTCATTTTTAATCGGTAATTTACCAGTAACTGCTGGTTAACATGGTCACTGCTTCTCTTTTTATCTTTGCTTCAACTGGGCTGACAGCGCACATAAAAACTGGGTTAATGCCCACTCTTGTGTTCTATAACGCGAGTCGGTTAAAGACTATGGCACCAAGGGTTAATAAACAAACAAACAAACAAATGAAAGTACAGATCCCTGTATAATCTCGCTTCAACAATGGCCAGCAAGGCAAACATTAATGGCACTCACAGCAAAACATGAAGTTTCCCCGGGAATTATGAACTGGATGTGTCCCGATACTGCGTTCTCACTCACACCCGATTCAAACCACGACTGACCCAGTTCATTACATGCCTGAGAAAGAAACAAGAAAATGAAAGAATACTCAAACTTCACCAATGTTATCTGCAATTCATTGTGTGCTTTTTCTAAAAAATATTCGTGACAATTGGTTACAAAATAATATTTCCATCAGCATTCTGGCACAATATAACTGGTGTCACAGGAAAGGTCAGCTGCAAAGATTATATATTCATAGTTCCAGGGAGATTTTTTAAAATTTAAAAATAAAACAAAGATTTCAATTATAACTAAGCAGGCTCCAGGATGGAGTGGGACAGGAAGATGGTA
Organism: Achatina immaculata; assembly: GCA_009760885.1. NCBI lineage: Eukaryota > Metazoa > Mollusca > Gastropoda > Stylommatophora > Achatinidae > Lissachatina > Lissachatina immaculata. Next base: position 1,227,056 of record CM019712.1, read on the forward strand.
AAAAAAGCTGAGTGACTGACTGTGTTCTGATAGGCGCTGGTGATAATCCATCATCCACTGCCTGGTGTAGCTATCTTTGCCTTTCCCAAACTACTTGGTCTGTCCACTGCTTAGTGTGACAGTCTTGTCTTTCCCAAACTACTTGGCCTGTCCACTGCCTGGTGTGACTGTCCTGTCTTTCCCAAACTACTTGGTCTGTCCTTTGCCTGGTGTGACTGTCTTGTCTTTCCCAAACTACTTGTTCTGTCCACTGCCTGGTGTGGCTATCTTTGCCTTTCCCAAACTACTTGGTCTGTCCACTGAGATTTTTTTGTTTTTTAATTTTTGGCTTCCCTCTCCCTTTTCCTCTTTTAAATCATCATTGGATTATCTGTTCATCCATCTTTCCATATATGTCCAAAAAATATGTTTTAAATTGGTAGTTTCAAAATCTCTGCAGGCCGCCACCCCCTTACCTCTCAGGTCATGTCTCTGGTGACTCCAAAGGAATTTTTTTTGCTCACCTGGTTCTGGTGATGCCTCTTCTCCCACCTCACTCCCTCTCAGACCTTCCAAATGTCCCCTGGGGGTGGGGGGGGGGGTGGTATCCCTCACTCTAGGAACTGCTGACACAGAATGGCAAAACAAGAGAGAAAACCTCTGAAACCAAGACACAGCACTCAGACACATTAGACGAGATCCAATGTAAGCAAGTTAGAGTAATAGAAGACCTTCTTGTAAAAACATGAACCAGAGACTCTTATCAGCCACGGTGAAGACTCTGCAAGAAAAGACTGACTAAAGTATGAGAAGATATTACAATTAAAGTAATAAAGACTATGATTAAAAAATAATCACTTCGCGAATGTCAACTTTTTTATTTGCAGCATTAGAAACAAGCTTCTAAGAGAGAAAGCTTCTAAGAGAGAAAGCTTCTAAGAGAGAAAGCTTCTAAGAGAGAAAGGTCAAGCTACAGGGGCTTACAGTGTTGATGGTCATCCGGGCCTCAAAGTTATCCACACAGCTCAGTACTAGGTCAACAGGTGTGCTCTTCTGTTTCCCTCCATACCTGGACACAAGATGAGGAAATCTACAACCCAGGCTCAAACAGCTTTATACTTTATAACTCACACTTAAACCAGCTTTATACTTTACAACTCAAAACTTAAAAACAGCTTTATACTCTGAAACCCCAACTGAAACTTTGATTTATCCAAAACTTATTATGCTCTGAAAACACACTTAAACAGCTTTACAGTCTAAAAACCAGATTCAAACAGCTTTACACAACAGTGAATTAAATAGCTTGAATCTACAAACAGCCATACACTCTACATTTCAGACCTGAACAGCTTTATAATCCATAGCTCACACAGCTTTAAACTCTATTACCCAGACCTGAACAGCTTTATAATCCATAGCTCACACAGCTTTAAACTCTATTACCCAGACCTGAACAGCTTTATACTCCATAGCTCACACAGCTTTAAACTCTATTACCTAGACCTGAACAGCTTTATAATCCATAGCTCACACAGCTTTAAACTCTATTACCTAGACCTGAACAGCTTTATAATCCATAGCTCACACAGCTTTAAACTCTATTACCTAGACCTGAACAGCTTTATAATCCATAGCTCACACAGCTTTAAACTCTATTACCTAGACCTGAACAGCTTTATAATCCATAGCTCACACAGCTTTAAACTCTATTCCCCAGACCTGAACAGCTTTATAATCCATAGCTCACACAGCTTTAAACTCTATTACCCAGACCTGAACAGCTTTATAATCCATAGCTCACACAGCTTTAAACTCTATTACCCAGACCTGAACAGCTTTATACTCCATAGCTCACACAGCTTTAAACTCTATTACCTAGACCTGAACAGCTTTATAATCCATAGCTCACACAGCTTTAAACTCTATTACCCAGACCTGAACAGCTTTATACTCCATGATCATAAACCTGATTTTTAAAAAATGTTTACTGTAATTCAGAAACATTTTCTTTGTTACTCAAATCAATCTGCACATAAGAAGACAGTTCACTGTCAACTGCACTACCATAGATATCCCCATAACATACCTGTTTCTGGGATCTCTTGGCAGTTTTTTGTTTTTGTTTTACCTTATTCGATCCATAAAATGTTGGAAATTGTCGACAGTTGTAATGTTGTAGTTGTATACTTCAAACTCAACATCTGGGTTTATCTCCCTGTGAAAACAAATTAGTCTTGGTCAAAAACAAGAAGACACAAAGGAACTCATTTGCCAGTACAGAGTATGAAGTAGAACCACTGAATAAGAAACTTATGCTTGTTCTTCTAATTCAAAACCGACTGCTTTACAAAAGTTGGTGAATTATTATGTACGAGGGTCATACCGAAAGTCGTGAGCAAAAATTTTTTAAAAATCAGAATTTATAGATTGAGAAAAAAAAATGTATCACCATAACTGCATCCTTAGGATACAATGCAGTACAGGAAATGATTGAAACCCTAGGCTATAGAAAATCTGTGGCCGCTGGGTCCCACAAGAGAGAACGTCCATAAAGCAGTGCGTCCTTGCCTTCTGTCAGCTGGAACAGAATTCTACTGGGAGGGTATTTTCAAACTTCCAGAGCGATGGGAAAAATGTGTGCAGAGAAATGGAGATTATGTTGAAAAGTGAAGAAAAGGATGCAGATTAAGGTGATGCATTTATATTTTCTCTATAAATTCTGATTTTTAAAAAATTTTTGCTTGCGACTTTCAGTATGACCCTCGTATATGTTCTATGTGTAAAGCGTAGACAAACTCCACCGCTAAAAATTTGATTTTGGTTTTTTTGTTTTTGTCTTCATGGGGTGTCTGAGTAGCAAAGCCATTAGTGCACTCACAACCCATGACAATGATCTGCTGTTTGATCCAGTCAGTATTACCCCTAAACTTAGGTATAAAAAAGGGCACTTGGCTACTCATGGAATCTGAGAAGGAAAGATGGGCAGTCATGATACAGTCCACATCACGTCTTCCCACAATTTAAGGAAAATGCAGAAAAATAACACCACTTCCCTGATATGTATCACTGGTACAAACAAAACAGGGCTCCTTCCTGTGATTTGTAAAACAAACTACAAACTGATATTTAAATTTAAATTTGGGGGAGGGTAAAGATGCTGTCTGATTTGGCATGTCAGTGAACCACAGTTAACATGCTAGTGCCAGTGAACCATAGCCGACCGTGTCCCATCTCTCCGCTGACTCCCCAGTAACAGGTCTAACCTGCCTAATAGGGCAGGGATTGCCACAGTCCCCATGGTGGGGGAGTCTGCTAAGGAAGCATTTCCACTCCCTGCTTTTAGCACCGCTCTCAGGGACCGAGAAAAAAAAAAAAAAAAAGCTGTCGTAACCTGCTCCCAAGCCGACATGATGGTATGACACAACATCTTCACCGCGCTGGCTGGCTGCAAGGAACATCAAGCTCACAGTTACTTGGAGACAGAAGAAGAAAGGTTTAAACAGTCAAGTGAGATGAGGAAATTCAGCCTCATGTATTTATATGTGGTACATCAAGAAAAACATTTGACTCAGTATCTTTAGTTATCTTCTTCTTCCATCTGTTCCTCTGCATCCAACATCAAAAGGGTGCTGTGTCACAACACGCAGTCAGGCTGTGATATCTGTGGCTCTCAGCACACTTGGACCACAGCATGACTCACTTTTAAGACTGGGTTTGTCCTTCTATCTGTCCTCCTTCTGCGTTCATGGTTGAAGGTCACATCAGATCCTGATCCCTGTCGACGTGGCAAAGCTCGCAGTCCTCTCCAGATCCTGGCAGGAGCCCAAAGCTTTTGCTCCGAGCTCACGTCCTCCGGCCATGTCTCATGGCCCAGGTCCGCAGAGTTTGGGCACTCTTGAAGGATATGTTCCAGATTCTGGACTCCATATCTGATCCTACTCACTTGGCCAGACTGCGGACTGTTCCCAGGGGCACCACGTTGAGGAAGGATAGGATCGTGATATGAGTCACTAACCCTAGTGCAAACAGCCAGGTATGGGTCTCTCAGACCACCCCCCTTCCACCCCTATCTCATTTGAATACAAAAATCTTATAATCATTTTTTGTCAGTCTGACTTGAAGGCACTTTTCTACCCTCTGACCCACATCTTACACACGAGGAACTGTTTGATATTTAGAAATGGATGCCAGTTCTGAAAGGCATTTAAGACAATTTTATTAGTGCCTGAAGCCACATTCTCTACACAAAGCTACATTCTCTACACAAAGCTACATTCTCTATACAATGCTAAACTCTCTACACAAAGCTACAATCTCCATACAAAGCTACACTCTCTACACAAAGCTACATTCTCTACACAAAGCTACATTCTCTACACAAAGCTAAACTCTCTACACAAAGCTACATTCTCTACACAAAGCTACACTCTCTACACAAAGCTAAACTCTCTACACAAAGCTACATTCTCTACACAAAGCTACATTCTCTTTTTTAGGAAATATCAGCCTTAGAAGCTGAAACATGAGAACAAAAAAAGTACCTATTTATACAGCTGCACATACGCATGAATGCAGCCACATGTACACATGCATGCAGCCACACGTGGAGAGAAATTTTAATTCAAACACACCTTAGCGTCCTCTCTGCAGCTTCCACTTTGCTGAGGCCTGCCTGGTGTGGCTGGTAGAACAGCCTGTTCATGTTGGCCAGCTCTACCTTGTCGTAATCAAACAGCAACAACTGAAACAATGTAACAGGATACACGTATGATGAAACAGTCACATGTGAGGTCTTATGACACAAATAATACATAAAATCCTTTACATCACCAGTGACAGAATTAACTGGCAAACTGCCAGTAAATTACCAATTAAAAATGAGAAAAACAGAAACTTGTGGAGGCTGTTGGCTACTATAACCGATTTATATTATCAAAATCCTAGTAAAAAGCAACCAGGGAAATTGGTTGGAGGATAACTGGGACAGCCAACTGATGATGAACAGTCTGTACGGAGGAGAATCAGCCAGTTTTGACTTTAGTTCAACGTGTCAGATTTTCTCAAGATGAAATCTCACCACAAATAAGTAAGAAAAAAAAATTTCACATCAACATTTACTTTCCCTTTATGTTTATACATTAATTAATTTTACATTAGAAAAAAAAAAGTATCAAGTATCAAATGTTGCATTAAGAAAACCCAGTATTTTGGAAAGTACTTCACGCCTGGTGAAAGACAGATATAGTTGTACTAGTTTCAAAAAATCCTAGCGCAATCACTACTTACACAAAACTTACAGCACAAGTCTGATATTAAGTCATCAAATTCACTAATTTAAAACCATCATCATCAAGTTCTATCTCCAAAATGAAGTTTGGCCAAACAGTTCCTCCACTCCGTCCTTTCTTTCACCACAGATCTGTATAAGTTGTTCTCTGCCTCTATCTTGATGCTGTTTTGCCAGTCTCTTCAGCTTCTGCCCTGAATTTTGTTTGTTTTTCCCCCTTAGACTACTGTCTGTATTCTAATGTTAGTATTTTTGCTATCTCTGTTCTGTCAACTTCAGTTGATGATCATCTTATTAGTACATACAACATTTCTGTACTTTTCAATGTTTCAGCTAAACAAACAAGGCAGCTGAAAAATGTATCAATGTAAAAAATTGGAAGAGGTGAAGAGTTTTGAATATCTTGGATCATTGCTAACTAATAATGGAGATACAATGAGGGAAATTAAAAGGAAGACATCTATCACTCTTCAGAAAGTAAAACAACTAAAGAATCTGTGGAGAGGAACAGACAGAATTACAAAAAGTAAGATTTTTAAGAGCATGCATCTTTCCCATCGCAACATATGTTTGTGAGACCTGGACACTTAACAAAACAGATGAGAAACACATAAATGCCTTTGAATGTAAATGCTACAGAAGAGTTCTTCAAATATCATGGACACAGAAAAGAACAAATATATCCATACTACAAGAACTTAATATTGATGAAGTTTGGCTAGTAAAGAGGATTAAAAACTTAAATATTCTGGACACATTAAACATCATGAGAATCTAGAGAAGACCATCTTGGAATGCTACATAATCGAAAAAAGAAAGAGAGGAAGACCAAGGCAAAGATGGCTGCAAGACATCGTTGATGATCTGCAAATGGATGCATCAGCAGCAGACATCTTGTTCACAACCGAGAGGCCTACAGGAGAGCTGTTAGGGAGGCAAAGTTCCACAAGGGACATGTAAATAACTGACTGAATGTTTCAGCATTTATTCAAGCATTAACACACATTTTTGTTCCTGTCTAGGGATATGTTTATCAACATGACTTTTGCACTTCTTAACACTTATAACTGTTTTCAGAAAACATTTTATAACAGTAAATGACATAAACTCCTCCTTGCTTTCAGGGGCCAAAGTGTTCAAGCAAAAATATGCCAGGCCTTCATTTTTTTTTCCTCTTACAACTGGGTCTAATGGTGGGTGCTGATGAGCAGTGCTCAAATTCCCCAAACCACACATATGAAGGCAGCTCACTATCAACTCAACTACCACATCTACTGCCACTGCTGCTGATGTTACTCCTACTTCCAGCACAGCTTATTCAAAATGTGACCTATTTTATGAAAAAAAAGAAAAGAAAGAAAAAAAATCACGGACCTTGCCTATGCCACATCGGGTCAGCATCTCTGCCGTCACACTGCCTACACCACCCACTCCCACCACAGCAATACTGAAGTCCCTGATTTTCTGTGCGGATTATTTAAAAACATCAACCACATTAATGGCACATATTAATGGCACACATTAATTCACGTATTAATAAATGGCACAAAACATAAGAAGCAACCCCCCCCCCCCAAAAAAAAATCTTTCTTTGAAGAAACAATCATCATTCCCTGTGGTGAATGAACGTAAAGAAATGAACAAAACTGAATGAATGAAAAAAATAATAGCTCGGTCATCACTCCTTTTTTTTTTTTTTTGGGGGGAGGGGGGTAGGAATATTTATAATAATATCCTTTTCACCTTTGGAACAGGAGTTCTTGACAATTTTAGGATTTCGGGATTGAGGATACATGTGTGCATGTGGTAATGGTGGCCAGGAACTGGAGAGCACTGGCAAATTCAAACTTAGAAAACTTATCTCTGTACAAAGTTAGAAAACTTATCTCTGTACAAAATTAGAAAACTTATCTCTGTACAAACTACAATTTTTCCCAGTCAGATAATCCTGGAGGAGGAGGAGGAGAAACAACATTCTGGTATACAGTGAAAAGGGGGCACGGGACAAAACAAGGCTGAAAATCACTGGCCAAGAAGGAAAGTATGGAAGCAGGCAGACGTTAACTGTTTGTAGAAGTTGCCAAGCATAACCTTGTTCAGCAGACCCAACATGTCATGGCTGATTCAACCAACATCTGACCGAAGAAAAGAAAAACCTGGCCACGTTAACAACAAAACCAAATTTGTGTTGCCATATCCCAACCTGACATGAAACGGTTTTCACTGGTTCTTGCCAGTTCTCGCAGCTCATGGAAAGAAACTCTCAGTGGACTTACAAGTCCCTGTTTCTGTGAACCCTGTGACCTCTTCCCTCCATAAGTTTGCCGTATAAAACCTGTGGGAGACTGCTGTCCTTCATTTCTGTTACATGCCCCAACCATCTCAATCTTCTGCTGCTTAGTGCTGCCATCATCATCTGGATGCTTAACAAGCTGCAGAATCTCAGCGCTGGCAACTTTGTCGGTTGTATAGTTGAAATATATTTTATCTACAAATGAAATTCATGCCATAATTTTCTCCACATCTAAGAAACCTGGCCACCCATGGAAAATGGTGGAAAGACTGGCTAACCAGAACTGCAGAGAAATGGAGGAAGGCTGGGACACGTTTTGTCCAAAAGCAACTTGCCAAAATGTTGTCAAAGACTTATAATTAGCTAGACAGAAGCTGAAAGAATGAAAACCTGACAAACTAAGATACGTTATACAAATAAGACAATTGTTATGTTATAAAATATGATAGTTAAATTATTTATAAAGTATGATAACTGCATAACTTTATAAAGCACTGCAATTATGCTATTTTATAAAGTATGACAATCACATTACATTATAAAATATGACAACCATGTTACAGTATAAAGTATGACAACCATGTTACAGTATAAAGTATGACAACCATGTTACAGTATAAAGAATGACAATCATGTTACAATATAAAGTATGACAATTGTGTTATTTTACGGTATAACAAGTATGCTATCCTGCTCAGATATGGAGATAGCCTGTGCGTGAAAAAAAGATGTGACAGATGAGTGCGACAAAACACTGACATGACTCCACAGATAGCCTGTGCATGAAAAAAAGAATGTGACAGATGAGTGCGACAAAACACTGACATGACTCCACAGATAGCCTGTGCATGAAAAAAAGAATGTGACAGATGAGTGCAACAAAACACTGACATGACTCCACAGATAGCCTGTGCATGAAAAAAAGAATGTGACAGATGAGTGTGACAATACACTGACATGACTTCAGAGATAGCCTGTGCATGAAAAAAAGATGCGACCATGACAAAACATGAATCCATGGAAAGGAAAAGGTAAAACTGGTTCAGTGGTACATGGAGATAAACATCATGAATGTACAAGCTTACATTTTACAAGCGTACACATGAATGCACTCAGTCCCTATTACAAATCTATGCAACATAAATTTAATTTAAAAGTAAGTAGGAGCAACTCTTAACCACAAGAAAGAAGCTTACGAGGATATTGGACAAAAGGGATGGCGACTGCAGTAAAACTGGTTTAAATAAATAAGGTAAATAGAGGTGTATGGTGCAGTTTTACAAAGTGAGGGAGGAAGTGAGCAAGGTGTGAAAAAAACGAATATAAAGTATGAGAACATATAAATGAAAAACATACAACATCCGATATTTCGGTGTGAGCCTTATTCGAGGATACATACACAACGAAATACAAACATATATAACTTATCTGAAGTGTCTTGCTCCCAGTGAAGCAGAAATGTGTGTGGAAGAAGGAGGAAAAAAAAGGAGGAAAAAAACCCCGCTGCCTACAGACAAAAGATTCCCGATAAACCCAATCATAACGAAGAAGCGGAGAGAGAGGAGGAGAACAAGTGGGAGAAAGGGGTTGGGGGAAGGCAATAGAAACATGATAGCCGCTAGAGATGTCGGGGGGGGGGGGGGGGGGGAGAGAGAGAGAGAGAGGAGGGAAAAGGGGACGTGGAGAGATAATGAATGAAGAACTTGACATGCAGGGAGAAAATGTGAAACTGGTGAACGGGACAAGACCAATATGTTGGCAGAGAAGGAAATAGGATGGTGGTAGGGAGGGGTAGCATAGAGAAAGAAAGTAGAGTATAAAAAAGGCCAGTGGAAAAATAAAGAAGTTACAGAAAGCTGAAGACATTGTTAATTCCAGCTGAGTGGAGACAGCCAGTCTGGAAAATAAGGCGATGTTCTAGGACCCTCCGAGATCGTACATCTGCGGAACAAGAGCGGATCGCACTAACCGAAATGTCCTGTTTGCCCCTGTGGTTGCCAAGGCAAAAATGTTTAGCCACAGGAATCCAGGCCCACACTTTTTATGGTACCAGACGTTGTGGACGCTGTAGATGCAACACTTGTCCGTTTGTTGTCGAGGCCAGCCAGATCTCCTTCCCTAAATCCACGTTATCAGTACAGGAGGGTTTCACCTGTACTTCACGAAATGTCATTTATGTTATCATGTGCAAACGTTGCGGTTTGAAGTACATAGGGAAAACTGGCTTACGGTTAGGAGATCGATTTCACCAGCATCTCAATGATATTTCTAAGAGGGTCTGGACACCTGTGGCTAAACATTTTTGCCTTGGTAACCACAGGGGCAAACAGGACATTTCGGTTAGTGCGATCCGCTCTTGTTCCGCAGATGTACGATCTCGGAGGGTCCTAGAACAGCACCTTATTTTCCAGGCTGGCTGTCTCCACCCAGCTGGAATTAACAATGTCTTCAGCTTTCTGTAACTTCTTTATTTTTCCACTGGCCTTTTTTATACTCTACTTTCTTTCTCTATGCTACCCCTCCCTACCACCATCCTATTTCCTTCTTTGCCAACATATTGGTCTTGTCCCGTTCATCAGTTTCACATTTTCTCCCTGCATGTCAAGTTCTTCATTCATTATCTCTCCGTGTCCCCTTTTCCCTCCTCTCTCTCTCTCCCTCCCACCTCCCTCCCCCCCGACATCTCTAGCGGCTATCATGTTTCTATTGCCTTCCCCCAACCCCTTTCTCCCACTTGTTCTCCTCCTCTCTCTCCGCTTCTTCGTTATGATTGGCTTTATCGGGAATCTTTTGTCTGTAGGCAGCGGGGGTTTTTTTCCTCCTTTTTTTCCTCCTTCTTCCACACACATTTCTGCTTCACTGGGAGCAAGACACTTCAGATAAGTTATATATATTTGTATTTCGTTGTGTATGTATCCTCGAATAAGGCTCACACCGAAATATTGGATGTTGTATGTTTTTCATTTATACGTTCTCATACTTTATATTCGTTTTTTTCTCACCTTGCTCACTTCCTCCCTCACTTTGTAAAACTGCACCATACACCTCTATCTACCTTACGAGGATATTCAATTCATACATAATACCCATCCTTATGTATGTATGTGAAAGCAGGAAATCAATCAAAGGAATAGAGATTAAAAAGAAACGGAGATTAAACAAATGTTTCGCAAAAAAACTGTATACAACGGAACAAATTCAAGACTAACACAAAGATAAGAGAAATGAGTGTGCAGGAAACAGTCTTAGCAGTGATCAAGACAAGACGGTGGGCATATGTGGGCCACGTGATGAGAATCACGAAGAGAGCCATCGGACGGGAAACATCCGGACAAAGAAAAAGAGGCCATCCTCAAGAGACCCTAAAGAGAACACTGATAAGAAAGGCTAGGATGGACGGCATCAAATCCCTTGCTGAGATTAAGATTCTCATGGCAAGACACTCTGTGAGCCCTATGTGATGTCTGATGGCACGGGAAGGATGTAAGAAGATGTAGTAAAACGCTAACAAACTGTGATGTTTCAACATCTGTCCTCGTTAAACAACAACAGACATCAAATTTCTACCTCATAGTTGTCCACAATGCCCATCCTCTTCAAAGCCATGAGACGACTGGAAAAAAAAAACAAAATGCAGCTAAATGATTTAACATTAGAGAGTACATTTAGTGAATACTACATTTCAGATGTGTCCCAAACATTTACATTATGTTTAAGACTATGTTAGGCTGGTTACATGGTTGTCAGGCTGGTTATATGGTTGTCAGGGCTGGTTACATGGTTGTCAGGGCTGGTTACATGGTTGTCAGGACTGGTTACATGATTATCAGGGCTGGTTACATGGTTGTCAGGGCTGGTTACATGGCTGACAGGGCTGGTTACATGGTTGTCAGGACTGGTTACATGGTTGTCAAGGCTGGTTACATGGTTGTCAGGACTGCTTATAGTTGTCAGGGCTGGTGAACTGGAGCTAGCCAACATCTCTTCACTGCCGGTCTGTGTACCAACCTCTGTCTGGCTAACGAGGCATGTCTCATCATCATCATCTACAGTGGTGGATGCTTGCTTTTTTGGTCCACTTCAGGTCTTACAGAAAGTATCATCCAGGCCTAAATCTGATGAGATGATTTTGTTGTAATATCTTCACAGTATCAGCTGTAAAGAATATTTACATGGCAGTTCCAAAGAAAATATGGATGCAATGTTGTGTGACAGAAGCCATGGACGATACACTGTGTAACAAAGAACATTGAAGAGACACTGTGTATAGAGAACACGAATCATACACTGTGAAACCATAGACCATGGATCATACACTGTGTAACAAAGAACATGGATAATACTTTGTGCACAGGGAACATGAATCATACAAAGAACACGGATGACACATTGTGTAACAGAGAGGATGATTACATGTTGCATAACAGGTAAGATAAATGACATGCTGCGTAACAGGGGAACATGAATGACATTAACTGGGAATGTAGATGACGTTGCATAACAGAACTTGGATGATGTGTTACAGAGAATGTACTCCCCTTAAAGAGCTGACAGGTCAACAAGAGATTTATCAAACTGCAGGTATTCTGGTCGAATAAGACTGTTCTGTTGTTTTTATTCGAACCGAATATTCGGTACATCGCTAACAAGCAAGCATAGAAAACTCACTGGCTACCATTCACGACAAAATATTTACATGGCCTACCTGTAAGGGTTTGAATCAACAACCTCCGCACTCATTTGAGCAATAGGCTGTCTCTTCCCTGTTCCTGTCATTTCCTCGACCTTTTTTCTCTCAGCCTCCAGCTTGGTTCTGAGATCAACGATCGTTTTCTGTAGCTCCTCTATGGTAGACATCTTTTCTTCTCCGTCGCCGAGCAGAGACCGGCACAACAAAACGTTAGAGGGGAAAAAATAGATTAATTAAGAGTATTTTTTATCCTAAATGTAGCTATACAACTGCCGCTCGATCCTAAGAGTACTGTTTAAGCGTTCATTAAAATTTTTTAATGGGGAAAATGTAAAAAAAAAAAGACTGTGAAATGGAAGAAAATAAGAACACAATCTCGCCTTCTCACGTCAGCAAAATATGGCCAGAAATTCTATACGTTCTTGAGCAAAATATAATATTACGGTTTATTATTAATTCTGAAAGAATTTATGGGTTAAAATAGACATAATATTTTTCTATATGTGTAATAAAACACTTTATTTCAATATTTTAATTTAGCTTAGATAAAGGACATGGTGAAATAAGGAGGTCAGAGCAGATAAATAATATTTCAATCTGGCCACTAGAAGTATGGAAACCTAAACTGCTGTAACTAAAATAGAAATATATTCCAAGCTTTAATTCAAAAATTGTGAGGAAGCAATAAATATTTATTGAATCTCAGCCATCGTAACGGCTCGTTGGTCTAGGGGTATGATTCTCGCTTTGGGTGCGAGAGGTCCCGGGTTCAAATCCCGGACGAGCCCAAATTTTTTTTTTTTTTTCCTTTAACCCTGTATTCTGTTACATACCTGAGATATTACAGTAACACTAACACAGTAATAAACATACAGGGGTACAGTGATCAAGGACAAAATGTTACTCGGATTAGTTTTTCACTCCCTTACTGTTTGAGGTCTGTTAACTTTGTCCCGATATCGCGTTTAGACACAGAATTTAACATTCTCTACACTCCACCATACATATTTCTAAATACAGCCTCTTACAAGTCACAGCAAAGTGCTCCATCCATTTTATTTTATTTTATTCTTATCATTCCTATTTTTTGCACAATATTTCAGTGAGTTTATATTTTATATTCTCTCTCTCTATTTCTTCGTCCTGCGTGTTTTTGTATGATTAAGGTTCACACTGAAACATCACAACTTTGTAACAAAGCTGCTCCTACTTTTTTTTCCTAGTTTATAAATTTTGCTTAGATATAGATCTATAAAATCTCTGCGTCTGTCTCTGTCTCCTAGCTCTCTCTCTCTCTCTCTCTCTCCCTCCCTCCCTCCCTCTCTCTCTCCCTCCCTCCCTCTCTCTCTCCCTCTCTCTCTCCCTCCCTCCTTCTCTCTCTCCCTCCCTCCTCTCTCCCTCCCTCTCTCCCTCCCTCTCTCCCTCCCTCTCTCTCCCTCCCTCCCTCTCTCTCTCCTCTCTCCCTCTCTCTCCCTCCCTCTCTCTCCCTCCCTCCATCCCTCTCTCTCTCCCTCCCTCTCTCTCTCTCTTGACCAACATCTGACCTGGAACTCTTATGTGCAAAGTCTAACAAAACTCATCGCACAAAAAGTATACCAGTTAGCCAAAATCAAGTACTCATCGATCAATACACAAGAAATATATACTACATATCACATATACAAACACATTTAGAATATTGCTCAACAATCTGGGATGGTTGCTCAGTGTCAAATACAAAGAGGCTATACTAACTTCAAAAGCGAGCAGTAAAACTTATTAGTGACAAAGATCAAGCACAAACAGCTAACCAGCACAAACGTATCAAAATACTGCCTATTAAGAACAGGTTCCTCTTCAACAAAGCCAAATTGGTACATCAAATTCTTTCACGGCATGCCCCGCCTTATCTATGGAACCTGTTTAAATTTAACCCAAAGTACAGCCAACGCTTGAACAACATATGTCTTCCTAAACCTAGACTTAATCTTTACAAGACAAGCTTTAGTTATTCTGCTGCTCATCTTTGGAATCCCTCCCATCCTGTATAAAAAATATAAACTATACTCCTTCCTACAACTACAAACTTTTCCAATATCTATTTGATGTCGACTACATGCCTCCATGAACCGTAAAACTTAAAAAGTTATTTTAGACTACTCTTACAGACACCGAACTCATTATTCTGAATAGTAATGAAAATTTTGTTTGGTAGATAGTCATTTATATGTGTATGTAGTTAGTCATTTTATGCGTATGCAGTTACTTTATTGTTAGTTATGTTTGTTATATGAGCAGCATATTTGTAGGATGTCTGGAACCGAGTGAAAGTTGTATGATAAAGGGCAGAATGTCAGACGGACCTGCGTGCACAGTTCTTAACCCTTTTGAAATAAAGATCAACCAACCAATCAATCAATTCATCAATCAATCAATCAATCAATCTCTCTCTCTCTTCTCTTCTCTTTCTTTCTATATATGTTCAATCTTTTCTATTTTTATCTTTTATCCTTGAAGAATAACAATGCAGATGGGCTTGACGAAATTAGCTATAAGACGCTAGGTCATGCCGCACCTGTCATTTCAGATATACTAACATACATCTACTACAACAGGCTACTGGGGAAGTTCAAAATATGGTGCCTCCAGTTCATGCTGATTGCAGAATTGATGTGGCCACTACTCATTTACGAAGTAAGTACCAGCACAGTAAAGGCAGTAGAAAGAAAGATAAATAAATCCATAAGAAAGTGGTTGGGCGTACCACCAGGATTAACTGATGTAGCGCTGTACTGCAAGAAGAGCAAACTGCAGCTACCATTCAAATCTGTGGTCGAAGAATACAAAGTAGGAAAGACAAGTCTTGCAATGATGCCACTAAGAATCTACAGATCCGGTGGTACGGGAAGTGCAGCCAACACTTAAAACTGGACGAAAATGGAAAGTAAGTGAGGAAATGACCGCAGCCAGGGAAACACAGGAGCTGAAAGAAGTGATAGGATACACCCAGACCAACGAAAGGGGATTTGGTCATGGAGAAATCAAATGGTGGCCAAAGGCCTCCTGTAAGGAAAGAAGGGATATGATCATCAGCGAAGTAAGAAATTCAGAGGATGACAAGCGGGTCCAGAAGGCAGTCCAACAGGAACAGCAAGGTCAATGAATAACATGGGAGGAACTCCTGCAGAGATCACTAACATGGAATGACATCTGGAAAATGGCACCTTTGAGACTCAGCTTCATCATCAGAGCTACTTATGACCTTCTGCCGACAGGCTCCAACCTATACAAATGGGGTGTATCAGAAGCCACAAAGTGCCCTTTCTGTAACGAAAGGCAAACATTGGAACATGTGCTGTCAGCATACAGAGTATCATTAGGTCAAGGACGCTACACCTGGCGGCACAACAGAGTGCTGCAGGAATTAGTAGCCATTGTAGACAGGGCAAAAGATAAAGCAAATAACAGCAAAAGAGTTGAGGTCCCACCTAAATACTTCATAGGCGCTGGTACAACATCAAATATTGAAATCAGGGACATTCCCTTACCATCACTGCTAGATGATGGAAATGACTGGGATATGATAGCGGACCTTCCAGGAAGAAGAGAATACCCGACTGCCATCAAGAACACAGGAATGCGACCGAACATTGTAGTGTCC